>OY728157.1:1091286303-1092536303 GCA_963277665.1 Viscum album | reverse complement strand
TGATATTCTCTAAATGAATTTATGACTATTATTACTCACACAATTTTTTCGGGTTTTAGTCAATGGATGGATTCCATTAAAGTCATAGTAGCATTGAGCATGATGTACAAGGTGGGAACAATGGTCAAAATGAGAAAAAAATTGAATTTTTATAGGCATAAAAGATATTGTGTTCATGTCGAATCAATTTTCCAAAAATATAATCGAGAACATATATATTAACCAACTCTCAGACTCAACAAAGAAGAGAATGGTGATGAATGATAAGAGCTCTAGAAGTGGAGACCATAGAGAAAAGAAACCTCAATTTCCATTATTCAAGAAATGTGGAAGGAGACACCCATGAAAGTGTATCAATGGAATAAAGAAATGCTACACGTGTGGGAAATAAGGACATACAGTAAACAATTACCAAGGAAAAATGAAGAGAGCTATGGAAGAAAATAAAAATTGTCCCAAGAATCCATTTATAGTAATTTCTCGTAAATTTAGGGGACCTGGTCATTACCCGAGTGAATTCCCTATCATATAGGATATCCTCTTGGTCGAGGAAGAAGATATAAATGACCATTTGGTTTTATATGATCATTGAGTTTGAGGCAGTTTCAAGTTATTAAATTTTGGGATGAAAATGCAAGGTATGAGATATCATTTGTGGTTAAATTATGTTATGGTTATTTTGAAGAATTTATATCATTTTGGTAATGTTATAAAACATATTTTTTGAAAAAAGACAACCCACAGAACTTGTGACAACCCGTCGCGTCGGACAAAGTTGTGGGAATCGAACCCCCAACGAGAGTACGATTAGGATTTATTTCCTAACACTGGACTACATGAAGTCCCTAGTTAGTTTGACTAAATCATTTTAGTTAAATAATTTTATTAAGATGATTTGGGACCTTATGTATTATCAAATGGTTATACATTGTATAGGAAAATGATTTGGTGATTAAGTGAAAAATGTTATTTTGGAAGACGATCTCTTTGTTGGGAAAATTATATACCGAAGGAAAATAGAGTATAGTGGATTTCATTTGAGGAGAAATGGTGGATATTTTTCTATGATTTTATTTTGGATTTATAGTGATTTGGGTTATTTATAGAAATGATTATCATAACATAGAGAATATGTGATTAGGTTAATTACTTTTAAGTATGTGACATTAAGAGTAGTAGATGTTATTTAGAGATACAATTTAATGTGGAAGACCACATAACCAAATTTTTATGATTTTTGGGATTCAATCATAGTAATGAATACATTGAAGGACTTGAAGTACAATTGTTCATGAAGGGTATTTGTTGATCTTTGGGTATTGTTTGTTTAAATTTTGGAGATGAAGGGTAGTATTTTTTTATATAAAGGATTTTCCTTTTTGTGGATCATATGATCATGTAATAACTATTTTGGTATTGGTTAACGTTTAATGGAAGGATAAATATATAGTTTATCCTTTGTGGATTATGTGATTCTCTAGAAGTTGATTCTAGAACTTAAGGTGTAACCAAGTCATATTGAATACTCATCATTTCGATAAAATATGACTTGGTGTTAGAAATTTATTAATGGAAGAAACTCTACTTGTAAAGTAAAGATATCTCCTTATACTCTTAGTCAATATCATAAATAAATTCATTAGTAATCACAAAAGGAACGTAAAAAAAAAATGTTGTTCGTTTACTTTTCCTACTAGGTGATAAAAGACCTTTCCACCCATCACAAGTTTATGGAATTTATATTTTCAACTTTCTCCTAATAATTTAACTCAATCACTCTCCATTAGAACATGATGATTAGTTTTCTCTTCCATATCCATGTATTCTTACATGGAACCCATGTATGTGTTATTTTTAGTAACCTTCATTGTTCACTTTATAGAGGCCTCATTAATCCTTTTTTGATGTGGGATTTCAACTAAGATAGATTGAAATATCAAAACCCAAATTTTCAATCCCAAACATAAATTGTGAGGATGAATTTTTTTGAAGGAGGGTAGAATTTAACACCCCAAGGTTTCATAGTACGTTATGTCTTTAAAGTAATTCAATAACTTGCACCTCACCCAACACCGAGTTCAAGCACACAATGACTTACCAAGCTAGGTTTTCAAAAGCAGTTATGAATAATACTAACTGAATTTTGATTTTTATATATTCATTATGATTTTAACATCCATATTATGTTTTTCTTAGACATAACATAAGAACAAATTCATTTTTTCAGATAAAGGAAGCATTTCTCAAAAAATGAAAGTTTACCACCTTTTAATGGTGAACCCATTTTAAATCCAATATTTGACACTTTTATATATTTAATTTGAAGAAATAGACTTTTTATTTATAATCGGGACATAAAAATTTAGTTTTGATAAATTCTTGGTGTTTTTCTGATAACTTTCATATTTTGGTGAATAATGAAAAAATACTAAATTTTAATTGAAAAAAACTTTTTTAATAAAAATAATTTATAGTGTTAAATTATAAATTTTAATGAATTTTAATTATAATTAGATTATATTTTTACCATTTAATCCAATTTGGTCATTTGAATTGATTTCACCTTGAAATTATACATAAACAAGTTTCAATCTTTTGATAGTTATTGTTCCTTAAAAACAAGATATTTGTTTTGACAATGAGAATTAATTTTAAATTAATTAATGAAACTTATATGTTTTGAATTTTGTAAAAGAGGCGACATTTTTTAATTCGGAATATCAAATATATCTTAGGAGGAATTGTTGGTATTTTTTCTGAAAAACTTCAATTTTTGATGAATACTAAAACCACTTAGTAGTAGTTACAAAAATTGATTTTTTCATTTAAATGAAATTTTACAACTTCTATGAAATGAATTTCGAAAATATGACTTACATGGTTATTATTGTTATGTAATATTTGGTTCAATAAGATGAAAATAATTTCTGTTGAATAGTAACTTAGAATTTTATTTACCACAGTTAAAGGTAAATAGTGTAATTCAAGGAAAAAAAAATATTATAATAATACAAATTTACCTTAACACTTGTCCTAAACTTATTGGATGAGTCATGGAAGACCATGTACATACATGGGTCAATTTTGGGACTGCATGGAGCCACATAAGAATGACAATGACACTCTATTTTAATTAACTTAAAATAAAGAAAAAAATGACATTAACAAATATCTTTCAGTATAGAACTTTTTACATGGGGTTTTATAAGTAATATTTTTTACTATAAATAATTATTGTAAAGATAAAAATATTTCCTACATTATGGAATTTTTTATAATTTTTAGACATCATATAAATGAAACTATTTATGACACAATAATGATGCACTATTTACCTCATTAATAAACGATTTAAATAAATAAGATTATTAATATTAAAAAAATATCCAAAACCTGTCCAATTCTTATTGGATATTTTTCTTTAGAACATGAGTCATCTGATATTTTACTTTAACAAGTTTTAGACCCTTTTAAACCTAAGATAAGTTTATAATAAAATAACATTTCACACATTCCTAAAGAGCACCTCTTCTCCCTTATAAAATGACACAACTTCTAACCCATACCTCACACTTCTCAAACCCCATGGCTCATCCAAACCCTACCCAAATAAGCTCTAAAGATCCCTATATTCCACCTAAAAGCCATACCTTAGGCAGAAGTCACTTCAAGAAGTCCATTTGGTTCAAACCAATGGGAGTTACCCAAAATAAAGGCAGTAGTTTCCCTTAACTTCTTTTCTTTTATTTTACTTCTCCAACCACTAAAATATTTTTATTCCATTATTTTATAACTACACCAGTATCCTCAATAAACAAGGATTTTGTTATGATAAGTATTAAAACTACACTTACAAACACCACTATCTAATGGGTAAAGAACATACAATGTCCGTGGATGAAAAACTAACGCCTCACAAAACAATGATTGTTCAATTATCTCTTACCGCCTCTAATGGTGTCCATTAAGATGGAAAATTATTTATATATGATATATTTTATGTTTATGTTATCTATATTTTTCTTAATTTTCTATTTATAGAATTCCTTTATGGGTTCCATTATGGGTAAAACACAATAATTTCATTTGAGGGAGTGCAGACTACCGCCCCCTCAAAGTGATATGACACGTTAATGACTTATGTGGGATGTATAAAGGATTGATTTAATGATATTATATATGATATTATACTGTAATTATAATATACCTATTTACCATTATGTTTTAAATCCATTAAAATAAAAAATAGAAATTTAAGTAGCATTCATGCGTACGTACAGTTTACCGTATCCATGAACAGTGCATTTCATTTCTTATCTCCAATTATTATGTACTATTATAAATACATATATATACTGGATATATAATATATTTATTATATCTAAATCATGTATATGATTCTGGAGATAATGGACTTTTGACCACATGGAAAAATTGTAATTGTAACAAGTTCATTTTTTACTCATGTTCCGAACGTTAATAAAATATCCTATATGAACTCAAATAATTAACTAATTGTTATAGCCAGGTAATAAGTGATATAAAACGAATAATAAAGTTGATAAATTTACTTATTCATTTTGAAATTAACTTATGTTTATTATTCATGAAGAAGAAGGAAAATACAAGACAAGTCAGACTCGAGGTAAGGGGTTTCTTACCTCACTCTTAATTTCGTGAGATTTCCATTGTCTGCCACTTATTTATTTCACGTGGTTTATTTTATTATTCCATTTGATATATATTATCATGATTCTATTTATGTTCATGGTACTCTATAATTCAATTTTTCGTTATTAACTTTTGTTCATATGACTTGATTGATTACAACGTGGTATGGGGTTTTCATCTTAGTTTTTATTCAGATGAGATTCATGCTATATTAGCCACTATTTCCGTTTGTGTGGTGTAGGTACTACCCATGATTTTATTCTTGGTGTAATATAATTTATGTTATGGGTATTTAAATCTTCATTTTATGATCCTTCTTTCATGGGGGTGTATGTTTTGTGAGTTACCAAATCGGCAAGGAATTTCAAATTTCAATTTCCACTCATTGGGCTATACCCATACTTCATTGATTATTTTACTCCATGATTATGTGTGGAATAACTATTTATTATTTATGTAATAATTTCCATTCCCCTTTTTGTGGATATACTTTTTATACACATAATCACTCCAACGATAATTTCTCAAGTCATTTATATGAACTTGATAATGAGTAATATTAACTCAATTTTCATTCATTGAGTTAAACATTAAAGTCATTGGTGTTGTATTTTCAATAATATGTGTTAAGGTTCTCTGATTGATTTAAAATGAATATATAATCATATTTAGTGTATTTATATTTTTCACACATAATTATGTCATTGATTTATCCTTAACTTAAGGATATGTCCTTTATAAGGGATTTCATCTCAATTTATATTCCATTGAGACTTCTTTGTTTCCATATGCCAATTCACTTATATATGGTATATATAATGTACTTTGAAATTGTATATCATGAATACCTTTATTCTCAATATACTATATGGTGTTTATTAACTCAATTATTTGTATTCAAGTGTCTCTCTTTTGGTTAGAAACTCTAACTAAACAATCATTTTAAATGTTTTAAAGATTTATTCGTCTAAATATTTCTCATTAATGTACGTGTTTTAAAAATGGTTTTAATGATTTATTTATATGGAAATTAATGTTATAAAATTAAAATTCCTTTTAAACGTTTCAAATAGGAATGAGGAGCTTTGATTTAAAAATCTATTTTAAACGGATTCTTAATAAATAGTGACACTTTTAAATGTTTTCAAGGAAAAAGGGGATATTTCTCTTGATGATTAATTTCATATATTTCAAAATCCTTTGATGGATTGTAAGCTTATTGAGGTTGATTTGTTATGATACAAAACTTCCATATTGTATTGAAGGTTTTGTGATATGTTTGACTATGTATGTGTTATTTTTACAGCATTCATGGTTTGTGGATAATGTATTGACAACTCATATGCTAGTTTTAAAATGAATGTTTATGTTATGTTTAAACCTTTTCATATGAGGAATGAATTTGACTTATTAAGTGACAGGTGGAGCCCGATATGGCTCCTCGATGTGTCGGTAGGTCTCATGATACAAACTAGTGTCTTGGCATAAGGACATGACTATGTGGTTATGATGTCTGGCATTATCCATTCCATCATTATGAAAGTGGCTATTGATATTTAAGGTGATTATTAGACTAGTAGAATATCCATGTGAATAACTAAATTGAATTATTTGATTTTATCTTTGCCGTATTATGCTAATGTTCTTGTTTAAAATTCTTTTTTAGTCTTATACATTTCCTTAACAATTTATGCTTATTTATGAATGTTTCTGCTATATTGTTATCCTTACTGAGATTCTAAGCTCACCCCTTTCTATGTTTTATTTTTCTCAGGATGCAAAGAGGTATATTATGACCGACATACAGGGATAGTCTATGTGATATGACTATGGTTAATGAAGATAATGTTGTTGTAGTTTTTCATTGTATAAAGTAATATAAAATTTATGAACGTATAAAGTACATCCAAGGCTACTAAATTGGTCGGTCTTTTGGGATTTGATACCTTGTGATCAGGCCAATGTTATTTAATAATTCACCGACTTTGGGTAACTGGGGTCAAGGCATTATAGTGTACTCCATCCCGTGTCCGTGTATCATCGAAGATACATACCGAGTCCCGTGTAAGGACCCACATGCTGTGTTCTTCTCAGAACACACCATTTAATCTCTTCATGCATCACAGAACCCTATCTGCTATTGTGGAATTCCCACACGACGTGTTCTTCGATATACACACTGGGTGTTATTTAGAAATTTCCAGAACTGAATGTTGTTCATTTTACACCTCTGTCAATCCTCCAATGCCCGTTATGTCAATCTGATCATCACAAAACTGAAGGGTTGATGTTGACCAATCACCATGAATCCGATTTTATCAGTTTGGGGCCTCCGATTAGCCCCGAAACAAGTTCTGATCCACATGCACGAGGAACGATCGAAGAATGAGAACTTCTGAACCATGTCGATTCATCCTCCACCATCGTCTTCGCACCTCCGCTAGGTCGTCATGATGTTGGATCCCTAATTTGGGATTGTTGAGTTGCAAAATCGGTTCACAACGATCCGTTGTTCTTTGCCCACAAAGAACATGAAGAACGAGTGGTAAAAAGAGGAAGAAATACATTAAACTAAATTGAGGAATGAAACTCCACCAATTTTCATCATGGAGTTGATCCTCTCCCATTATAATGATTTAACAAGGTGAATCAAATGGTAAAAAAACAAATATCATATCAAATTACCAAATAAAACCCCCAAAGAAATGGAAATTAATAACCCTCCCACAAGAAAGAACGATCTGTAGATCAACCCGTTCTTGGGTTGATTAGATTTTTTTTAATCTAAGAACTGAGAAAAGAAGAATTGAAATAACAACCCCTACCTCGATTCAGTGGAAGAACTATCATAGCATCGTGCTTTTTGATAAGGTTCATCGATTCTGAGATGCATCGATCGCTCACGTCGTCGTCATCCTCCACTGGGTTCTCCTCCAAAGGTCTAATGGAAGACCCTTAATTTCATATGTCTATGCAGCTAACCCTGCGATATTTACATAATTAGGTATTTAAATACGAGGAAATTAGGACACTTCGCAAAAAAGAAACATTAAAAAAACATTAATTTGTTTTATTTCCATTAAAACGTCCCAAACACAAACTCTTGCAACTGACCCATGCCAGTCAATGTTAGGCCCCGCCTAACATGAAGTCTCTTCTCTGAATAAAAATGTTCCCTCAAATTTCTGATTCGGGAAACCTTTGAAATGATATGCCAATTTTTTTTGGAAAACCGCTCGCACGCGCTGTTTAATGGTTTAATTTATTTAAAACATTTATTCCTGGCAATTCGGGCCTCATAATTTCACACGGTCCAAAATCCTAGACTCATAATAATTCCATATAATATTTAGAAATAATACATGGAAAATCCAAGACATTACATTCTCCCCACCTTGGGGCTTTACATCCCCGAAAATCCAAAATAAGGATACTCAAAAAGATGTGGGTATTGCGCACAGATCTGAGTCTCCCTCTCCCACGTGATCTCCTTATGATTCCCATGATTCCACCAGATTTGCACAAAGGGAATAAATCACCCACAAAGGAACCTATCCTTCCGATCCTCAATCTTCACTAGTTACTCAACAAAGGTCACTTCATCCTTGATGTCCATCTCGCCCCAGTCGATGACGTTCGATTGGTCATGCAGGTACCACCTCAGCTGCGGCACGTGGAAGAAATCATCTACCCAATGCAACTGTGGTGGTAGAGTTTGGCGGTATTCCACCTCACCAACTTTGCACAGTATCTGGAAAGGTCCAATGAACTTCAGAGATAACTTGCTGCCCTGACCAAATCTCTGTAACCCTCGTCGAGGTGAGACCCAAAGAAAGACATGGTCACACTCCTCAAACTCCAGAGGTCTCCTTAGTCGGTCTTCATAAGAAGTCTACCGACTCTTTATAGTCTTCATTCGCTCTCAGATGATATACAACTTCTCAGTGATAGCTCTCACCAACTCTGGACCCATGAGTGCTGCCACTCCGGGGTCGGTCCAGCAAAGCGGTGATTGGCAGGGTCTCCCATACAAGGCCTCAAATGGGTCCATACCAATGGTGGAGTTGTATCGCTTGTTGTATTCAAACTCCACCAGTGGTAGGTGGTCCTCTGAACTGTGACTAAAATCCATGTTACAGACCCACAACAAACCCTCTAGAACCTGAATGGTCCTCTCCATCTGACCATTGGTCTAGGGATGGAAGATCGTGATAAAGCATAGATGTGTCCCAAAACCCTCCGAGAATCCCTTCCACAACCGAGATGTAAAGAGGCGGTCTCGATCCAAGACTATTTTTGAAGCACTCCATGAATCCAAACTATCTCCTGCACATAGAGGCGTCCCAATATCTCTACAAAACTCTACTCCTGGATATCCAGGAAGTGAGCTGACTTGGTGTGTCGATCAACTATCACCCAGTTCGAATCATGCCCCCTAGATGTCTGTGATAATACCACCACGAATTCCATTGATATTCTATCCCACTTCCACTCTGAAACTTGTAGGGGTGAGCTAATCCTGCTAGAACCTGGTGCTCAGCCTTCACCTGCTGGCCTGTAAGGCATTGAGAAACAAAATCTACTACTGCGTTCTTCATGCCTAACCACCCGAACTGTCGTCAGAGATCTTGGTACATCTTCTCCACTCCAGGATGTACCTCCAAGGGGGATGTATAAAACTCCATTAGGACCTCTTCCCACAAACCACTGGTATAACAGTGCATCCTCTGAAAAGAAGTACGTGCTCCTCACCTTGAGAATATCAATCAGGAGCATGTACTTTGGATAACTGAGTCCGTAAAACCTCCCAGTCGACATCCCCATGATGTGCCTCCCTAAATCGCTGTAAGAGTCTAGGGGTGAAAACCATCAACTACAGTAAATTTTCATCCTCTTTTTCCATGAAGGATAACTTAAATGCGGATAAATGCTCTATTGAATCACTCAATAGCTGCATGCTTGACCTTATGTTAAGATCATCCACCACCTTGTTCACCTTCCTAGAAGTGTAGATGATCTTGAAATCATAGTCCTGGGGGAACTCCAGCCAATGACTCTATCTCAGATTTAAATCCTTCTGCGAGAATATGTAGTTGAGGCTCTTGTACTCAGAGTATATGATAAACCACTCGCCCATAAGCTAGTGTCGCCACATCTTCAACGTGATGACTACCAATTCCAACTTGAGATCACGGGTCTCAAAGTTCTTCTCATGTGATCTAAGTTGCCGTGAACCACAAGAAATCAATGCCTGTGTCTCTATCAGGACATAACCAAGCCCAGTCCCTGATGCGTCGTAGAAAACTACCTACATAACACCCTGCTCTGGCAATCTCAAAATTGGGGCGCTCGTCAAACTCTATATCAAATGCTCAAAAGCATGCTGGCACTACTCCATCCACATGAAGGGTTTCCCCATCCTTGTTAAGTCCTTCATCAGTGCTAAAATTTGGGAGAAATTAGGAATGAATCTTTGTTAATATCCTGCCAACCCAAGGAAGCTCCACACCTCCGTCATGCTCTGAGGTGGATCCCATTCTAACACTACCTCCACCATGGCTGGGTCTACAGCTACTTCATCTGGTAATATTACATGTCCCAGAAAGTGGACCTCGTGAATCCAGAACTGGCATTCTGAGAGCTTCCCATAAAGCTTGTTCTCTCGGAGTACGTCTAGAACCAACTTCATGTGTCTCGCGAGCTCCTCCTCTGATGCCAATTACAAAAGGATTTCATCGATGAAGACCACTACAAACCTGTATATGTATGGCTGGAAGATCTGGTTCATCAGTCTCATGAATAATGTGGGGGTGTTTATCATGACAAAAGGCATCACCAAGTAATCATATTGACCGTAGTGGCATCTGAATTCCATCTTCGGTATATCCTAATCCCGTACTCATAACTGGTGATAACCTGATCGATGGTCAACCTTCGAGAACCACTGTTCCCCTCTCAGCTGATCAAAGGGGTCGTCGATCCTAGGCAGTGGATACTTATTCTTCACCGTCAACTGTTTCAGGCACCGGTAATCCACGCACAGCCTCCAGCTCACATCTTCTATTTTGGAAAACAAAACTGGGGTCGCCTTGGGTGAAATGATGCGTCTTACAAAACCCTTTCTATGAAAATCCTCCAACTGCACCCTCAGTTTGCGAAGATCTGAGGAAGACATCTGATTTGTTGGTGAGGAAATCAGTTCCATCCCGGGGTGTAATTATATACAGAAGTCAATTCCCCGGCGGGGAGGTAGCGCTGGATATCTTTGGGAAATATGTCTACGTACTCCGCCACTACTGCTGGGAACTAGAATCTCAAAATATCTACTACTCCGAGGGGCAGTCTAGCCAACTCATGAGTGAATGGTTGCACCCTCCTATGCATGATCCTATTCTGTGCTACCTGGGTCTCCTTCTCTCTGAAAAATTAAAACTTCATCCCATTACTGTGGACACACCGCACACTTCTCATAAAGAATTCAATCTGGGCATTGAACAAAGATTACCAATACATAATGAGAATGACATCATAAGGCCTCGATGATACCACCAAGAGGTTGCAACTGAAAATCACGCCTCCAAGGGTAAAATCGCACTATCTGCAACGGTGCGTGATCATCGAGTCTCCTCCCGTAGGTGTCTCCAAGCATAAGGATCGAGTATGTGGCTATACCAAAATCTCAAGGTTTCGCACAAGACATGTGGTGAGGAAGGAATAACTAGAACATGTGTTTATAATTACGGTATCTAAAGTATAGAAGACACAAGATGTACCTAGGATCATCCTTGGTGTCTCTGGGTTGTATGCCTTGACTGCTTGCAGCTGTCCCTGTCCCTTTCCCCCAGATCCTTGAGCCTAGTGGGACCTCTTGGGGGTGGTGGTGGAAGTAGATCGAAGTGTCTACCACCACCTAAAGCTCTTCCTGCTCCTCTACCACGTCCACTTCCTAGAGGGTCTATCTGCTCCCCTCTGTACCTTGGCCTTGGTGGTCCATCCACCGCCTCCCTATTAGTAGCTTGAAGGGTCGTACAGTCCCCAACGAGATGCCCCCTAACGTTGCACGAGTATCATCACCTCACCCTAGGCTGAATGGATCCAGCCTGAGAGCCCGGGACCATCAGTCCCATATCCAGGGTTCTCCTGTGATATCTTCTGTGCCCTAATCTATATGCCTAATGTCGGCTCCCTACATCCGAGGTCTCCAGACCTGTCTGCCTGCTACTGATTTCCGCTAACTGTCTCTGCTCCGCCATGAAGCACTCGATCCCCAAGGCTCACTTGAGCCCTCCACATAAGTCGAAATGGAAAGAGGCATGACACTAGCTCAGATTTACCATCATAAACCTTGTTCAAAATTCCAAGCTCTGATGTACTAATCCCTGACCATATCCATTGAGTACCTGGAAAGGTTGGTGAACCTCAATGACTAGTCAGCCACTGACAAACTACCCTGTTAGAGCTGAAGAATCTCTTGGATATGCACTGCATTTAACATACTGGAGAGAACTCCTCCCTAAAGAAATTTCTTAAACTCCTTCCATGAAAGAGTCTCCTCGTCCTGAGTCTGTGTGGGCAGACTCCACCACCGTCTTGTAGAACCCTAAAGAAGGCTCGCTCCTAGGATCACCATCCGGTCTGCTGGTGTCCTCACTAGATGAAAAACTCTAGTCACCACGTCAAGCCAGTCCTTAGCCGCCAGAGGGTTGGGCTTTCCTCAGAACATAAGGGGTCTCTACCTCTAGAATTCCTGAAGCACGCTCAGCCTACGCCCCACATTGATCAGTACTACAGGTACCATGGGCTGCTCCACTGGTGGTTGTATAGCAGGTGCACCACCTGGAGGCAATGCCGAGGGAACTGGTCCTGGTATTGAAGCCTCGTCACTAAGGGAGTCATCCATGTAATCGCGCTACTGAATCCTAGAGGGTATGCATTGTGGAGGCATCCTATAAGGAAGAAAGATATACCATGGTCAATGAGTATATCTGGATAGCTGACACAAAGGACATGGAAAAGAAAACACATTCCTATATGATGCAAGTACCATTCTCTTACTTCCCTAAAACTAGCATTTTCAAGTACTGAGTCGAATAGTAGGTTATTAGAGTCTTGGTGTATGGATACGTCGACCTCCCAGACCAACACTAGAGTCTATGGCCTGAAATCCGAGGTCGAAACACTTAACAATGTTACCCCAAACCAATCTCATAGACTCTTGGTCCAAAGGTAGAACCTTCCATCTCTGATACAACTCTTTCACGACCCGTCCTAGTGGGGCCCGCACCACGACTCTCCAAGCCTGCCTACAATATTCCAGAGGCTGGTGACTAGCACCGAGTAAGAAAATTACTAACATCAGAGGCATTTCCTATATACATACACACACACACACACACACACACACATATCGAAGCCCACAAATGCCGAAATTCAAAGAACACTAAGGAACAAAATGTATGTATACAACTAAACCCAAATAATAGAGTATGACGAAAAGTAATGTACTGAACATAAACTGGGCCAGAATATAACCCCACTAAAAAAACAAGAGTATGAAAACTACAAAGTCCAACATATTAGAAAAAAGTGGTAGTGGGACTACTTCTGGTAGCTATAGGAACATGTCGGCCTGTAGGGAACTCAAAAATCTCAGTCTTGTCCTGGTCTGCCCTGGACTCCATCAAAAGGCTACTCATCTACACAAGACGTGACACATGTGTCCAAAACCCATGCATGGGTGAGTATAACAATACTCAGTAGGAGACCCCGAAAACCACAATGCAATACACATAGTATAGGTACCATCAACTTTACATAGTATATTTCTACAGAAAATATAGCAAGAGAAACACAATCCATATATACTCGAAACCCATAAACATAGTCTAGGGACAAGTCACACAACCACATACCCAGTCTGATGATTCAGTTAGAAAATTCCGCAAAGCATTTAGTCCGGGAGAACTCACTCTATGAGTAAGATTGCTCTGATGTCATCTGTCCGAGAAGTACTGTTCTTCGGGAAAATCCATGAGAGATAGATACACTCATTACAAGAGAACACACTCACGATTGGGAAAGATCATGATACAGAGATGAGGATCACTTCCAGGTCCTTGGAGGATTCCGTAACTCATCCGCATTCACCTGATAAGTAGAGGATCAGTGTCTTGTGGGAATAGTCATGTCGATACCTGAATCTACATAGGATCGTGAATGGATAGAGGATCTCGCTTCGGACCTCTTGGAGGGATAACTGACTCTATCTCAGAAAGTCCTACTAAAGGGATCATAATCTTGTAGAAGGAAATGATACCTAACCTTCAGGGGAAAGAGAAAAGGGAGGCACTAACCCTAACAAAACATGTACAAGATACAGTGGACAAGAAGATAAAGCCATGTACTTAAAAGTACATGGTGTTTAGAAGTGTCACAGGATGTTTCTTCTGACCCCGGGTATTTCCCGTGTACAACGACCCATGTCGCATGGCTGGTCGTGTAGAAAAGTCAGTACACTATGTGTAGTATAGATCACACATCATGTCCAAGTAATGGGCGTCAGCTCCGTGTACACGGTCGTGTTCTCGTACACTTTTTTATCCCGTGTGTGCCATACCATGTAACCAGTACACAAGGTAGCCCATGCAGCAGGCCTGGTCTGGTCGTGTGGTAGAGTACATGGCCGTGTACTCCATCTTGTGTTCGGGTATCACCCATGATATAGTCTGATACCCGCGTAAGGACCCACATGCCCTGTTATTCTAGGAAAACGCTGTGTCATCACTTCGTGCATCGCGGAACCCTATCCATCGCTAAGCCAGTCCCACATGGCGTGTTCTTCAGGATACACATCGAGTTATTTGGAAATTTTAAGAACCCCTAGTTCTTCATTCTGAGGCTCCATCGATCCTTTGATGACCTTTTTAGCACTCTAATTGTCACGAAACTGAAGGGTTGAGGTTGTCCGATCATCACGAAGCTGATTTCATCAGTTTTGGGCCTCTGATCAGTCCCGAATCATGTTCTGATCCACCCGCATAAAGAATGATCAGAGGACGAGAACTCTCGAACCATGTCAATTTATCCGCTGTGATGGCTGTTTCTCCTTATCTAGGTCTTCATGATGTCAGATCTCTAATTTGGGATCATTCCATTTGAGAAATGGTTTCGGAAAGTCCCGTTGTTCGTCTCCCCACAAAGAACACGAAGAACATGGGGTAAAAAGAGGAAGAAATCCAATAAACCAAATTGAGGAATGATCCTCCGCTATCATTCATCATGAAAATGATCCTCTCATATTATAAGGATTAAATAGGGTGAATCAAATGATAAACAAACAAGTATTATATCAATTTCCCAAATCAAACCCGGAAAGAAACCGAAATTAATAACCCTCCCGCAATAATGCACGATCTGTGGATCAACCTGTTCGTGGGTTGATCCGCATTAGTCTTTTAATACAAGAATAGGTAATAGAAGAATAGAAATAACAACCCCTACCTCGATTTGGTGGAAGAACGATTGTTGCGTTGCATTTGTTGGTAAGGTTTTTCGATTCTAAGTTGTGTCAATCGCTCGCATCATCGTCGTCCTCCAACGGGTTCTCCTCTAAAGCTTAAATGACCAATCCTCAATTTTTCAAGGTTATGTAGATAACCTTGAGATATTTATATAAGTTAGTATTTGAAGTGGAGGAAATTAGGTCACTGCGCAAAAATAAAACATTTTAAAAAATAATAAAACATTAATTTATTTAATTTACATTAAAATGTGCCAAAAACTAACTCTTGCAGCTGACCCATACTGGTCGATTTTAAGCCTCTTCTGAGGTAAAGTCATAGCTCTGAACATAAAAGTGCCCTCATGTTTCTGATCTGGGCACCCGTTTAAAATATATTCCCCTTCTTTTGGAAAACCGCTAGCGCACATTGTTTAAAGGTTTAATTTATTTCAAACATTTTTTCCAGGCACTCCAGGTCTCGGAATCATATGCCGTTGAAAATCCTGGTCTTGTAATAATTCTATATAATATTTAAAAATAATACATGGAAAATTTGAGACATTACAAATTGGGTGAAGGATTAAATTTCCATAATGGAAATTTTTTAATTTTTCCAAATTTTATTGGGGTGCACGGTTTGCCCGTATGGTTTTACAAACTATGTGAAGACTACGTGAAAGACATCGTCTAAGGGGTGATGGGTTATCTAGTTTCCAAAGAAGGACACAAAGTTTTACAAACTTTTTAACATTCATACAATAATCCACTCTCTAATGTTTCATAATTTGTATGGGAAGGCCAAACAATTTACTTAACTGGGTGCATACTGTGTAACTTGCACAGATTGTGTTGTTTTTTGTTCATATCATGTCCCAAACACCACAAAACACACTCAAGGCCCCTCATACATTTGTGAAAAATTTAATTAGCTTAAAAAATATATTTAAACCTAATTCTAAAAATTACATACCTCAACAAAGTCTAAGATCTTATAATTTTCTATTATATAACAAATTAAGTGAAATGGTGGATCACACCATGATATACTATTTGCATCAAGGATGATGAATATATAAAATAATTTCATTAATCTATGTTGTTTGAGATTTTAGGTTTGTGAAACATGAAGAATAATGTCAATACACACTGTGTTATAAGATTAGTGTTAGTTTTAAAGATATCATGATGTGGTATTTTATGGATTTAATTTTAAGATTTGGAAATATTTTATAAATATAGTTATTTACTATGTTTTCCCTATAGTGAAATATATCACACAAAAAATTATTTGGTTTTTAATGAAAAACATGTTGTAGTGAATTTCATCCCTCTACAAGGAAGGAAAATTTTGTATCCTAAGTTTCTCCGAGAGGGGGAGGGGTGAATACATGCATCAATCATTTCAAACATATTCCCACTCACAAATATGTTTGGATATTTTTCTCTGATTAGAAAGAATTACATCAATGTTGGATTTTATTTTCATCTAATCTCAACAAATCTCAAGCTCTAATAAATAAATATAATACATATAGCCCAACTAGAATTTATGCAGTTCATCCATAGTGATATATATATAAGGATCATAAAATTGAAAATATTTTAGTGCAATAATATCCAATATAAACTCATTTTCTTGGTGGTTATATGATTTAGGTGATGTTGATCCTCAATAGGGCTCACGTTTGGTACAATTTAGGTTAATTCACTACTCAACCAGGATCGCTACATTTACAACTATTTAGTGAACATATAGTTTCATCCCAAGTGTCAATCCCTTCATCTACTTCTTAACCTACTCCAAAAGATATCCATTTACTAATTTATAGTTCTCTTTTGAATTTATCATCATGGAGTTCATATCATGTTGATTATTTTGAACTGATATAGTCTTTATTATAATTCTATATGCAATGATTCAATGTATATCATATTCTTCACTTAGTAATATGATCATATATATGATACTCTTTGTTAAAATATTTAAATAAATGTATTCTTAACAAACTTCACACATTTGTAAAACTCTAAATAAAATAGTTCTAGTATAGTATTTATTTAGCTTGTAATATTCATTGATATTCACAATAAATGTACACTTACAAAAATATTATTTAATGTATTTAAATCTAGACAAAACTCAATACTCTTTAATTATAATATTTATTGAAGCCAATATTTATAAACTTCTTCCTTATTATTCATTAATACATATTGAAACTCTGTATAACATTTACCTAACTTCTATATTATACTCATTTGTAAAAAAATCTATAATATACCCCAAGAATTTTTAAATTCAAATTTAAAATTTAAAATCCAACCATCTTCAAACTTTCTCTTCATAAATTCAATATAATGAATCATTTTAAGTTGAATATCCATCATATAATGTCATAAGGGTAGCTAATAGTATCCCAAAATATATTTAACCTTATTAAGAGTTCCAATTCACACATTCTATTTGAATTATCTATATTTTAGTAATATTTTTGTGGAATATTAAATTTTGACTAGATAGGTTGGTTTTTTATTCAACTTTGTATCAGTGCATGATATAATACTTCATGGTGGAACCTTGATAGTTATTGGTAAGTAATCTAGATTTTAAATTTCACCACCTACATATTTATTCTTGATTTAAACAGTAAGGTGCATTACCTTTAATGAAAATGTAACCATTGTATTATGGAATTATCAAATTACATATCTTGAATATATCTAATTATATTGTGGAATAACACACTCCCTTTTGAGGCAAATCCCTAAATCCTCAAATTTCTATGATATGAACTTCATTGACGAAATAAGATTATTTAAAAAGGCAGAATCACAAATATCTACATCATCAATCATATTTAATGAAATACTGTATATCATAATTAATGATTGTCCACATTATCAATCATATATTATGATTGATAATGGAAAATACTTTTATTAAGGTATTTGTATAAGGTAATGATATGTGCACTTCATATCACCCATTGTGTATTCCTGTGAAGTTCAAAACCATTGCACATTTCATGATTCATATTATTCAGATTGGTTACCCCTATGTAACCTATTCTGGAAATAGTTACATTTCCCAGGGATAATTTTAGGTATGGTAAAACATACATATAAGACCTCTCCATTTTCTTCATAATGTGGAACTTCACTCATGACCAAATACATATGCTTATTCCATGATTTGTTCATATAACACCATGATCCTTTAGAGTACATCACCATCCACATCAACTTATGTCAAATATTTCTCACCAAATTAAATACATATGTGAAATATCTCATGTAGTGACCCTGAACCCAGTATCCTAGAGATGGTGTCAACATTATTACATTGGAATAAGGTACAAGGAATAAAATATTGAAGGGAAAATAGTTTATAACTTTTGGAATACTAGATATATACATAGAATTAACATTAAATTTTAAATCATAAAACATAATAAAAAATTTATTTTATAATTCCATTATTTTCATTAGTGTATACCTACATATAAACCATAAAACACATCCTTATATCACAAGGAAAATAATACATAAGTTAGGGGTGATCTTAGATGCCCAGTATGGGTAAGAGTATAAAACAAGATATAAATACATAATGATAATAAACACAGAATTTATTATAACAAAAACACATCTTATTTAATTAATAACATGAGAATAATATGAATGGAAAACCTGACGATCAAAAAATTATATAAAAATAATCACATGAGTTTGAAACTTAATAATAAATATTCTAACTAACAAAATAATCACATGGAATATCAATAGCCGAATTCATAATGATTTAATTTATAATACTATAAATCTAAAACATACTGAGAGGCCTTGTGATAATAAATCTAATACCATCATTGCCTTGTGCCAAGATAACTATATAAATGGGTCAGGCCTTAGCCAAAATACAATCTAGCTTGTCTCCTGAAACCTAATGATTCATCAAGGGGATATAAAAGGATCCAACCGTAAATTAATAAGTCCAATGAATTCCTAATATGAAAGGGTTGAAACATAATCAATAAAAACATTCATATTAAAAAACTAGAATAAGAAATGGTCATAATTACTTTAATCAATAAACAGAGTCATAAGCCATCCATAGTAATATCAATGAAATAAAATGAGTACACAACCAATATAAGTGATCATAAACCATGAGATGGATGGGTTAATATGATATTAATATAAAATATGTAACATCTAAATATTTAATGGTACGTCCCTTGTTAAATTTAATTTCATCTATAGGTTTTATTGCACACAACACCCAACTAAAACAAAAAATGTAATATTATTATAGCATAGGATTAAATTAGAGGGAAAGAATAATATTAAACAAAAAATTGAATGTATATATATTCAAATTTTTTTCATTCATAAAAATATATTTTAAAGGAATAAGATCAGAATAAATCAAATGTTATGTAAAAAGCTATATTTTTTGAAAGGCAGTTTTTCCGCCTTTTGATACTGAACTTGTTTTAAATATAATTTTTAAAATTTTATAAATTATATCTTAGAAAATAATATTCTTCTTTAAATTAAAAAAATATAATTTTATTTGGTTTAACTTTTTGGATTTTTCTTATATGTTTCATGTTATGTTTAATAGTGAATATAATGGATTTTCATTGAAAACACCATTTTTGTATAAATAATTTATTGTGTTAAATTATAATTATTATTGGTTTTAAATTATAATGAGATAAATTTTTATCATTTAATATAATTTAGTTCATTGGAATAAATTTGACATTGAATTTGGATATAAAAACATTTCAATCTTTTGAAATCTTTCACTTTAAATTCCTGTTTTCTTCTTCGATTAATGGGATTAGTTAAGTTAATTTTAGACAATTTTGTGTTTTTAATATTGAAAAATGGATTCAATATATGGAATAATATGTTCAAGATTTATTAATTGGTTCCATTTTATTTTTAGACAATATGAATAGTTAGTTTATTATTTTTTTAATTACCACGGTTAAGGGTCATGTGGGTAATTAATGGTAAAAATAATAATATAAGTTTTATAAAATTACCCTAAAACTTGAGTTAATTTTATTTAGAGGTTTATTGTATATAAAAATTATCCATGGGATAATTTTATATCCTCTTGGATCCTGTTGGGTGACTTTAAATATTTTTTTAGTATTTTGATCTAATGAAAGTCAAATATGTCATACTCATGTTTGTAATAAGTGTTAAATTTCTCATATATAGTTATTTAGAATATATATTTGACTATAAATGTAAATTTTATATTTAATTTTTCTATTGATCATTAAAATTTATTTTTAAACTTTCTGGATGATATAGTAAGATTAAAGGATTTCATAATGATGATGCAATAATTGTTAAATTAATAGACTTACCAAATAAATATTATTAAAAATATTAAATAAATAAAATTTTATATTATTAATGTAATAAAAAAATTTCTAAGATTACATTGAAAAATTAGGGATGTATTAACTGTTTTTTGAATTTGTATTGTAGTAATGATATTTTTAAAAATTCATGTAATGAATCGTTTCGAAATTGACTCTAATTATAATTTGTAATAAATAATAATTTATTTAACTATATAGAATTCATAAAAATATAACATTGATCCCAAAGATTTTTATAGGGTATGAAATTGCATAAATTACTCCTTTATTGGTTTTTTTCATTTTATTGTTACTATATTAACCCTTAATGATTAAAAAAATCCAAGTTACCATGATTCGAGTTAATGGGATTAACTAATGGTTAAATCCAAAAGATAAGGTTAAATGTGTGACCTAAACTTGTTTAAAAAATATTTTTTGAGAGTATTTAGACTCATAATGTTATTTTATTTTAAATAAATATCCTTGGATATATTTTAATTTGAAAATTAATTTATATTAATTTAATGTTTTGAGTGTTTCCAAAAGTACCCCTCACCTCAATTAAAAAAGGGAACCACCACCTTCACTTATTTACACCACATTGAGCCATCTATGACAACCGAACCCAACCCATTTATCCCCCCAGATTCTCTACCTTCATCTTCAAAGTCTTACATTTGTTATAAAACCAACCAAATAAGTTTATTTATGAAAATCAAAAGAAGATATCTAATGAAGAGGTAACATTCATAAAAAAATTTATGTTTTATTTTTTCCATAAAACACTTAAATTATTTTAATTTATTTTTTATATAATATCCCCAATACCCTAAATATACTTTGATGAATTTAAATAAATGGTTTGACCAAAACTCACAGACACTTCCATCAAATGTGATATGGAATCATCATTTGTGTGTACGAAATACTACTGCCTCATAAACCAATGTCATGTATTATTCCATTTCCACCTTCATGGTTGGGAATGATGATGGAGTTTATATTTCTATATTATTCATTAGATTTATAAATAATTTATTCTTCTGTAATTATTATATAACACAAACCTTCATGCTTTCCATTTTTCCTATCTATGATAACTTAATTTATGGACATGTGGACTACCTCCTCCTCAAAATGATGTGATTCATTCACAATTTACATGAAATGTACTAAGAATGAGTTTAGTGAACATATCTGATATATATGATATAATTTTTCTACTAGTATTACATTAATTAATTAATTTATTTCATTATGACAATAAAATGAAGACATCGTTCATACGTACGTACGACCTACCATCTCCATGAACGGTGTATTTAATTTTCTATTTATATATTTTATAGATTATTATAAACAAATATATAATGAATATATATGATATTTATGTCATGTTCATAATTATAGATATTATGAAATCATGATTTAAGTAATAGGACTAGGAAATAACTTATCTAAACACATATTAATAATAAATTGGTCATTGCCTGAAGCATAATTTTAACATGAAATTGTTAGTAAACGAGAAATATAGTGTCATAATTAAATAATATGTGATATTATAGAAATAAATAAGGTTCTATGATAGATTTATAATAGAATTATATTTATTATACATGCAGTTTGAGAGAGTATGATGGGAGTCAAGACATAATGTTAGGGATTTTTGTCTCATTTTTATTTCTATGGGATAAATTCCTTGTACACTACTTACTAATTTTGTGTTGTGTATATTATTCCCATGAATATAATTCTTGACTATTACTGTGAAGGTTTTTTTATTTTAATATCCATATAATTTTATTTAATTTATGCAGCATATGATCTAACTTATTATAATGTGGTAATGTTTATTTCACAATCTCATTATTATTGATTATTATTCATGTTTAAGTCTCATATGGAGAACAGTTTTCTTCAATTTCAATGTTTTATAAAAATGTTTAAAAAATGTTTTTAATATTATCATACAAATTTTTAATGTATTTTTACCTCTGTTTTATGTTTTCTAAAATGGATTTAAAGGAATATTTTTTTTCCAAACAAGGTACTTTATGACTTTTTGGACAAAAATACAGATGAAATTTTTTAACTTATATGGCATGAGCTGATTTCTTTGACATCATGATGCATTAATTTTTTGAAGTTTCATTTTAAATAATTAATTGGTTCTTTTCATGAAATTTTTTTCTTAATAAAAATTCTTATCCTTTTAAAAAATGATTTCAATGTAAAAAAGGGGTATTTCTGACAAGAGTTTCTAATGATTTTATTTGGATATTTTCATCTATATAAAAATAATTTATTGAATTATATGACACATTGAGGTAGATTTATTATGATATCAAATACCATATTTTACTAAATTTATTATGATCAGTTTGACTGTGGATGTGCTATTTTGATACCATTCACCATGTTGCTGAAAAATAGTTTTTTATTTAGTTTACTGATTGGAGAAAGTTATTTAAATTTTGTATGTATATTTTCTTTATGTTCCATAACATTAATATGATGATGGAATTAGACATATTATGCGATGGTAGGGAACATTATATCACCTTCATTCATCGATATATATCATAATACAGACAAGATTTGGGCTTGGATGAGGCCTTCCAATTTATTTTTTGATATGGATTTGGCCAAGGAGTTAACCATTTATTTTTATATATTTTTGACATGGACTTGTCGATATTTTTTATATGTACCACATTATTTATTCAATCATGGTGAGATTATTTAATGTTATTCCATTCAATTATTCAACTAGTAGAATATCAATGGCTATGTTTCTATGCTCCTGTGATTATTTAAATGACATGAGTTTCATATATTTAGTATTCCATATTTCTTAGGCCATATTTACTCATAACTTCCACTATATGCATGCCCTTACTAGAAATTCGATCTCACCCATTTATTATATTTTATTTTCCCATAGGATTCAAATATTTTTTATAGTTTGATATGAAGGGTTATATGAAGGGGATTAGTGGAATTCTTGAGGATTATTATTTGTGTTTTTTTTAGATTGTAATGTGAATTTTGAGTATGTATTTTCTTTACCAAGACTATTAAAAAATTCATCCATTTGGTATGTGATTTCATGTATCATATTCCAATGTAATAAAGTAAGGCATGGGATCTAGGTTATTGGGGTTGGGGTATTATATTTGGTATCTGAGTATATTTACTATATATATTGGGAAGTAGATTTAGTAAAACGAAAATTATAGAGTGAAACCCTATTCTAAAATATGTAAATTTATCCAATAAAAATTATATTAAGATTTAGTGATTAGTTATACCTAAATTTTCAATTAAGGTTAGTTATTTATGAAGTTTTGAGATAATAAATTATGTTTCATAATGTTATGATCTAATCTCGTGCATGCAATTTTTTAGAAATAGTGCCCAGTGGATGGAATGGAAACTATATCAAGGAATGTAATCCATGTAGAGGTTTCCCTCCTTTTCAAGAAAATAATGTTCAATCTGCAACTACAATTGGTGCTAAAAAACTTATAAATATACTGAAACAACTAAATTAGGTTATGAAATTTTACCTTACTTGTTTGGATCAGCCTAAAATACAATGTAGAAGAACAATTTTAGGTTGATTAATGAGAAACAAACCCCATCATTAAATGAGACAACAAATCCATATGTAGATAGGCAATGTATAAGATCATTAGAGAATATATTCTTAATTTGGGAAGAAATTTAGGTAAGAAGTTTTTCATGTAAGTTTATCATCTCTCAGGTGGTGTGGATCAATGGTCTTCATTGATTCAAAACACAAAGGAGGGGGAGGAAATATTAAACATGTAATGTAAGTATATTAATGAAATATTCTTGGAAAACTATTTCCCTCATGAATAAAGAGATGATATAGATAGAAAATTCTTGAATGTGAGAAAAAAAATAGATTTGAATGTCACTAAATATGAATCCAACATCACAATATTAGAATGAAATATTGGAGATTATATAAATAACCCATGGAGTAAGACTGGTAATTATTTTAATGGGGTAAAACCATACCTCTGAAAGGTATTGGTCTCCCAAACATTCTCATCATATAGATATATAGTCTCATGTTCTATCAAGAATGAGATAGGTTTTTTTATGTTTGATGTCTTTAAGAGAAAGAATGAGATGGAGAGAATTTTGGATCAAGAGTAAGATAAAGTTAATAAGGGAAAGAAGGATTTTACGACATGTGATTCTTGTGGAAGAAAACACCCCAGCACCTACTTAAAAAGAAAAAATGATTTTTATTTAAGTGTGGTGAGAAAGGCCTTAGTGCTCATGATTTCAAGGGAAAAAATTATTTACCATTGTCAAATGATACAATTGAATGGATATGGGGGACTGTGAAAATGAATGCCCAAATCAGGGAGAAAATATAAATCAGAATAATTAAAGGGAGTGAGGCGATCTTATGTTGTAACAGAAGTTGAAGTGGAATAGTTAAAGTATTTATGAATTTGGATTCATCCATTATGTTATGATATTATTGTTATAAGTAACCTGAGGCATATAAGGATTATAATGTAGTAATTTACTTTATGGATTTGGAATAATATATGTTTTCATTAAGGTTTTAAGGTGGTAAAGTTATTCAAATATTTGGTATGTGAAAATATGAGAAATATTATGTTTTTTGGAAAATATGATGTTAAGTGGATTTTTTAAATTTATTGAACATTCTAATAAATTTTGGGAATGTCAATTTGGAAAGATGTATTTTGAATGAGTATTATCTTTAAAAGGGATTAAGTTGCAGTATGTTCATTTTTATTTTTTGTTGTTAATGTATAACATATCATATTGGATAACCTATGATAACCATTTTAGTTTCACTAAACATTTAAAAGTTTGAGGAATAACTCATGTATCTTAAGATTCATAAGAGTGATTGATTCATGAAAAATTCAACATCAACATTCATTTTTAGGCATAAGGGATTATGTTAAAATAGATCAAACCACAATGAAAGGTTGACACTATTCTTATAACATGGAATTAAATAAAGTAAGATTATTTTCTCATGTTCTAATCTAGATTGTAATGTAATCCCCCAACTATAGAAAATTAATTTTTAATGAGATATCTATTCTTTTTATTTTATTACAGAGAAATCAGTGGCCACTTTAACCCATCATGGATTTATGATTTTGTGATGGTAGAATTTATAATAACCAAGTTCTCTAATAATCTCCACCAGAACATGATGGTTTAATTTATCTTCAATTCGGAAATTTTCAACCTACACTAAATTTATCTGATTCAAAAGCCTAATAATTTGGTTACATTTTTATTTTCTTTTCCTCTAATTAAGATGATGTTTTATTAACCATATTTATTATTTGGGTTTCCCAGAAAAGAATTTTTAAGTATTAAAATTTTATTTCTGAGGTGAAATTTAATATTTGAAGTATATAATTTATTGAAGGAGTGAAAAATGTGACACCCCAATATTTTATGATATGTATCTTGTTAAATTTAATTTCTTTGATTGCTTACATTGCATGCAACATCGAACTTAAACAAACAATGAAATATTATAATAACCTAGATGTAAAATTTGTGATAATGAATAGTATTAATATAATTATAAAATTTATATATATTAAAATGTTTAAAAGTTCATACAAATAGATTTTATAGGAATAATATAAGAATCAATCCAATGTAACTTAAAAAAAAATATATTTCTAATGGTATTTTTTCCGCCTTTTGATGGCATACTTGTTTTAAATATAGTTTTTGAAACATTTATAAATTGTATTTTTAAAATAAAATTATTATTTAAAAGAGTAATATCAAAATTTACTTTGTTTTAATTTTTGCTAATTGGTGACACGTTTCATGTTTTGACGAATAATTAAAAATAATAGATTTTAATTTAAAATAGATTTTTCATCTAAATAATTTATAATGTTATATTATATTTTCAATTGTTTTTATAGTATAATTTGATAATTCCTTTTATCATTTAATCAAATTTTGGTTATTGTGATCTATTTTGCTTTGAATTTGGATATAGCCAATCTATTTTTTTTTCAATTTCAGAAGCCAGTTAGAGGGAACCGGTACCCCAACCCGGTTTGAGGAAAACCAGAAACCTCACAAATATACCAGACGATTCAGAAGAATTCAAATTCAAAATTAAATTATTTGAATGTTTTCACTTTAAAAAAGACATTTTCTTATTCCATCAACAAAGGTCGATTTTAAATTAATTTTATCCAATTAAGTGTTTTCAATTTTGAAAAATGGATTCTGTATTTAGAATAATAAGGTAGAAATTTTGTAAAATGGTTCTTTTTCTTTTTGTGCAATATTAATAATAACTTTAGTATTTTTTAAATTACCACTATTATGGTTAAATCAAGTAATTAAGGGTGAAAATAATATTATAAGTATTATAAGATTACCCTAATACATGTAATAATTTTATTGAACGAGTTAGTGTTCATAAATATTATCCTTGTGCCAATTTTGTGGCCTCTCAGAACCAGATAGATGACTTTAGGGCTTTTATTGTCTTTTATTAGAAGGAAAGTAAAATATATCATTCCCATGTTTTTAATATGTGTTAATTTTCATAAATATATTTTTTCAGACTATAAAATCTACTATAAATAGTTATTTAGAAGGTAAAATGTTTATATTAATAATTATTGTTTTATAATTTTTTGGAAAAAAGTACTTAAATTAAAATTTTGAATATTGATGATGTAGTAATTGTTTAATTAATATACATATGAAATAAATTCTAGTAAAAATATTAAACTAAATTTAATTTCACATAATTCATGTCATACAAGACTTTTATAGCTTAAATCAACATATCAGGGATATAATAAAGGTTTTGGATCGAAGTTATCCGACATTCATGATATTTTTTGAAATTTAAGTAACGAATATTGTCAACATTGACACTAATGATATTTTAAAATAAATAATATTTTAATAAATAATATAAAATTCATGAAAATATAAAATTTTACATATTATTGTTATAAATTTTATAATTCAATACAAGAACCATTTATGGTTTTTTTGGAATTTTATAGTACCTATATTAAACCTTAAATAGTAAAAATCCATGTTGTCCCAATAATAGTTAAATTATTTAACTATGTTTTATATGAAAATGATAAGGGTATGAATGTGACCAATACATCTATAAAAATTATTTTTTGAGAGGATTTTGACCCATATTAATCTTATATTATAAATAAATCACATTAAAGTCATTTTAAATTAAAAATTAATTTATATTAATTTAATATTTTGGGAGTATTCAAGAGTTCCCTCACATCAGTTATAAAAGGGAACCTCCTCCCTCACTTTTTCCATCTAATTTTATCAATATATATCAACCAAAACCTATCCATTTATCCTCCAAACATACGTAAATTTTTCATATAAGGCTTATATTGTATGGAAATTTAACAAAATAAGTCTTTTTGTGCAAATCAATAGGAGACATCCAAGGAAGAGGTAACATTCATCAATGAATGATTTTGTTTTATTTATTCCATAAACTTATTCAGTTATTTTTACTTAATGTAAATATAAGAAAAAAATTATCTTATATATAGTTATATGTTTTTATATTAAGTTGCTTACCTAAAATCACACACACTTCCATCAAATTTGATACTCAATTATCATTCTCGTGTATGATGAACTACCACCTCGTGAACAAATGTTCTTCATTTTTCAATTTCCACAATTAATGGTTTGTAATAATGAATGAATTTTTTTTATATTATATATATAATATATATTATTTATTTATTCTTCTTTAATATATATATAATACATTCCTTCACGTTTTTTGTTTTATGTGAATACGATAACTTCTTTTTGAGACGTGTGGACTACCACCTCCTCAAACGATGTGATTCATTCACACATTACATGGATTATAATAAGGATGGTTTTAGATAATTTTCATGTTAAATATGAAATAATAATTCTACTAGGAATAAATTATTTATTATATTTATTTCAATATTACAAGAAAGCAGAAACAACATTCATGCGTATGTACGACCTACCGTCTCCTTGAACGGTGTATTTCATTTTTTATTTCTATATTTTATAGATTGGTTTAAATAAATATATACATAATATATATGATATTTATATAATGGTTATAATTATTGAGATTAAGAAATAATTACATAAGTAATAGGATAAAAAAATATAACTAATCAAAACACATGTGAAAAACCAAGCATTTATTACCCATATAGTATTTTTATCATGAAATTTCTAATAAATGGATAATATAAGGTCATAATTAAATAATATATGTTATTATATAAGTGAATATTTTTATAAATTATATATATAATAAAACAATATTTTTTGTACTGGAGGTTTGAGAGAGTATGACGAGAATTAAGACATAAGGTGAGGGATTTTTGTCTTACTTTTATTTATGTGGGACACATGCCTTATAAATTAATTATTTCATTTGTATGTTGTATATTCTTCCCATGAATGTATTTTATGACTAATATTGTTAAGGATATGTTATTTTAATATACATATAATTTTTTTTAAATTTTTTGGGGCATATGATCTTAATAATTATAAAGTGGTAATTCTTATTTCAGAATTTCAATATTATTTGATATTTTTTTATGTATAAGTGTCTAGTGGAGAACATATTTCATCAAAGTTAATGTTTTCATAAAAGGTTTTCATAAAAAGAAGATTAATATTATCCTGAAAGTTTTCAATTATTTTTACCAATATTATAATTTTTTATAAAATGATTTGAAAGGAATAGTTTTGGCTTTTTCTAGATGAGGCACTTTATGATTTTTTCAAAAAAAATATAGAAGGAATGTTTTTTTACTTATGTGACTTGAGAGGATTTTTATGCTATAATGAACACATAATATTTTTAAGAATATTTTATAATATTATAATGTTTTCATAAATGAAAATATTTTCTTTTAACATTACGTGTCCTTTTATATAAATGATTTTGATGTAAAAAAGTGGTATTTCCCTCAAGTGTTTTTGGTGATTCTATTAGTGTGTTGTAATCTATGTCAACATCTTTAACTGAATTTTTTCTTCATTGAGGTTTGAATTTTATTACATAATCTACCATATATTATTAATTTTTTTATGATTAGTTTGACTATGGATGTTCTATTTTGATACCATTCACCATATTACTCTTAATGGTTTGTGATTATGTTTAGTTATTGGGGAATGGTATTAATTTTTTGTATATATATGTTGTTTATATTTCACAAAATTTATATGGGGAATAAATTAGACTCAGTAAGTAATTTTAGGGGCCCTCTGTGGACTCTATGTGCGTTGATATGTCTCAAGAGACAATCCATATATGCACTTAGATGTGGATTGTCCCATTTATTTTATGATATGTATTTGGAAGAGGCCTTAACCATTTATTTTAAGATTTATTGGCTGACTCCTTGATGGTATGATTTAGATTTCTAGAACTATGCATTACATAGTTGTGATATTAGTTATTGATATTATATATGATTATTCAAATAGAATAATATCCATGGTTATATTTCCCAGATCATGTGGTTATTTAAATGGCATGTGTTTCAGTTGTTTTCGATGCCATATTTTTTTTATTCCATATTTACTCATATATTATATTGTAAACTTACCCTTAGTGAGAATTTCAAATCAATACTTTATTATGTTTTCTTTTCACCCAGAATTAAATGAAATGTTTTTAGTTTGATACACATGGTTACACTACGGGGATTAATATAGTACTCAAATATTTTTTTTGTATTTTATTTTATATATTGAAATGTGAATTGAAAGTTTGTATTTAGTTTACCAAGACTGCTAAACTCTTAGTTCCATTGAGATGTCTTTTCTTATGTATTACTATAATGAAATAAAGTAAGGTACTGACTCCTGACTACTAGTATTAGAGCGTTAAAACTTATCCCTAATGTATAGCAAGTAAAATTAAGGGCTGAGGTTGTTGATGAATAGAAATATCATAAAAGATCTTTAAACACGTTTTTATGGAAAATAACCTTTCTGTTTTTTAAATATCCTTTAAATAAACATCACAAAACATTTTATAAATAATTTTATTTAAAAATTACCATAAAATATTGTAAAATTTGTTTTAAAACATTGAGTTCTAATGATTATTGAAAATTCCATTCATGTTGTACACATAGAAACAAATAATCCATTACCATTTTCTAAAAAGTCAAAATTGGAATTATTTTTAAAATGACATAAAGATTCATTTTTTTATAAAAATAAAAAAATGAGTAAAAAAGTCTCTAACAAATTATTTTAATTGTTTAAAAAATAATTTGATTTTTTTGAAAACATGAGTTCTGATAAAAAAATATTTCTGACCAAAGATTGAAATAATGTCAGTGTTTTCTAAAAATTCATTAACAATTTTAAGTTATTAGGATATGAATGATGTTAATATTACATGGAAAGGATCCCAAATCACAAAATTGGAAGAAAATAGATTGATTTTAATATATAAATATCAAATAATTCTCACATGGGATATTTAAACATAAACAATCCTGAATAACGATAAGATTGTGAAATAAACCAATACATATATCCTAACATTTTAATTATAATACCCTAGAAATAAATAAATTTAGATGAAACTTTTAGTACCATGATGATAAATAAATTCATGATATATCCTAAAAAATGTCTTCTATATACACTAAAAAACATAAATAAATGGTGAATATGGCCTATTCGTCATGGAATTAATAGTGAGATGAGAAACCCTAACCTTAAGTCTGAATAATCATGTAAAATATTTATTTTCCAGAATAATAAACATATTTTATTTATGGAATTATCTTATGAAAAATTTCCATGTTTATTATTTAATTTATTTCAGTAATTAGAATGTTATATATGATTAATTATTCAATTTTTTACATGATATGTTTTGATTGTATTTTTATTATGCTTTAAAAATGACTTTGGTTGGTTGACTATGGTCAAAGAGGTAATTATTTAAACAAATAAAAAATAATAATAATAAAATACTTATAATATTTATTCTGAAATTAAAACATTAAAACCAACTAGGAATAATGGTTATGAAAAATAAACAACATTACAATCATTGAGATGACACGTTGTGTATACGCTTGAGTAATGTTTCCATTTTTAAATAAGCATTATGGAAAATGGTAAGTAATATTTTATCTTTCCATAATTATAATAATATCTTCCATAAAATATTTGTTCATTAAATATACCTTTAAATATCACCCTTATTTTGTGGTGATGATTAGAGAGTCACATCGCTTTGTTAAAAGGGTAATCCACACATACATGAACGATGTTATCATATTTATGTGAGTGAAAAGGTGAAAGAAATTATATATTATATTTTTAGAATGGTAAATATGTAATTAAATTTATAATTATATCATTTTTATTATATATATTCATTAATGTTTTTTCATTACCATCCATGTAAAGGGTTAGTGAAAAATGAATCACATCGGTTCGCAACCAGAAGTCTACTATACACAATAGCGACATTATCGTATCCCCTTTGAAATAGAATGTAAAACTTGTATATATTATATAGTTACTACATAGGTATTATTATGTTATAAATAATATATATATATATTTTATATACATCATCATATGCAACTGTTATCGGTGGTAATGGGAAGATGAATTTCATCTATTTGCAAGGTGGTATTTCACCGTACACAGGAATGATGATTTCATAACCTATTTGACTGAAGTGGGGACATGTCTAGGTCATAAAAGTAACATTAAAAAAAATATAATTATATGGAATATATAGAGGTTACTATATCATCATGGTGGAATAATAATTTAAGGTGGTGGCCAAATAAATAAAATAAAAACACTCATTGAAGAATGTTACCTTCTTTTCAGGTATACTCAATAGGTTTTCACCAAATGTCTTACTAGGTTATATTTCTACAATAAATAAGGACTATAGGTTTAGGTTATTGAATTTGGTGAGTGATTTTGGATGTTATTTTCCAAACAAAAAGTGTTTGAAGGTGTGAATAAGATAAGAGAGTGATGACCTGTAATGTTTTGAAAAGAAAATGGGATACCAACATTTTTAAAATGTATCAAGGGTATAAAGTAGTGTATTCTATAGAATTATATATTATAAGGTCTAATTATTTACATTTAATATATCATAGATTTGTTTTTATATCATTTAAACCCTTTTCTTATTAATTTAACCTCTGGTAAACTAGTTCTTATATTAATTATAGAAAGTTACTTTTACCATTTTTACTATTAATTAAGGTCAAATTCTAATATTAAATTATTTTATAATATGAATTATTATGATTCAAAACATTTAATCATTTTTCAAATTACTTTTATAGAATTGGAGAAATTTAATTTAAAATTAATCTCTCAGAAATGATGTGAAGGTGGGTTTTTAAGGAGAGAACGTTGAAAAGGTTATATGTTTTTTATGTCAAAATTAAATATGAAAATGATTCAAATGATTTTAATTATATTAGTAGATATATAAATAAATTAATTTTTCATTAAAATAAATTTAAAATATAATTTTACATTATAAATAATTAAAATAAAAAAGTAAATATTTGATTAAAATTTAGTATATTTCAATATTCAAAAAAATATTTTTTTAAAAAAAAATATGAAATACAAATCATAAGATAATATAATCATACATATTTATAAAGATAAGACTATATATTCAAATACATTTTCTAAAAGTGGTATAAATTAATTATAAATGATGCGTGCAATACACAACTAAACTACATTTTAGAAAAATAATGTTTCTCTGAAAACATTTTTTTCTTTCAAATGGATCTAATTTTATATTTAATCAAAATATATCCATTTTAATTATTTTATACATTTTTAAAACATATAATTTTAGCATATTTTTTTAATAATATTCAATCCTATTAACATTACAATCATGTTATAGTGGTAATGTTTCAATAATATTTTAATGGAATATCATGTTTCATTCAAACCCATGGTTTCATGAATTTCACGCTATCAAAGAGAATGAATTTATTTAGAAAGATACAAATTATAAATTATTAGGGTGTCACATTATCTTATAATATTTATATTTGATAACACATATTCTTCCAGAAATTATTTTGTTTTTTTAAAATCTCATGGTGTTACATTCTACCCCCATAAATAAATTACATCCTCAAAATTTAATCATGATTTTGGTAATAACGGGTTTAAAATATGAAAATACATTTGATGGAAACCCAAATATTAAAAATGTTCAATTAAAAATATTCTTGATAAAAGATAAAGGGATGTTCTGTGGTCATTTAGAATAACATAAACTAGGCTTCCAAATAAGAGAACCCAGTGTGGAAGTGATGATTTGGACATGGGATAAAAGCATCTTTCCCAAAAAATGATGCAATGAGATAGATATCATCAATAACAGAAAGTTAATGATCATTTGAAAATAAATAAAAATTCCATAAAATTAATTGGTCTTAAAAAGGTCATTTATTTCATACGAAATGATAGTAATATGATGAAATTTTAATTCACGATCAGTTTCCCAAAGTTGATGATTTTCCAAGGGAATACATAGATTATTTAATTTCATTTCATATTCAAAATATCATCGATTGTTTATGAATTATTAAATTTCCATATCAACTTTTACCCTCAGAAATTATTATATATTTTTTATTCGTAAATCACTGATGGATCATAAGATTCATAATAGAGAGAAAAGGCATTCTTTACATCTCTATTTATAATTATAACAAAATAATTAGCAAAAGTTATCCAATATGAATTAATATTCATATGAGGATGTTATAAATTAATCTATAAAACCACATCCAATTTTAACCTTAAACCATTTCATAAATGGTTAAACCATTAACCCTTTTAAAATATTATGATCAAAAACTTTAGAAAGTAGGTAACTAAATTTCTAAAAAGAACATATATTTAATACCCCAAAACATGAGGTAGATATTAATCATCACATACAAACCATTTGAAAACATTAATCATGTATTCTATTGAATCATGGTAATAAACTGAGTTACCATACAACTTTATTTAAAACATGCACGATTCCTTAAAAAAGAAAATATTATTGGATATTTTTCTTAGATAAAAAATGTTATGAATTCCATCAATGATTTCATAAAACAATTGTCGATAAATCCATAATTAGTACTAAGGAAATAAGAATTATACAATTTCATTTTTCTATGAAATAAAATATTTATCTCTAAAACATTATGTAAACATAAGTAACATATTAAGGATTATTTTCCCCTCTATCACTTGTTTCAAAGGATGTTGAACATTACACTAAATCATTTTTAGGGGCCATCAGTACCATTCAACACACGCTTCCAAATCCTGAATGAAAATGTATTATAGTACCATCCATAAATATTTCATAATTCTTATAACTAGGATATCATCGATAAAATAATCAAATGTCATATTACTTGAATATAAAAATAAGTACAGTTACTATTCCACTTCATATGTGGTAAGATCATAATCTTGATCATTATCCATTAGATTCTCCTTTGGTATATTCCTCTGTTTCTTTTGGAATTAATTTGTGTAGTACCCCATATCCTTATAGATTAAAATTTTAACATTGTAAACATTTTTCATACACTTGAAATCATGATAATGGTGGAATTTATCTGCACACATGTAGAAAACTCCAATTTACTTTAACAATGTACTAGGGTGGTTTATTCCAAAATTATCACATGTGGTAAAATCCTTTTTCCCCACATCCCTTTATCAATATTTTTATCTGCCATCCTATTCTTCTATCAGTTCCCTTCAAATACATAAAACATAGATTATTCATTATCTATCTTGTTAGAAAATGATATTATGTCCTCATATAGTGATATTGTTTAAGAGACCATTTCCCTTTCAAAATATTGGCATAATCCTATCAGAGAAACAATCATTCTTACTCATTGAATTTTGTGTATTATTATTTTTTCCATTCCTTTTACTAAAAAATAATTATAAATTATGAATTACACCATATTAGATCATATTATAATGAAACATAATGTATAATTCAAAAAATAGTAAAAAAATAACATAAATTGAAAATTTTATGCCTATCAAATCGCATAATCATATAAATAGTTTCCATGTAGATATCCTTATTTTCAAATTCTCCATAATGGTTTGTAATGAAAATGTGTATTATTTAAAGAATATCCCCTAGTAGCGTCAAACTAGGTATGCAGTTAGGCCTTTATTCATGAAATAAGTTTCAATACGGATTAGTCCAATGTTACATTTTTAGAGTCCTTACCCCTAGGTAAATATTATCCAGAATGACGACCACCTATAACATCTTGAAAGGGATGCATTTTCTAGAAAAACAATATAATCTATTCGTTACCAAACATTTTGGATGTTTTTATATTCTTATTTATAATTATAACATAGTATTATTTTCCCTGATATATGTCTTCCAAAATCTAGTTCCCAAGATTTCTTATAAATTTCATATGATACCAACTATAGTGAACCTAACAAAAATATCATCGAGCTAATGTATATTTTATTACATTGGATTAAGATAAAAGGAATCACATCTCAAAGGACCTAATAGTTTAGCATCCTTAGTAAACTAGATATGTAATTCAAATTACATTTTAAAATATAAAACAAACAATGAATATTATTTAAGAATAACATTATTCCCATTAGTGTGTCCTTTCATAACAAATCACACAAAACATCCTCATATCTTATGAAAAATTAAAATAATAAATTTGTGAGGTCATATTTTCATAAAGGGTATGTGTACCATATAATTTGGGAAAAAATAACCCATAATTCTTATGGAAAGGTAAATAACTACAGCTCATTACATTTAATAAATATTTGGAGCAGAATACAGTATTAATAAATGATGATCAAATATTGACATATAAATTATCACACGATATTTACAATTAAACATAGATATTATAAATAATTTAATAATCATGTGGGATATCATTAAATTAATTCATAATGTTGGAATTCAAAATTTTGGAATTCATAATGATGGACATCTAAAACATACCATGGATACCTTGTTCCAAGATATCTAATACCACTAGGGCCTTGTACCGATATATATAAATTGGTATGGCTTCATCCAAAATCCAATCTAGTTTGTATCATGTGGCTTAAAAATGTATTTCTTGGATATAGAAGGTCCTACTCATCACATAACCTGTCCAATGAATTCATAAAATGAATCTATAAAACTGTTACATCCTGAGTCAAAATGATCATAAACCATTGAGTGTAATATGAATGATATAAAACTGTTACATCCCATGTAAAAATGATCATAAACCACAAATTTAATTAATAATGATGATATCAATATAAAATATCCCCATAAGATCATAAGTATAATGATGGGTTTGAGGTGATTATGAAAATATAATCATAAAATATTCATAAAAACATTTTTGAGGAAAATAACATTTTAATGTTGAAAATAACATATGAAAAAAAACATTCATAAAAAATTTGATAATAATTTTATTTGGAAATAAACCTGAAATTTCGATAAATATGCTTTAAAAAATTTATTGGTCATGATATAGTGAAATTCTATTCATTTCACACACATTGATAGAAATATTCAATTCACATTTTAAGAAAAATCGAAATGATACTTTTTTAAAAAATGACACGAATTTTCATTTCAAAACACTTTTTAGAAGTAAAAATGGGTGAAATTTTCTTTATAAAAACATTTGAAAAATTAAAAAACATTTTGGAATTTTTTTTAGAAAACATGGGTCTTTATTAATAAATATATCCAATTGAAGTGGGAAATAAATTATTATTTTATTAAAAACAATTTTCCATATTATTTAATGAACCGTAGAGAGAAAATATAGTACTGTTAAATAAAACATGTTATGAATGAAAAAGGAGAAGAAAATAAGATGATTTGAAGATAAAAATATGCAATAATTCTTCATTGGATATGTAAACATAAACAATCCTGATAAGGGAGTCACATCACTTTGTGAAGGAAGTAGTCCATACATACACGAATGATGTAATCATCTTTAAGTGAGTGAAAAGGTATAAATAAAATGATATATTATCTTTTAATAATGATGAATATTTATGTAATATAATAATTATTGTATCTATATCACATAATTTTTTTTAACAATATCCTTATTAAATTCAATGAAAAGAATTATTGAAAAATTAATCACATCGCTTTTCGAGACAATTGTCCACCGTTAACATGAGTGACGTTATCGTATCCCCTACTGAATAGAAATAAAAAAGGTATATATGATATATTGACTTAAAAGGTATTATTAATTTATAAATATCATATATATATATATATATATATATTAATTTCATCATCAAATCCACCGATGAGATGTTTTAATGGGAAATTGAATGACATCGGTTCGTGATGTGGTGGTCTGCCTTTCACATGAATTTTGATTTCATAACCAATTTGATAGAAGTCAAAATGGTTTTAGATAAATATATTAACATAAAAACATATCATTTTATATATTATAAAGATTATATTATATTATAATGTTTAAATAGGAATCATAGGAGGTGGAGGAATAAATAAATTAAAATCACTCGTTGAAGAATGATATATCAACTTCGGGTATCCTCATTAGGTTTGCACTAAAAACCATCATACGATAGATTTATTCATAGATTAAGGCTTATAGGATTAATGTATTGAATTTGGGAAGTGATTTGGGTAAAGATATTTCTAATAAAATGGGTTTATGTTGTCAAGAATAGAGGTGAGGGGGTTGCCTTTTATTAGTGATGTGAGTGACACATTTGTAATTTTTTGAAATGAAAAAGGTGTATCCTTGTTTTACACATGTAAAAAGGGTCCATAATGGATACTTTATCAATACTTAGACATTATAACTTAAAAAATTTCCCATATAAATTATTTTTTTCATTTTTAGGTCACTTTGTAACCCTTATCTTTTTACTTCAACCCCCTAGTAAATCTTTTTTTACCTTAATCATTGTCAATATGTTTTACTTTTTTTGTTATTAATTATGGTAAAAAATAGTTTCCCCATATCTATATGTGGGGGTAATGGTGATTTTGGGTTTGGTACATGGTCACGGGGTCAAGTCCATGGGCTAGAGTATTTACTTGTATTTTTTTGCTGCGTGTGTGAGCTTTCATTGGCAGTTGTACACAAATATAATATAATATGGTAAAAAATTATGATGAAATTGTTATATGTTATAAATTATTATAATTAAAAATATGGAAGCCATTATTAAAAATTAAATAAACATAATTGGAAAAAAATTATTTGAAATTAAACCAACAGATGCAATGAGAAAGCAGGTTTTCAGAGCGAAAATTTACCAATGATTTGCATGTTTTTTATTTAAAATAAATATGACAGATTAAAATGATCTTAATTGGATGAAATATATATAATTGAAATAATTTAGCATTAAAACTAATTTAAAATATAAATTATTGACAAAAATTATTTAAACAAAAATTATTTTTTCAATTAAAATGCACTATTTTGGTTATTCACCAAAATATGAATATTTTCCAAATAATAAAAGAAATACACCCTTAGATTATTTTTAAATTTTGATTTCAAAAGTGAATTTAATTTTTTGAAATAAATTTTTAAATGTGGTAAAAATAAAATATAAATTATGTGCACAAAGCGTGACAAAACCACCATTTAGAAAAATATAGTTTATTATAAAATATTTCTTTTTTCATTTAAGTGGTTCTATTTTTATCTATAATAAATAGATATCGATTTTAATTATTTTATACATGTTTAAATCATCAAATTTTGATAATTTAGTTGGAACTATTCATACCCACCGGTTTAATAACTATACTATAATGGTAATGTTTATATAATATTTTAAGAGAGTATCAAGTTTCATTCAAAATTGGTGTTGCATTAAAAGAATTATGTCAAAAAATATTTAATTTATTGAAAAAAAATATATCATAAAGTATCAAGGTGTTATATTATCTTCTAATTTTTAATATTTAATTTCACAAACTTTATCAAACATGATGTTCCGATTTTAATATATTATGATGTGAAATATCTCACCACTTAGAATGGTAGAATACCATGAAAAATCTCATTAGACATCATCAAACATATAATCAGTATGTATGGTTCAATTTTATGTTCAAATTTATCACATCACCGTGTCATCAATATATACTCATAATCTAACTATTTTTATGAAAATTAAAATTCAAGATATATCTTCAGTAAATTCAACATGTAGAAATTTTTAGTCAATTATTCATCTATTCTAAATATTTCTTTTAACAACCTCTTGGGGATACACAATCTCTGGTTAAAATAAGAATCTCTCATAACCATCCATAATAAATAAAATTTAGTAAATTTTATCCAATCAAAGATACAACCCCATGGTTGTAATAATTCACCCTTTTTTATTTTTTTACAATGCTTCTACAGAATCCACGATCAATAAAGAGACAAATATAATCTCTCACACTTATTGATAATATATTAATTTTCTCTCTCCACCCATATCATATAAAAATATGAATATTATAGAATCCTTTTCTACCAAGATTTAAATAAAATTCAATGGTTTTTTCACAGGATAAGTCTTTTATTATTCCATTTTTATAGATAATGTAATAGGGTATCTTCATAAAATTGAGTATACCATTGTTAATAAACATATAGATTTATATTTAAAGAGACTATAAAACAAATATATTTTAACATAAATAATCTATAATATTCTATATCAATGATCATTGAACTCATTTTACAACATGAATATAAAATACATATTTTGTGATTTAAAACTCTCCCTTTTAGTAACCCACACCTTCAAGATTTTAATTCACTTGACTTTCCGTTGAATTTTATTGTTTATTTTACCCACATTTTCATTATAATCATAGTATTTAGTCTTTTTTTAATCACCCTTTATTATAAATTAATTTTTTAACAAAATTTTACTTTTATCTATATCTTCGTAACAAATTTTGGGGTGTGAATTTACCACTTTGATATGTGTTATCAACCAATACTATAAGCCTTCTTAGTCGAATAATGGTGGAGAAAAAATAATGAAATCACACTTAGATATAAAAAACTATATAAATCAAGATTATATATGAATAAAATTAATGATCTCAGTGGCACTCAATTACATTCAATGGATTATTCAAATTAAGAAATTAATATTGTTTAATATTAACCATCCTATGATCTCAATCACACATACACCAGTGTTTCAATGAAAATTAAATAAAGAAAAATGTTTGTGATTACTACCACATATTGAAATATTTGATACCAATTTATCATGTTAAATTAGTGAAAACATTTAATATTTATGATCATTGTTTCTTCCCAGATATTCTCCTTTCTAAATTAACAATACCATTCACTGAATATTCCTAAAAAAATCCAATTAAATTCATCAATTTTAGAAAAAATATTTTTATAATTTTAAGAAAAGATAAGACAATTGTTGTTTATAATAATTTCCATTATTTTTTAGTATCCAAGAAGACAACTAGACGATTCGACATTGTTAGTTCACAAACTAATAGGACAATTATTCATCAAATGACATAACTTCTGCTATATCATGTGGTCCTCCTTCTTCATCTGGGGTTTCAACCACATTATAATATATAGAGATAGAATTTTGAATACCAAAATTGTATTGATACAATTTTTAAGGATTAAATATTGTTTTGACAGTTTTTTAGCTCCAAACCAAGCTTTGTTCCACTTATACATCTTTATCTCTACACATATAGATATTATTTTCTTTGATTTATTCATGATGGATACTTTATATTACTTGTTGATCATGATTTATTAATACTTCATGAATATAATCATAACTATATGTACCTATTAGTTTAGAAATGATCTTATTTAAATCATTATAAATCATCTTTTTGACTAAAATATTTATTTGACATCCATAGTGGATGTTCCCATCACTATTACTTTCATTCTATCAACTCCCAATGAAGAAAATCTATCCTAATTAATTCACTCCCTTGCTATGAATTAATTTACTTTCGTAGAATATACCACATGGATCATATCTCCTCTATAATCCAATATCACACAAATCAATAGATATATAAATTATGTTCATTGGGAGTGGGGTAACTACAACATCCTCAAGTTAAGGACTATACTAGTATTTTTAAAACAACGTATTTCATATATTATTTCGGAATTCCTTATTAGTTTTATTTAATCAAATGAGACCACTAATAAATTGTTTCTCAGGAATATGTTATTTTTCACACTTATTCTCCTTTTACTTCATATAAATTTCCCCAGTTGTGATATTTCTGATGTTTCCACATCTGAAAGCTTCCTTAATATTCATAACAACACATAATACTCTTGTGAAACATGTCTCATAATTCACTATTTTTTATCAATTTAAAAATGTTTATTTCTATTTACATTATATTTGATGTCTATGTGAATAGATTCCCATTTTTTTGGTTTCCACAATTTATTCTTTTCCTTGTATGAAGGTTATTGTACTATAAATAACATTTATGTTTGACGAACATCACCTTGATGATCCATCTTACCTTTAATCAAGGAAATAAAACTATAATTTTATGTAACCGTTTTTTTCCATTCCAGCTAGATTTCCCATAGTTTAATGATTATTTTTTATTACCATCATTCCTTCTCTTTTTATTATAATACAATACCATACAATAGTCTATTAATTAGCTCATTCATAACATATTATACCATAATTACTACAAATCATTATTTTTATCCACATATTATACTCCAAAACGTGTATTATTCACTTTTTCATCAACTGAAATTTTTGTTCAAAATAAAATAATGCCTCCAAAGGCATAGATTGAATTCATTTGTTTAATTAATTACCATTATTAAATATTTATATTTTTTCTCAAATTACAAACAACACTACTAAATGGAAAAAAATAAGATGGATAAGAACTATACATTGTTTCTTAGGGCATGAAAATATTTCATATTTTCTATAAGACCCTGACCATAATCATTACATAATGTGGAATGAAGCTAATAATTCACATAGAGGATCCTTTCATGTTTAGTGATTTTGAGAATTATGTTATAACATATACATAACAACTTGAATATTAAATGTGGAATCTTCTACACAGTATCCATTTTATCATAAAATAAAAACTCTTGAAAATAAGAGTCATGTCTAGTTCCAAGTTTTAGAGAGAATCCCTTTTCCTTGATCCCAAACTTGACCCGATTCATCTTTAAGTCTTTTAAAAACATTTCAAAAACATGGGATGAGCATAAAAAGCTCTATAAGGATAATAAAATTAAGAATGAAAACATTAGTCCATCAATACATAACATGCATATGCTCTTTAACATACCTCATGAAATCATAAGATTTATGAATAACACATAGAAATCATAAATCATAAAGGTAACTTGTGGCATCTATATCAAAATTACATTGTACCTATCAATGGTACATAAAGATTTATATTGGAATACCCATCACAATATATTCCCTAAATCTTATAGGAGAAACATTAACATTTACCTCCATCACGTTACCCAATGAATTGGAGAGATATCTTGGGCTCACATGTCCTAGGTTTATCATAGAACCACCCATATACTTAAACAATTTCCAAGAACCATTACATATTCACAACACATAAAACTAGCATAATGGAAAGATAATATTTCCCCATTTCAATCACAATATATCATTTAAATATTTTTAAATAATCAATGATTTCTCAAAAACCATTTTCAATACCAAAATATGTAAAAAGAGTATATGGTATTTATTTTCTTTTAAAAAAACTATACGGCTTGGTAAGGAATCCAACGATCAAATAACACTCATAAGGGTGGAAAGGTCGTTGTTACAACATACATTAAAAAGAAACATTCTTTTTTGTCATTTTGTAAAATGCTTCATAGAAAAGTGATTCCCTTTGAATGAAATAAAAATCCAATGGGGTTTATATTTCGTATAAAATAAAGTTGTGTAGAAATAAAAATATGCCTTAATGAAAGGAGATTGAGACGAAGTCCCTTACCTCAGGTCCGACTTGAATCGTTCATTCTTTAATATACTAAATAATAAACTAAATTTAATTTCTACTTTCTTAAGAATCTTTTTCAAGTTTATTATTCCATTTATATCATTTATTACCATGTTACAAACATTATGTAATCATATAAGTTAATAACATTTGTTTTGTTGATATTTGTTACTTGAGTCAAAAATGAACTTCCTTATAATTACAAGTATTCCATGTGGTAAAAATTTCATTATATACAGAATGATATTCATGATTGAGATATCATATATATCATATATATCCAGTATATATATATATGTGTGTGTGTGTATTTGTAATATTATATAAAACTTGGAGATAAGAAATGAAATACACCGTTCATTGAGATGGAAAGGTGTACATACGCATGAACGCTACTTTCATTTGCATTTCATATTTAATGGAATGAAAAATTATTAATACATAGGTTTATTAAAATTCTATTATAATATCATTTATTATTTTAATAACTCCATCATTTATACATTCCACATATGGCATGAACGATTCATATCACTTTGAGGGAGCAGTAGTCTGCACTTCCTCAAATAAAATTATCGTATTTACCCATTAAGGAAACCATAATGGTATGTTATAAATGAAAATTAATTAAGCGTAGAAAATATATAAATATATTATATATTACATAAAATATAGTTTCATCATAATGGCCACCATGATAGGTGGTAGGATATAATTAAACAATCATTGCTTCGTAAGGCAGTAGTTCACCGTCCACAAAAACAGTATGTTCTTTACCCATTAGATGGAGGTGTGTGTAGGTTCAATTCTCATCATTTTAATAAAAAAACTAGTATATTTAGTATACAAGTTGTGTTATGTAAACAAAGAATAAGAAAATCATATGGAGTGGATAAGTAAAATAAAAGAAGAGAACTTGTGGGAAGACGTTACCTTTAAATCGGGTAACTCCCTTTGGTTTTAACTAAAAGGCATTCTTGAAGTTCCTTATACCAAAGTTAATGATTCTAGTTGGAATAGAGGTATGATATGAGATTATTTGGGTAGATTTTGGATGATCCAAGGGGGACTTAGAGATGTGATTAAGGGTTATAGGTGATGGATTTTTATAAGGGGGAGGAGGGGATCATTAGGATTGTTTCAAAGAATTATTTTATTAAAAAATGATTTCTAGTTTCAAAAAGCCCAAAACATTTTTAATTATAATATATGGTGTATATAAGTCTAAATAAAATTATCTTATAAGAATTGGATAGTTTTTGGATATTTTCTAATCCTTATCTTTTTTACTTAAGCCTTTGTTAACTTATTTATATTTTACCATGTCCTGCTATATATTAATACTATATTATTAATATATTTAATATAAAATGTCAAGAGATCCAAAAAGTATCATTAATGAAATTTTTTATATTATATATGTCATTTTTCAGAATCTTATATTTTTAGGACTATTTTATCTTTTAATAAAATATTAATTGTTTTAAAAACTCATTTATGTCAATTTATAAACTATTCATATCTGGACATTTATAAAATATATAAAAGCACTATTATTTATAAATAAATTAATTAATTCAAATATAACAAGTCATTATTATCCCCAAATTCTTTTAGGTCATAAAAAGTTTCAAAATAATTTTTTAGTATTTGTAATCTCATTTATTTAAAACATTCATTAATGAGGTAATAATTACATAATTATTGTTTCATAAATAATTTTTTTATTTAATGTATAAAAATAATAAATAAAATACCATGATGTAGGAAATATTTTTATATTTAAAATGAATATTCATACTCTAAGATATCACTTATATAATCCCCTATAAAAATGGGTTTACTAAAAGATATATGTTTATGTTACTTTTGTGTTTACATTAAATTAATTAATATAAAGTGTCATTATCACTTGTAAGTGGCTCAATGGGGTCCTAAAATCAAGACAAGGATTCATAGGATCGTACATGTATCAACCAATAGGATTAGAAAACATGTGAAGGTAATTTAATATTATTATAATATTATTGTTTACCCTTATTTACCAGATTTTTCCTTTTAACATGGTAAATAAAATATTTACTAAAGTAAATATTCATAATGTATAAAAGTAAAAGATTGATATTTACACAATATGGACCTCCTGGTTCAAAATATTGAATCCATTTTTCCAAATTCAAAATACAGAAATTGCAAAAATTAATTTAAAATTAATTTCCGTTGTCAAAACAAATACTATATTTTTAAGAAATAATAACTATCAAAAGATTGAGACTATTTTATGTCAAAGTTAAAAGTGAAATTAATTCCAATGACCAAAATTAGATTAAATGGTGAAAATATAATCTAATTACATTTTAAAACAAATTAAAAAGATAATATAATAGTATAATTAAAGTAGAGGAAATGACAGTGCTGAATTAAAATGCTGTATTTTTCACTATTGATTACAAAATTAACTTTATCATAAAAATACAAAAAGTTTTCCCCTACTAAATTTTGATGTCCTGATTTTAAATACGAATTTTTTTGTCACATAGGACATATAAAAGTGAGAAAAACTAGATTTAAAAATGGTTCACCATCAAAAGGCGGTAAAACAAACTTTTAAAGAATATTAGAGTATTGATGCTTAAAATCATATTCCTTCTTAATTTAAGCCTCTAAATTTTATTGGATAAATGTAAAAACATTTAACGAACAAGTATAATCATATTATTGTTATTTATATTAATTATATTCATTATAATGGATATAATTTAACAACCATTTATAATAGTTATATTATATTAATATTTTTCTATACAACTCAACATTGTGTGCAATGTATGTTTTCAGAGAAACCAGTTGTTGCGCATCAGGTACGCCATCAAACATTGCATACTTTTTAAAGTAAAATTAATATTATATTCACAAATATAAATAAATATGAAAATTTCATATTCGTTATTTACTTGAGATGTTACATCCTTCCCCCCTTTTGGGAATTTCAACCTCACAATTTTATTCACTTATCAAATAAGTGGGGGAATTTATGCCTTATAGCATTTTCAGATTCCCACGTTGCCTCTTCCACCAATATTTTACCTGATAGATTACCTTATTCCACAACACATGATCTCTTTGGTCAAGAATCTAAACTGGTTGTTCTCTATAAAAGAGATTCTCTTCCTGCTGAACTACCTCTAGACTCAATACATGAGATGGAACTGGAAAATACTTTCTCAACATTGAAACATGAAAAACATTGTCTACTTGGGATAAACATGGAGGTAAAGACACTCTGTATAGAACTGATCCAACTTTGTCTAGTATTTCATAAGGTCTAATGAACCTAGAACTGAACTTTACCTTCTTAAAAAAATTCATCACACTTTTCTATGGAGAAACATTGAGAAAGACACCAACCTCAAAAGAAAGATCCTTCCACTGGTTATTCGCATAACTTTTCTGCCTACTCTGAGCTGTTCCCATGTTCTTCTGAATCAACTAAACCTTTTCTGCCATCTATTCTACCATTTCTAGTCCCATCAACTTCCTTTGACCTACTTCATCCCAAAAAACTGGAGTTCAACACCGTTTCCCATATAATGCCTCAAATAGAACCATATGTATACTAGAATGAAAATTGTTACTATAAGAAAACTCAACCAAAGAAAGATGGCCATCCCAACATCCATGGTAATCCAGTGAAAAAGCACATAGAATATCCTCCAAGGTCTAAATTTTTCATTCTAACTGCCCATCTGATTATGGATGAAAAGATGTCCTAAAATTTAATTCAGTAACCAATGAGTTATGAAGGCCTTTCCAAAAGTTAGAATTAAACATGGGATCACAATCACATATAGTATAGAGGGGAACTAATTGCAACCTTACTATCTCTTTAACATACAAAAGAGAATGTTGATCAAGAGGCCTAGTATCTCGAATAGGAAGGAAATAAACATATTTAGTCATTAGATCAACAATAACCTAGATTGAATTATTACCTCAAGAAGTCTTTGTTAATCCCACGATGAAATCCGGGGACACATTTCCCCATTTCCACATTGGAACCATTAAAGGCCGAAGCATCCCTTTTGGTATCTGCCACTCTGCTTTAAGCTGTTGAAAAGTCAAACACTTCACGGTAAAGTTATCAATATATCTTTTCATTCCATCCCACCAGTAATACCTGCGAAGATCTCTTTACATCTCAGTATAGCCGGGATGAACTGAAAATGGAGTACTATGAGCTTAACATAATAACTCATTATTAAAATGTGAATAACATGGAGAAAATAATCTCTTTCATATATCAAAATACAATCTCAGTCTATATTAATCTTAGGTAACTTACCCTTATGAACCAATTTGATATTCTTTTTCAACTCATTATCTTCCTTTCGCACTTGATTAATTCTGTCTATTAGAGATTATTTCACTGACACCTGAAACAAAATAGTGAAATCTTTTAAACCAACAATTTCTATTCCAAAGTTCTTCAAATAATTTATCAAAGTATCTTGTTCTAAACGCAACACATTTAATGAAGCTTTACTTTTTTAACTCAAAGAATCTGCCACTTTATTTTCTTTTCCCATATCAAAATGGATCGTGGAATCATAATCCTCGATTAATTCCAACAATATCCTCGGTCCCATGTTTAGTTATTTCTAAGTGAATACATACATCAAACTTTTGTGATTAGTATATATTTCACACCTTACTACATACAAATGATGCCTCCAAATTTTTAAAGAAAATACAACAACAACTAATTCCAAATCATGTGTAGGGTAATTTAACTCATGAGGTTTCAACTGACGTGAAGCATATGAAATTACATAATCATTCTGCATAAGAACATAGCCAAGTCCTTTTTAACAAAGCAACACTATAGATAATAAACTCACCATTTCTGGAAGGCAGTGCCAAAACTGGACCATTCACCAATCTTCTTTTCAATTACTGAAAACAATCATCACATTCTTTTGTCCTGATGAACATAACACGTTCTCGAGTTAATTTAGTCAGTGGGATAGATAACCGTGAAAACGTTTCAACAAACCTCCATTAATAACCTTCCAAACCAACAAAACTAAGGATCTCGTTTATATTTGTGGGTCTTGGCCATTCTTTAACAACTTTTGTTTTAGCAGGATCAACATTTATGCAATTTTTTTGGAACAATGTGACCAAAGAATGAAATTTGTTGTAACTAATACTCACACTTGCTGAATTTCCCATATAGTTTCTTTTCTTCTATGGTTTGAAAGATAAAACTTAAATTACTTTCTAGTTCTTCTTAAATTTTGGAAAAAACAAAAATATCATGAATGAACACCACCACAAACCTATCTAAGAACTCACAGAAAATTCTATTCATAAGATCAATAAAAATAGCAACTACCTTGGTTTACCCAAAATCCATAACCAAAAATTCTTAATGGCCATATCTAGTATGAAATGAGGTCTTCAGAATGTCTTCTTCCTTTAATTTCAACTGATGGTACCCCGAACTCAATTCAATCTTTGAAAAATACTGGGCTCCCTAGAGCTGATCAAACAAATCATTGATATGAGGAAAACAATACTTCTTCTTACAAGAAATGTTTTTCAGTTCTCTATAAACAATGCAAAGTCTTATTGAACCATATTTATTTTTAACAAATAGGACCGAAGCACCCCATGGCGATGTTCTAGGTCGAATGAAACCTTTATCTAATAACATCTACAATTTATTCTTTAACTCTAAAAGTTCAATTTGAGCCATTTGATAAGGGGGTATAGAAATTGGCTTAGCATCAGGAACTAAGTCAACAGTAAATTCCACATCCCGATCATGTATAATACTAGGAAACTCATTAGGAAAAACACCAAGACACTCATTTACCATTGGAACATCATTAATCTGAACAGTTTCTTTATTTTCAGCAATATGTGCAATGTACAACTAATTGCCACCGTTTACTAGTTTCTCAGGTTCCTGATATGTTATCAAAATTAAGGGTTTATTCTTGTACCAAAAATGAAATTCTTTCTGAAAAGAAACCTCTTCATTTCTATAGTCAATCTTTTTATAATAAACAGAAAGCCAATCCATATCCAAAATAACATAAAACTCTAATAGAGGAAAACATAAGGTTTTCAAGTAGATTCTTTCCACACACAAGGACATGAAGGTTCTTATAATTTATTTTTGTCACAAAATTTCCTCCTTATTTTTTTACCATAAGTTCTGGATTCATATCTTGAGATGGAATTACAAATTTACTATAAAACTTCTCAGAAATGAATGAATGAGTAGATGCTAAAACAAACAACACACTTGCATAATCTGAATAAACAAAAAGTGTACCTGGTGCTAATTCATTTGATGGACCATCATCCTCTAAAGTAGTTGCAAAGGATTTCACCACAAATTTATGCTTATATTCTAGCTGTTTTCCCTCAGTTGAGTTCTTTGTTAGACACTCATTTGTGTAATGGACCATTTAATTTCACTTAAAACATTTTACTGACTCTAAATCAGATTTTCTTTTACCATTACCCTGACCATTTTCAGTTCAATTACGAGCCTTATGTACCATTTTACCACATCAGTATCACTGACCAGAATTCAGAAGACATTCCCCAGCATGCGTTTTACCACAATTTTCACAAAATGTAATCTTAAGTTCCATACCATCAGACTTTTTTGAAGAGTTATTCCCTTTCATCTACCTTGTCTACCTCTTATTCTCATGTTTTTCAAAGAACACCTGATCATCGGAAAACTCCATTTCCACCTTCTCCACACATTGAAAATGTTTTTCATAAATTTTGAACTCACGAGAAGCTGAATCTCATAGATACATTGGCTTTAATCTGGAGTAAAAATGATTGACATTTCTATAGAGATATAGTATGAAATTTACAACATACCTTACCATTTGAGTGAATTTTTCTTCATAATCAGCCACTGATTCATCATCCTACCTCAATTCCATGAATTGTTTTTCCATCTTAAGATGAACCACCTTAGGAAAATATTTCACAAGAAACATACTTTTGAATAAATACTAATCGAGAGAATCAATATCCTCACTATCCCTGATATTTTTCACCATCGACCACCACTAATCAACTTCACCATCAAAATGGTAAATAGAAGGACTAACCTTTAGATGTTCTGAACACCCCATAAAATCAAAAATATTATCCCGTGATTTAATCCGCCCTTCAGTTAGCACATGGATAGATGATCCTCTGAATGACGGGGGATGCTGCCTCATTAAATGCTCCACCACTGACATGTTCCTATGTGGTTGACCTGGCTGATCTCATCAATGGATACCACCACAATTTTATCCTTAGTAAAATATTCCATCACTGAATCAAACTATTAATTTCTGATTCTAACCATCTCAGGATGCTGATTTGGAAGGTTTCCTTCCTCCTAATTTCATCCCATCTTAGCTGCCCGGTTTCCTCTTCATAAACCCATTTTGAACACATAAATATCTTATGAGAAGCAATTTGGTAATATTTAAATTATATATCATTTAAATATTACCAAAATGGAAAAATAATTTATTTATATTAATTTAAAAATATACTAACTGCTAAAGTTATCTAAACAGACCTTTGACACCAAGTTTATTGCCTCAGCCTTAAACATTACATAATCTTAAATTAAGTTAATAATTCACATCGAGGATCTTTTCATGTTTAGAGCTTTTGAGACTTAGGTCATAAAATCTACATAACAACTTGAATATTAAACGTAGAAACTTCTACATAGTATCAATTTTTTCATAAAATAAAAACTCGGGAAAAAAAGAGTCATGTCTAGTTCTTTGTTTTAGACAACATGACTTTTCCATGATCCCATCCATGACCCCATTAATCCTTATGTCCAGTGAAAAACATTTCAAAAAATTGGTATGGGCCTAAAAATCTCAGTAAGAATTATAAAATATAGAAGGAAAACACAAGTCCATCATTACATACCAAGAATAATCTCTTTAACATACCTCATGAAACGAAAATATGTATGAATAAAACATAGAAATCATAAATCATAAAGGTATCTTGTGGCATCCATTTCATACTTACATTGTAGGTGTCACAACTACATAGGGAGTTACGTTGGAATACCCATCACAATATATTCCCAAAATCTCTTAGAAAAAACATCAATGTTTACTTCCATCACATTACCCAATGCATTGGAGAGCTATCTCGGGCTCACCCACCCTAGGTTTATCATGGAACCACCCGTATACGTAAACAATTCACAAGAACCGTAACATATTCATAACACATAAAATAAGCACAAAGGAAAGATAAAATTTCCACATACCAATCAAAATGTACCATTTAATGATATTGAAATAGTCAATGCTTTATAAAAACCATTTTCAATATCAAAATACGTAAAAAGGGTATATGGTATTTATTCTCCCTTAAAGAAACATTACGACTTATGAAGGAATCCAAAGATCTACTTATAATTACAAGTTGTCCATGTGGTAAAAATTTCATTATATCTATAAATATATTCATGATTTAGATATCATATATATAAAATATATCTAATATATATTTTTATGTATTCATAATAGTACATAACATTTGAAGATAAGAAATGAAATGCACTGTTCATGGAGACGGTAAGCCGTACGTACGCATGAACACTACTTTTATTTATATTTCATATTTAATGGAATGAAAACATAATGATACATAGGTATATTATAATTCTCGTATAATATCATGTATAATTTCAAAAACTCTATCCATTATACATTCCATGTATGGCATGAACGACTCATATCACTTTGAGGGGGCGGTAGTCTGTACTTCCTCAAATGAAATTATCTTATTTACCCATTATGGAAACCATAAAGGTATCATATAAATGGAAAATATAGAGGCATAGAAACAATATAAATATAATATATATTACATATAAATAAAGTTCCACCATAATGGACACCATGAGATGCGGTAGGAGATAATTGAACAATCATCGTTTCGTGAGGGAGTAGTTCAACATCCACAGAAACAGTATGTTCTTTACCCATTAGATGGAGGTGTGTGGAATTTTAGTTCTCATAATTCTCATAAAACCAACCTAGTATATTTATAATACTAGTGATTTTATGTAAAAAAATAATAAGATGAGAATATGGAGTGGAGAAGTAAAATAAAATAAGAGAAGTTGAGAAAAGACATTACTTTTCAATCAGGTAACTCTCTTTGGTTTGAACCAAAAGGATTTCTTGAAATGCCTTATACCTAAGTTAAGGATTGTAAGTGAAAGATAGGGATATTGGGATCATATTTGGGCAGAGGTTTGACGATCAATGGGGACTTGAGAGGTGTGAGTAAGGGTTAGAGGTGATGGATTTTTATAAGGGGGAGGGGGGATTTTTAGGAATGTTTGAAAGTATTATTTTATTATAAATCTATTTTTGGTTTCAAAAGGTTGAAAACTTATTTAGTTCAAATATATGGTGCATATAAGTCCAAATAAAATCATCCAATAATAATTGGATAGGTCTTAGCTAATTTTTAATCCCTATCTTTTTTATTTAACCCTTTATTAACTTATTTTACTTTTACCATGTCCTCTTATATATTCATACTATATGGTTAACATATTCACTATAAAATTTCAAGAGACCCAAAATGGATTATTAATGATATTTTTATTATTATATATGCCATTTGGACGAATATTATTTTTAAGACTATTTTATAATTTAATAAAATATTAATTATTTTCAAAACTCATTTATGCCAATTTATAAACAATTGATATCAAGACTTCTAAAAAATATTTAACAACTTTATTATTTAAAACAACCTTAATTAATTAAAAAAACAAGTCATTATTATCACTAAAATTCATGGATGTCATAAAAAATTAAAAATAATTTTATTTAAATATTTATAATCTCATTTATTTAAAACATTCCTTAATGAGATAATCAATACATCATCATTGTTTCATAAATAATTTTATTTATTTAATGTATAAAAATTATAAATAAAATACCATGTTGTATGAAATATTTTTATATTTAAAATGAATATTTATATTCTAAGAGAACAATTATATAACTTTATTTAAAAATTGTGTTACTAATAGATATATGTTTATGTTACTTTTGTCTTTACTTTAAGTTAATTAATATAATGTGTCATTATCACTCCCAATTGGCTCTATGGGATCCCAAAATTGTCCAAAGAAGTAACATGGTTGGAAATGAATAGAACAATAGGATTAGAACACATGTTAGGGTAATTGAAAATTATTATAATATTTTTTTATCCTTATTTACCAGATTGACCTTTTTACCAAGGTAAATAAAATATTTACTGAAGTTAATATTCATAATGTTTGAAAATAATATTTACATATTTACACAATTTGGACCTCCTGATTCAAAATATGTAATCCATTTTTCAAATTTCAAAACACAGAAGTTTCAGAAGTTAATTTAAAATTAATTCTCGTTCTCAAAACAAAAAGTGTGTTTTTAAGAAATAATTACTATCAAAAGATCGACACTTGTTTATGTCCAATTTCAAAGTAAAATTACTTAAAATGACCAATATTGGATTAAATGGTAAAAATATAATATAATTACACTTTAAAACCAATTAAAAATATAATCTAACCATATAAATAAAGTAGATTAAAAAGAAGTTTTAAATTAAAATGCGGTATTTTTCACTATTCATTACAAAATTAACATTATCATAAAAATACCAAAAATTTACCCAAAGTAAATTTTGATCTCCCGATTCTAAAGAAGAATTATATTATTTCAAATATAATAAATAAAATTTACATACACTATATTCAAAATGGGTTCTCCATCAAAAGGATTTAAAATTACCTTTTAAAGAATACTAGAGTATTTATGCTTAAAATCAAATTCCTTTCATATTTTAAGCCTCTAAACACTATTGGATAAACGTAAAAACAATTAAAAACATTTATAATCTTATTTTAGTTAGTTCTGTTAATTACTATAATTAAAAAGTCTAGGTGTTATCTACCATTTTAAATAATAATATTATATTAATATTTTTCAGTATAACTCAATGTTGTGTGCAACAAAAGTTTTCAGAGAATACTGTTGTTGCTTATCAAGTATGATGTCAAGACTAGCATACTCATTAAAGTAAAATTAATATTTAACTCTCAAATATTAATAAATATGAAACTATCATATTTATTATTTACCTAAGATGTCACATTCTCATTCCTCCAGAATCATAGATCAACATAATAACTTATTCACAAATACATAATGTATGTCCAGAAATTTCACATTTATAGTATTTTTTTTAATATTTTTCCTTTTTCCTAAAAATATTTTACTTAATATATTTATTCAATTTTTTTATTTTTATTTTACAAATTTTCATAATGAAATTCTATTATATCTTTTTCTAATTCACCACAGGTTTCTAGATTTCATTAGATACTGATATATGAAACCTTAATCCTGAATTCCACTTAGTAGCTGGACATTGGGAATTAAGAAACTCCTCACGATTTCTTTATAAATCATTGAATCTAAAATTAATTTAACTTTTTTCTAAAAATTAGTGATTAAAACTTTCCAACTTGTCCTTTTTATCACCTAGAGATTTTATGATGTAATTTTATTAAAATAAATTTAACTTCTTCAATTTGTTGGATTATATGCAGCACTGAGTCTAAATAGACCAAAATGTAGTATATCATATTGTCTTAGACATGAAATTAGTTGTATGAATAGAGTTAACCAATTTTTTTATTTATTTATAATGTTTTTAGTAAAATAAATAATATTAATGAATAAGTACCCATTTTTAGTAAAGTCATTATAATCTTCAAAAATAAATTTTCCCTCAAATATTGTTTTTAATATTTATCATGTGAAAATAATATAATTATTTTTTTCACATTTATATTTTTTGTAAAATTAAATAAATTTTTTAAATCAGTATATAAAAATTATCTTAGGGTGTTTTTTTGAGATTTTTCTGAGGAGATTTTTTTTCGATGAATAGTGGAAAATTCTGATTTTCACTAAAAACATACATTTTGTTTCAAGAATTTGAAAATTTAAATTTTGTTTAAAAATATTTTTAAAGTGAAATTAGTTTATTTATATTATAAATCATCTAATTAAGGTCATTGGAATATATTTTTTGTTGGATTTTGGAATAAAAACATTTTATAGTTAGAGAAGCATTTTTTCCTTGAAAATCATTTGTCATCAGGTTTTACTAGGTTAATTATAAATAATTTAATGAAAATTTATTGAATTTAATTTAATAAAATTGATTAAATATTTTTAATCAATAATTTTATTATTAGGTAATTTGGTCAAATTAATATTTCCCTATAAGGGATATAAAAAACAGTCTAAATATCTTACAGTGGTTTGGGATCAAACTTGTTTACTAGGGGTAAACTAAAGTGATAAGATTTAGAATGACCAGAAAACATCTATATATACCATATAATCGACATATTTCGATGCTAAATCATATTTTATTTGTAAATGGTCTATTTTTTATCAATTTAATTTCTGTATGATATTATTATCTTTTAATATTATAATAAATTTTAAGTTTTTCATCTTCAACACATTTAAAAGGACCCCATTAACCTATCTTATTCACACCACATTGAGAAATATAGATTATAAAACAAAAAATATATCTTCTAAAATTAAATATCAATTAATTATAGGTCATGGTTTTATTATAAATGAATTCCAATGATCCTTACAAAAGGATCAAAACTGAGACTATCAACGAAGAGGTAATCGTCCTACCCAAACTCTCTCCTTTTATTTATTTTTATAGATACTTGAAATTTATGTTATTAATTACAAAATAATATATTCATAATAATAAATACACTTAAATGTTATTATGATTATTGTACCACCATTATCCACCCTCTTTTCCATCGGCTGGGAAGTGAAAGTATCATGCATGAATATGTATGGACTACCACCTCAACATAACAATACAATTAATTTTATATCACAATATTTTTTAGAATTTTAGTATGATAGAAATAATTTTTACATATTATATTGATGATTTAATTTTTCTCCTATAATTATTATATCATATATACCTTCTAACCTTCCCATCCTTTGGGAAACGATTATGTCGCTCATTTTTACGTGTGGACTACCATCCCCATGAAGTGATGTGATTTATTTAATGTTTACTCATTAATGGTATAGTAATAATGTCAGATTTAATATATATTTACGTTCTATATGAAATTAATATGGTTATATAATGAGAAAATAAAATTTATCTTTCTTTATTTTTGATAGAAAATGAAAACAATGCATATATATGACCTACCATTTTGATGAACTGTGTAAATTAATTTCTTATCTATATCTTTTATGAACTTTTATAATTATGATTTTAATAAATAATTATTATACTTATAACATTAATATAATTATTGATAAAATATTACCATGATCAATGTTCAAGGACTAGAACAACCTATCTAAATCTTCCATGAAAAATGAAATAGGTAACACCCACAATCCAGGATTTTAATAAATAATTATTAATAAATAGTTGTTACAGTGTTTTATGTTGATCATATATGATATTATTAGTATATAAAATATTCTTATATATGTGGTTAATAAATGTATGTTTTTTTATAGGAGAATAGATTACTTATGAAACATGTCAAACTTGAGGTTAGAGATTTATGTTTGAAACTCATTTTAATTTGGATTTTTATTATCGAATTTCCATTGAATTAAATTATACGATCCTTACCTGAAAATAAAATTTCATGTTAGTTTGTTCTTTTTTTAACTTTTAAATAATTTTCTAATATTCCTCTATTTGGTACTTAAATTGAGCAAGAAAATTATATAAATATAACATATTAAATTTCCTATTTGGTTAGAAGTCATCATATTCATTGTATATATTATATATAAAATGTTTTTATTTTTTTATATCCAAACATGATTATTTTATGTTTTTTACCCATGATGTAATTTATATAAAAAAATTATTAAAAGGAATTTTCTTTTCATTTTCTAAATGAGGTTCTTATGAATTTTTACTGAAAATGTGAATGAAATATTTATTATAACATACATGACATGAAAAAATTTCTCACCATCATGATCACTCGATAATTTAAATGTTCATTTACAAGTTTATTTTCTAGGAAAATGTTTTCCATAATAATTTTTATATTTTAAATATTTAATAATTGATCTCAAAATGGGAATGTAATTCTTCTCAACAAATATTTCTAAGAGATTTTTATGAAAATTTTCATTTATGGTAACATCCTATGATGTTACATATGATTTACGGGGTGTATAATACAATGATACCATATATATTATATTTATATGTGCTTTAGGACTATAACAATGATATTTTAATGAATCCTATTTATTTTTCATATGATATTCTTTGATGAAATGCTGAATCTTGTTTGAAACACATTTATTTTCAAGGATTTATGATATATGATGAATGTTATATGATCTTAAGTAATGAATATTAGTGTATTATGATTACATGATGGGTTGGATTAGAATTATATGTCTCTGAAAATGATTGTGTAATTATGGATATCTTCTAAAAGAAAACAACTGGAATGGGGAAGTAAACCAAGTTTTGTAATGGTCTATTGACACTATGATAGTCTTAGAAGTTAACCTTGAATAAGGACATAATGTAATGGGAAGTGAACAATGTCTACTATAGACGTCCTAGAATTGAGCCTTGATAAATTAAATTATTTTATAATATTATATGTATGCCACAAACTTATGTATTAGGAAATGTTATGCTCTCAGGGATCATGTTCTCTGATTCCTTTATGATTTGTATCTTTTGAACTACCATATTTATACAATGACTCATTATGACAATATATGATATGCTCTATAGAGTTTTCAAAAGTTAATCACATATTCCCATACCCTGATTATAAGGGACTATACTTTTCATACATAAATATTACATCTTTTTAGATCAACATTCAATATATAAGACTACGATAAACTAAAAATTTCAAAGGTTTAGTGACTTTAGAGACTAGATAAATAATATTATTATTTCGGGAATGATCATAAACATATCAAAAAATTATCTTCCACTAATTATTTTTCTTACAGAAACCATATTTATAACAATTCTTTATAACATGGGGAAAGGAAACAGGTGAAAGGGTGATCTCAAATACACGACATGGGTAAACATGGGAGATAACAATCTATGATATAATGAAATAATTAGATAATAATAAATGTTAATATCATTAATGAAATAAAATTTTATTGAATATATAACATATATTATGAATATGGGGCATACTTAAAAAATTTTACATTTCAATAGACATGAATCATAAGAAAAAACATCAATCATTTACCATAAGTTAATTTTATAAAGGCGTGGAACCATGATTTGTATAAAAACAATTTAATAATTCATATTTAACAAGAAAGACAATCATAATGGTTTATGAATGACAACATGTTTTCATTATGATAAGGGACCACGAATAACAACTTGTATCCTAGAGTTGATGAAGTACATAAACCGGTATCCCATAATTCATCAAGAACATCATCTTTTATCCCATATTATCATTCCTGATATTTATCATTACCCTATGAATTGGATTTATATATAATTTTTTCCCCACTTATAACATTATGAAGACTATATACATGTATTCTAAGATACCATAAATCAATAGTCATATTATCATACCATAACCCGTGCAAAGAAATATGGTTTCATAATCATTTCATCAATTACTCATAGAATAAACGAAAAGGTATAAATGGGTTTCATAAACATATAATCGTACTAAATATAAACAATCCAACAAAATAACAATAATTTTTTCATTGTATCATATCCACCGTAAATTATATCTAACATCAGAGGTAGTTATTATAGATGGAAATCCATTTAAAAATCATTGGAATATTTCTTTGAAAAATTCCTTTTTTAATTTGAAATAACATATTTGAAATAAAATGTTTTCCAATAGATATTTTTGAAATGATTCTATTTGAAAATAAACATGTAAAAGTTTCAATTAATCTTAAAATCATTCAGTGGTCTTGATGGTGTTAAATTGATTTTAGGTTACATAAGTTCAAAAATGATTCATTTCAAATTTTTAAAAATAAAAAATATCCTTATTCAGAAAATTAAATTAAGATTCATTTTTCATTTTTAAATTAAAACGTCCTAAAAATAACAATAAAATTCCTTATATAATAATAAAAACATTGTTGAAAACATTTTCAAAAATCTGGGCATGAAAGAGAAATATTCATAAACAAATAATAAAACATAGTTGGGATTTCAATAAAAAAATGTTCAGTATCATGAGAAGATAAAGGGGGGAATATAAAAGGAAAAAATGTCTTCACGAAAAATAACATGAGGTGATGAAAAATTAATGGTACTAATGAAATAATAATCATATAATTTCTCTTACAGGAAATTCAAACATAAACAATATCGAGTAGAATGGGATCGAAACATAAATCCATTACCTCAAGTCTCAAATTTCATTATTCATGTTAGAAACTCTTATATAATAAGTTTAGATTTATTTCAAAAATAATACAGAAATATATTTAATATATAATTACTTATGTGATTTTATTATAAAATATTATCACCAATTATTAAAATTTTGTTATTAAAATCACTATTTTTAAAGATAACTGCTCTGTTTTGCATGCATGTTTTGATTCAGATATCCTATCCCTTATACTATAATCCAAGATTTATCATATTCAAATTCATTTTCATCTATATAAATTATATATATATATATTCATTAATAACATGTAGAGATATTGAAATGAATTACACTATACATGGGAATGGTTGGCCATACATACACATGAACACTATTTCCATTTTCTAAATCATAGATCAAAAGAAAGGTAACTAAAAATTCACCTTTCAAGAATAATTAATTTATAATATATATATATATATACACCCATTAATTTTATCATTCCTAATTAATTTACATGTGAAACATAAATGCAAAAAATTACATTTTTTTGGGAGGTGGTAGTCCGCCGTACCCACAATCGGTGGTTTCGTTTCCAATTTGGTGGAAGTGGGGATGGATATTGGTTAATCCATTAATATAATACCATATAAGAGTATGGTTTAAAATTATATAATTATCTTATCATTGTTTAATAATACTTTAAGGAGGTTTAAGGATATATAAATTTAAAGAGTTCGAGTAAGATAATTACTTCTTCGTTGAGAAACACCTTTCTACTTAAACCTTAATCCTTGAAGGGATGTTATTTTGGAATGTAATGAAGATCTGGTATATTTTTAAGGAATCCAGTAAGGAATTATTGTAGGGTTTTTTTGATATATAATGCTCATGTTTGTGTAAATATGTGATGGAGTAGGTTCCCTTTTTTAATTGTGGTGAGGGACACCTATGGAATTTCTTAATGGATTGAAATATAAATATGTGATTATCCTCCCAATAGATTCTAAATGGATTGATAGTAGGATAAATGGTAGTATGTATTTTTAATACCATCATAAATTATTATTTTTATATTTTTAGGTGGTGTCCCAAACCAAATCATTTGGTTTAACCCCTAGTTATCTTATTTTAACATTAATCGTAGTAACACATTTTTCATTCTTAAAGGGGTATAATTTTACATATAAGATGAAAATTGTACATTAAATGGAAAAGGGATAGAATTTTAGGATAAATATTTTCCTAATTGTCCACTTTAATTTTTTTTCTTATTTTTAAATAATTTAATAATAGATTACTTTGATAAAATACCTTTAATGAAAATTTTGAAATTATTCAAATAATTTGACATTAAAGACATAAATAAATATTAGTAATTAGATTATAATCCATTTAAACAACTATAAAATGTTATATTTATTAAAAAATTCACATAAAACTATAAATGACTCAAATTATAGAAGTTTTAAAATATTTAAATCATTTATTTTAATTTTCCATTAATTGAGTAATTACTTTGTTGGCAGTGTGTGAGAATTTAAGGTAATTATTTAATATGAAAAATTATAAATAAATTACCATAATTAAGATAATTTAATTTTTCCCCAAATTAACTTTGAGATAAATTTACCATTTTTGTTATCCCTATGTGAATATTAATGATATACATAAAACAAAAAGGGTGAGATTTTGTATTTTTTTTGTTTTCAATATTGTATAGTAACTTTTCATGGAAAGGTGTCCCCTAAAAATTAAATTTTGAGACTAAGATGATAATGGTGAAATTAAATTAATTCAGTATTAATTATAAAGAAAAATTATGACCTTATCACATAGTTATAACATAGATGAACCTAATATATTCTTTACCAAGATGATATATTTTATCATAGTTATTACTTTTAATGAATAAAAATAAAAGATAACTATGAAATCCTACCTAGGTTTCAAACACCGGTTCCCTAAGCCTATTGATCACATGACCTCAAGCATTCCTCCGCATATGTCAGATATTGCTGACATGTAGTGATGGTCTAATATATATACATATAGAGACTATTACCTCTATATTAAAGCAACTTAGCAACAGAAAAAATAAATAATCAGTAAACAATTGATAATAATGTAAAAAAATAATAATACTATAACCAAGAAAAATTAGTATCACCTAATGAAGGAATCATGAAAAAATATCCAAAACTAAAATATTATACATGTCATCTAATAAATGTTTGAAGTGTCCAATGGAAAACCCAAAAATAAGGGCACTAAAAACTCCCAGGTGTGTCCCGATACCATGTCCAGTTTTCTCAAACATGATCCTTTCTAACTTAGAAATCTATCATAAGGAAATTTACCTTATCTTTTCCTAGAAATATAACGTCTATTCATGTACCAATCATGAATCCGATGTAGGGTGTGAGTACAACTCAGTAGGCCACTATCAATGGTGTCTAAAATAATATATAGTCAATATCATCGTATGAAGTTTAATAAATTAAAAATTGAATGTGATAAATAAACAATTTAACAATTTGATTATTACTCATTTAATCACATAAATCCCTAGGTTCATGATGACACTCAAACTATCCATACATTCTTTGACATGTGCTAGATTCTAAACTATACCACAATGGGAATAAAAAATCTTTAAAACATGGGATTTCATTATCCATTTAATCTCAATATTATATCACAAGTACATGCAAACATAGTCAAATTTAAACATTTTGGACCTATAAGGCCTTATATATCACCATGTTGGATTTTAAGAAACAAACACTATCCCAAACACTGTTTTATCTGTCAATCACATATGTGGTTTCGATGCATCAGTCTATGTCAGACACTCATATATCAGTCAATCACAAACATACATTTGATGTTCAGGGAATGTCCCACACACATTTATCACATATATCAGAATTTCACATAAATCACAATTTCAAATATATGAAAATTTCACATAAAACAATGTTATGTATTATTAAACTTCTTATGAATAATTCTCATTAATGTTTACTATTTCATTTTATTCAGAAAAAAAGTCTCATCACATTAACACACAAGGAATAACACAAAAATATCTGTTTAACCATTTATCATCATTTAAACACATAACACATTAACCCATTATGGTTAACTGAAATATATCTTAATTCCTACTAATCAACCTATTCATCATTCCATTAATCAAACAATTTCCACAATTCCATCAATTTAAAAATTTCATATCCCCATTAATCAACAATTCAACAATACATTAATTAATTTATTGACTAATTAATTATTTAAATTCATTATTAAATTAATAAAAAGGAAATAGAAATTTCAAAATTACATACACTTAATTGAAATAATGACTTGGGAATTGATAAATACACCATATGCCATGAGATCATTTATGACCGTTCACCAAACTAAAAATCCCTAAATTGAAGGGGAATGTTGAGCTACACAATGAAGAATGAGATCTAGCAAAAAAATTAATACAAGATATAACTAATTAAGATATTCTAAAACTTCAATCTAAAAAAATTTAAATGGGGAATAGAAACCCACTCTACACTAAGAAAGGGAGATAGGAGAGAGAGTAATCCAACCAGGAATATATTTCTCGATAGGAGGGGGAATATACTTCAATATGATCATTGATTCACCATGAATAGAATTTTTGAGGTCTAGAAATCCACTTGGGATCATTAATAAATATAAGAATGAGTTTAGGTATGATTTGGGGAGATAAGGGATTAATACCATGTGATTCTAGATTGTTTTATAATTTTCTGGTGGATTAAAAACATGCGTTCCTTATTTCCTATATGGAGTTCATAATATTCCCAAGCCGTAAACCTTAACCATGAAACTCCCTTTAGGGGAACACTATTTCTGCTAATATGGTCCACCATTTGACAAATCTGGCCCTGACTACGTATTCCCCCTTTGTCTAGTGTTGCATAATTTTCTGGGGAAAAGAACATAGTTTGGTCAAACCATGAACCAACCATGCACTCCCCTCAAGACCACTAAAAATATTCAGTTCACCCATAAGATCCCCAAAGGAAATAAAAAATAATATATACTCAAAACAAGATAAAATAGTAACTATAAATGAGCACATGAAATCTCCCAAAAAATTATTTATCCTACAATATCCACACCTTATAATACTTTGTACTGAATCTTTATTCCCATGAATCTCTAAGATTCCAAACTAATCATTTTGAGCCGATGAACCTTCATATCTGTTTGTCTCTTCCATTTTTCCACCTGAACATGCCCATGATTCCACAACACAAGAACAATCAGCATTGTCTTTCCCCACAACACTTTCTCACTGTGATCCAGAACATGTATCAAATTATCCTTAATGGATTCATCAGTATAAATCTTAACATCATTCACATAGATCACATGAGAAGAGTTGGGGTGATTCCACTAATGGTATGACACATGAACACATCCCCCATATAAATATAACTCTTTATAAGAGATAATCGGTATTCCACTATCCTGATTCTCTCCCCAACTTTAAAATTTCCAACAAACCTTAGCACCAGTTTTCCCTATATCTGAATCATATGGTGACCTAATCATAGAAACAACCGAAAGAGCACATTATCACCCAATGTAAGCTCAAGGGTTCATCAACTTCTTTCAACATATGAATTCAATATACATTGGATGTATCTATGATTTTATGAATTAGATGAACCTACTCTGATGCCTCCTATATGTGACGCATTCCGAATTACTCTTACTCACCTGCCTCCATATATCATAGAGGTGATATGAATTTCCTACCATAAAATTTCTCATATGGTTCCATATGAATAGTTTCCTGATAATAGGTGTTATAGGAGAACTCAACAGTTTAATGTTACTTCTCCTAAGAACCCCCAATGTCTGGGAAATAATCCCTCAACATGTGCTCTATTTCATGAATAGTAGGCTCTGAATTCACATCTGTATGGGTGTGGAAATAGCTACTTTGAAATACCTATATAACAAGAACCATATACATTCCTTTCCAAAAGTGAAAAGTAAGATGTGAGTGATGTGCAATAACTGTGATCCATGGAACCCAATAAAGATGGACTATCTCTCACATGTACAAGTCTCCGAACTAATCCATTAAGAATGTGTCCCTTATTATCAAGAAATGTTTTATATTTGTTAATTGGTCCACAAAAACCCAAATAGAATCATTCTTTTGAGGATTACTCAAGATACCCACCATGACATCTACATTAACCTCATCCCACTTCCATTATAGAAAGAAAAAAATACTATAGTAAACAACTAGATCATTGATGCTCAGTCTTCACCTCTTGAATGGTGTAGCATCATGTCAAAAACCCCACAATAACCATTTACTTTCCCGAACATCAATACTATCAACATTGGTCATGGTACATTTTTGTAAAAATTGGATGTAAACCCAACTTAGAGGCATAAAAATCACACATAAAATCCTCATACATACACATAGGTAGAACAACACAAACCCACACATGGATGATCTCATCTACATTTAAAGTCTAATCAGAAGGTCTCTCACCAACTTAAATGATATCCCTTAATTCCAAAAATTCTGGATCCTCAAATTTCCTATCCATGATCCATATCAAGATAATACAATTGACTGATACAAATATATGATTCAGCCTCCATAAGCATTCTTGAATAACAACATACATTTCATCTAGTAAAGTCATCAACTTCCACTCAGAACTAGAATCCTGAATTGCTTGAGTCTATGTATTCCTGCTCGAAGTGGCAGCTACACCTTTTCCTTCCCATCAATATATTCAAGAGTGAAGTAAATATATAACATATACTCAACCCACATAAAATACTGAATACACAAAACTAATTTAAAAAAGGTGTACTTTAATATCTTTTTTTGGTATAAATATTATAATTTTCACCCAAAAGATAATGTTGCAAAAAATTCAAGCCGTAAACAATTGTAGATAACTTGAGGTTATTCATAGGGTTTTCCCTCTCATGTGTACTCAACTTATGTGACACATATGACAAAAATTGAGCCCCCCCATGTATCAAAGCATCTCCAAGACCAATCCCAGTTTCATAATAAAACACTATATAATCCTACCCTGGATCGAGTAGGATCAAGGTCAGTATGGTAGTAAACCACTTAATAAAGTCCAACAAAAATATGACGTGCACCAGAACATAAAAAATTTACACCTGTATTTTTCAATCCTAAAAGATGTACTGACGACATGTAAAATTCAAGGATAAACCACAGATAATATAATACTAATCACTAAAAACTATGGATATAGTAAACATTCTTGGGACTCTCCCAAGAAACAACTACATAAACCATATCTAGGGGAACTTACAATCCTTTATATGAGAAAATGTGACCTATGTAGTTTACCTAATAACTCCAATATTGTTAATTAGATATCTTAGTGCAAAAATGATTCCCTCTGAGTGTACTCTAGATGATGAAATGATATTGGGCATGATAGTCATGAGTCATCAGAGCACCAAGATGTCATCTGAAAATAAAACCACAAACTAATCTAGGTATAAAAGGAATAATTTATTCATCATGTCCATAAACAATACTGGTGAATTATTATAGAAACCTTATCCTTTTCACATATTATTACTGGATTTTAAGTACAATTATCCTTGAAATAAAAACCAAGGATTGTAAATACATGTTTGTTTTTAAGATTAGGTACATAATTGTAAAATAGTGTACCCACATAAAAAATTATTTTATATAATCTCCATAATGAGATAATTACTTCCTTTAAGATCTTAATTCTATATATGATAATAGGGGGGATACATGAACAAATGGATGAGATAAAAAGTCCATCATGTGAATAAGAATGGAAAATAAGTATAACATATGAGATAAGGGCATAACATGATAGCGTAATAGGCACAAAACATGAATATCCAGGTATATTCATACCATATAGAACATAGAATCTCGTGAAAATAGAAATTCAAGAATGTGGTGGAAACATAAAACATGGCATAAACTTGAGTTAAGGTAAACTACAAAGACTATGTTTTATGGTAAAAAATGTCCCATAATAGATTAGGTTTAATGTTTTATCACATACAAGATGTCTCATGAGAATAAACATTATCTAATTCATTAGAGAAATATTTGGACACACCGAGTATAATATGTTCATGTATATGCGCGGAACATGAAAAATCAATCATAAGGAATAAATATAAGGGTTACCCAAGGAATTAAATGGGTATTATTCTTAATCCATAAGGCATAAACAAATGAAATATCATAATGGTTTCCAGGAATGAATTGATTTAAAACATTATTGTAAATTATTAATGAAAAACAGACATAGATCAGGATAAATTATTTCAAAATAAACATAATACTCATAAAAAGTGTTTTTAAGAAACCTTAGAAATGATCCAATTTAGTGTTTTTTATGTCGAAATATTAACGAATACTTGAAGGAGTCAAAAGAATTGTTGTTTGTATAAAATTATAAAGTAACTAAGATAGGGTTTCGTGACAAAATTAGTGATATTATAAAAATAATGGTGTCCTAAAAAATATTATGGAGTGTACTTGAAAATGGGTAAGAAATTGGGAATTCCCCTTTAATCGAGATTTCTTATAGAAAGGAACTTAGAAGGGAACCTTATAAAATAATTATTTACAAATAAAAGAAATGTTAGTTGATCTGGATAAATATTTTTGGAACATATAAAAATAATTTAGAATTATTATATAAGAATAATTAAGAAATACATTGGTGTAAATAGAGAGAAATAGTAACCCAATGGTAAATTTGGAGGTTTGGAGAGATCCCTTAACTTTTGCCTGAAAGTGTTTTGTACTAGATATTAATGTCCTAGATAATAAAATTCAATCCCTGAATTTTTTAGTTAATATCCTCTTGAATATATATTTTATTTATAATAAATTTTTATGTTCATCTATGGCCATTTCGATGAGTTACAATTTTTATTTTGTTTTGTTCTGGGAGCATTTGTTTCATTGTTTTATAGTTGATTCCCATGAGTATAATTATGAGACTTCATGTAAAATGGAAGAAAAACAACAGAAGAGAAATTATATGGTACTAATGAACATAAATATATCTAAATGGGTTTATATATCATTAATTTCTCTATTATGAGTATAATTATTTTGATAATATATTAATGATACATATTTTTTTTGTTTTTTGCACGTTTTCTATTATCACAAACTGTTTTGTTTTCATATTTAATATAATTTATATATATTAGTTATATAACATGATAAATGTTATAATATAAATTTAAAAAGTTTTTTTACCATTATAATGGTTTTATGACTATCAATGATGGTAGTAAATGAGAATGAAAAATCATCATCCATAGGGGGGTTGAATTAACATATCATAGATGATGTTTTTGTTCTTAGGAAAAAAGATGAAGAAAAGAGATTTAATGATGGATATTACATTAAAATATTAAAATTATAGTATATGTTTGATATCTTAGTTTTCATGACACATTTTATTGTTGGAGAAATGATGAGGTAGAAGAAATAATGAATTTAAAATAAAAAAGTTGAGGATTTTACCTACTGAAATTGATATGATTTAAAACCTCCTAAAAAACTTATGGTTGGTTTTTGGTAGATATATTAAGTTAATGGACATGGGGAAGAGTCTTGGGAGAGTAATTGGGAAGAATGTAGACATGATTCATCTCTTAGAGTGTGTGAGGAAGAGATGTGGTGAAGGGTTGTTTTTGATTATTTTATTCATTAGTTTATTATTCTGGATCAATAATATCAATAGTGTTGATTAACATGAGAAAATAATGTAAATGGATCAGGAGAGTTCTAAGAAACTTGTTCCTACCTCATCAATACATCATCCATGACTCAGGAATTCATTTATTTTTCAAATACCATAAATTACGATATTTCACTCTTCACTGAAAATTCAAATATTTTTGAAAGATCCAAAAAATTAAATCAAACCATTTTTTGGTGTTTATATTTTAAAAACTAGATTCATTTTATGAATATAATATTATGAATATGAAAAATTTAATTTTTAAGTAAAATCATCATTTATTCAATAAATAATGATTTTAATATTATAACCGATTTTTGGACACATTGAAAAATTAATTATTGTCTCAAAAAATTATCTAATAATTACAACACAAAAAAATTAATTTATGAATATATTTCATGTATATTAATTTTATTTCAATTCATTATGTGAGTTCTTAAATTGTAAATCAACATTTATGATTCTCAAAATTAAAAACACTTACTTCATCATTTTTAAGTTATTTTTTTACTTATGTAATGATATAAATATATCATATTTTCATTTATAGGATACAAAAATTTTATTCACACTTTCATAATTGAGGTTACTATTTTAACAAATAGATTAAGTTTCCTAACTATGACATCACTATTCCTATTTTTATTTTTACTATTCTAGTTATCAGATTTATAATATTCAAAATGGTTTACTACTTCTAATAAAAACCTCTCATTTCATTCATTAGTAAGTTTTATTTTCTCCCAAGGATATATATACATTCATTTTTTAAAAGAATATTTTATTTTTAACTTTACTTTTTCCTTCTATATATTTGTTTTTGAGTGAGGTCATTCAATTGGATTGAGAAGATCCAAGCAGCCCTAATATTTTAATTTGATTTTCTATTTATTATCCCACTGTAATATTTTGAATTCATATTTGTTTTTTTTCGTACTAAGGAATGATTAAACAGGTTTGAGAATTATGTTTTTATTAGGTTCTAAAAATGATATATATGATATATATGAGATGAAATAATTATAAAAAGGGAAATTCCATTAATAAAATTCTAGTTCATTACATTTTCTCACCTTAGAAATTTTTCCCTTGAAATTTCATTCTACATACTATTGTTATAAAAGGTGAGGGAAATTATAATTTATATAAAAAAGGAAAATATAAACATAGAAGAAAGAAAATATTGTTTAAATTTATATACTAACGTAGAATATCCTAAGATTCAATCTAGTTTATCCCTGAAGATATAATTATACCTATGATTCTTAATAATTTTCTCTAGTAATAATATCCAAAAATAAGTAGACCTTCTTTTGATACCAACTATAGATACCACATCTTTTTCAACAAACTATTAAATGATTTTAGGAATAATTATCCATGAAATAAAAACCATGGATAATAATTTTTATAGTCTCAAAATGTTTACGTACATAATTAGAAAACCTGAAACCAAAATAAAAATATCATTTATTTAATCTCCATAATGATCTCCAGGATTAATTTTAGCTCTTACATCCACATAAGAAAACCTAGGGAAAATGAACAAAGGGATGAGCTAAAAAGACCATTAAGGAAATTGGCATGGAAAATATAATTAAAATATGATACAAAGGAATAGAATGATAAGATAATAGGCATGGAACTTGAATAAAAATGTAGAGGTATATCATACAAAACATACAATCATATCATCATAGATATATAGGAATGTGACAGTAATATATAACATGAAATAAAAATGAGTTAAAGCTTACAATGACCATAGATTTTTATACATTAACATTACATCATTTTTATAGAATACTTAATACATTACACAAACAGAGGCATAATGACACATTAGTCTATTTCCTTTGGAAACAAGGAAGCATAGAAACTAGTATATAAGAGAGAGATATTATCCCACACTATTTTCTTCATGACTAGAACCCATCTTAGACATATCATACATAATACTTATCTTTATAACCTGGGGAATGGAGATATAAAAAGAAGTGAGCTCAGATGTTCAATAAGAGAAATCATGGAAGAAATGTATGCATAAACCTGATAATAAGGGTATAATAATTTTATCATAACATTAGAATATCATACATTTCATATGAAATATCATAAAAATAAATCATGGAATAAGGATTAGTAGTTTCTATGACATAAATCCTAAGGGAGTTAAGAGCGTAATCCATGAAGGAATATCATTGGAATAAGATATTAAATCATGCAAGACACATAAAAATTTAATTTTATTCAATATAATTCATGGAATATTTCCAAAAACTAACAGGTCACTTTATATGGGCTAGAAATACTGGTAAGGAAAAACTAACATCTCTAGTCATAGTCCTTTCTTGGAAAGGGATCAGGATTCTACATATTCCCATAGTCCACTACGTTTCCCCATCTTCCCATAGTGGATCATGTTTCATAATCATCCCATTGGGTATCAATTTCCCCCATCTTACATATTGAATCAATCCCATCAACTTGAAGCCTATAATCATCTTATGAGATACAAATTATTACCTAATTCATTGGAGGGAGATATAGGTCCACCAATATCATAATGAAATCATAAAAACATGTGCCAAAATTCATAAACAAGTATATCATATCCCATTAAATAAAATGGTCGTAAAAACATGTAAAAATATATTATCCTTCAAAACAAGGTGACAATATTTCTAATTATTTCATCAAAACATAACACGTGAAAAGAAGTGGGTTTCCTAAGAAAATATCCTATGGAAGAGAAATAGTTTTCATAAAAATCATGCAATAAAAACCTAACCCATTTGGAGAAAGAATATGAATGGTACCCTTGGATCCTAGTAAGGAATGAGTAACAAAATATGATTCCGTATCAGATATAGAATAATTATGAATGATATTTTAAAACATTTCTTATGGAAAATATTTGTTCCTCTTTGAAAAAATATTTTTCATACATGAAGCAATTATGAAAATATTTTTCATTGAAAATAACATGAAAAAATTCTAAAGGATGATTTGAAAATGATAAAATTATTTTTAAATACTTTTACCTCAAAAACGAGATCAAAAGATAATTTTTTAATCATTTTTTATTTTTTTGAATGAAGGGTTTTTTTTGAATAAAATAGGTGTTCGACCGAAGGGAAAAATAGGGCCATATTTTCATAAAAACAGATTATTTATTATCTCAAGTAAAAAAGAGGGGAAAAATTACTAATACATTTATACATCATGATTAAAAATAGGAGATGAGAATTTTTGGGTGTTTCCGAAAGATGGATCATAATATTTCATCAATGAAACCATAATCATAAATAATCTCGATAAACTATGAGATTGTATCAATAAATATTACCACATGGTAACATTAAATCAGAAACCCCATGTAAGAAAAAAATTACATGATGCTTAAAATATCATTAAAATAAGTATATTCATGATATAAAATTTAAAAGAGAAGTGTATGCACCTCGTAGAAGAATATAGGTTCATAACATGACATGTCTCTCAATGATGGAAACTGAAGACAAAATTAATTTAACGATTTGGAAAAATTTGAAATGTAGAACCCATGAAAGAGATATCATAAAATGGATATACAAAAAAATAAATTTAACTATGATAAACAAAAAATATATTCATGTTTTTTATATAAAACAAACAATATAAATGAGTGGTGATCAAGGAATGAATCTAACAGTAATAAAAGTGACACTAGGAATCCACTTACCTTATGACTTGACTCTCATCGTACTCATTTAAAACCCATTTATAATAAATATAAGATTATTATACATATAACACCAAATCATATTCTTATATGAAATACTATATAGGATATTATTATGACTTTATATTTCCAATTTATTAACAACTCCTTGTTAATGTTATGTTTTAGGTAATATCCTTTTTATTTTTTTCATGTGTCTTGATTTGTTATATTTTGGGTCATAATAATTATATAATGATTTAAATAATTTAAAACATGATATAAATGTCATATATATTCATTATATAAATATTTTTAATAATCAATAAAATATAGAAATAGAAAATGAAATACATAATTCATGGAGACGGTAGGTCATATGTATGCATGAACGATGTTTCCATTTCATTTTAATATTGAATGAATGAATGTAAATGAAATATATTAATATATATAATAATTATATTTGAATTAATTTTTCATATATACCATATATATTTATTAAAACCATACTTAATAAATTCAATGTTATGTGTGAATGAATCACATCACTTTGAGGAGGAAGTAGTCCACACTCCCCCAAAAGAAATTATCATATTTACACAAAATGGAAAGAATGATTGTATGTGTTATATAATAAAACAATAATAATAAAGACATAAGAAATATCATATATATCATACAAAAAGTAGTTTCCATCATAATTTACATACATGAGTGGTGGTAAAAGAATAATGAATAACATTGTTTCATGTGGTGATAGTTCATCGTACACAAGAATGGTATGTTCGTTACCCAATAGATGGAATTGTGTGAAAGTGTAGGTATAAACCTTATAATAAAAATTATTAGTATATTTAGTATTATAGGTTGATATATAATTATTATATAAGAATAATTGAGGTGGTGGAGAATGAAAATAAAAAAATTAAACTTGAGGAATGACTATACCTCTTCTTTGGGAAGCTCATTTTCGTTTGCACCAAATGGATTCCATGGATAGATTTATACAAAAAAAAATTTATTATAGTATTAATGGAGGGATTTTCAGAGATTATTTCGGAATATTTTGTGAGAGAAAAATTGCTTGAGAGGTGTGAATAAGGGGGAGTGCTGAGTGCCTTTTTCTAGTGGAGGAGGAGTTACATTCTTGTAAATTTTTGAAAAGAGAATTCCACACACATTTGTCCCATTTCATATGGCTCCAATAATTTTTCAAATAATATAAATGTATTAATGGGTATAAATATTAACATAAAATGGATTTATTAAAATTATAAAGGTCATTTTGGGCCTTAACTTCAAGGGTTTGTCCTTTGTTAGGATATTTTTTTCTCTTAATCAGTTTAATTAATTTTAATCACTTTCACCAATACATTTTGTCAAAAATGATGTTGAAATTATTAGAAATTATAAATTATTATAACTAAGAATATGGAATATATTTTTTCCAAATTATATTTAAATAAGTGGAGGAAATTAATTTAAATTTAATATTGTAGTCGGGTCGTGACAAAAGGATTTTTAAGCAAAAATGTTTAAATGTTTTGCAATGTTTTGGTATTCAATCTTAATGTGAAATTGGATCCAGTGAACTAAATTGGATTAGTGGATGAAAAAATAACATAATTAAATGTTAAAACCAAAGGAAAATATTATTTTAAATTAAAAATAAATTAGATATAAAAGTAGCTTTGAGTTTAAATGTAGTAATTTTCACTATTCATCCAAAAATGGTGTTTTTTAGGAAAATCCATAAAAGTAACGCTTAATTAATTTTGACATTATGAATTTAAAAATTTTATATATTTTATCATATTATATTTCTAAATGTTTCTAAAATAAATTTTATTATCATTCATATAAGGACATAAAAAGAAATTCTTTAATAAAAATAGCATTTTAAAAAATATTATTACTTTACTAAAAAAGAAATTTCTTATTATATATATGTTATAATTATATAAAAACATTACAAAATATTTTTAAAAATAATCCATTATTATTAATATTACTTTCTTTCCTAGCTATGTTATAAATAGACCATTTATAGAATTTTATTAATAAAATATTATTTAGTAGAACCTCCTTGTTATGTGGAAGAGAAGCCAAGTAATTTTTGAACCTAGTGAATGATATACTTGGTATATAATATAAATAACATTTGAATTAGTGTAGCATGAAATTAAATAAATCAATAAAAATTAATTTACTTGAGAAAAAAAGGTACATGAAAACTTAGGGTGTAAAATTCTACACCCCATAAAATGAATTTCTACCATGAAATTTTTCATTTTGATACAAAAAAGAATACCTATGCATAATCATATCCTTAAGTTACCAGTTTTATTATTATAACTGGTGATTTCTCCACATAACCTTGACTGGGAGACAAGTATTATTTCATAGAACTTTCTATGTATGATCCAGTATTTCAACTGGTTCGTCCTCGTAAGAAAGATCCAGCTCTAGTGGTGCGACATCTAAATTCAGTACATGGAAAGGGTGGGGTATATAATTCCTAAGGAGAGATATATGAAACACATCATGGAATTGAGAGATATGTTAATTATGTTCCAAGAGATTGGATACCATTTTTATGTGATCAATAATTTCAAAGGGACCTACATACCTAGACCTTAGTTTACCTTTATTCTCGAACCTCATAACCTTCATCTATAGAGATATTAGTAGAATGAAATTCTCAACAAATTCAAATTATAGGTCACAGTCATGGTTATCAGTGTAATATTTCGGTCAGTATTGTGTTTCCTTGATATGATACTAAATGGTTATAACATTCTATTCCATTACATTAGCTCTTGCAGGTCCCAATATCTTTCTTTCTCCAACCTTTTCACATAAAGTTGGAGCTAAAAATTTCTTCTTATAGAGGAATTCATAAATAGGCTTATGGATGATTGAGTGAAAGATATTTTTTTAATGAAACTCAAATAGATGAAGGAGTTTATCGCATCAATTTTTAAAATCAAACAAACTAGGCCTCAACAAATTCTCTAGGGTTTGAATTATTATTTGAGGCTTACCATCCATATGAGGGTGATAATTAGTGATGAAAATAAATTATGTATTAGGTGGTTACTGATGAATTCACCAGAAATTTTAGGTAAACATTAGATCCTAACACTAAATAATATAATGTGGTACTCTATGCCCCATTACCATTTCCTTAATGAATATCAAGGAAAGTTGATCCAGAGAGAAGTCTCCTATGATGACAATGAATTTTTATGAATTATTAAGGTGATCGACTGACATCCATATAACATTAAACCCTTTAGTGGTTTTGGGGAGTATAATGTAAAACTCCATAGTAATATTCTCCCATTTATATTTTTTAAAGCTAATGGATGCAATATCCCCTTATACTTTTTTTTCAGCCTTAACTTGCAGGAATACTATGAACTGAGATACAAACTCTATGAATACCTCTTCAGGACATCCCACCAGAAGTATTACTTAAAATCTCTATAATTATTCAAATTTCCATGATCAATAGATAATTAATAATTATGAGCTTTCTCTAACTTCTCATTTTACCTATTTGTTATGGAAGGAACATATAAATGGTTCGTGTACCTCATCATTCCATCCTAATCATGGTTAAACTTTGGAACATTTCAAACTTTTATTTTCTTCTCTACATATTCCTTTTACATGCTTTATTATTCACCTAGATATAGGTTGAAACATTTAGTTGAGAATGATATGACATCTCCCCTAGCTTTGGGATTTCATGATCCATCCTTTGAAAATATGGAAATATTGGATCTTTTGTGATACTATTCATGGATAATCATTCATTATCCTTTCGAATCAAAGCTTCGACCACCATGTTCGCTTTCCCAAGGTTGTATTGTATTGAGACATCATAACAGTTTATTAGCTCTTACTATATTCTCTAGTGAATGTTCAACTCCTTCTAAGGGAATAAATATTTTATACTATTATGATCAACATATATATCTTACATTTCTCCATAAATATAATTCACCCATATCATTATTGAAACAATTACCACTGCTAAATCTAAATAATTTTTTGTGTAAATTTTCTAATGGATCTTAAAATATCATGTGACATAAGTGATTAAGAAGTTGTTATGAATAAAAACACAAAAAATCACTTATTTGGAGCATCACTATAGATTACAAACCCTTCTTTAATAAATGTTAATGAAATCACATGTGCACAGGCCAACATTTCAGTTAGTTCCTTAAAATATTCCTCACATTCATCTATCTAGAGAAACATTGTACCCTTCTAAGTTTACTTGGTTAGAGGATTCATTATCCATGAAAAATAATCCACAAACCATTGATAATATCTAGGTAATACAATAAAACTATGGATCACATCCATAATCGTTGGTCTATTCCAATATTCAATAACCACTATTACCATATCTTGAGATTATGTGACCTAAAATTGAAACATTTTTCAACTAAAATTCACACTATGAAAAATTTTCAAACAATTTATCCTTCCTCTAGGTCTTTTGTAAAATTATCATGTTTTTTATACTCTTCCATGCTATTTGAATAGATAAGGATATCATCTATAAAGACTACCATAAACTGATAGAGGAAATATCTATATAAACTATTAATCAAATCCATGATGATATTAGGGGAATTAATAAGACTAAAAGGAATAAATATATATTCATAGTTTCCATACCTTATACAGAATATCATCTTGGGTATATCCACTTTCTTGACCACTGGTTGATGATATCCAGAATGAAAGACCATATTGGAAAAGTATTGATCTCAGTGAAATTGATCAAACATGTCATTAATACAGGGGAGAGTATAATTTTTATTGATAGGGATCTTTTCTAAATCATGATAATCAATGATGTTTCACATTGATCCATCATTCATTTCCATGAAGATAACAGGTTAACCCCAATGTGACACACTTGGCCAAATAAACCCCTTGTGAAGGATTTCATTTAGTTTCTTATTAAATTTCTACAAATGAATTTGGTCCATTATATAGTATGTTTTTAAAGTTGTTATGGAATTAGGGATGAGTTTTATCGAGAAATCAACCTCATGTTTTGGTGGAGTACTATCTAACTCTTTCAAGAACACATAGAAAAATTCCCGAATAATAGTCATATCTTATATGTCAAGTTTCTCACTAACCATTTGAGAGAAACAAGCCTTATGAATGTGAATTAAGACCCATACACTATATTTAATATCCATTGCAATTTCATACATATGACTACATTAATAGATGATCGTAAATTGTTTTAAAATATTAAACATAACTTCTATTCCATAATAATTTATGTGGGATTTATGATGAAAAATCCAATATATACATAAGATTAAATTAAATTTATCTAGGGGAAGAATGAGAAGATTTATAGGAATTTTATTCCCATAAACATCAACTGGAGAGTAATCATGGAATTGATATTGAATGACCACACCACGATGGGGTTTTACAAATAATTTCACATATAATACTTTTGGTGAAATATTAATACCTGTAGAAATTTTTTTAGATATTAAAGAGTTGGTAATTCCAAAACTAAATAAGTCATTTTTTCTATTCTAGATTGAATGGTGAGCTAACCTTTCTCAATGTTGTTATTAAACCCATCTTCATAAATAAAAATCACAAGAGATTTCTCCTAATCCCTCAGTTTAAGAGGTTACCGATGTTGATCATTATCACCCACCCTTGGGTTTGGGAACTAGTTAGCATAGTTATCATCCTCATTACACTTTATGCACTGAAGTGTGGGAAATCAATTCTATGTATATTTTCCATTATTTTCATCATTGTCCAACTTATTCCCATTAGTGCTGAAATAATATGCCGAATAAACATCCCTTTGACACCTAAGACTCTTATTAGACCGCATATGACAGTTCAATCACTGATTATTTCCACACTTAGATCATAATGGAAGGATTATATTCTTCTCAACATGGTTGTTAGATTTTCTTTGAACTACATCTTTATTTTACTATTAAAATAATGCAATTGATACATACCTACAGCCTCTATTTCTAATTTGGATGAACAAAGTACAATTTATTAATAGTTACTAATGTCTCTTAGGTCCAACACCCCTCTGAGACATTGATTTAATACATTTATGAACCTATCAACTTTACTTTTAGGATGGATGAAAATACCAGAAGGGTTCCTCGCAATTCATGTAGAATTAGCCACATAAGTAACATGAGATTCATCAGCCTTTTGGTTCAACATGGGGAACTCCTTTTCCATATTCGTATGAAGAATTTAATGAAAGTATTTATTGAATAATAAGTTCTTGATCTCATCTTAATATAGGTATTCAATTTCATCTTGCTTCCTAGTATTCCTGATTAGAGTCCATCACTGGTTTTTTCACCTTATAACAGATATACATCCAGATAGACTTTCTCAGGTTCTTAATGCTAGATAATGGAGAATATCTTTTTAGTGGTACAAATCCATTTTTGAATAACAAGTGAACCAGAAGAACTACCGAAAGAAGGTAGACGTTGAATCATGAATATATCAATTTAAAATTTCCCACCTATTTATCCTGTTTATAAGATCAACATGATTTATAGCCTAATAAGGTTGGGTGACCATAGTAATAATTTTTTTTCTTCCATCTCCCATATCATTAAGATGATCAAGAAAAAAATCATCACATTTTATATTAAAATAACCATTAATGCAATTATTTTGTGTTTTATTCATTGACTAAAAAGATAATAGATTATGAAAAAAATTCATTGTGAGGAACAACATAATAATTATAAACAACTTGTTGGATGTCTAATTGACGACACAATCTTTAATCTAGGACAGATTAGGTTCATCCTGTGATATTCGTATCCAAACTATATTTAAATCATTCAGGATGGTTCATGAATATTTTTTGGATTCCTAATGAGTCTCCCTCAGGAATGTCAAACCATGTTTGAAATATGAGTTGTTTTCATGTAATTGGTTATGCTCGAGTCAGGTCCGACACACCTTGTCAGAGTTATGAATACTTAGTACATCTGTTCTAGAACAGCATCCACTTATAATATCCATATTTAGATGTATTTATGTGAAACCACCCTCTCTATTATTTAAAATTATTTTAGGGAATTTTCGTATGCTTTTCCTTATCAATAGACTTATCTATAGATATATCCTTAGGGTTACCACTAAGGTTTTTACATTCTTTTTTCTAAAGCTTAACTATTTTTTTTTCTGATACCAATTATAGTAACCCTCAACTTTCATACATTTACATTACATTAGTTTTACAAAATACGTATGACATTACACTACCAGCTGCCCAATGACAATATTAGTTTAGTGCCTTCAGACACATGGAAACATAAAAACGGTTACATAAGTGATCCATATTATCTCCCACTAGGTTATTCATTAAAAGAACCCTTCTATGACACATAATTGATAATACATATATTCATAATAAGGTGAAGAGAAACATAAAAATGGGTGAGATCATATGCTCAATATGGTTAAAAAAGGGAGATAAGTAAGTATAAATAAGAACATAAGGTTTTGATAATGTGATCATCACATTAGAAGATCATACCATGCACATCAAATATCAAACACATGAATCATGGCATAAATATTGGATGTTAATAAGACATGAATAATAAGGAATCCAGAGAATAATCCATTAAAGCATAACATATGACTGTGACATTGAATTTTGGAAGACACATGATCATGTAATATCATTCCTTAAAAGTTAAGGACTATTTCCAAAACCCAATAGGGAACTTCATGAAGCTACACCTACTAGTCAGTACACACCACCATCCTTAGTCACCACCCTTTTATTGTAAGGGATTATATTTTCCCATATTACCATTGTGTATTTTGTTTCCCCATATTCCCATAGTGGATCATGTTTACCCATTATTGCATAGTGGATCATGTTTCCCTATATTACACAGTTAATCCATCCCATCGAATTGAATCCCATCATTTTCTCAAGAGATATAAACCTTTAACCAATGAATTGGATGTATATATAGGTCCCACCTATCTCACAATGAAATCATACATACATGTGTGAAAAAGTATTAAATAATCTTATTATAACCCATGACATGAAATTAGTTTCATAAACCTATAATCATATCTTAAATTGATGAAAAAGGATACTAGTTTCATAATCATTTTATTAGTACAAACCACATGGAAAGAAGTGGGTTTCATAAGAACATAACCTATGGAAGAGAAAAAGGATTCATAAAAACTATTACATGAAAACATAAAATATTTTAATAAATATCATGAATTGTTCCCTTGGATCTTGGAATTTAATGTGTGACACCAAAAGTATTTCATCATATATTAGAAATAATTCGAACATATCATTTAAAAAACTTTCTTGAAGAAAATAACCTTTATTTTCAATTTTTTTTTAAATCATGAAACATTTTTTAAAACATTTTTCATTGAAAATAGATTTAAAAATTTATAATGTTATAGTTAAAAGCTATAAAAATCTTTTAAATTTATTTTTCTGTGAAAATGAGATCAAAATATAATTTTAAAAAATTTGTTGAGTTTTTTTCTAATAGCATGGTGTTTTTGAATAAAAAATTTATCTGGAAGAAGATATAAATAAGGTCATATTTTCTTAAAAACGTTTTATATTTTACCTCATGTACCAAAGAGTGGAAACATGGTAAAAATATATAATTTCATAATTATTAACCAAAGGATAAGAAAATTCATGAGTTTTCTTGAATGATGCATCATAAGATTTCATCAATGAAATCATAATCCCAAATAATCTTGACAAATAACGAGATTGTTACAATAACTTTTTCCACATGGTGAATCTAAATACGAATCCCCAAGAAAGAAAATGAAATTTTATGATGATTAAAATATGAATAAAATATGAATAAAATAATTATACTAATGATATAAAATTTCGAATTGTAATGTATACACCTTGTAGAATAATATAGGTTTATAACATGGAATGTGTCTCTTAGAAGGAAAATTTTGAAAAAATATAATTTTCCAATTTGGGAAATTTTGAAAAATAAACCCCATTAAAGAGATATCCTAGAATGGATATTTATACTCCCTTAAATTTTGGAACTATATACATTTAATGTACTAATTTATATTTTATACACCACACAAAACAAATGAGTTTTGATTGGGAAATAAATCTATAGAAATAAAAGTGATATTAGAAATCTCCTTACATTTTCTCTTGAATCTCATTGTACATGTTTAAAACTCATGTATAATAAATATAAGTTTATTATAAATCTGAAAAAGTGTCATATTAATATTTATAATACAACATAGGATTGGATTATGACTTTATATTACCGATTTACTAACAAATTTATATTAATGTTACGTTTAATGTAATATGCACATTGTTTTTCACATATGTGTTGATTTGTTATATTTTTTGTCATCAAATTTATATCATGATTTCTAGAATTTCAAAAAGGATATAAATATATTATATATATATTCAGTATATATGTATTTATAATAATCTATAAAATAAATAAAAAGGTAATGAAATACAGAGTTCATGGAGATTGTAGGACGTATGTACGCGTGAATGCTGTTTCATTTTTATTATTTTATTCAAATAATAAATTTAAATGAAATATATGTATATATATATATAATAATTATAGAATAATTATTGTTTCATATATATCATATACATTTTATAAAACCATTCTTAATACATACGGTATTTTTAATTGTTCATCTTAAAATGTACCTTTTCATGGAAATCCCTAAAATTCTCCCTATGATGATTTTGAAATTTTGAATTAAAAAATGATGTTCATTTTATCATATTAAATTTATTAATGTGTTGAAAATTTATTTTATTATTCTTCACAGAATGACATAAAAAGAAGTACATTTAAGAATATAATATTTTTAAACATATAAAGTCTATTAAAAAATGTATGTATTATAATAAATATGTTTTATTTGTATAAAAAATTCTAAATTATATGTAAAAATGAATTATTAATATTCAAATTACTATGTTTAATGACTATGTTAAAAATATCCCATTTAATTATTTATAATAGTAATATGTTTTTTTGTAAAAACTCAATATTGAGTGTTACAGAAGCTATATCGGTGTTATGTGTATCACAATCATAAATTGGTATAACGTATAAATAATGTTTTAATTAGTGTAGTTTGAAATAAAATTAATCAAATAAAAGTAATTTTTTTGAAAAATAAGGATCACAGAAACATGCGACGTTATAAGGACAACCACCAAGGCCATACCCAATGGTGGAAAAAGTCCCATAAAGGATTAGGTTTACTCTGTAATCCCATAAATGACATATCATGAGACTAGAAATTTCCAAATTAATTGGATAACTATCATGGTGAACCCATCATAACTTTTTCAATCATATGTGTGACACATTTAGAATCAATTATAAGGAATAAACATAAGGGTTACCCATGGAAATAAATGGTTATCATAATTATGTTATAAGTCATAACAAAAGGGAATATCATAATCGTGTCCACATAATAATGGATATAAAAAATACATGTAATTTTATAAGGGAAAATATAAATATATCATGATAAATGACATCCAACTGAAGTGAAAAAATTTTAAAAGAGAGTTTAAGAAACCTTAGAAATGAGACACTTTAGTACAGTTTAATGGAAAATATTTAAAAATCAATAAAATGGAAAAAATAATAACTATTTGTATAAAACCATAAAATAAAAAATAATTATTTTCATAATAAATTGATTTAATTAAAAAAAATAATGGTGGATTAAAATATATTATGTAGTGTATGTGAAAATGTGTAAAAATTTGGGAAGTTCCCTTTATCGAGCTGGCTTATCAGAAAGAACAGAGAAGGGAAGCTTATAAAACATGTTTTTACCAAAAAGATAAATATGAATTGTTTTAGATTCATAATTTAGGAATGTATAAAAATAATTTAGAATAATTATATAATAATAATTAGGCAATACATTAGTGAAAATAGAGAGAAAACACAACCCGATAGTAAATTTGGAGGTTTGAAGACATCCCTTAACTTATTTGTGAAAGTGTTATATACATGAACTTAATATCATAGATAATGAAATAATATCCACTAATTATTTAATTAAGAACCTATTAAATATATATTTTAATTACTATAATTACATTAAGTTCATTAATGTACATTTTAATGAATTATAAATATTACAATTTTTTGTTCCAGAGTGTCTGTTTCATGATTTTATAGTATGTTACCTTGATTATACTTATGGGATTTATTTTAATATGGAATATGAAATATAAAATTGGATTTATATGGTATTAATGGACTTTAAAATTTTTTAATGGTTCAATATATCATTTTTTCTCTTGTATTCAGATGTTTCATTTGATAAAATGTTAATGATACATGTTTTTTTTTATTTTTTGTAAGTTATTGATTATCATAAACTAGTTTTGTTTTAATATTTAATATCATGTATATATATTATTTATTTAATTTTAAACAAGTTATAATATATGTTTTAAATTTTGGTTAACCATTATAATAATTTTATGACCCAGCATTAAGGTGGTAATGAAAAATGAAAAATTATCATCTACGAAGGTGGTGAATGGACATATCACAAATAATATTTTCATTTTCTGGATAAAAGTAGAAGGAAATAGAATTTAGGATTGATATTACATATAAAAAAAATATAAATATATTTATGATAATTGAGTTGTTATGTCACTTTCGATAGAGGTATAAATGATGAGGTAGAAGAAATAATGAATTTATAAGGGAAACATAGAGGATTTTACTTGTTAAAGATCATCTATTTTAGAACCTCCTTAAGGAACAATATTTTTTGATTTTGTTGAGAAAAGTAGATAATGGAAATTGAGAAGTTTTTTGGGGAGGAAATGAGTATAATTAGGACAATATAATAGTATTAGATGGTGTGAGGTGAAAAGGTGGCGAGGGGTGTTATTTATGAAGGAGGAGAGGGGCGATTTTGATTATTTTAATCACTAGTTTGTTATTTTTTTCTCAAGACAATCAATTGTTTTCATTACTATGACCAAGTACAATAAAATATATTGTATATTTCAAACCAATGGGGTTTTGATGCATGCATACAAAATCCAAAACTCAATAATTCTTGTATTTGTTAAATACTATAAATTGCCATATTCAATTAGCCATAAAAATTCAATTATTTTGAGGAAATCCAAAAAATTCACAATAACAATTTTTAGATGTTTATATTATTAAAATAGACTGAATTATATTAAATAATTTTCTAAATATAATAAATATTATTTTAAATTAAAATTTTGAATTTTGTGAATTTTTCTTAAATATTATATCAGATTTTATGAAACTTTGAAAAATTAATTAAGGTGTTATAAAATAAAATTATAATTATAATACCAAAATTATTAATGTATGAATCTATTTTATTAAACTAAATTTAAATTTAAATCAATATGTTTATTATAAAATTATAAATAACCATTTCTATTTCGAAAGAATACAAACAATTAATTTATCTTGTTCAAAATATTTATTTACATATTCAGTTACATAAATATTTCATATTTTCATTTATAAGGTACCTAAATTCGGTTTATACTGTCATAGGTTGTGTTACTGTTCTAACAGTTACATTACTATCCCTAAAGGTCACATTACTCTTCAAATGATATGATTACTATTCCATCAGTCAGAAGGGTTTTCTACATCCAATAAATACCTATTATTCCATTCATCAATCATTTTTATTTTCTCAGAAGTATATATATATATATATGTTTATAATTTAAATGAATATTTTATTATTAACATCATGTTTTATTTTTATTGTTTGTTTCTGAGTGAGTTCATTCCAATGCATCGACCAGATCTAAATTTTCCTAATCTTCTTATCTTATTTTATATTTATTATCCCATTGTAATGTTTGGAACTCTTATTCATTTGTTTACTAACTAAGGTAGAATTCTACATTTATGAGTTCAATTATGGGAATGTTGTTTCTATTATATTCTCTATGTGATGTATAGAGTTTATACTACAAGAAATTATTATAATAAGTTAATTTCCATTGAAAAAATTCTAGGTTGTTATTAATTTTTAGCCCAAACATCATCATGAGAAACACATAATGGCCTAAACTGCTTCTATATGCAGTTTGGGGTATGAAATAAGTTCAAAATATCAACTAATGTTGCCACGATCTCAAGTAATTATTTGAAAAGACACAATATCCCCAAAAATTTTCAATGAGATCGTCGATATACGGGAGAGGATACTAGTTATTCACTATCCACTCGTTCAACATTCAGCAATTCACACATAAGAGTATAGTCTCATGAAAATTATCCGCAAAATCTCCCAGTTGATTATTGAGCTCTTGATGCTAAATTAGTGTCATTCTGTATTGTGGAATACAAACTAGCTTTGACCCCAACATAAGCTCAATTGTACATTCCACACATATCTATGGTGGAATCCCTAAGAATTCCCCCTAAAAACACCCTATAAGCAATCCAATATGGTTTGAAATACATTATACTTCAGACCCCCATCATCCAGTAAATGACTAGAAACTTGGGTAGTAAAATACCCCGGTTGTTAAAGAGCTAACCCTTCAAGGACTACATGTATATCCTACTCTCTATATGATAGACATAACTGCTACACTAAGGATACATAATGGTCAATCTCATATTGTAATAATCAATGTGGGACTTATATTCTGCTTTCCAATCAGTAACCATAATCAAGTCAAAGACCTAATATATCTAGAATACAGAATCGTCATAGAAAACGATACTCTCAAACCTCGAGAGAACACCCCTTGCAGAACCAGATCTATCTCAGTCATACATTCAATGATGTATCAATCATGAAAACCTAACTTATAAACTCTATAGTTAGAATCAATCCGTTCATAAGTTGTGAAGATATAATGGAATAAGTGGAACCTGTATGAAATAATGAACTAAAAAGTGGAAAACCTAATAGAACAGTACCTCTAACTATCGATCATCCAACTACAATATCCACAAGTATATGATAAACTATATGAAACCTTCCTTCCCATATTACATGTGATTAAGTCTGAGTATATTGAGATAAAACACTCTGCTGATATGGTTACTCATTACCAGAAGAACCATGTCCACTGCCTTGAATTTAATGATTAGTAGAACTCCAACTGTAAGACTGATATAGGGTTGAAACCCCCGACAAACACTCTGATTCTGGCCAAATATTTCATAATTACCCCTCTCTCATGTGTCACAACAGAGCCATTGTAGATGTATCATCGTTCCATAATCTCAACACTCTATGAGTAGCTCATGGTACTATCTACATAAGTGAATGATCCTACCACATTGGTGGTGGATCACTTGGGTACGGTCTTGAGTAACTGACCCTTACCCATGGCTAATCTTCTTTCCATTACTCGGGTCATCATTCTCAAGGTGACGATTCAGACTCTCCGAATATGTAACTCTTTTTCATTTAGAAAAAACCAATTTTCCTTCAATAGAAACCTCTTTTTTGGTTCCCCTAAGATATGAGATCTTGATTCACCAACTCTGAAGAATTCATCAACCTAAATATCTTAACCTGAGATTTAATGTCACCTTCAAGACCATCCTGAAATTTCTTCTCTGAAGTAGTCTCATCACGCACCCAAGCAAGAATAAATAACTGAATATATGTAATTTACCCTAAAAAATCCATAATAGATATACTCACGTGAGCCATATTAATAAACTAAATTACCCCTTCCAGCATAAGCGTATTAGGGTAAAAGTGACCCAAGAACTTCTCCTAGAAGTCCTTCCACTCGATATTGTCTAGTTGTCCATCATGAGCATGGATATCCTACCAATTATTCGCCTAACCATGTAACATATATGTATCCAATTTGAATCTCTTCTCAATATAAGTCTGTACGTGGTCAATAATCCTCCAGATAGACTCAATCTAGAACTCATCTACCTTAGGTCCACACTCTCTAGTGAATTTCAGAGGGTGATATATCTAGAACATCCGTGTCAATTTGAATATACTATTCACAAACCTCCTTGAGTAACTATCCATAAACTATATAAAGAAAAATGATATCATGGAATTTTTATTTCAATTCATCACCCCCCAAACTACTGGATCCTCTGCTCCCATTATTTGTGGATCATTTCCTTCCATATCAGCTGATCATCCTCACAATAGGAGTCATCATGGAGGCATATATCTATAATGAAAAGAACATGAAATAGGTACCATAACACACCATTAACATTAATACCACATTTACATGGATTCATAATAATCTATTAAGAGTCATTACCCCAAACCCACCACATGGTTAGGACCAAGTCACTATAACTACCCTTAACCATTCCACATATAGATCCTGGATAACAGAGGGTAAACAAATTCTCAAATTTATGTTCCTCATTAGAAACCCATTTCCTTATTTCCACATCATACATCATTGAAAAATTTTAATTTCATATTAGGATCCTTTTTAATTTAATTTACACAAGAAATGAATGCATTTTCATTTAAACGTAGCACCTGAAACCTACTTTTCCATGCATGCCTGAAATGATGCATTCCAAAATAAATCACAAGTTCCTAGAAATATGAATTATTTCTCAACTCTTGTTCCATATGAGTTTAGGAGTCAATACCAAATAAAATATGAAACAATTATAACAACACACAAAAATTACATCACTCAAGGGGAAATAACATCAAACTGCGACAACACACAACAATAACAACAATCCAACCTTGTGTACTTGGACTTTACAATCACACATAGGTTAGATACACCTATGAATGAGATCTTAACCAAGTCCCAAATCATCATATTCTATTTTCCATCATTCTTGAATATTATGAAAAATGAAAAGAAAACTAACCCCCATTGATACCACTTTGGGAAGTCATGACCCAGGTGCCACACATTGGTGAAATGAGCCGGTGGAACCAAAAACCTGAACAACACCTCCCCATTTGTCAAAGGATAGAGACTAGAAATGAGGGTCTAAAATACATACATGGGGAGACTATACACTCTATATCATAGCATCACAATAGCATACACATATATAATCAATATAAAATTGACAATAATAAACAAGTAGAACTACAAAAAAACAAGAAAAACCAGTATAAGATAATGAAAAAATCAAGAAACAATATCCAAAATTTAAATAGATGATATGTCATTCCGTATATGTGTTATTTATTAAATGAAAAACCCAAAAGTAAAAACACTGAAAAATCCTAGGAGGGTCCTGAAATAATGACTGGTTCTCATTTCTATGATCCTTCCCAAATCATCCATCTAACACATAACACATGCTATTATCCTATCATACAAACATGAAGTATATTTAGGTACTGATTCGGAATCACACATAGGGTGTGAGTACAACTTAGTAGGCCACTTACAATGGCATATAAATCAACATCCAATTAATAACAATATATGAATTTGTATAAAGAATAATGTTTAATTGATAAATAAATAGTTTACCAATTCAATTATGCTATATTTAGCAACATAAATCCAAGTGCTCAGGATGCCTCCAAGACCATCAATACCTTCTTTGGAATATGTCTGAGTTTTACCCATATAAAATAGTGAATAAAAATTCATTATAACATGGTCTTTAATTATCCATTTAATTTCAAGTTCATATCAAAGCTTCCTAGAACCATATTCTAATGCCCACCATTTTGGGACTAGAATTCAATTTCTAGAACCCCATAGGATTTTGGAGCATCAATACATTCCACACACCCCTTTTATCACTCAATCACATATGGGATTTTGAAGCGTCATCCTATGTCCCAGACTCATATATCAATCAATCATATATGTTATTTTGAAGCATTAGTCTAGGTATCACACTCATATATCAAAAATATCACAATGTCACATATATAACAAAATCAAATATATCATAATTTCATATACATCATGGTTAAGAATCATTAAGATTCTTATCAATCATTATCATTAATGAGTACCTTTTTAATTTATTCAAAAAACATGTTCCATCACTTTATCTCACATGGATTAAAACAAAACATCCCAATTTATCCGTTTTTAAACATTTAGTCACATAACCCATTAAACCTTCGAGGTTAACTTGACAATATGTTAATTATGATTATTCCATCAGTTCAATATCCCATTAATCATATAATTTCCACAATCCAATCAATTTACCAACATTATAACCCCATTAATCAATCAATTACCCAATCAATCATTTAAATAATTATACAATTAATTAATCAATTTCAAAATGAAATTTATAACTGTGAAATTACAATTATAAAACTATAATAATGTAATTGAAATCACGAATTTGGGAATTGATAAATAAACTACCAACCACATGATTATTGATGAGTGTTACCCAAACCAAAAATTCCCAAATGGAAGTAGAATGTTCAATTACACAATGAATAACAAGATGTATAACCAAAACATAGATCTAGACCAAAGATATTAAGATCTATAAAAACCTAAATCTAAAAAAACATTAATGTTGAGTAAATCATTCATATTATCTTGGAAATGGAGTTGATAGAGAGAGGGAAATCTAAATGGGAAGAGATTTCTTATTGAGAGAGGTTCATATACATCAATATGATATTCAATTTTCCAAGAATATAGTTCAACAATACTGGGAATCCATCAAGGTGATTAAAATAAAAAGGATTGAGTTTAGGTCTAAGTAGGGGATATTAGGGATTAATAATTTCATGAACTAGCACGGGTACCAGGGTTTCCTGATAAGCGTGCTGACCCTAAAATAGCCCGAAGGGCGTTCACAATCCCCATGGTTTGGTGACTATCACTTTTCCTCATAAAACAAGAATGTTTGAATTATATTTCCACTAAAAAATAATAAGTAAAAGAAAACAATATAGTATGCATATTAAAGAATCTCTACTAGGAGTAATGTATTAGTGTAACATCCAAGGTAAATAAAGAATAAGAGATATTTCTTATTTATTATTATTTGTGAATTAAATATTAATTTTACTTTAAATGGGTTTCTATGTTCAATAGCATACCCGATATGCAACAACGAGTTTCTTTGAAATCCCACATTGCACACTAATAATATAATATTATTATTTTAAATGGTAGTTAACTCCTAGATGTTGTACTGGTGGGAATGAAAAAACTAACTAAAATATGATTATATATGTTTGTTAAATGTATTTACATTTATCCAATTAAATTTATAGGCTTAAATTGTGAATGAATCTAATTTTAAACATAATTTACATTAAAAGGTCGATTTACCACCTATTAATGGAAAACACTCATAAAATATAGTTTTGGTCACTATAATTCATTATATTTGACCAAATACAATCCTTCTTTAGAATGGGAACATCACAATTCACTTTGTGTAAATTTTTGAATTTTTTTATAAAGTTTATTTTTTAATGAATAGTGAAAAATATTGTATTTTAATTCAAAACTGCGTTTTAATATAATTTATTTAAATGGATAGATTATATTTTTAATTGGATTTAAAGTTTAATTTGAATATATTTTTACCATTTAATCTAATTTTGGTAATTGAAATTAAATTTCATTTTTAATGGACACAAACAACTATCGATCTTTTGACAGTTATTGATTCTTAAAACACGCTATTTGATTTGAAAAAGGAAATTAATTTGAAGTTAATTAATGAAAATTATATGTTTTGAATTTGGTATAACATACATAATTTTTGAATTCAGAATATCATATATAGCTTAGGCTAAATTTTTGGTATTTTTCTGAAAAACATTAATTTTTGATGAATAGTGAAACCACTTAGTAGTAGTTAAAAAACTGAGTTTTTTATTTAAATAAAATTTTACCACTTCTGTGAATTGAATTTTAAAAATTCGACATACATGGTTGTTATTATTAAGTAAAATCTGGATCAATAAGTTGAAAATAATTTTTGGTTCATAGTAACTTCTGACTTTTATTTACCGCTGTTAATGGTAAATGGGGTAATTCAAGGTAAAAATAATATTATAATAATTCAAAATTAACTTAAAACTTATCCTAACATTATTTTATGAGTAATGTCCGACCATGGAAATCATTGGGTCAATTTTGGGACCCCATGGAGCCACTTATGAATGATAATGCCACCTTAGATAAATTAATTTAAAGTAAAGGCAAAAACGATATAAACAAAAATCATTTAGTAAATTAGTTTTTACATGGTTTTATATAAGTTATATTTTTGACTATAAATATTATTTAGAAATATAGAATGACCTCCTACATCATGGTATTTTTTTATAATTTTTTAGACTTGAAATAAAATAAATTATATTTTACACAATAATGATATAGTATTTACCTCATTAATATATCATATAATTAAATTAGATTATAAATATTAAAATAACATCCAAACCTTTACAATTATTATTTAATGATTTTATTTTGACCTTGAGTCATCTTATCTTTGACTTTAATTATTTTTTTACGTTTACAAAGCAAATACCATTATATAATAAAATAATATTTTCACACTTTCCTAAAGAGCCCCTCCCCCACCTTATAAAAGGAGACAACTTCTAACCAATTCCTCACACCTATCAACACTTTTGGCTCATCCATCCTCTACCCAATTAAGCTCCCTAAATCCCCCTCTTACAAATAGAAGCCTTACCATATGCAGTAGGCACTCCAAGAAGTCATTTTGTTTCAAACCAAAGGAAGTTACCCCAAATTAAAGGAAACAATTCCCCTTAACCTCTTTTCTTTTACTATACTTCTCCAACCCCTAAACACCTTTTATTATTTTATTTTATAACAACAACAGTATCCTTAGTATACTTGGATGTTGTTATGAGATTGATTATAACTAAATTTATACACACCTCCATCTTATGGGTGAAGAACATAATGTTTCTGTGGATGGAAAATTAACCCCTCACAAAACGATGATTGTTCAATTACCTCCTACCACTTCTCTTGGTGGATATTATAATGGCACTGTATTTATATATGATATATATTATGTTTATGTTTTCTTTATGCTTATGTATTTTCCATTTACATCATACCTTTATGGTTTCCATTATGGGTAAACCGATAATTTAAATTGAGGAAGTGCGGACTACCGCCCCCACAAAGTGATATGACTCGTTAATGCTTTATGTGGGATGTATAAAGGATGGAGTTAATTATATTGTATATGATGTTATAATGGAATTATAATATACCTATGTAACATTATGTTTTAATTCCATTAATGTAAGAAATAAAAATGAATGTAGCGTTCATGTGTACATACGGCTTACCATCTCCTTGAACGGTGCATTTCATTTCTTACCTCCAAATAACATGCAGTGTTATAAATATATATATATACTGGATATATATGATATATATGATATATAAATAATGAATTTCATTATATATATAATGGAATATTGACCACTTGGATAACTTGTAAATATGAGGTGTTCATTTTTGACTCAAGTATCATATATCGACAAAACAAACGTTATTAACTTAAATAATTACCTAATGTTTATAACATGGTAATCAGGGGTATAAAAGTAATAATACACTTGAAAAAGGTTCTTATGCATGTATAAATTATCTTTAGTTTATTATTCAGGAGATTAAAGAACGATCGAGTCAATTCAGACATGATGTAAGGGACTTCTTATCAATCTCTTTTCATTGAGGCATATTTTGTTCCCATACACGACTTTCATTTATAAACTGTATAAATAACTTTGAATTTTCATTTCATTCAATGGAAATACTTTTCTACAATGTGTTTTACTTAATTAAAAAAAAATAATTTTTCATTTTAACGTAAGTGGTGACAACGTCCTTTCTGCCGCCGTGAGTGTTATTTGATCATTAGTTTCCTTAACAAGCCGCAATGTTTCTAAATTGAAAATAAATAAAATATACTATATGAAGTATTTTTGGTATTGAAAATGGATTTGATAATGGTTGTGATACATTAATATATTTAAATATTATATTGTTATTTCAATGTGGGAATTTAATCTTTCCTTTATGTTTATGTTATGCATTATGATCATGTTATGGTTCTTGGGCATTATTTACATATACGGGTGGTTCCATGATAAACCTTGGGCGGGTGAGCCTGAGATAACTCTTATATGAATTGGGTAATTCAAAATAGGTAAATGTTAATATTTCTCCTAATAGATTTATGGAATATACTGTGATGGGTATTCCAAAGTAACTCTCTATGTAGATGTGATAGCTACAATGTAAGTATGTTATGGATGCCACAAGTTACCTTTATGATTTATGAATTCTATGTGTTATTCATAAAATCATATGATTTCATGTGGTAAGTAAAATAGCTCATGTTTTTTATGTATTTATGAATTAATTTTTATTTCATTATTTATAACCCTTTCTGTGATTTTTATGCTCATCCCAAGTTTTGAAATGTTTTCATAAGACTTAAAGATGAATTGGGTCAAGGATGGGATCAAGGAAAAGTCATGCTGTCTAAAACATGGAAATAGACATGTCTCTTTTTTTCAAGAGTTTTTTTTGAAAAAATGGAAACTATGTATATGTTTCTACTTTGTAATCCTTTGAGATGTAATAGTTATGTCCTAATTCTCTAAAACTCTAAACCTGAAAATATCCTCAATGTGAATTATTCATTTAATTCAATATTATATATTGTTTAAGGCTGATTCCTTTTAGTTGGAATTAGAGGGCAGATTAGATATCTTTAGGAGTTAGGGTAATTGTTAAATTAATATCCATAAAGTAATTTATGTTAATATTGAAATCATATAGAATTTATTGATTACCATGTTGCTTCACCTAAGATATTTATGCGTTCATAATGGTTTTCCGTAGAGGAATCAAGGCAGCTATGTTGGGATGACATCAGGAGGAAGACAACTATCCAAATCAGCAACTTGAGATGGTCAGAATCAGAACTGAACAATTTGTTGCAGTGATGGCACAATTGACTCAGTCTATAAATGGTTGTGGTATCCATGCACGAGATCAGCCAGATCAACTGCAGAGAAACATGTTAGTAGTAGAGCATTTCATGAGGCAACATCCCCCATCATTTAGAGGATCATCTAACATGTGCTAGGAAAATAGTGGATTAAAGCACTGGAGAAGATTTTTGGTGTCATGGGTTGTTCAGAACATCAAAAGGTTAGTCTCATTGTTCACCATTTTGAAGGTGAACCTGATCAGTGGTGGTCGATGGTAAAAAATATCAGGGATGGTGAGGAGATTGACGATATCGATTGGGATGAATTCAAAGGTATGTTTCATGAGAAATATTTTCCTAAGGTTGTTTGTCTTAGAATGGAAATACAATTCCTAGAATTGAGGCAGGAGGATGACTCTGTGGCTACTTATGAAGAAAAATTCACTCAACTGGTAACGTATGCTCCAAATTTCATAGGAGAGCATGATATTAAAATCAACCATTTTTACTCAGGATTAAAGAAAAATAATCGAAGGGCTTGAGATTCTCATGAGTTCAAAAGTTATGAAAAAATTATTCATTGTGCGGAGAAGGTGAAAATGGATTTTGCTGATGATCCGGTGTTCTTTGAAAAACAATAGAATAAGAGGTCAAGGTGGCAGGAAAAAGGGAAGAACTCTCCAAAAAAGTCTAATGGTAAGAAACATAAGTTTACAGTATGTGAAAATTGTTCTAAAAATCATGTTGGGGAATGTATTGTGAATTTTGGTATGTGCTACTGATGTGGTAAAATGGGACATAAGGCTCGTAATTACACTGAAAAAGATTAGGGTAATGGTAACACAAAATTTGATTTACAGTCAGTAAAATGTTTTAAGTGCAATTAAATGGGTCCTTATTCAAATGAGTGTCCAACAAAGAACTAAACTGAGGGAAAGTAGCTAGACTACAAGCAGAAAGGGGTGGTGAAATCCTTTGTAACTACTTCAGCAGATGTTGGGCCATCAAATGAAGTAGTATCAGGTACACTTTTTTTTAGATTGTGCCAATGTGTTGTTTGATTCAGGGTCTACAGACTCTTTCATTTCTGAGAAGTTTTATATTAAATTAGGAATTCCATATCAATATATGAATACAAAACTTACGATAAAAACACCTGGAGGAAATGTTGAGAAAAAAGAAAACAAATGAACATTCTCGTCCTAGTATGTGGAAAGAATCAACCTGCAAACCTTATTGTTTTTCCTCTATTAGAGTTTGATGTAATTTTGGGTATTGATTAGCTTTCTATTTATCAGGCAAATATTGACTGCAGAGCTGAAGAGGTTTCTTTTTAGAATGATTTTCAGTTTGTATACAAAAATAAACCCATGATTTTCATAACATATCAGGAAGCTGAGAAAGTAAAAGATGGAAATGAATGTTACCTTGCACATATTGTTGAAAACAAAGGAACTACTCAGAGTAATGATGTTCCCGTGGTAAATGAGTACCTTGATGCTTTTCTTGATGAGTTTCCTGGTAATATACATGATCTAGAAGATGAATTTACTATTTATTTAGTTCCTAAAGCTAGGAAAATTTCAAAACACCCTTATCGAATGGCTCATATTGAACTTTTGGAGTTAAAGAAGCAATTGTAGGAGTTATTAGATAAAGTTTTCATTCGACCTAGAACATCACCATGGGGTGCTCTTGTCTTGTTTTTTGAAAAGAAATATGGTTCAATGATACATTGCATTGATTATAGAGCATTTAATAACATTACTGTATAGAACATGTATCCTTTTCCTTATATCGATGATTTTTTTGATCAGCTCCAGGGAGCTTTGTATTTTCAAAAGATTGATTTGAAGTCGGGGTACCATCAGTTGAATGTAATAGAAACAGATATTCTGAAGACCACATTTCATACTAGATATGGCCATTATAAATTTGTAGTTATGCCATCTTGTTTAACTAATGCACCTACTAAATTCATTGATCTTATAAATATAATTTTCTATCAGTTATTGGATAAGTTTGTGGTTGTGTTCATTGATGATATTTTGGTTTATTCCAATAGTAAAGAGGCACATGAAATTAATTTAAGGGTTGTCCTATAAACCTTAAAAGAAAAGAAACTGTATGGGAAATTCAGAATGTGTGAGTTCTGGTTGCAACGAATTTCTTTCCTTGGTCACATTGTTTCAAAAAATGGCATAACAGTTGATCATGCTAAACCAAAAGTTGTTAAATAATGGCCAAAAACCACAAATATAACTGATATTGGTAGTTTTCTTGGTTTGGAAGGTTATTATAGGAGGATTGTTGAAAATTTTGCACGGTTATCTAGTCCAATAACTATGTTAACTCGAAAAGGGATTAAGTTCTTTTGGACATAATAATGTGATGATTGTTTTTAGGAATTGAAAAGAAGAGTGGTGAATGCTCTAGTTTTGGCACTGTCATCCAAAATTGGTGAGTTTTTTATCTATAGAGATGCTTCGTTGAAAGTTATTGGTTGTGTCCTAATGCAGAACGATCAGGTAATTGCTTATTCTTCACTTAAGTTGAAACCTCATGAGTTAAATTACCCTAAACATGATTTGGATTTATCTGCTATTTTTTTGTTTTAAATTTTTGGAGGCATCATTTTTATGGAGTGAAATGTGAAATTCATACTTACCACAAAATTTTTAAGTATATATTCACTCAAAAAGAATTGAACATGGGACATAGGATATGGATGGAATTAATCAAGGATTTTAATTGCACGATCCATTACCATCCTAGAAAAGAAAATAAAGTGGCTGATGATTTGAGTTGAAAAAGTAATGTCTCATTAACCATGTTACGTTTGGAACAAGATCCTTCGGTTATTGATTTCATAAAATTTGGTATAGAAGTTATTGGTGCAGAAAATTATTCTGTTTTGTATCAAGTGTCAGTGAGATCATCTTTATCAGACATAATTGAGCAGGCACAGAAGGAAGACAGTGAGTTATAGAAAAAAGTGGAGTTTGTTCAGAAGGGTACGTTGCTTGAATTTAACATTTCCAATGATTATGTTTTGGGTTTTGGGAAGAGATTCTATGTGCCTTGTGATTCACAGTTAAATAATGAGTTGTTATGTGAAGCTCATAGTTTACGATTTTCAATTCATCCTTAAAGTACTAAGTTGTACATATATCTTCGGTAGTATTACTGGTGGGATGGAATGAAACGAGATATTGCTGATTTTACTGTGATGTGTTTGACTTGTCAGTGGGATAAAGTAGAGCTGCAATTACCGAAAGGGATGACTTAGTCTTTACCGGTGCTAGAGTGGAAATGGGAAAATATATCCAAGGACTTCGTTGTGGTATTACCGAAGACATCTCAAGGTAATAATGCAATCATGGGTTATTGTTGATCGATTGAATAAATCTGATCATTTCCTTCCTATTCAAGATACGTTGTCTCTAGATCAACTTTCTCGGTTGTATGAAAAATAGATATTTATTTTTCATGGAGTTCCCCTCTCCATTGTATCTGATCGTGATCTCAGGTTTACTTCTAACTTTTGGAAAGGCCTTCAGTAGTCGTTGGGTACTGAATTGAATTTTAGTACAACTTTTCATCCTCAATCAGATGGGCAATCAGAATGAACAATTCTGACATTGGAGGATATATAACATGCTTGCTCGATGGATTATCATGGAAGCTGGGACCAACATCTTTCTTTGGATGAATTATCATATAATAATAGTTTCCATTCCAGTATACAGATGGCTCCATTTGAGGCATTATATGTAAAGTGTTGTCGAACTCCAACATTTTGAGATGAAGTAGGTGAAAGGAAGATGATGGGACCATAATATGTAGAAGAGATGGAAAAGAAAGTTCAGTTGACTCAGAAGCACATGAGAACAACTCAGAGAAGATATAAAAGTTATGTAGATAACTGGAGTAAGGTTATTTCTTTTGAGGTAGGTGATCATGTATTTATCAAAGTTTCTCCATGGAAAAGTCTGATGCATTTTGGTAAGAAGGGAAATTTGAGTATAAGGATCATTGGACCTTATGAAATCCTGGATAAAGTTGGAAAAGTTGTGTACAAAGTGGATTTACCTCCATTTTTATCCCAGGTACACAATGTTTTTCAAGTTTCGATGTTGAGAAAGTATATCCCAGATCCATCTCATGTTTTGAGCCCAGACGTAGTTCAGTTGGAAGAGAATCTCTATTATGAGGAACAACCGGTCCAGATTCTTGACCGAAGAGAGCAAGTGTTGTGAAATAAGCTAATTCACCAGGTAAAGGTTTTGTGGAAAAATCATATGGTTGAAGAGGCAATGTGGGAATCTGAATATGCTATGAAGGAAAAATACCCCAACTTATTTTGACAAATAAAATTGTGAGGATGCAATTCCCAAAAGGGGGAATGATGTAACATCCCAGGTAAATAATGAATAATGAATATTTAATATTTATTAGTATTTATGAATTAAATATTAATTTTACTTTAAATGGGTTTCAATGTTCGATAGCATACTCGATACGCAACAACATATTTCTTTGAAATCTTACATTGCACACTAATAATATAATATTATTATTTTAAATGGTAGTTAACTCCTTGCCTTTGTATTGGTGGGAATGAACAAAGCAAACTAAAATTTGATAATTCATGTTTTTTAAATGTATTTACTTTTATCCAGTAAAATTTAAAGGCTTAAATTGTTAATGAATCTAATTTTATGCATAATTTACATTAAAAGGTCGATTAACCACCTATTAATGGTGAACCCTCTTTAAATATATTATTGGTCGCTTTAATACATTATATTTGACCAAATAAAATACTCTTATATAATAGGGACATCAAAATTTACTTTGGGTTAATTTTTGGAATTTTTCCGATAAAGTTCAATTTTTTAATGAATAGTGAAAAATATTGTATTTTAATTTAAATTTGCGTTTTAATAAAATTTATTTATATGGTTAGATTAAATTTTTAATTCTTTTTAAAGTTTAATTAAAAAATATTTTTACCATTTAATCCAATTTTGGTTATTATAATTAATTTCAGATTTTAATTGGACATAAACAAGTGTCGATCTTTTGACTGTTATTGTTTCTTAAAAACACGCTATTTGATTTGTCAATCGGAATTTATTTTAAATTATTTAATTCAACTTCTATGTTTTTAATTTTGTTAAATAGACATAATTTTTAAATTTGGAATATAAAATAGAGTTTAGGCTGAATTTTTGGTATTTTTCTAAAAAACATCAATTTTTGATGAATAGTGAAACTACTTAATAGTAGTTAAAAAATAGAAATTTTCATTTAAATGATATTTTATTACATCTGTGAATTGAATTTTGTAAATAAAAAATACATGGTTGTTATTAATAAGTAAAATGTGATTTAATAAGATGAAAATAATTTTTCTGAATAGTAACTTGTGACTTTCGTTTTCTGCGGTTAAATGTAAATGAGGTAATTCATGGTAAAAAGAATATTATAATAATTCTCAATTACCTTAACACCTGTCCGAAACTTATTTTATGAGTAATGGAAGACCATGGTCATCTTTGGGTAAATTTTGGGACCCCATGGAGCCACTTATGAATGATAATGACACTTTAGATTAATTAATTTAAACTAAAGGAAAAAATTACATAAACAAAAATATTTTAGTAAATTAAATTTTACATTGTGTTATATAAGTTATGTTTTCTACTATAAATATTATTTTGAAATATAAAATTATTTCCTACTTCATGGTATTTTTTTTAATAATTTTTTGACATCAAAAAAATTAAATTATTTATGACACAATAATGATGCAGTATTTACCTCATTAATAAATCATTTTAATAAATAAAATTGTAAATATTAAAATAACATCCAAAACCTATCCAGTTATTATTGGTTGATTTTATTTTGACCATGACTCATCATATCTTTGACTCTAATTATTTTTGTACGTTTATAAACCGAATACCATTATATAATAAAATAATATTTTCACACATTCCTAAAGAGCCCCTCCCCCCCACCTATAGAAGGAGACCGCTTCTAACCAATTCCTCACACATCTCAATCATTTTGGATCATCCAACCTCTACCCAATTAATCTCCTTACATCCCTCTCTTCCACTTATAAGCCTTACCTTAGGCAGTAGGCACTTCAAGAAGTCCTTATGGTTCAAACCCAAGGAAGTTACCCAAATTAAAGGTAACCGTTTCTCTTAACTTCTTTTCTTTTATCTTACTTCTGCAACCCCTAAACACTTTTTATTTTTTTATTTTATAAAAAAACCATTATCCTTAATATAATAGGATGTTTTTATGAGATGGATTTAAAGTACACTTACACACACCTCCATCTAATTGGTGAAGAACATAATGTTTCTATGGATGGAAAACTAACGCCTCACGAAACGATGATTGTTCAATTACCTCATACCACCTCTCATGGTGTCCATTATGATGGAACTGTATTTATATATGATATATATTATGTTTATGATTTTTTATTCTATATTTTTCATTTAAATCATACATTTATGGTTTCAATTATGGGTAAACAGATAATTTCATTTGAGGAAATGCAGACTACCACCCCCTCAAAGTGATATGACTCATTAATGCCTTATGTGAGACATATAATGGATGAAGATTATGATTTTATATATGATATTATACTGGAATTATAATATACTTATGTAAAATTATGTTTTAATTCAATTAAAGTATGAAATAGAAATGAAAGTAGCGTTCATGAGTACGTACGACTTACCGTCTCCATGAACGGTGCATTTCATTTCTTACCTACAAATGATATATACTGTTATAAATATATATATATACTATATATATATGAAATATATGATATCTAAATAATGAATTTCATTCTGGATATAATGGACTATTGACCAAATGGATAACTTGTAAATATAAGGTGTTCATTTTTGACTCAAGTATCAAATATCGACAAAACAATCATTATTAACTTAAATGATTACATACTGATTATAACATGGTAATAAGTGATATAAAATGAAAAATAAACTTGAAAAAGGTTCTTAATAATGTTTAAATTAACTTTATTTTGTTATTCAGGATATAAAAGAACGATCGAGCCAAGTTGGACACGAGGTAAGGGTCTTCGTCTCAATCTCCTTTCATTGAGACATATTTTGTTCTAATACACGAATTTCTTTTATACTCTATATAAACAACTTTCAATTTTAATTTCATTCAATTGTAATATTTTTCTAAGAAGTATTTTAAAAAATTAAAAAATCAATGTTTCTTTTTAACGTAAGTTGGGACAACGACCTTTCCACCATTTCGAGTATTATTCGATCTTTGGATTCCTTAACAAGCAGTAATGTTTTTAAAAGGAAAATAAATACCATATACTATTTTATGTATTTTTGGTATTGAAAAATGTTTTGATAATTTTTTTGATACGTTAATATATTAAAATGTTATATTGTTATTGCTGTGTGGGAATTTTATATTTCATTTATGTTTATGTTATGCGTTATGCTCTTGTTATGGTTCTTGGGAATTATTTACGTATACGGGTGGTTCCATGATAAACTTTGGGCGGGTGAGCTTGAGATTGATCTTCAATGCATTATGTAATGTGACTTAGGTAAACATGAATGTTTCTCCTATGATATTTAGGGAATATAATGTGATGGTTATTCCAATGTAACTCCCTATGTAGCAGTGATAGCTACAATTTAAGTATGTTATGGATGCCACAAGTTACCTTTATGATTTGTGATTTCTATTTGTTATTCATAAAATATTATGATTTAATGTGGTAAGTAAAAGAGTATGTGCTTTGGTTTTATTTAGGAATAAATGTTTCTTTCTTTGTTTTATAACCCTTACTATGATTTTTATGTTCATCCCATGTTTTGAAATGTATTAATAGCACATAAAGATTTAATAGGGTCAAGGATGGGATCAAGGAACATTCATGTTGTCTAAAACATGGAACTAGACATGACTATTTTTTTCAAGAGTTTTTATTTTATTAAAAAATGGAAATTTTGTGGAAGTGTCTACTTTGTAATCCTTTGAGATGTAATAGTTATGTTCCAATTCTATAAAACACTAAACCTAAAAAGATCCTCAATGACAATTATTTATTTAATTCAATATTATGTAATGTTTAAGGAAGAGTCTTTATAACTAGAATAAAATAGGTCATAAAGATCCCAAAGCATTACCACCTACGTTCCAAAAATAGAGAAAATGGTCCCAATTCCCCTAAGGACACAACTCACCAAGTCCATAGTTCAACATCAGTATCCAACTCTAAGTGATCCTTTCCCCTTACAAGAGATGGAATATTTATAAAGAAATGTCTTAAATAAAACAATTACATAAAACAGTTTATGTAAATAATGCAAGGGCATGTAATGATGTTTTCCAATATTGAAATACTTTTATATCTCATATATAAATAAACAAGCCAGAAACATGTCTATCTTCCAAGTAGGTATGATATTAATAACCTACTATATGATTACAAACACTCTAAGAGATCATAGAAAAATGAGTATACTCATGTCCCCCTGACACTGGTCAAAGATGACTCATCAACCTCTCATCGGGTTTGTGACCCATTGTAGGTATGTTTTAGGAAATTGTAATAGCATAGAGTGTATCCAAATAACTTAATAACTAAGCATGAATGTATTTTTAAATGATGGGATATTTATTTTAAAGATCCATAAAATAAAATTAAATCACACTCTTCCATTTCAATATGAAAATTTTCCATTTAAAACCAAAATTGGATTTAATAAAAAACATGCTCTTTTTACAAGATAAAACTACTGGGTTTCTATCAAATCATTTTAATACATTTTCAAATTTTTGAAATCCATTCCAAACCAAATCCACCATTTTCAAAATTCAATTTCAAAAATTAAATTAAAAATTTTAATTGAAAACATTCCAAAAAAATCAACAATTTAAATTCAACAATTTAAATCATCCAATTTCAATAAAATTCCCACAATTAAATGGAATTACGGGTTCTCTAAATTTATGTTCCAAAACCATGTCAAATATCCCAGTTCACTAGAATCAGGTTTTATTAATTTATTTGGAAGAAACATTGAACAATTGAATTTAAATAAAAAATTTTAGCAAGTCAATCAATATAAGGATAATCAATTTGGATAATCAGGACAAAACCACCTACCACATCCTGAAACTCAACACTTGCAAAAACACCCATCAATAAGAACGATGGTGTAGAAGACCTTGAAAATCAAACTATAAGCATGATCCAACACCAAAAAAGAATATATCTATAAATCATAATATGATCCATTTAAAAACAATGAGTGGAGAAAGAGAGAAACTTGTATTATGAGAAAAAACACCTACCTGAGAATCACAGTGCAAGATAAATGATGATCGAATGCAAAAGGAATGGATCATGAAGGGTTGAACCAATTTGAGATCACCTGGGAAAGGATTTGGTTGTTGGATACAGAAATAGAGAAGAAAAAAAATAATTATCCATCTTCACATCCTGTTTTTGAAAATGTAGTTGAGGTATTACACGATGTGTAATACCAATACCCAATGTGTAATACACACGTTTTGTAACTGCCAATATGAGTTATGTTTTTCATTAAAAATGGTTACCTAGGTTAAAAATTTATAATTAATTCCACTAAAACGTGTAGTGACTACTCATGATGTGTACTCATCATAGAATAAAGACGTTTGCGACCGGATTGCAAGACCATTACACGACATGTAATTCTGTTACACAGTGTGTAACCGTCTGGAAGACTATATGAAAATTCAATTTTAAAGTGAGAATCCAAAAAATATTAGACTTAAACTTTATAGGAATCGTCCCAAAAAAAACTCCACCCTACCCATTGAAGGAAAAGGGAAAACTAAGACATGGTTTAAGGTATACCTGTTAGAATGGTAACAGGGTGGTACAACCTCCCAACCATGAAAACATTCTGAACCCAGAAACCCTATGAAGAATATTACAGGACAAATAGATGATGCCAATACTTGATAATCATTGCCTCATGTTCCCACATCTTTTGATTATCAGAACCATGATTCCATAACATATGAACCAAAGGTATCATCCTCCCACAAAGTAACCTAGTCTTAGAATCAACTATCTTGATTGACTTCTCAGTCCATGATAAATCAAGCTCAATCTCAAGATCCCTCAAGCTGAAAACATGATATGGATCTGATAGATACTTCGTCAGCTCTGATACATGAAACATGTTATATATCATCATCCACTACAGTGGAAGTGATAAATGGTAAGAAAATTTTCCCACCTGATCAATAACCGAGAAAAATTTTACAAATATGTGGAGACAGCTTCCCTTTCCTCCCAAGCTGTCAATGGCGCAAATGGGGTGAAACTTTCATGAACACATAATAACCAATTGAAATATCAAAATGTCTACGGTGTCAATAAAAAAAGATTTATATAGGATATTTTCTATCAACATTCTTTAAAGAATTATCTGAATCATAGTTGTCTTCTCCTACACTATGCTTTTCCCAACCAAGGAAATTTCATCAACCTCCGACCAGATCAACTGAGATTTACATGGTTGGCTATAAAAAGCCTCAAAAATAACCATCCTAAATGAGGAATGGTAACTCTTGTTATAAGAGAACTCGACCAACCTGTAACACCCCAAGATTTTACGAAAAATATTCTTTTTAATTTCATTAATGTCTTGTGTTGTACGCTACACCAAAAGGAGCTTGGACGACACACATCCCTGACTTGGCTTGCATTACACGCAAGCACGACCTTCCATGATAGCATGTGTTGTACGCAATACCGAGTTTCGCAAAACAACGATATTCTATTAAAATATTATTAAAACTAGCCGTTATGAATAGTAATACCGACTTTTTGAAATTTTTTAAATTTTATTTTTGAAAATGGACTTCATTTTTGGATTTGGAATATTGAAATTAGCCTAGGGTGAAATTTTTTTATTTTTCTGAAAACTTTCAATTTTTGATGAATAGTGAAAACACTAAGTTACTATTTAAAACCCGACTTTTTATTTAAATAACTATTTATTTTATTTAAATTTATTTTAGGTCAAAATTGATACATAAAACCTATATAATTTCAATATAATTCGTTGGAGTCATTTTTTAATAATTTTAGATATATAAAAATTTTATTGAACTTTTGACCGTCTTTTACCCACCTCCTAGGAGAATTTTCAAATTTACATAAAACATAATTTTACCACTTTTGTGAATGGAATTTCAAAAATCCGAGAGACACGGTTGATGTTAGTAAGTATAATGTGGTTCAATGAGATGAAAATTATTTTTGGTGAATAATAACTTTTTACTTTTATTTACCACGGTTAAAAGTAAATAGGGTAATTAAGGGTAAAAATGATATTATTATTACCCTAACACATGTCATAATTCTATTGTATAAGTGTAATTCGACCAAAAACAACCTTAGGAATAAAATATTACCATTTAAGCCCACTTTGATTAGATTAGGACATTTATTATTAATTTATTTAAAGAAGGGTTGAAATAGTTAAAATCAAAGTTTAATAAGTAAATAATTTTTAACATAAAGTTATACATAAGATAAATTCGACTATAAATATTCATTAGAAAGAAAAAAACTATTTCATACATAATGATATTTTATTTGTAATTTTTTGACTTTAAATAATTTAATTTATTTATGACACAATGATGATGCAGTAATTATCTTATTAATGAAATATTGACATAATTGATGATATAAATACCAAAATAAATGTAATTTGAGACTTTTTATGAATTCCAAAAATTTTATATGTTAATATGACATGTTAGTGTTTATTTAATTAACTTTTTTCGAACTAATCATTCTGTTATGATTTTCAAAAAAATCAATTACCAAATAGTGTCAAAATTTAAAAAAAATAGTTTTTAAAACAAATATTATATTATTAATTATTATTATATTCCTAAAAATATAAGGTTCGGCAAAATGACATAGATAAGGTTATATATATTAATTATAAACTACTTGGGATTCGTTTTACTTGTTATAGTAAGTTTATTAACCTTATAGTGTAAGAACACAAAAAGACACGGTAAAAGTAAAATTATCTAACTTAAAGTTAAATCTAAATGATAAGGTTAAAATAGGAACCTAAACTTGAATAAATTATATTGGATGAGAGTATTGCGACCCATCACCACCTTAGCTTCTAAATAAATCAATTTGGAGCTATTTAAAACCGAATATGACTTTATAATAAAATAATAGTTTTAGTTTTTCCAAAGGTGCCCCTCTCCTCCCTTATAAAAGGGCTCCTCCTCCCTCTCTTCCTCAAACCACTTTGAGCCTTCAATCTTGGCCAACCCCTGCCAATTTCTCCTCTCCACTTCCCTAGAAACATCCTAGAGGTCCTGGTCTTCTTTAAAGAACAATTTTAGTGCCCTAAAAGGAGGTCTCAAAGAGGCGCTTCAAAGAAGAGGTAATGTCTGTTACCAATTCTTTCAACTTTATTTCTTATTCCACTTCTTCTTATTTAGTTGTTTCATTATGAATTAATAACATCAGTATCACTAATATACTTATATATTATTATATGTACGAAAAAACTCTATTTCACCATCTATCCATCCTACGGAAAACGAAATCACCACGTGTCTGTACGTACGAAATACCGTCTCCACACCGTGGTGTAATCTATTTTCCACAACCACCATACTTGGATGGGTATAATGGTGTAAATAATGACTATATATGATTATTTTAAAGTGATATTGATTCTGGAATAGTATACATACAATCCAATACAATTACACGATCATGGGAACGATATCATCGCTCGTGCGTACGTACGGAATACCATCACCACAATGTGATGCGACTCGTTCTACATGATCTTCATTTGCATAATGATTATATAAATGAATTGAATGAATAAATATGATATATATTACACTAATAATATTCTGTAAATGAGGTATCTATAACCTAAAAGAAGAATAAGAATTTATTCGACAAAACACACATAAGAACAAAAAGAAATAAACACCCGAATAACAAGTAACAATGAAATATTACTAATAAGAAGCAAACAATATGACCATATATGATATCATAACAATGAGTATGATTATGGAATAAGTCAATGACATTATTTAAATCATTATACAGGAGGTTTGGACACTTACGATGAAAATCAGACCTAAGGTAAGGGACAATCTCGCAATCTCAATTTTTATCCGAGATTGTTTATACTTTAGAATTTACTGGGGAATATTTATCATCCACATCTATGTTTCCTCAACATGTAATATTATTTATATCCTCATACAATTTTTTATATCCAATTTTACCCTTCGGTGAGTTTTAAGTAAAAGATATTAAATAAATCTGTTGTCGTTTTTTCGTATGAGGTACTTTTTGACTTTTCTGAAAAAAGTACGAGAAGAATGTTTTTTTAACATATACGGAATGAATGGATTTTTAAAAAATTATTTCCGAGAATCTTCCTTTACAAGTTTTCAAGTTTATTTTTAATCAACTTAATTTAGTTTAAAATTGTATGACATGTTAAGAAAGGAAAAAATGTTTTTGAAGTAGAAAAGATATTTTCCTCAAGAATGGAGTTCAAGTGTTTTATCAAAATTATTTTCCATCTACGATAATATAGGGTTCTATTTCTATCCCTATTTTTACATTGATTTGATTATGTTATGATGGAATTATTTCTATGATTTCCATTTATCTTATATGGATTCTATTATGATGGCATGATGTTTAAGATTCCCATTTTTATTATATGGGTTATGCAATGATGTATGATTTTTTTGATTTTGTGGAACACATAAGAATGATATCATTATGAGATGGATGGGACCTATATCTCCCTCCAATGAATTGGGTAAAGATTTTATATCTCATGAGATAGACATGACTGGAACGGTAGGTTAAACCGGTTCAGTGAAACAAGACGGAAATGAGGAATGAACTCGGTTCAGAAATGGACTTCGTCCACTAAGATAGTCTTGACAATGAGTCTTGACTAATAAGAAATGATTCTATATGATTATGTGTGTATTCCAAAGAGCTTCATGTTTTAAGTTATTATTATTGTGATTACATTTCAATACCATGATTTATCCCATGTTATGAAATTATGATCTCTTTTGCAGGGTAAGATTTCCAAAATGTTATGTTCTTATGAATACGATGTGATTGATATTTCTTTTGTTTACCCTTACTGAGCATTTGAGCTCACCGTTTTTATGTTTTATTTTCCCCTAGGATTAAAATAAAGGTTTTAGGTAAGGAACCAAAAAGTGGAAGATCTTTATGGGAGATGTTGAAGAACTTTCACCACGATTAAAATATTATGTTCCAAGTTTCCAAATACACTAAACTATTATGGTCCTTGTGTGTCTGTTTTTGTTATGTATTATGTATTCCAAAAAAGTATGTTAATATCTATTTACGTCAATATTCGGGTCTCTACAGTTGGTATCAGAGGAAAGGTTTAGTCAAACTTTGGAAACTAGGATGCGAAAAATTTAGTGAGATCCCAAGAGATATTTATAAGGTATGTCTAGGGATGTCCCTAAGGTTAAGTATAAGTATAGGTTATAATCCTAGAATTATGGTAAAAATCATAGAATTAAACCTAAGATGTTATATATTTAAGGTACTCCACCTTTATTATGTTGTTTTCCCTAGCTTGAATTTTGACTCTCACACTATACTTTTTGGGTTTTAGACGATGGCTGGAACCCGAAGTAACCGTGTTGATCAATGCAATGGAAAATGCAATGATTTTCCTCCTGAACAAACAAATGTTATGGGAGATGGAGTGAAAAATCTTATTTCTATACTTACACAAGCTATGAATCATTCTGGACTTCCAAATGAGCAGAGAAGGGAACAATATTCTATTGAGTCATTCATGAGGCAACGTCCACCTTCTTTCAGTGGGTCTTCTGATCCACTTGTTGCTGAACAATGGATCAGTACCACTGAAAAGATATTTTCAGTTCTTTAATGTTCTGAACATGATAAAGTCATCTTAGCAGTATATTTTTTGGAAGGTGAAGCTGATCAATAGTGGAATATTATCAAGAATACGAGGCAAAGAGATGAAATTGAGTCCATGGAATGGGACGAGTTCAAAAACTTATTTTTCAACAAGTACTTCCCTCGTATTATTCGAACAAAGACGGAGAAGGAGTTTCTTGAACTAATGAAAAAGGATGATGAATCTGTTGGTATATACGAATCGAATTTTACAAGGCTTGCAAGGTATGCATCTGGCTTTATCATACAACCTGAAAGTAAAATTGATCGATTCTTCAGTGGCTTAGAACCAAATCTTCGAAGGGAATTAGCTATAAGAGACTTCAGTAGCAATGAAGAAATTGTGCGTTGTGCTATCAAGGTAGAAATGGAAGTTGGTGTTACATATACATCTCATGGTTTTGACAAGAAATGAAATATGAAGTTCAAGGAGAAATCTTAGAATAATGGTGAAAAGAAGATGAATGTTTCCTTATGCTCAAAGTGTGGAAAGAAGCATAGTGGAGATTGTCTTAAAGGGACTAGAAAATGTTTTAAGTGTGGAAAAGAAGGCCATCAAGCAGCTGAGTGTCGAAGTAATGCAAAAAGGGTTGCTAATGGTGTGAATAAAGAAAATATTGCAGAGAACGCACCAACAACACTTCAATGCTTCAAGTGCAATGAAATGGGGCATTATGCTAATCAATGCCCTAATCCAAGGGTTAATGATGATCGACATGAGCAACCACTTAAGGCAAAGGACAAAGGGAATTCACATGCGATCACTATTGGCGATATTGAATATGACAACGATGTGGTGGAAAGATTAAGTGTTTATGCAATGGGATTCCAAAATAATGTTGTATATAGTATCGTGGAATATTGGAATATTTATGTATTGGTCTATTGTGGTTTTCAATAATTTTATGGTACCTGTAACCATGGAAAGTGATTGAGAAATTTTGGTAAGCAGATGATATGCACATAATGAAGGGATAAGAAGATAATGAGATGTTTGATTGTATTCATGAACTCATGATTGATATAAGGACTAAGTGATATCTTGGTTTGAGTATAAATAATTTTGATGATTTTGGTATGTTGAAAGTGTTAACTTTTAACTACATTCATGTTTTTACTAAGGTTCAATGGGTATTCATTCTTCAGAGAATACATGATTAAGGTATTCACTTGTTTGTAATTTGACAAACAAGATATATCTTATGATATATGGGGGATAAATGACGACATTCACGTGATTGTTATGAGACATTTCAAGTAATCATTTTCTTTATACTATGAGCTTGGACCGAAGTATTTTAGATAAGCCTAAAGATTGGAATGGATTATGTTGGACATAAGTTAGTATTGTTTAATGATAGAACTTTTTTTGATATTATTGATGGGATGTTATAGTAATATATTTTTAGAAAAAGGACAACCTGCAGGATGGGCGACAACCCATCGCGTCAGACAAGGCTGCGGGAATCGAACCCACAACCGAAGTACGACTGGCCTTTATCGCCAACCACTGGCCTACAGGAAGTCCCTGGTTAGTAGAAACTAGTTTTATTTTTATGCGGTATGATATATAAATTATAAGTTCATATTTGGAATCCTATACGATTAACCTCACCATAGATGGACTTATGTATATTTGATAACTTTTGCTAACCTTTTGTTTGAAACAGATGGAATGACCCATCATTCTATTACATGATCTCTTAACACTTCACGAATAACAAATTCAACTTCATTTCTTTAAGAGATGAAGTGGAAATTTTTCAAAGCACGAACAATAGTGATATTGTACCAAAATAAAGTAAGTATTTATTCTAATTCAAATTCTTCAACTTTAGGGAAATGATCTTGAAAACCAAAAATGTTGTCCTAGTACCCTTATATACGATGAATCAGATGGTACCCTAGATCATCACAAATTTATGGCTTTGTGATTGTTAGATTTTTTATAGCCATTTTCTCTACCACTCTCCATCAGAACATGACGGTTAGATTTCTCTTCCATATCCATATTATCACCTATGTTCTCCTATGTGGAAACCCAGTGATTAGTTAATTTGGGTAACCGTTACGTTTCATACGTTAGTTTTTAAAGCCAATTTTCGGTATTCCTTTTTACGATGTGGGTTTCTATTAAAGAAACTTTCGAGTAGTAAACCATTTATAACCCAGACGAATTTCGAGGGTGAAATTCATTTTAAGGGGGTAGAATGTTACAGCCCAAGATTTTAAGAAAAATATTCTTTTTAATTTCATTAATGTCTTGTGTTGTACGCTACACCAAAAGGAGCTTGCACAACACGCATCCCTGACTTGGCTTGCATTACATGAAAGCACGACCTTCCATGATAGCATTTGTTTTACGCAATACCGAGTTTCGCTAAACAATGATATGCTATTAAAATATTATTAAAACTAGCCATTATGAATAGTAATACCGACTATTTGAAATTTCATAAATTTTATTTTTGAAAATGGACTTCAATTTTGGATTCAGAATATCGAAATTAGCCTAGGCTGAAATTTTGGTATTTTTTTGAAAACTTTCAATTTTTGATGAATAGTGAAAACACTGAGTTACTATTTAAAACCCGAATTTTTATTTAAATAATTATTTATTTTATTTCAATTTATTTTAGGTCAAAATTGATAAATAATACCTATATAAGTTCAATATAATTCATTGGAGTCATTTTTTAATAATTTTAGATATATAAAAATTTTATTGAACTTTTGACCGTCTTTTACCCACCTCCTAGGAGAATTTGCACATTTACATAAAAGTTAATTTTACCACATTTGTGAATGGAATTTCAAAAATCCGAGAGACACAGTTGATGTCAGTAAGTAAAATGTGGTTCAATGAGATGAAAATAATTTTTGGTGAATAGTAACTTTTTACTTTTATTTACCACGGTTAAAAGTAAATAGGGTAATTAAGGGTAAAAATGATATTATTATTACCCTAACACATGTCCTAATTCTATTGGATAAGTGTAATTTGACCAAAAACAACCTTAGGAATAAAATATGACCATTTAGGCCCACTTGGATTAGATTAGGACATTTATTATTAATTTATTTAAAGAAGGGTTAAAATAGTTAAAATCAATGTTTAATAAGTAAACCATTATTAATATCGGGTTATACATAAGATAAATTCGACTATAAATATTCGTTAGAAAGATAAAAAGATTTCCTACATGATGATATTTTATTTTTAATTTTTAGACTTTAAATAATTTAATTTATTTATGACACAATGATGATACAGTAATTATCTTATTAATGAAATATTGACATAATTGATGTTATAAATACCAAAATAAATGTAATTTGAGACTTTTTATGAATTCCAAATAATTTCCGTGTTACTATGACATGTTAGTGTTGATTTAATGAACTTTTTTAGAACTAATCATTCTGTTATAAATTTCACAAAAATAAATTACCAAATAGTGTCAAAATTGACATAAAATAGTTTTTAAAACAAATATTATATTATTAATTGTTATTATATTCCTAAAAATCTAAGGCTCGGCCACATGAATTAGATAAGGTTATATATATTAATTATAAACAACTTGGGGTTAGTTTGTCTTGTTATAGTATGTTTATTAACCATATAGTGTACGAACACAAAAAGACACGGTAAAAGTAAAATTATCTAACTTAAAGTTAAATCTAAATGATAAGGTTAAAATAAGAACCTAAACTTGTCTAAATTATATTAGATGAGAGGATTTAGACCCATCCCCACCTTAGCTTCGAAATAAATCAATTTTGAGCTATTTAAAACCGAATATGACTTTATAATAAAATAATATTTTTAGTTTTTCCAAAGGTTCCCCTCTCCTCCCTTATAAAAGGGCACTTCCTCCCTCTCTTCCTCACACCACATTGAGCCTTCAAGCTCGGCCAAACTCTGCCAATTTATCCTCTCCACTTCCCTAGAAACATCCTAGAGGTCCTGGTCTTCTTCAAAGACCAATTTTGGTGCCCTAAAAGGAGGTCTCAAAGAGGCGCTTCAAAGAAGAGGTAATGTCCGTTACCGATTCTTTCAACTTTATTTCTTCTTCCACTTATTCTTCTTTAGTTGTTTCATTATGAAGTAATAAAATAAGTATCACTCATATACTGATATGTTATTATAAGTATGAAACAACCCTATTTCACCATCTATCCATCCTACGGAAAATGAAATCACCGCGCGTGCGTACGCACGGAATACCGTCTCCACGCCGTGGTGTAATCTATTTTCCACCACCACCTTACTTGGATGGGTATAATGATGTAAATAATAACTATATATGATTATTGTAAAGTGCTATTGATTCTGAAATAGTATACATACACTCCAATACAATTACACGATCATGGGAACGATATCATCGCTCGTGCGTACATACGGAATTCCGTCTCCACGATGTGATGCGACTCGGTCTACATGATCTTCATTTGCATAATGATTATATAAATGAATTGAATGAATAAATATGATATATATTACACTAATACCATTCTGTAAATGAGGTATCTATAACCTAAAAGAAGAATAAGAATTTATTCAAAAAAACACGCATAAGAACAAAAAGCAATAAACACCCGAATAACAAGTAACAATGAAATATTACTAATATGAAGCTAAGAATATGACCATATATGATATCATAACAATTATTATGATTCTGGAATAAATCAATGACATTATTTAAATCATTATACAGGAGGTTCAGACACTTACGAAGCAAATCAGACCTAAGGTAAGGGACAATCTCGCAATCTCAATTTTTATTCGAGATTGTATATACTTCAGAATTTACTGTGGAATATTTATCATCCACATTCATGTTTCCTCAATATGTAATATTATTTATATCATCCTATAATTGTTTAAATCCAATTTTACCCTTCGGTGAGTTTTTAGTAAAAGATATGAAAGGAATCTTTTGTCGTTTTTTCGTACGAGGTACTTTTTGACTTTTCCGACAAAAGTACGAGAAGAATGTTTTTTTAACTTATACGGAATGAATGGATTTTTAAAACATTATTTCCAAGAATATTCCTGTACAATTTTCCAACTTTATTTTTAATCAAATTCTTTTAGTTTAAAATTGTATGACATGTTAAGAAAGGAAAAATGTTTTTAAAGTAGAAAGGATATTTTTCTCAAGAATAGAGTTCAAGTGTTTTATCAAAATTATTTTCCATCTAAGATAATATATGGTTCTGTTTCTATCCCTATTTTTACATTGATTTGATTATGTTATGATGGAATTATTTTTATGATGTCATTTTATCTTATATGGATTATGTTATGATGGGATGATGTTTAAGATTTCTATTTTTATTACATGGGTTATGCAATGATGTATGATTTTTTTGATTTTGTGGCACACATAAGAATGGTATCATTATGAGATGGGTGGGACCTATATCTCCCTCAAATGCATTGGGTAAAGATTTTATATCTCACGAGATAGACATGGCTGGAAAGGCAGGTTAAACCGGTTCAGTGAAACAGGACTGAAACGAGGAATGAACTCGGTTCAGAAATGGACTTTGTCCACTAAGATAGTCTAGGCAGTGAGTATTGAATAATAAGAAATGATTATCTATGATTATGTATGTATGCCACAAAGATTCATGTTTTAATTTATGATTATTGTGATTACATTTCACTACCATGATTTATCCCATGTTATGAAATTATGATCTCTTTTGCAGGGTAAGATTTCCAAAATGTTATGTTCCTATGAATATGATGTGATTGATATTTGTTTTGTTTACCCTTACTGAGTATTTTATCTCACCCTTTTTATGTTTTATTTTCCCCCAGGATTAAAAGAAAGGTTTTAGGTAAGGAAACAAAAAGTGGAAGATCTTTATGGGAGATGTTGAAGATCTATCACCACGATTAAAAGATTACATTCCATGTTTCCAAAGACACTAAACTATTACGGTCCTTGTGTATCTGTTTTTGTTATATATTATTTATTCCACAAAATTAATGTAATATCTATGTACGTCAAGCTTCGGGTCTCTACACAACCCCAAGTGATCATCCCAAGCCCCACCGAAGTAGACAACACAAGTGCAAATAATATCCTTAGGAATTTGTATGCCTCTGTCTATCTAGCCATCTAATTGTGGATGGTTGGCCATGCTCAAATGAACCTAAGATCCTAGTGCCCCTTGAAGGACTATATGAAAGAAATATGTAAAACAAGGTTCCCTATTAGAGAATATAGAATATAAAACTCCATGAAAATGAAAAAATTCGTTCACATAGAGTCTTTTAAATTCCTAAACATTGGCAGTATCGTAAATGGGTATAAGGTAAACCAACTTATTCAGCCTATCAATCAAACCCCATATCGCATTCTTTATTATCTAGGTATTAGGAAAAAAGACCCACAAATCCATAAATATCTCATACCACATCCATGAAGGTAATAGAAGTGGTTGAATCAATCCTAATGGTTTATGGTGCTTAACCTTAACCTACTGGCATGTTTTGAAACGAGAAACAAACTCAGCTATTTCTTGCCTCATACCAAGCCACTAGAACTACCCCCACTTATCATAGAACATTTTTGTGGTTTCTAGGTGTATTACCCTATAAGAAATTTTTCAATCCCCCATCACGACCTTAATTTCCCCTAAAGGCGTGCTGAAGCGATTCCGATATAATAGAATACCCTATTTGGAGAATGTTTACTGGGAAACCTCTTCCCCGCCATTAAGAGAGTACCTATTTCTATGGAATTCATCATAATGATATTGATAGTGATAAATCATCATGAATCGGTGTGATTAAAAATGAATTTTGAATAAGGAAACTTCATTCCCTTTCTTCTAAACTCCAATATGAAACTGTGTAAAGATATCCATCAAATTCCACTCATTAAAAGATTATTTCACAACCTGGGTTGGATGTATCCTACGTAATGTGTTTGAAACGACATTCCCTTTCCTCAGGTTGTAGGAAATGTCAATGTCTAATGATTACATGTACTCCACCCAACACCCCTGGATAAGTTTCAAATATTTTTGAGAGATGATATAACTCAGGATTTTGTGGTCCAAAAACACAATAAACCTTTTCCAATAAACATAATGACACCAATATTTTGTGTGTACATTACAGATGCATGTTCAAGGTCCTGGGTAGGGTAATTATTCACATGTTTCCTTAGATGATATGATCAATATGAAACTACATCATCACCCTGTATAAGAACACAACCCAAGCTTGGGCCCAATGCATTATAGAAGTCCACACGGCCCTACTCAGATTCTGGAAGAGTCAACACTAGTGGTGTTGTCAAAATTTATTTCACCTAAACAAAATAATTCCAATATTTATCTTACCAAGAAAAATTCACCTCCTGATGAGTTAGTGAAATCATCAGAGAATCCAACATTGATAATTCCATCAAAATCCTATGGTAATATCCGGTTATGCCTAAGAAGCTCTGAATCTCAACAATATTCTATGGTGTCTCTCAAGTCATTAGAGATATCACCTTATCATGATCAATTGATATAATATTTTCATACACCATGTGTCCTAATAATTTCACTTCATGTATCCAAAAATAACACATTTAAATCTTGTCATATAGTTGGTGACTTCTCATAAGACACAAAACCATTCTCAGATGATGCACATGATCTTACTTGTATTTAGAGTCAACTGGGATGTCATACAAAAAGACTAACAAAAATGGAAGTAGATATTCATTAAAAATCTAGTTCATTAAATCCATGAAAACACCATGAGCATTTTTCAGACCCAAGGGCATAACAACGTACTCATTGTGGTCGTAACATTATTGAGAGGTAATTTTCTAAATTTAAGATTCTTTTGTCCTTAACATATAGTAAAATGATTGAATTTTGATCTTGGAAAACCACTTCTCACATTTCAACAGATCAAATAGATCATTAATCTATGGATAATGATATTTTTTCTATATCATAACTCTATTGAGATTTAGGTAGTCAAAACATAGGGAAAGGGAACCATTATACTTAATGGAGAAGAGAACTAGTGCCATCAAAGGTGAAACATTAAGGAATATAGAGACTTTCTCAAGAAGATCATCCAAATGGGACATTAAACATTGTAGTTCAGCTCGAGATATTTGGTAAGAGGGAATTGAAAGTGGTTGAGTACCAGGATTTAAATCAATTCAAAACTCAACGTACCTTATCAGTGATAGACTAGAGAAATCTAAAGGAAACATGCTGGGAAACTCAATGATGACTTGAGGGAGTTCACATATGGAAGACTCCCCCTCCAGATCAAAAGAAAACACTTATATCACGTTCCTTAAATCTGGATACGAAGTTTAGGCTCTGCTCGTCCTCGTGTCTCAATATACTTGAATGAAAAGAGACGCACCAGTAGGTGTAGTAAAGTAGACCTGTTGAAGATAATAATAAATTCTATAATTATTGTTAATGATCCAAACCCATACTGAATATAACATCAAGAGATTTCATATAAAGAACCAGAAAAATACAGCCTAAAATGGAATATAATAGAGTGAAGATATAAGAAGGTCTATGAAGAACCATCTTTCACTTTTTACCAAGTCATATAGAATTGTCCACTGTAAAAGATAAAATATCTACAGGAGGATTTAGCAGATTAACAATTCATGTTGAAATAATGGAGAAAGATGAAGCAATATCAAATAGAGATGTCACTAATGATGATCATATATTAATGGTACCTCTTGTGGTTGTTGTACCCATGTCTATATCCTCTAGAGACTCTTCCTCTACATAAAGAAGGTTCATTATAGATGACTGTGGCTATAGCCCTTTTGAACATGAATCATCTAATTTCCCCATAGTTTTAGGAGTAGATGATGATCCTATTCCACTATATGGAGTAGAGAAATGATGGTCGAAGCATTGTAAGTTCCTTGAACGTCCACAAGAGCTACAGTTCTTGGGGGCCTTAATGAAAACCCTCTTAGAATTTCCTAGCTTTCCACACTGATAGATAGTCAAAGAACTTCCTCCTGGAGCTGTAAGATGTCTGGAATGAGTATGTTGTTGAGAAATACAATGATAATTCTCACACATACATTTTCCATTGATGGAACTACTACTACCACTAGGAGAAAAAGAAAATACCGTATACCCTGACATTCTAATGAAGTCCATCTCAACCATCATCACCCTATCCATCACATTAGAATAAGTGGGAAGCTTCGTCATGAAAACCTAATATTGGATATCTAATTGTAGCTACAACTCAAACCATTGGTCCATCATCCTCAAATTAGATACTATCTCAGTAGAAAACTACACTACCTCAACAATGTGACTTGAATACTCAGTTATAGTTTTGTCAGCCTTTTCATGTTTAAAAAAATCAACATCATTAGCCAACACCATTGCCTCTTGAAAGAACTAGTTAATAAAAATAACCTAGATGTACTTCTACTCTAAGACCTCATGGTTCTCTATCATCACCATTGTTTCCCAGCATCTTCTATTTGGTCCTTCCATGACGAAGGTGGAACACTATACATTGACCATTTTTGGTGTTTCTAAGAATTAAAAAAATGTTCTACCATCCTAAAACATTCCTCAACATGTTGAGGGTCTGTGGAGACTTTGAAAACTTATGGCTTCAAGTGAAAGATATATTGAGAATTATTCTGAAGAACATCCCTCCTGAGGATCCAACGTTGTAGCCTTAGTGGGAACTAGAGGCGGTGCCTGTCCTAGAGCTACAAAAGTGTGCACTATCACCTCAAACATATTCGGATCTATAGTAGGATATTCAAGTTGAGGATTTCTAGCAGCCTCTTCCATGATCTGAGTTGTACATCTTATCAGAGGCATGATGCTACAAAACATCAACAGATATAAAAAATACACAATATTAACATTTAAATTGAGTGAGGAAGAAAATTATCCTCAAGAGAAATGAAAAATGAGATATGGATTTCACTTTATCCAAATCAAAATAGAAAAAAGACTAGAAATAACCCACAAGAAATCATTCCTTATCAACCCTTGGGGACTTAAGGTTTATTGTGGTGAGAACTAGCTAGAAAATAAATCACATCTATGTCCTAAGTCCCAAAAATATTACACAAATGCATACTGACTTCAAGAAAAAAGCCTAATAACCTTATTTGAAACCAAATTGTCATGAACCAGCCTAGGTACTCTTAAAACCCAATAACTAAGCTAGTACAGACATATTCAAAAGGGAATTCCTAAAATCTATGGGTTGGAAACTAGCACCATAATCATAAAACATTCATGTGGGAATTATTTTTCCACTAAAAATATGGAAGAAAAATAAAACAATACAACATGCATATCAAAGAAACACCATTAAGAGTAATGTACCAGAATAAAAAAAGGAATAAAGATCCCAAATCACTACAACCCAAGTACCAAAAATAAGGAAAACATCCTGATGGTACCTAAGGAAACAAGTCACCAAGTTGAAGATTCAATAGTTGGATCCAAGTCCAAGTGATCCTTTTCCCTTGCTCACACCTGGAAGGATAAAGTCTATAAAAAACCAAAATAAAATGTAGGGTTTGAGCCCAAGCCCTATTGGATACGACCAAATATTCTATAACAGATTCCAATTATATATTATCAGAAGGAGAAGATTGTGAATTTTCAAAATAAATAGGTTTGTAAATTTAAAATCATATTTAAACAAATCATGAAATTCATTTTCAAAATGATGGGAAAATACTTTTAAATCACTATATTTACTTTATAAGATTTGAAATATTTCTAGAAAAATGGCTTAGATAAAACAGTTACATAACACTATTTGTGTAAATCGAGAAAAGGCATGTAAAGTAGTTTTAAAACATTGATATACATTTATTTCTCATAAAAAATAAACAAGAAAGAAATTTGGTCATCATCCAAGTAGGTATGGTAATATTAACCAACTATAGGATTCTGCACTCTCTATGTTATAAAAGAAATTAATATACTCACATCCCACTAACAATGGTCAACGATGACTCATCACCCTCTCATCGTGGATGTGAACCACCACTGGTATGTTTTAGAATGTGGTAATATCATAGAGTGTATCCATAAAACTCAACAACTACCTAAGGATTGAATGTGCTCTAACATGATGGGAATTATTTTTTAATACTATTTAAATATAATTAACCCCCATTATTCCATTTCAAAATGAAAATTTTCCCTTTAAAACTTAAATAGGTTAAAATAATAAGAATCTCCATTTCACAAGATTAAACCACTTGGTTTCTAACAAATCATTTTATTCCATATTCAAAAGTTTGAAATCCATTCAAACATAATTCCATCATTTTTCAAATTGATTTTCCATAATTAAATTAAATAATTAAATTGAAAACATTTCCATCAAATACACAATTTAAATTCAATAATTTAAATTAGCCAATTTCAATAAACATGCCCAAATTCAATTGAATTGGGGGCTTTCGAAATTTCCATGCCAAAACCATTTCAAATCTTACATTTCACTAGAATCCAGTTTTATTAATACAACTGAAATAAACATTCAGAAATTTAATCTAATAAAAAAATTGAAATAAAAAAAGAAACGCATGTATAATCTATTTGGATAATCGGGATGGAACCAACTAACTCTTACAAAAACTCAAAACTTTCATTGACACCCATCAATGAGAATGATGGCGTAGAAGACCTAGAAAGTCATTCTAGAAGAAATATCTAACACCACATGGCATGGATCCATCAATACAAATATTATCCATTAAAAACCCAATAGAGGAGAAGGTGGGAAACTTGAAGAACAAAAGAAAAAAAATACCTGAGAATCACACTGTAAGAGAAATAATGATCGAACACCAAAGGAATGGGTTGAGAAGGGTTGGACATATTCGAGATTTCCTGGGAAATATTTTGAATGAGGGATAAAGAACTAGCGAGGAGAGAAAAATAAATAACCAGCCACACTGCATGTTTTTAAAAACAGAGTCGAGGTATTACAATACATGTAATACTAATATATGACGTGTAATACTAATGTTTTGTAACATTCAAATAACATACTATTTTTCATTAAAATCTAATTGTACGATTTAAAAACTGATCATTAATTTCATCATGACATGTTGTGAAAACTCACAATGTGTACCAATCAGGGTGTCAATCCAACCACAATCAGATTGAAGGACCAATACCCTATGTGTAACCGTCTAGTAGTTTGCATGAAAATTTTATTTGAGGGTGATAATTGAAAAAATCTATGACTTCATCTTTATAAGTATACTCCTAATACAAAATCCACCCTACCCTGTTACAGAAAAGGTAAAACTAAAAAAATGTTTAAATAACATCTAATAGAATGGTAACTAGGTGTTAAAAATACTGAGGTTCTGGATTTTTTATATATTTGTTATGGGTAATAAAATTATCCATGAATAATTTCCTATACTGGGTGCCTGGTTTTCCCAAACTCTACAGGTAGCATCCCTTGATTTTATAGTATTTATCTTCATAAATAAATTTAATATCTTCGATGGATTATGTAGCATACAACACCCATCCAAAATAAACTGAATTTTTATCAATTGAATTTCACTTCTAATAATTATGTTATATTATATAAATTACATAAAATTATGTAGATAACACAATACAAGAATAATAAATGAATAATTAATGAAATATGTGATATTTCATGAAATTAATGAGCTAATACCGATATAATAGTAACTTGAGTGTTGGAATAGTAAGATATTAATTAGGAACAGTAATCAAGAAAATGGAATAGAAAACTCACCTATAAAAGTGTAAATTAATTTTAGTTATCCTATAAATAAAAATATGACATATTTATATATTTTCATAATTAAATAAATTCAAAATAAATAAATAAATTAATTTTTAGTATTTTTTTAAAGCGCAAATGTTTATTTTTTTTAATTAATATAATGTTTTAATTGATAATTTATTTTTAAAAATTTGATTCATAAATTATTATTTTATTATCTTATAATTATAATATAATTTTATGAGATATTAAATAGTTTTTCAAAGTGTCATAAAAGTAGTTATAATTTTTAAATTGGTATTTTTTGAATAAATGATGAATTTAATTAAAAATTAATGTTATCATAATTAGAAAATTATTTTATTAAAATAGTGTTCATTTTTAAATTATTCATGTCTGAAAATGGTTAAGGTCATTTTTTTGGATATTTCTAAAATACTTGAGTTTTTAGTGAATAGTAAAGTATGGTGATATACTGTATATTTACATCATAAGTTAAACACAACATTTCATAATTAATCACTGATGTAATCACCGTACTCCTGAACTATCCCTCTCTATTTAATATATTTACTTATGGAATGTTCACCATTTATTTTGTTGAACCAAAATAATAAACTATTGAAAAAAATAATAAAAAAAAACACACCTTTCCTCCACTATAAACACTACCCCTTCACTACCTCTTCTCCTCAAAAATATTAAGCCCTGCATCTTATCCAGTTTATGATAAATACTCTTAACAAGAATATTACACACATCTAATATGTTCTATTCTCAAAAAGGGTTCAGAACCAATTTCCCTAAGGAGGTTTTCAAAGAGAATAATTCAATAAGTAAAATCATCATTCACTTTACGTTATTTTCACTTTATTTTACATTATTATAATGTCCTCAACTCCTATTTCCAAACATAAATGATAACTCGTGAATATTATAAATGATAATATTTTATTATGGAATGGAAAATTCACCATCATGTGTCTTCTACTCTTCCTTTTATTCTAAAAATGAAAACACCATATGTGAGGTGCTGATTTACCAATTTTATGGATGACTTGATTTCATTTTTCAGTTTCACCTTCATGGCTAGTCATAAAACCACGTTTGTGGTTAAAGGATATTATTATATATATATATCATATATTATTTTATGATTTTAAAATATTATATATATAATATTAATTAATGAGACAAAACTATTTTGTAATGATAAAAAAACCACAAAAATATTATAAACGATAGTAAATATGGTCATATTTAATGATTCATCCACATAAAAAATAAAAAAGTGACTTATATAACCATTTAATCATATATATTTTCATTAAATAAATATAATTTAAATTCTGGAATTCTGGAATTCTATTCATATTTTACATGATCTTTCAAACAAATATATAATTGAACAAATCATGAAAACTAAGGAAAGGAACACTCGTGAATAACAAAATTTAATGTTATAACTCTTCATAAAGACCATAAATGAACTTAATAAAATTACACTAAATAAACATATGGTTAAATAGGTTTTTTTAATTTATTAATGATTCTAATTAAATTATACAATAAATTAAGTGAAAGCAAAGAACACTTTTCAACATAAGGTAAGGGTTTTTCTCATCTCACTTTTTTTTCTATGAGATATAACTTATTCATAACTATTTCATGTGTGTGGTGTATTTATTCTACCCAATTATATATAATATCATGAATATAATTATCTTTATGGTATTGAATGTGTTATTTTTTGATCATTAATTTTTTTGGGGCATATGGTTCGACTGTTTGAAAAGTGAGAAGGGTTTCTTCCTAAATCTACAATTTTAATTCGGGTTTTCTTTCTCTCCTTAAAAACATTTAATTATTCATTATTTTTATATAATTATTCTATATTATTTTTATATGTTCCAAAATAATGTATTTCTATCCGTTTATATATCTTTTATGGTGAAATACATGTTTTATAAGTCTCCCTTTTCAATTCGACCTGATTAGCAAGCCTGATAAATGATAACTTTCAAATTTCTTATACATTTCCATGTACAATACATAATATGTCCTAAGAAACCAATATTATTCTAAAATAAATCTTTATATCATGAAGTACTATATTTTTTAACTTCTGGTTTTATGAAAACAATTAATTATTTCTCTATTTTAAAGACTCTTATATTTTCCCTCAAACCTCCCTGAAGTACACCATTTCATACGTTTCTTAAAAAAATAAGATGTTTTAACTTCATTTGGAACTCATTTTTGACCCATAAATAATTTAATTTATGTTAAATTTTCTTTTCTTTTATATACTTGTTTAGAATATGTTTTTTTACAAATACAATTGATTTTTCTTAAAGAATGCTTCTTCGCAAAGTAAAAAGGTTATTATTGTCATGAATTAATCAATGATTTTACTATAATATTTTCATCTATTTCAAAAACATCTATTTAATCATATTATAAATTTTATTAATATTTTATGATACCATCTACCATATCTTATTGAATATTTTATGATTAGTTTGACTGAGGGGGTTCTATCCTGATACCATTCACCATATAATTCAGAATTGTTCATGATTATGGTTATTATTTGGGGAAGGCAATTAAAAATTCATATGATAGTTTCAATATGAGATTATATATTGATTAGGTTTCAATTAATTTATATGAGGATTGAATTTGACTTAGTATATGATGGTTGGGGCCCACTATAGCCTCTAGATTTATCGGTAGGTCTCACTAGACAAACTAGACTAGGGTTTTACTCATTTATAGTGTCTTGGAAAAAGACTTAAAAATATGTTTATGATGTTTGATGTTATTCATTAACTCTTTACGATATTAATAATTAATAATTCATGTGATTATTTGACTATTAGAATATCCACTGTTACGTTTCTTTCTCGTATGATTATTGATAGAAATATTTAATCATCTTTCATTTGTGCTATATTTTTTTCTCAAAATTACGTCTTATTGACTTGTGTTATTAGTTATTCACGATTCCCTATTATTTATATTAGATTCTACTATATTTCTTACATGTAATGAGAATATGATATCACCCCATTCTTATCTTTTATTTTTCCATTGGATACGAAAACATGTATTATGAATGAGTTGTATGGATAACATAAGAGTTTATGGTTGTTCCCATTAGAGTTTCTATGTTGTTTTTTTTTACTTTCATGTTGTAATGTAAAACTTAGGTATGTATGTAGTTTTCCAAATCTAATAGACTATTTAGTCTTTTGGGATTCGATATCTTGTTCATAGTACTAATGTAATTATGTAAGGAACTGGTTTCAAGCTACTAGGGTGGGGGTATTTACAGTCGGTATCAAAGAAAGATTAGTAGAAACCACGGAAAATCTAATTAGAAAACAATGATTAGATAACATAACACTAAGATAGAATTTTGAGGATTAGATTTTATGAAAATATTATAATTTTTGTATGGTGGATATTACTTGGGGCTTCCTAGGAATACATACCTATATTGATACTACAAGTGGACATGGTTCTGGCACAGATGTACATAGGGGTAACAACTCAGAAAAGGTGCATCGAGCTGGACTCGATGGTACCTTGAAGATAAAAATGGGCCTTACTACGCACCTAGATTGACATGCATGGGGGATACTCTTTGGATAATTCAAATTTTATATACAAACCATTAGAAAGTATTTTTATGTAAATATGTCCCCAATGAAACCATGTTTATTATTATATGATTAACTATGAATAAATTATCAGTCAATTATATGTGTTTAACTAGATCTAAATAAATCACTATGATTCATAACCTAATTTAGTTTATTCTATTTTTCATAAATGGAGCCTAGAGGATGGAATGGAAACCATATCAATAGTTGTATTCCATGTAGGTATTTTCCTCCTATGAAGGATAATTATATTACATCTGAAGATGAAACTACTGTTTAACAACATATAACTAAACAAGGATAGTTGACTAATGTTATGAATAATAAGATTATACGTATAGAGAATCCTGATCCATAACTTGGAAGAACAATGTTAGACCGATTCATATGGCAACTACCACTATCATTCAATGGGACTACAAACCAATTTTTTGAAAATAAGGTGATATTTTCCATAGAAAAGTATTTATCACATTGGTATGTAAGAAAAGGAAGAAGGTTGTCAGGGATATTTATAATCTCTCAAGATATGTGGATCAATGGAGTGAATATATTCCATATAAGAAGGAGGAGTAAGAAATTAAAAAAATGGAATAGAAGTATTTTAACGAACTTTTCCTGGAGAAATATTTCCCTCATGAATAGAGAGTAGATATGGAGAGGAAATTATTGAGTCTGGGAGTAAAAAAGGATGAAAATAGTTCCATGTAATAATCCTACTTAATAAGGATAGAAAGGAAAGCAGTATACTACCGACATAATACATAGAACAAGATTGACTGATTCTTTTATGGGTAAAAACCATTCCTCTAAGGGGCATTGGTCTCCCAAAATTTATCATTATACGATGATATAATCATTTTTTTATCAAGCAAAAGAATCAATTCTATAATTATGAAGACTCTAATGGAATGTAAGGGAATAAGAAAATGGTAGAGAAAGAGAAAAATAAATTCAAAAAGGGAACTAAGTATTTTTACCACATGTGATAATCATTGGAAGAAGCACCCTGATACTTGTCTGAATCGAATGGGAGTTTGACTCATGTTTGGAGATAAAGGTCACCAAGATCAAGAAATTAAGGGAAATAAAGAATCTATAAATTTGAAAATTTTAAACTGTAAGGATATGGGGCACTAAAAAATGAAATTTCTAAGTATAAGAATAATATACCTTAGAAAAAGAAAAGGGATTAAGGCTAAGTTTATGTTGTTACTATAGTCAAAGTAGAATAATCGATGAATTTGGGTATTTTGGGATTCATGAATTATGTTATGATATTCTATTTATAAGATTCATGATATTTATATAAATATTATACTACAATACTCTTTCTTTATGGATTTGAAATGATGCATGTTTTCATTATGGTTTTATGGTGATCATGGTATTAATATATTTGGAATGTAGGATTAATGGATAAATTTTTGGGGAATATTATTTTAATTTGTTTTTTTATATTTAGTGAAATTCCATCTAATTTTTTGGTCATTGAATGTGGACAGAAATTTTTTAGAAGAGTCTTAGGATTAACTATTTGGGAATAGATCATGATAAAATTTGGAAATTATTGTTCATTCATAACATTTTCTAACCTTGTTTTCATTAGTGAAGATTTAAATATATGAGGAATAAATTGTGAACCATATGATTCAAAGTGCATCCGGAATGATAAATTCATCATTTCCTGAGTGATATTATTATTACATTGAATGGAATATGGTATGTTTATTTTTTGAAGTGATTCTAGGGATATTAAAAGAAACCCTCAACTCTAAGAAAGGGATTTGGGAATTAAAATTCATTCGTCAACTTTTCAAAAAAAAAAAACAAATCAATTTTATTTTAACTTATCACTAATTTACTATTTTTATGGCATAATTTTTAATGAACAAGTTATTATCACTATCCATCAGAAAAAGGTAATTATATTTAATTTACTTTCCCATGTTTTCAATTCCCACTAATTTTATCCTATAGGGAAACCTAGTTTTATAGTGACCATAATATTTTTGTTTAATTCCATCTACGTTCAAGTTTTATTAACCTAAATTATGACTTCGGTCTCCCATAATGTAATTTTAATGTAGAAAAGATTAATTTTTTAATTGAAATTTAAAATTGAAAAGAAAAAATTTATTGAAGGAGGGGAGAATGTAACACCCCCAGATTTTATGGTATCTCTCATCTTAAATAAATTCATTATCTCTAATGACTAACGTTGAACACAATACCCAACTAAAATGAACAAAAAATCTATCAATGGAATTACCCTTCTTATAATTATTCTATATTTTATAAATTCAAAAAAAGAATATTGAGAACAAAATACAAACTTTATAAATGATTAATTAATGAAATAAAATGTATTTCAAGAAATTAAGAAACCTCTACTAATGGAATAAAAATGTGAAAGTTGGAATAGTAATATGACCACTATGAATAGTAATCTATCCAATTAAATTGTAACATCATATATGAAACTGTAAATAAAATATTTTTATCTTATAAATATTGATATGATATATTTATATCATTGTATAAGTAAATAAATGTTTTAAAATTAATAAATTAAATGTTTGTATTTTTATAAATCGTAAATTTTTATTTACTATTTTAATATTTATAAAGATTTTTAAAAGATAAACTATTTTTACAAGATATATTTATAAATTATTATTATTTTTCTTATTATTAGAAGATAATTTTAGGTAACTTTTACTATTTTTTCAATGTATCATAAAATCGGTTATAATTTGAAAATATGTATTTTTCGAATAAATGATGATTTAAATTTAAATTTAAAATTTCTCAAATATAGAAATATTTTTTTATAAAATTGATTTCGTTTTCAAATTCTACACATCAAAAAATGTTTTCGGTGAATTTTTTAGAGTTTTATAAAATTCTTCATTATTTTTTCTGAATAGTAAAATATGATGATTTATGGTATATATAAATCATAAGTTTAATACACTATTTCTAGAGTAATAACTAATTTATAAACCATAATATTGAACTATCCATCTCTATTTACTATATTTAGTAATGTAATCACCATTATTTCATATATTGAGCCTGGATAATAAACTAATGAAAAAAACAATAAAAAACACCCCTCTTCTCCTCTATAAAGACCATAACTCACCACCTGTTATCCTTAATCATCTCAAGCCTTTATGATTTTCCAATTTATTCCCAATAATCTTCCCAAAAAAACTCCCCATTTCCATGAGTTTCTTGTCTCAACCAAAAACCAAAACAAATTTCCCAAAGGAGTTTTTAAAGGTTAAGAATTCAAGAGGTTAAATCCTCATTCACTTTATTTTTTTTCACTTTGATTTATTTTCTTTTAATATACTCACCTCCTATAATAAAAAATTCATGATAACTAAATTATCCTATATATAATTTAATGTTATTATATTAATGAAAAGTCTGCCATCAATCCCATTATCATATTCTATTTATTATAAAAATGAAAACACCATCCTCAAGGATCTGATTTGTACTCTTCGTGGACGATGTGATATTATTTTCCAATTACACCAACAAGGATTATCATAAAAAAAATATGGTTAAAAAAGTTCATAATATATTTATTATATATTATTCAATGTTCTGAAACATGTATATAAACATAATATTAATTAACTAGAGAAAAATAATTTGCGATGATAAAAAAACCATGAAAATAATCTATATGATTATCACTAACATATTATCTAATGATGAATACTCATATAAAATAACCAAATGAATTATATAACCATTAAATATTATATATTTTTATTAATAAAATTTAATTTCAATTTTGGATAACTATTCCCATTTTACATTATTTTTCGTACATGTATACAAGTGAACCAATCCTGATTTGCTTGTGTGGTGTATGTATGCTTCCTGTTGATTTAAAATATAATTATTATAATTATATTCATGGTATTAAATATATTATTTTATGAACATTATCTTTTGGGGGACAAAAGGTTTGATTTTTTGCAAATTGGTAAGGGTTTCTTCCCTAATAATAATTTTTCATCCGGGTTACACTTTCTTAATCTTTAAACCAATGTAATTATTATTTATTTTTATATAATTATTCAATATTATAAATATATGTTCTCAAATAATGTAGTTATATTATTTCAACTTTATTATATGGTGAAATACATGTTTTATAAATTTCACTTTTGAATTCCTCTCAATAAGCATGGATGATTTAAGAGGACTTTCCAATTTCTTTACCATTTTCTTGTACACTCATTATATGCTACAAGAAACCAATATTTTTCTAAAATCAGTCTTCATATCCTGAATAACAACCTTTTTTCATTTTTGGTTTATAAAAATAATTATTCTTTTGTCGACTTTAAATTTTATTTTATATTTTACATCAAACTGCACTCAATTGGAACATTTCTTATATTTCTTAAAAAATATTTTCTTACAAGTTTTCACTTCAGTTGGACCTCATTTTTGACTCAAAATTAATTTCATTGTCCTTTACTTTTCCATTATACGATATAAATTTTTACAATCTTATTTTATGACAAATAAAAATTATTTTTCCAATATAACTTTTATTTATAAAGTAAAACGGGCATTTCTCTCAAGAATTCCTCAATGATTTTATCTGAGTATTTCCAGATATTTAAATACACTCTATTGAATTTTATTATTTATTGTGAATTATATTTTATGATATCATTTACCCTACTTTATATAATGGTTTGTGATCCGTTTTACTATGGATGTGATATCTTGAAATCATTGACCATATTACTTAGAATGGTTTATGATTATATTTATTATTTGGGAAAAAGTTATTATCAATTCATATAATAGTTTCAATATTTTTTTATATGTCGTTTAAAATTTATTCATTTCATATGAAGAATATACTAGAAATGGTATGTGATTTTTAGGGCCCACTATAACCCCTCGATGAATGAATATTCATTATGGGAGAAACTAGATAAAATTTTTACCAATTTATATTGTCTTAGCTTAAGCCTTGACTTTATGTTTAAGATGTCCATCATTATAAATTCCCTCATAATGAAATTAGTAATTGGTAGTCATCATGATTATTCAACTAGTATAATATAAATGGATAAATTTATTTCTCATTAATTATTTATGGAATTATTTGATGCACTTTTATTCATGCCATATTTTTACCACAAAATTATGTTTTATCGGAATGTGTTATATGTTATTCACAATTCATTATTATTAATGTTAGGTTCCACTACATTTCATAGCCTTAATGAGAATTTGAGGTCACCCATTTTAGATGTTTTATTTTTCCCTAGGATATGAATATTTTTATTATGATTGACTTGTAGGGATAATATAATAGTTTATGGGTGTATTAATTGGAGATTCTATGTTGTTTTCCCATTAAAATTATAATAAAAAATTATGTATGTGTACAGTTTTCCAAATATACTAAACTATTATATGCTTTGGTATGGACCCCCTTTTTTATATTACAAAATGTAATTATGTATGGCACTTACTCAAGTCTATTGTGGTCGGGGTCTTTACAGTGGGTCGTAATAGTGCGCCAATACTTAGGGGAACACCGTTTCTCCTAAGATTGTGCATAGTTTGAAAAACCATATGCCAAACGTGAAATACCCCACTCTATAGGGTTCTAGGGTTTTCTGGGGTAGGGATCATGGTTTTTTAAAACTGTGCCCCAACCATGAACTTCCCAAAACCCCTAAAAAATATCTAATTTCACCCATAATCTCCCAAAATGAAAACCCAGTCAAGATATAATTAAGAATGAAAAGGGTGTCTTTAAATGAGACCAATACATCTGCAAAAAATGTGAGGCTTCTATAGAAAATATTTTCCAAATTTGAACCTCCAGATTAAAAATTTCCAATCTATCTTATCAAATTGATAACCTATATGTGGATGAAATTAACTTTAATATTAGTTTTCAAAAAATGATGAAAACTGTTTAGAAAAATATAGTTTTAAAGCATATAACCAAATGTTTTCATAAAAAATTCCATGAAAAATATTAGACGAATGGTAAGAAAGTTTTTTTAGTATATAATATAAAAAGTTGATTTAAATATTTCACCAATAGTGGTTAATTTAATTTATTAATATAAAAATACTTTTTTGACATAAATTTTTTTATAGAAAAAACTATTTTATTTTCAAATTATTAATATTTTGATTTCTGATTAATTGATAAAGATGAATTTATATTTAAAATTTATAGACCATAATTTTATTATAATTTATTTATTTCTACTAAAATCCACGAATTCAATGGCTATTTTATAGTGGTATATAATAATGTGGTTTATTTAGACTCAGTGTTTCATGTTTTGTATGTTATCAAAAAAATTATTTAAGGGAAATATTTTATAAAATCTCAGAGTGTTACATTCTACCCCCTTATAATGAATTTCACACACATAATTAATCTATTATATATATATATATATAATTTATGGTATCTCTATTTCATTACATCCTTAGGTTCCCAAGTAGCGTCATCTAATTTTTGATGTGTACAATGATAATTATATAGGCATGTTTTCTTGTTCTATAGATCTTTATGTCTATGATACAATATTTCTAATGGGTTTTACTCATAGGAAATTTCATTCCCCAACATTTTAATAATTGAGTTAAATACATTTAATTGTTGAAGTATTTGATTTTTCATGAGAGATAAAATGAACATGTTAAAAATTTGAGAGAGATTTGGTGGAAGTGCAAAGTGATAAGTTACCATGGATAATTGATTACGAATAAAAAATTGCAAATAGACCTATGGCTCGACTTTAATTTTTTATAAAATCTCATCACATTATCCCATTAATAAATTTATAGACATACTTTTTACAGAATTAAAACTCATGTTCTAATCAAGGTTTGTAAGGATAACTTTTCTGTCAATTATAAGATGTCCGAATGTACTACAGAATAGCTCCATATTTCTATAAAATTCTCTCAACTTTCTCAATTTCCAATATATTTGTTTCTCCAAATTCATCCCAACACATTAGAGTTTTAAAATTATTTCCATAGATGGATTAAAAATTATCCATCTGAATTATCGAGTGAAAGCCATTATTTTAAGAAAACTCAATTGAAGTTTCTGATCCAAAATACCTTTTAAGATCCATAGAAAAAGTCCTCATCACAACTTATATTGTTTGAATGATACTTTAAAACTGAAAATATATATAAGGATGATATGTAATAATAAATTTAAATTTTGAATCTAGAGCCTATTGAAGACTTCTCCAAAATATAGAGGTAAACTCAAATATCATTTAGATTCAATATATTGTGGTACTCCATGAAATCTCACTACTTACTTAATGAATAACCCGAAATATTATTCAAAGATAAATATTCTATTATCGAAATTAATTGTTCTAACATTATAAGGATATTTACAACAACCTAAATAACATTAATTCCTATTGGTGTTTTGGGGAGTTCGAAGACAAAGAGATGGTGATATTTTTTAATTTCTACTATAGTATCGGTAATGGTTGTGACATCCCATTATAATTTTTTATCAAAGTATTAACATGGTAAAAAACCATTAAATAAGACATATACTAATAAATATTTATCTTAATGTTTTCCAATAAAAAATAATCTTTCATCTCTATATACATCTTCATAATCCTAGGATTAATATAGAATGAAAAAGATTGAGCTTTATCAAAATGTTCCTTCTTCAAATATGGTATTAATAGAATACATAATATGTTATAGTAACATATAATTCTTTCACAATTGAGGTTCATATCAAGAATATTTATTAACTTATTCTATAACTCCAGATCTTTCTTATGTTCCCAATTAATTATTACATTGATATGTGGTTGAACACTCATTTGAGAAGGATAAAATTTATCCCCTTCAATATTTCTAGATCCATTCTTTAATGATCTATAAATAGTGGTTCACTTTTATCCTCATCACAGATAAGATAACATGATCCTTTTGTCTCGATGAATATTCCACCTTATTCACCTTCCCAAGGTGGTAATTTATCAGTTAGTAATAATATTTAATCCGATCCAACCATATTTTATATTTCATAATCAACGCTTTATGTGTGAAAATATATGTAAATTTTTTGGATCTGTATATATATCACACCTTTTCCAACAATTATAATTCCTTCATATCATTAATGAAAAATCAGCATTTGTAGCTCTAATTCATGTGTGGGGTAATTTTTTTCATGAACCATCAATTAGAATGAGTTATAAGCTATCACCATATCATTCTACATGAGGTATCATACTTGTACCATATTAGATGCATGAATATTGAACGAAAAGCATTAAAAACCACATGGTATTGTGAGCACAGATGCACTAACCAACCATCTTTTCATCTCCTTGAAATTATCCTCACTTTCCTTTGTTCACTTGAACTTATCCCCTTTCTGAGTTAACATTGTCAGTGGATTAGATAACCCTAATATTTATCTTACAAAGTGTTGTTAGTATCCATACAACCTAAGAAAACAAGGAATTTTTATTAGAGTGGTTGGTATAGTCCACTGTTCAATAACTTATGTGTTTGATGTATCTACTGATATGAGCTTTCATGAGATTATATGACCAAAAAATGAAACTTTTTCTAGCTAAAATTCTGACTTTTTTGTTTTTCATACACACTCTCTTTCCTCATGGTCTTCCACATAATCCTCATGTGATCTTCATGATCATATTACCTCTTTGAATATATTAGATTATCGTTTATAAATACTATAGATACAGATCATGTTAATCTATAAAGACACTATTCATAAATCTTGTAAGATAATAGAATGATTAATAATACAAAAAGTAATTAATTTAAATTTATAGTTTTAATACCTTGTTCGGAACGATATATTCTGAATTGATAATATCTAGAAGAACCTCAATCTAGGAAAAGTAATGATATATGTGTTTTTGATCAATCAAGTAATTAATATGATGTTGGAGATACTTGTTTTGAAACTGAGCCAGTTAAGTTCTCTGTAATCAATGTAGAGTTGCATTTATCCATCATTCATCTAAAAAAAGAATCGGGGCACCCCATGGTGATGTACTATGACATAGGAATTCCATGTGAACATTCTCATAGAGTTGATTCATTAAATCATATATGTCAGACATGGACATTATATATATGGATTCTTTAAAATAGGTTTATCACTAGGTATTAGTTCAATTGAGAACTCAAATTCACGATTTAGAGAAAGATCCTGAAATTATTTGGAAATAAATCATCAAACTCATGAATAGAAGGAACATAATTAATTTAATGTTTATCGCTTACCATAGAAGATAAATAGCATCAATGGATATAAATTAAGTCCCATACGATAGAAGTAATTTCCGTTCGATATTTTCATTGATCCTCACACTGATAGATGATCATAGGTTCATTCAGAATATGAATCGTGACGTCACCTCCTAAATTTTTTTTATGGGATTTATAAAAAAAACCAATTCATTTCTAAAATTACATAAAATTTAAATAATAAGATGATTACATGAATATATAGAAGCACATTCCCAAAAACATCTATCGGGGAAGAACTATAAACATGATATGTGGTCTTCATACCATTAAAAGTTTTCATACCTAACTCAACATTTAATAATTGAAGTGATAATTTATACACATAAAATATTATTTAAAAATAAATGAGGTGGAGGATACATAATCAAATAAGACATTTGTTATTCTAAAGTGGATAATAATTGTCCCTTTTGTCATGTCATTATCATAACACACTTCCATAGTCTTGATCGAATGATATTTAGAATTGTATTTCTTCTTAAGAGGTTGTTGAAAATGATCATAATCATAAAATTTTGGATTCATGTACATGTTGTCTTAATGCCCATAATTCATATATATGAAACATTAGATTGTGGGTAGTGCATGAGTGGGAATATTCTTTTACTCCATTGTACTAGTTATATTATTCATCAACTTTAAAAATTAATGAGATCTATGAACTGGATTTACACATTTAATGAAACCCCCATTCCATTAAATCAATTTCCTTTTTGTTTCTTCGACAATTCAAGCTTGCAGAAGGATGAAATTTATTTCTACAATGTAATTCATTTGAGTTTTCATGAGTTTTGTAACGCCCCAGGTTTTATAAACTGGTCCAAGTAAACAATGTTGTGCTCTTTTTTTGATGTCTCTTGTTTTATTTTATTTTATGGTTTGTGTGCAGATAAAGAATTCGAGTGGAAATCAATCATGAAGAATACGATAAACTTTTATATATTTAAAAGATACATTACAACAAGACCCAACTAATTGAAAGTACCCTGCACAAGACCTAACACGACCACAGCAAGACTACAAAGAACCACAACACGGGCAATCAGATAGTCGTCATCTTCAGGATCCATCTGTGTGAAAAGTATAACCGCCAGAATCACCGCGCACGCACTCAGCACCAGAGGTATGAGGAGAGCCATCCGCCAATGGTCCGGTGTTTTGAAAATATAAAACATCCTACCCCTTGCTTTTATAATGGACCTCTAAAAGGAATATGGCCGTTTTTTTTGACCGTTGGGTTCCAATGGATAAAGTGCATCATTTTATAAAAAAATTGTCTTTATAACACTTTTATAATATTATGGTATTTCATTTTTTAATACAAAATATCAGAATTATATCTTCAAGTATCAAAAAAAATAATAAAATAATATTTTTTCAAATGAATCTATTTTGATCGTGATGATATTTATATGATGGAAAACTTGGTATTTTTAAAATGTGTCGAACATCAAGTCTATAGCGGTATCAGCAATAATTGAAAAAAATGTATCTTTTCGGATCTCTAAAACTATGTGTTTTAAATTAGAGAAAAACTACGGGTCTTTTAAACATAATTTTATAAATAAACAAGTAAAGCAAGATATAAATTGGATTTTTGATTTCTAATTATATAAGTCCCTAATAAAAGTTTAGTATTATAATTATAAAATTTATAAGATTTATAGGGTATTTTACATAATCTAGAATGGTATTTTTTTTGGAATCTCTAATTTAAATATTTGTGTTAAATAGTGTAAATTTAATTTTAATGTTAGATACCTTTCTTCCATTTAAAAGTAATCTATTTTTTTTTTAAAAAAACGCGTTGTTCCTGTTCGGCGAAGCATATGCTGGCCGTGCAATCGTTCTCCTCCATCCGATCTCCCCTGGGATGATCCCGACCGTTGTTGTGTTTCAAAAATGCTCAATGCACTGCAACCGTCCGATCACGCCCTGGACGAATCCCAGCCATCGCGTGTTTTTTTACTGCTTCTCCCATCGTCTTCAACCTCACGCTAGGGTCCCGCGAACCGAAGCCTGGATTTCCCGAGACGCTACCCTCTCCACTGCTCACGTTGACCTCGCGCACCCACCTCCATAGGACACCGTAGGCTTGGACTAACCTTCCCCGTATCGTCTTCCTTTAAGAACTGAGAAACCCCAGTGTAAACGGGGTACTCCGGAGCCAACCCACGCCACCGAAACGCCAGCCTCGCCGCCGCCTCGCCATCGCCTCGCCCCGCCACGAACCACCATCGGCTCCGCACCACACTCCCGGTGCATGACCACACCAGTGCCGTCGCCACGCCGCTGGTCATCCCGCTACTACCTGGTAGTGTTTCCAGGAGGCCTCGACCTCAACGGACTACCTCCGGCCACCCAGCAAGCCTCCCTCCGACGAGCTCCTCCCTTAAGCGGTAAGGGTGCCCCATTTGCATGCCTTTTTTTTAGAATCCCACCCATGCACCTCAGTTTTTAATTATCCATATAAACATGGGTATATATATATAAATTATAGTTAAAGGAATATATATATATATATATATATATATATATATATTCCATGCAAACCATAAAAAATATGTTTCTAAGATTTCCTTATAATTCAGTATTTTATGATAAGAATTATACCTTTGAAAGGGGTTATTTTAAAACGAGTCCTAACGTGTACAATTTTATTATGTAAGCCTTATATATATATAATTATATAATTTTATTAGTTATGTATTTCAATGCAAATCAGTTTTTTATTCTTACTTTTCTATGAATGATATTGGATGCGAACCGGGTCTTTGTGTTAAGTGCAAACATGTAATAGTTGTAGTTGAGGTTTTATATATTTACAGTTTCTTGAACACTTAAAACCCATAAGGTTTTGTTTTGTTTTTAAAACGGAATAAGTGATAGATTGTTGGAGGTTTCAGATTTCAAGTGAACCATGTTTAATTTATGATAAACCCTATTTATATGCATTGTGTATATATATCCCTATGCATGTATGTCTTTTTAAGATTAATATCTGAAAACCCTAGTTTCAAGAAATGGTTATTAATATTTTTATGCATGTAGGATTTTATTACTTGCCTATGCTGTTTTATATTTCTGTGTCTAAGGGTACACCAATGAACTTGATTAATGTCTCCCTTGAAATGATTTGTGTTTTTTTCAAAAGGATATGCCCTTGCCTGTTTTAAACTTGCATTAAAAGGATATGGATTTAAGGGTTATGTTAATATGTAGAAATCCTCTATTATTTTTATACCAAACTCGTTGCAATGATTTTTAGTGAGCAGAGTGTAACAGCAAATTCTATGACTAGAGAAGAATAATAATTAATGAAATGTATTAATTTTAAAGTGGTTTATTTCCAAGTGTTGGAATTTTAAAGATTTCAAGTGTTTATTATTTTTATACCAAGCATGCCGCAGTAATTATTAGCGGATGGAGATTTGTTGCAAGTACAATGACCTGTGAAGTACAATAGTTAATGCCAAGTAGTTCTTTTCCATGCACTGGAATTTTAGAAACTCATCATTTAATACCCCTTGGGATCAAGTCTCACACATTCATCATCTTATGTGCTTAAATAATTATTCTATGCACATAGCATGCTTGCTTAACCGTGCCTGCTTTTATTCCATATTTTCCATTTTATCTGCCGTAACATGTATTTGTAAACCAATTATATAATTGTTGCCTTATTCATATTGTTCATGCATATGACTCAACATGATAATGAACTAAGAACTAAAATTACCCAAAGTGGTATGGGACACCTTGGGTAATGAGAAATGAAAATGGTATTACCCGAAGTGGTATGGGACACCTTGGGTAATATGAAATGAAAATTAAATATTCAAAGTGGTATGGGACACCTTGAATATCTGACCCTTTCAACATGTGAGAAATGTATGGGACTACCCGGAATGGGGTCCGGTAAGAAGAAAACCTTCCAGGTTGGGGACTTGTTAAAGTAAGCCCTCCGGGTTGGAGACCGGTAAAAGTAAGCTCCTCGATGCATCGATAGTTCTCGAGACAGTCAGATTGGGTTTTTACCCTTAGGTCATGGAACAAGGCTTGGACACAGAGACAATGAGTCCTTCACCATGCATTTATTTGTTTATGACCAACCTAGTGTTTATTCCGATTAGAGGAATAACCTTGGTTATAGAACCTTACCAATGAGTATCAGATAAAAAGAGAAACACAAGAAATATGATATGGCAATGTTGATGCATGACCAATTTCTTTTCCAGAACTTCATTTCAAATGTTTTATTTCAATTATCATGTCATAATGTGCATATTTTTTGTAGATGATGCGCTTGTGCACGACTCTGATGACATTTTCATCTTATTGATCATACACACTTTTCTTGTTTATGGTCACTTTACTTCGTGCAACCCATGCCTTTTTATTATTATGCTTATCTTGTTTGCTATGTGAGTTACCGCTAAGTGTTTTAGTGCATACGTATGAAGTACTTTAACTCTGGTGTATCAACCTTTGTTTAGTCTTGAAGTTTTTTATTTAAGAAATTTTCTAAGTATGGAAAAGTATTTCTCAACGTAGTTTTCAAAAGGTGTATTTAAGTATTTTCAAAAACCCCTTACTGAGTATTTCAATGCTCACCCTATGTTTTATGTTAAATTTTTTTACAGGTTGATAGAGCCTTTCCAAGACTTGAATGTTTGTTCTTAGCTCAGAAATAAAGAAGCAAAACTGTTGTCTCTGATTATCCAGGATCTAAACCAGAAAGTTCCTCCTGATGGGTTATGATGTGTGGCTTATTTGTTTCATTTGTAAGAAATAAATTGCACACCATAACTGAAGCACCGGCACCGGGCTACCGGGGTCAGGGCGTCACAGTTGGTATCAGAGGAATGGTTTAGGAAACCTTGGAAAATTAGGACAACACAAAAACATTAATAATGTTTTACTAAGTAGGGTTTGTTCTTAAACTTCTTAGATGGCAAGACAGCGAACCACGCCTAGACTCTTGACTCTCCCTACAGAAATCATAGAGACTATTGTAGCAAAATCCTGCTCAACATGTTACCAACCTTTTGTTAACTTACGACTCACATGAAAAACCCTCTATGAAATATCGAAAAGCTCGAATGTCCTTTGAATCTTCCGAGGGTCAGAAGTTGTGTATAACCTAATGGCTAGTGCACTGTTTGAGAATTATAAAAAGAAAGGGAAGTACTATGAGGGACTCTTCCTGTGTTTCACCATGAACAATAAATGGTTGGCCTTCCCGGCATTTGGAGAAGCTTCAAAGCAGTTGGACTTCCGCGCAGTCTTTATGTACCAAATCCTATGCTTCAGCATGCTTGGGGAGCTCTGCGATTTTGGATCTTTCCTAGAATCCTTCAATTATGAGATGGTTCGAGAGATCTTTAGGAACCAAATCCAAGCGGATGTCGCGAAGCTTGATGTCACTCGTTCTCATCTCTGAAAAAACACCTGTATCAAGCGAGAGCTTGGCTTCAACCACGATCCACTTTGCCAAAAATGTATTTGGGAAGAGGAGACCCACAACCTCTGTTCAGCCCTGGGGATTGAGTTGAATAGTAACTTATTCCATGGGCCTTGGAGGTAAATGGACATTACCAAGGGTGCCGGAAAAGCTGTGTGAGTAATTCAGTGTTTTTACGCCGATCGAATTGCGGGGACGCAATTCTTTTAAGAGGGGGATAATGTAACGCCCCAGGTTTTATAAACTGGTCCAAGTAAACAATGTTGTGCTCTTTTTTTGATGTCTCTTGTTTTATTTTATTTTATGGTTTGTGTGCAGATAAAGAATTTGAGTGGAAATCAAACATGAAGAATACGATAAACTTTTATATATTTAAAAGATACATTACAACAAGACCCAACTAATTGAATGTACCCTGCACAAGACCTAACACGGCCACAAAAAGACTACAAAGAACCACAACACGGGCAATCGGATAGTCGTCATCTTCAGGATCCATCAGTGTGAAAAGTATAACCGCCAGAATCACCGCGCACGCACTCAGCACCATAGGTATGAGGAGAGCCATCCGCCAAGGGTCCGGTGTTTTAAAAATATAAAACATCCTACCCCTTTCTTTTATAATGGACCTCTAAAAGGAATATGACCATTTTTTTTGACCGTTGGGTTCCAATGGATAAAGTGCATCATTTTATAAAAAAAAATTGTCTTTATAACGCTTTTATAATATTATGGTATTTCATTTTTTAATACAAAATATTAGAATTATATCTTCAAGTATCAAAAAAAATAATAAAATAATATTTTTTCAAATGAATCTATTTTGATCGTGATGATATTTATATGATGGAAAACTTGGTATTTTTAAAATGTGTCGAACATCAAGTCTATAGCGGTATCAGCAATAATTGAAAAAAATGTATCTTTTCGGATCTCTAAAACTATGTGTTTTAAATTAGAGAAAAACTACGGGTCTTTTAAACATAATTTTATAAATAAACAAGTAAAGAATGTTATAAATTGGATTTTTGATTTCTAATTATATAAGTCCCTAATAAAATTTTAGTATTATAATTATAAAATTTATAAGATTTATAGGGTATTTTACATAATCTAGAATGGGATTTTTTTGGAATCTCTAATTTAAATATTTGTGTTACATAGTGTAAATTTAATTTTAATGTTATATACCTTTCTTCCATTTAAAAGTAATCTGTTTTTTTTTAAAAAAAAATGTGTTGTTCCTGTTCGGCGAAGCATATGCTGGTCGTGCAATCGTTCTCCTCCATCCGATCTCCCCTAGGAAGATCCCGGCCGTTGTTGTGTTTTAAAAATGCTCAATGCACTGCAGCCGTCCGATCACGCCCTGGACGAATCCCAGCCATCGTGTGTTTTTTTACTGCTTCTCCCATCGTCTTGAACCTCACGCCAGGGTCCCGCGAACCGAAGCCTGGATTTCCCGAGATGCTACCCTCTCCACTGCTCACGTTGACCTCGCGCACCCACCTCCATAGGACACCGTAGGCTCGGCCTAACCTTCCCCGGATCGTCTTCCTTTAAGAACTGAGAAACCCCAGTGTAAACGGGGTCCTCCGGAGCCAACCCGCGCCACCGCAACGCCAGCCTCGCCGCCGCCTCGTCATCGCCTCGCCACGACACGAACCACCATCGGCTCCACACCACACTCCCGGTGCATGACCACACCAGTGCCGGCGCCACGCCGCTGGTCATCCCACTACTACCTGGTAGTGTTTCCAGGAGGCCTCGACCTCAACGGACTACCTCCGGCCACCCAGCAAGCCTCCCTCCGGTGAGCTCCTCCCTTAAGCGGTAAGGGTGCCCTATTTGCATGCCTTTTTTTAGAATCCCACCCATGCACCTCAGTTTTTAATTATCCATATAAACATGGGTATATATATATAAATTATAGTTAAAGGTATATATATATATATATATATATTCCATGCAAACCATACAAAATATGTTTCTAAGATTTCCTTATAATTCAGTATTTTATGATAAGAATTATACCTTTGAAAGGGGTTATTTTAAAACGAGTCCTAACGTGTACAATTTTTTTATGTAAGCCTTATATATATATAATTATATAATTTTATTAGTTATGTATTTCAATGCAAATTAGTTTTTTATTCTTACTTTGTCTATGAATGAAATTGGATGCGAACTGGGTCTTTGTGTTAAGTGCAAATATGTAATAGTTGTAGTTGAGGTTTTATATATTTACAGTTTCTTGAACACTTAAAACCCATAAGGTTTTTTTTAAATGGAATAAGTGATAGATTGTTGGAGGTTTCAGATTTCAAGTGAACCATGTTTAATTTATGAGAAACCCTATTTATATGCATTGTGTATATATATCCCTATTTATGTATGTCTTTTTAAGATTAATATCCGAAAACCCTAGTTTCAAGAAATGGTTATTAATATTTTTATGCATGTAGGATTTTATTACTTGCCTATTCTATTTTATATTTCTGTGTCTAAGGGTACACCAATGAACTTGATTAATGTCGCCCTTGAAATGATTTGTGTTTTTTTTCAAATGGATATTCCCTTGCCTGTTTTAAACTTTCATTAAAAGGATACGGATTTAAGGGTTATGTTAATATGTAGAAATCCTCTATTATTTTTATACCAAACTCATTGCAATGATTTTTAGTGAGCAGAGTGTAACAGAAAATTCTACGACTAGAGAAGAATAATAATTAATGAAAGGTATTATTTTTAAAGTTGTTTATTTCCAAGTGTCAGAATTTTAAAGATTGCAAGTGTTTATTATTTTTATACCAAGCATGCCGCAGTTATTATTAGCGGATGGAGATTTGTTGCAAGTACAATGACCTGTGAAGTACAATAGTTAATGCCAAGTAGTTATTTTCCATGCACTGGAATTTTAGAAACTCATCATTTAATACCCCTTGGGATCAAGTCTCACACATTCATCATCTTATGTGCTTAAATAATTGTTCTATGCACATAGCATGCTTGCTTAACCGTGCCTGGTTTTATTCCATATTTTCAATTTTATCTGCCGTAACATGTATTTGTAAACCAATTATATAATTGTTGCCTTATTCATATTGTTCATGCATATGACTCAACATGATAATGAACTAAGAACTAAAATTACCCAAAGTGGTATGGGACACCTTGGGTAATGAGAAATGAAAATGGTATTACCCAAAGTGGTATGGGACACCTTGGGTAATATGAAATGAAAATTAAATATTCAAAGTGGTATGGGATACCTTGAATATCTGACCCTTTCAACATGTGAGAAATGTATGGGACTACCCGGAATGGGGTCCGGTAAGAAGAAAACCCTCCAGGTTGGGGACTAGTTAAAGTAAGCTCTCCGGGTTGGAGACCGGTAAAAGTAAGCTCCTCGATGCATCGATAGTTCTCGAGACAGTCAGATTGGGTTTTTACCCTTAGGTCATGGCACAAGGCCTGGACACAGAGACCATGAGTCCTTCAGCATGCATTTCTTTGTTTATGACCAACCTAGTGTTTATTCCGATTAGAGGAATAACCTTGGTTATAGAACCTTACCTATGAGTATCAGATAAAAAGAGAAACACAAGACATATGATATGGCAATGTTGATGCATGACCAATTTCTTTTCCAGAACTTCATTTCAAATATTTTATTTCAATTATCATGTCATAATGTGCATATTTTGGGTAGATGATGCGCTTGTGCGCGACTCTGATGACATTTTCACCTTATTGTTCATACACACTTTTCTTGTTTATGGTCACTTTACTTCATGAAACCCATGTCTTTTTATTATTATGCTTATCTTGTTAGCTAAGTGAGTTACCGCTAAGTGTTTTAGTGCATACGTATGAAGTACTTTAACTCTGGTGTATCAACCTTTGTTTAGTCTTGAAGTTTTTCATTTAAGAAATTTTCTAAGTATGGAAAAGTATTTCTCAACGTAGTTTTCAAAAGCTGTATTTAATTATTTTCAAAAACCCCTTACTGAGTATTTCAATGCTCACCCTATGTTTTATGTTAAATTTTTTTACAGGTTGATAGAGCCTTTCCAAGACTTGAATGTTTGTTCTTAGTTCAGAAATAAAGAAGCAAAGCTGTTGTCTCTAATTCTCCAGGATCTAAACCAGAAAGTTCCTCCTGATGGGTTATGATGTGTGGCTTATTTGTTTCATTTGTACAAAATAAATTGCACACCATAACCGAAGCACCGACACCGGGCTACCGGGGTCGGGGCTTCACAAGTTTCGACCTTCCTTTTCATACAAAACCATGGTAATGGAAGGAGTCTCTAATTTTCATTTCTACTTTGAGTGCACATTAAATGATTTCTTCATAGCTATTAAAGTCTCTTATATCAATCACCATTTATAGTATTCGATTTATGCCACCAAATAATCAATCAATTTTACTTTAATTGATTGTGATTAAACCATATTCAGACCTTAGATGTCTTGAAAAGATTTCTTCATAGGTATATATTGATTCATCATAATTTTCTTTAAACTCAAGGAATTAATTCTCCATAATTATATCTAGAATATGACTAAAGTAATCACTAGAAAATATCTCTTTAAACTCATCCCATTACCTGGATTCAATTTCATCCTATTCCCCTATATTATTAATAAGATTCTACCATTTAAATTATTTGTATTCTAGATGATATATAGCTAGGAAAACTATTTCATATAATTCGAATTTAAGAAAAAAAATTATTTTCTCAATGGTTTAGATCTATTAGACAACATCTAGTGGGTAAATGGATACACAAAAATACGGTGGATATTTCCTCATGAAATATTCAATAAATTTTCCCCTATTTTGATCATTTCAAAACTCATCATGATTCACATCCTGAGAAATTTTCATGATAATATAAAAAATATTGTACATTCCTACTCTTATTACATTTGGTTTCTCAGGAGGAATATCATTACATTCCGCATAACATTTAGCATGAACACGATTCCCTCTTATTATAGTAATTGAATAAAACTAAAAATCACAGTGTTAGAAACAATAATCATTTCAGAAAACTACATAATCATGAAAAAATAATTTATATAATGACTAAATTCTTACACCTCCTCCTTTTATACCTTAGGTTTAACCTAATGCATTCATGATCATTCCAAACATATTGGATTTTATGTTATACATAGTCTTGTCCCCTTGGGATTATTTTTTTTCTAACCCTAATATCAATAAATTGACTATTCCCTTCTCTGATAAAAACTATAACGGACCATGTTTTTTGAACATTAATATTACATATTCTTGGATGAATATTTGATACATAACACTTCAATCTATTCTAGAATCATAAAGGTTTAGTTCCATTGTAGACAAGAGATATATATATTTTATTTTAGGAATGATATTAAACATATCCCACAATGATCTTAACACTTAGTTTTCTTTGTACACATTCCATATTTAAAACATTTCTTAAAGAATAGGGGAAGGGAAACATAATAAATGATTATCTTAGTTTCTTAGTAAGGGAAAACATGATAGATATTTAAAAATAATCATATAAATCATAATAAAAGAATAATGGTATGAGATCATGAACATAAATTACAAATACTAAACCCAATAAGTCCTAGATAAAAACATGAGGCATGGCATAAAGCTTTAGCATTTCCAAATACATGAATTTCAAGAAAACATCATCAATATTGAACCATATGTTCAGGTCATAAAATTATGGCACCGTTATATGAGTTTAAATCATTTCATAATTCAAGGTTAAATACCAAGATTATCATAATCAATCATGAATTACCACCTATTTCCAATATCATATGGAGCAGGAATCATAACCTACATATCATAGCTGACCAAGAACATCAACTTACATCCCATATTGGATTAATCCCATCAACATCCATACCACGATTATCTCATAAGATATTAATCATTAATGAATGCACTTGAGGGATAGAAAATTCCAATCCCACTAGTCACATAATGAAAACCATACATATCCATGCCACAATTTCATAAAACATCCATCATATTATCATATCATAACCCATACAAATAAATGGGTTTAATAAACCCTTCATAAATTCATTATAGCATAACCCATGAGAAATAGATGTTTTTCATAAAAATAAAATAATCATACACATAAACCATCCATAGAAAGAATAGGTATGTTACCATTGAATAATTTTATTAGTGAATCATTGATTTCACCAATGGATGTTATGATTTATAGAAATTCCATTAAAATCTAATTGAAAAATTTCTTGAGGAAATTACCATTTTTAAATTCAACTAACATATTTAAACTGAAAATATTTTACAAATGTTATAAAAATACTTTTACATGAAAAGAAACTTTAAAACTAGTAAAGGAAGTCGCAAATAATTTAGTGGTCATAATAGTGGTAAATTATATTCATACTGTATATGTTAAAAGAAAACATTTCAGTCGCATTTTTTATAGTCAAAAAGTACCTCATTTGCAAAAAAGATATGAAGAAGAATTTTTAACACATTTTTCGAAAATTAAAAAAAATTTATAAAATTATTTTTAACATTCATTTGATATAAATAAATTCATTTTTTAGAAAAATTTATAAAATATGAATATGGAAGATAAATATTCCCGACAGAATAGTAAAACAGGGTCATTTTCCATAAAAATGCAATTAAAGTCTCTTGATTACATAAAGGTGAGAATATGAAATGAAAACATGTATTCATAAAAAATTAAGAAAATTATAATAATAATTAATGATATTAACCAAATAATAATAATTTAATTTCCTTTAATTTAAATTCAACCATTCACAATCTCGATTAAAATTGGATCGAATCCTAAACCCCTTACCTGAAGTCTAATATTTATTTGTACAAATTTGAACCTCCATTGTTGTAAATTTTAATTTTTGTTAAACAAAAATATGATCCAAACATAAATATATCATATTGTATATGATTTATTTTTGACATCTTATCAACTATCTAATGTAAATTTGTTATTGAAATCAGTATTTCAGGTGGTACCTTCCTTGTTTTTCTTGTATGTTTCAGTTCGATAGTCTCGACCATTATTATTCCTCATGGGTATATCATATATATAATAAATATCACATATATATATATATATATATTATTTCATAAACTTTATAGGTATAAAAATGAATCACATCGTTCAAGCAGATGGTTGGTCGAACATACGCATGATTGATGATTCTATTTTTAGATTGATGGAATGAATGAAAGATAAATAATTATTAAACTATACATAATAATTATTATTTCATATATATCATATATATATATATATATTAAATCCATCATTAATACTATCCATGGGAAGTTGTAATTAAAAAACAATTTCATGAGTTTGGGAGACAGTAGTCCACCACACCCACAAATGATGGTTTCATTTCCCATTTGATGGAAGAAGAGATGAGTATAGGTTATGTAACTAAAATAATAATATACATTAATATGGAATATAATTATTTTATAATATTATAATTGTTTAATATGATTTTATGGATGTGGAAAAATAAATAAATTGAAAGATGTCGGGTAAGACGATTTAGTCTTCATTGAGAAATACATTTTAGCTTACACTTTAAGCCTTGAAGGTATTGTATTTGGGAAATAAAAGAATCTAAATGACATGTTTATGTTTCTAAAAAGTTGTTATTTCCATTATTATATAAATATAAGTCTCAATGTGGTGTAAATAAGTGATGGAGACGATGAACTTCTACAGTTATGGAGGGGAAAACTTATTAAAATTTATAAAATATTAAACTATAATAAAGTAATTATCTATAAAAATGAATTTTAATGGATATTTATATTTAGATTTGGTATTATGAAGTTATAATCCACACAACTAATCGAATTTTTATTAGTTTATGTCATGTTTAAATATTTATCCTTTTGTTCATTACATTAGTAAACATATTTTAACATTAACCAAGGTAATGCCCCTTTCACTAATAAAGGGTTAAAAGTTTACATATATAGTGAGAATATTCTCATAAATGTAAAAGGGATAATATTTTTTTACAACATATTATCATATTTTTAAGCATTAATGAATTTAATTTTATTTAAATAATTTAATTAAATAATATTCTGGAAAAATATCATTAACGTATATTTTTATACTATTCAATAAATTTGACAATAAAGAAAACAATGAAAACGAATAATTATATTTTAATACATTTCATGTTTACTAATATAGTATATGTTTCACCAATCTTATAACGTATAATATTATTAGAATTAAATTTTTTAATTTTCAATTAATTGAAAATTTACTTTGTTAGCATGGTGTTTGAATTTAATGTAACTATATAATACCTAAAAATTATAACTAATTTATTTGTATTAATATAATTTTAGTATACACAATATAGACATTTATATTCATTCTCCAATTGTTTAACTATAAGTGAAGACATAAGTGATATTTAAATCCAAAAGAGTAAAATTTTGTTTCACTGCATTAAATATTATATAGGCACTTTTCATTGAAAGGTATACCTTAAATAATAAATTTCAATTCTATGGTGTTAAATTTCAAATTAAATTTATCTATTTATAATTATGGTGAAACATGATGACCTCTTCACTATGTTTTAACATTGATTAACCCCATTTTCCCATTACCGAGGTGAAAAAGTTTACTGCGGTTATTATTCATGATGCCTACAAATAAATGGAATCTATTTAATAAATTTGAACCTCCAGATTCAAAATATTATTTCAATTTTATAAAATTTAAAACCTATATTTGAAACAACTTACTTTTAAATTACGTGTATAAAACTCGAAGAAAACTATTTATTAGAAAAATACTATTTTAAGAATAAAAAATTATTTATTCTTATCCCATGCCTAGAAAAATATTAGATGATTGTTAAAATATTTTACTATATATTTATTTTATATATTTTATTTAAATCATCGACCAATTGTATGTAATTTAACTTATTAACATAGAAATATATTTGGCGCATAAAAATAATTTTCTCACAAAAAAAATATTTTATTTTAAAAAGGTATTATTTTTATTTCCAATTAATTTATAACAAATGAAACATTTTTATTCATGTTTAAACCTAAAAAATATTCATATTTTAGTTTTACTATTCAATCTTGCCAATATAATGACTAATTTTTAAATATATACTATATTAGAGCTCATTTATACTCTAGATTGTGTGTTTTGTAGGATACCAAAAGTTTATCAGTTGAAGAGAACAATTCTGAAACATATTAGGGTATTACACTTAGGAACATTTTATTTTTATGGGATCTTTGATATCTTTAATTTTACCCTTGCTATGAATCTGAGATCACCCTTTATTATGTTTTTTATTTTCATGGAAAATGATATTATTTTTAAGTATTCCATATATATGAAGGGTGGTAGATGGGAAGAATATAATGGGAGAAGATGTATATGTATTATGTATGAGTTTTTTATGTATCCCAGTTTCCAGTGTCACTAAACCTTTACAGTTGTGGTGAGGATCGTAATGCGATGGTTGGCATATTATTCTAATAATATGTAACATCTATTTAATAAAAGTTTAGGTCTCTTAAGTTGGTATCAAATTAACATTTAATTACTTTTATAATGTAGGCTGGTGAAAATATAGTCAGATCCCTTAGTGAAAACCTAATTATAGGATAACCACATAAGTTATGGTAAATAAAGGAGTGTGGTATTCCAAGATTTACATACATGTGTAGATAGTAGAAAGTGGATGCAGTTATGGAACAGATTAATTGTTGGGTAACAACCCTGAATTGGGTGTATTGGGAACTAACTTGATCATCAGCAATGCATGATAAGTTGGTCAAGACTGTACACCTGGACAAAAACTCTTTGTTTATATGAATGGGTTAATTACAATTTTAATTATGATATATTATGAACTATATTAATAGATATTAACCATGTAAGTATTATATTAATCGTATGGTGTCCTATTTTTAAAAGGAGTTGTCATGATCAAGGCATAGTAAAAATTATTTTCATGATTCTATGATTTCACAATATGATTATTTTTTTATCAAAATATGTTATTAATTTTTTGTTTAATGTTGGAACTAGAGGGGACTATGTTAGCACTGAATTTTACAGACAATGAAGTTATTATCCTCCTGATAAAATGAATGTTATGGGTTTTTAATGAAAAATACAATTGTTAAGCTTAAAAATATTTCTCATGCCATAAGTCATGCTGAGCTTTGAATTATGAAAAGGAGGGAATAATGTTTTCCTTTTGTCCTTTATACAAAAAATACACCATATTTTTATGGGTTTTCTAATCCATTATTTGTAATGTAATCGATTTGAAATAATGAAAATATATTTTTCATTTTTCAGAGTTTGAATTAAGAAGAAGTTATTTTTTATATTTATCATTCATAAGTAAAATTAGATCAATGTTGTACATTGATCACAAAGTTATGGAAATGAGAATAAATTGAATATATGGAGTGGAATGTGTCTAGGATATTATTTTTTAATAACCACTTTATTGATTTTATTCATACAAAATTAAATAATATATTACTTAAGCTAAATAACAAGTATTAAGAATCCATTATTATATATTTGGAATATTTTATAGGACTATCGACGTACACTTCTAGTTTTCTCATTCTAACAAAATATAAGATTTATTTATACTTTAGTTGATTTAAACAATGTCTGTAAAGGGTATAATAAATAATAGACTTGAGTATCTACAAATAAATCATTCAATGTATTATCATGGTATAAATGGAGATTGGATTTGAATGTCAATCCCATGATTTTGATAATAAAATAAAGGTTGAATTCAATATAAATTGTAATAACAAAAACCATAGGGGAAAGGAGATGCACATTCCTTTATATTCAATGTGTAGAAGGAAAAACAATGAAAATTATCATAATTGGACTAGAAAATGTTTTTATTTTGGAAAAAAATTAATTGATGAAAATAATAATAAAATAATATGAAGAGACTATACAACGAAAGGAATATTGAAATAGCTATACAGAATGCACCACCAAAACTCTAATGTTTCAAATTTAAGGATAATGTGCATATCACTAACTAGTTCTCAATCCCAATGGTTAAGGATGATGATAAATGTAAATTCCCACTTAAACACAAAGACAAATGGGAATATCATATGATCACTATTGTCAATGTGGGGTGTGATAATGAAGTGGTGAAAGGTACAACTGCCATTAAAAATTAAAATTATAATTTATTATTTCATTTTAGATCTATGCACTATTTCATACCAAAATAATTTTATGGTGGTATCAAATTAACATGTTAATTATTAGATGATCAATTGGTAATGAAAACTTTTAAGGGTATGATGATTTTATATTGAGTCTATAATTCTACTCCAATTGAAGTGTGTGTGAATGTAATTTCTAAGAATATTATTAATTTACCTATATTGGAATTTAAAGTCATTTTTATAATGATTGGATTTATTGATATAGACAACCAATTAATTTACAATGAAGGAATTTCAAATTTTATATTCAAAAAGAACATATGATCATCTATATGTTTGGGGATAAATAAAATATTCCAATGGAAATTACCTCAATTTTAAGTGTCTTGATTTTTATTCAAAAGGTTTATCTATCTCATATAGTTAGGGAGAAACTCAATATCAAATAATTCTAATTTTATGAGTGTTTTTTGATATTTTTTAATATAGTTAACTAGACATCATTTGAATCATTATGCTGCATTTTCAATATAACTCATACATGTAGAGACACTATTATAAAAAACACTATATATAATGGCCCTGATTAAGGCATAGTAATTGAATTGGAAGATCCAGGAGAACCTTGATAAGGTATTCATATAGTCTATTGTATCATCCTGAGGTTCATCAATTCATTTTATTTAGAATAATGATTTTCAAAGGATATTTCCATTAATTGTTGATAATTTATCATGATCACTATCAAGAACATGTACTATCTACCATGTCTTGGTGACTTTTTTGATCAACTATACAGAGCTCAAAAAATTTCCTTGAATGGCCTTAGTTCCAGAGATAATCAATTGAGGGAATGTAATGATGATATATACAATACTACCTTTAATATGAGTTATAAATACAATGAATTAATAGTGATTCCATATTATCTTACTAAACCCGTACTATCATTATGGATTTAAGGAATAGTGAATTTAGATTTTACCTACATCAGTTTTTGGTAGTATTTATAGATGATATTATAATATATTCCAAGGGAAATGAAGATCATGAAGCTCATTTGAGAATTATAATAAATTCACTATGGATGGATAAGCTACATACAAAATGTAATATGGTTATTTTTTATTTAAAAAAATATTCATTTTGTATCATATTATCATGATTTAGGGTATATGGATGGATTTATCAAACATGGATGTCACTAATCCTTGGCCAATACTAACCACATGTGATGCGATCTATAGTTTTCTTGGTTTGCATGGATATTATTCATACATTGTAAAGAATTTCTCATGGGTATATATTCCATTGACCAAGTTAACTCAAATAGGATTAATGTTCCATTGGACAAATAAATTTTAGGAAAATATCAAGAAACTAAAATTAAGGTTAGTCAACACAACAATTCTCACATTACCCTATTGTGGAGAAGGGTTTCGGATCTATAATGATGAAATGAATAAGGCACCGATATGTTTCCATGGGATGAATGATATAATGATAACTTATGACTCACTTCAATTGATGTTTCATGATAAAAATTACCCGACTCATGATTTAGAGTATTATATGATAATTTTCTAATTAATGATAATGATAAATTATCTTTTTCAAGTAAGGTAAGACATGTATACTAAATAAAAAATAAATATTTATTTATTCACTCAAAAATAGTTGAACATGCGAGAGAAATGATGATTAGAGTAGATTGAAGATTATGAATACATGACACATTAAAACTACGGTAAAGAGAACAAGTCTGAGGAAATTATGAGTTAAAAGGATCATGTGAGTCAATCTATGATTATGATCATAAAGTATATGATAGTTCTGAATTTTCAAATGATGGACCATGAAATGGTGAAGAAAGGGGAGAAATCATATCTTTCTCTAATGAGTGTTCTTCTATATATTTCTGTGAATATTAATGATTTTTAGAAGAAAGATATAAAAATGTAAATGATGTTGAGAAATGTTTATGAGTACAACCTTGATTTTTAAGGGAATGATATAGTTCAGGAATCAAGTATGCTTTTTCATCCATACAATATTCTAAGAAGTAGTTTTTGGATGAATAAAATATTCCATCATTCTCTATTCATCCTGAAAGTTCAAAGGTGTATAGAGATCTGGATGATTATTTATGGTAGGAAAAAATAAAGATATATATTTTAGAAGATGTATCTAAGTGCATAGTATATCAAAAAGTAAAGGTTGTGAGAAAAATGTATAATGGGATGTTTCAACCATTACCCATACCAAAATGGTAATGGGAAAACATCACCTTTGATTTCGTCTTTGGACTACCCAAAATATAAAAAAATAATGATATCTAGGTTACAGTCTATCCCTATATGAGTTTAGAACACTATATCACTATCAAAGAACATTTATCATTTGATTCAATTTATAGGATATATATTAAAGAAGTGGTAAGGTTTTAAGGAGTACTACATTCTATTATATTTGACCGAGATTTGATAGCTTACCTCAAAATTATTGTGAAGTATTCAACATGCTATAGATGTAGAATTTTTTTCAACACTTCTAATAATTATCATATAGATATCTATTCTGAGAGAAACATTTAAACTCTAGGGGATATTCTGAGATCCTTTGTATGGATTTCAAATGTCATTAAAATAAATACCTTAATATTTTCATGTTTTCTTACAATAATACATTTTTCTGGATAATTCAGATGGGTCCTTATGAATCCATATGTGGAAGGAAGTGTAGATTCCAAAATAATGGAATGAAGTGGGATAAATAAATATGTTGGGACTTTATCTTTCTGAGTAAATAGAAGATAATGTTAGATCCACTCTGAAATACACTAAGGGATCACAATGTGGATGGAATATTTATGATGAAAATCATCAGTGAAATCTATAATATATAGTTGTGGAGAAAGTATTACTCTGAATTTATCTATGTAATATGTCTAAATGAATCTAAAATAATTTAAATTATATCCCTTGGAATATTACACCCATTCATATTGATAATTGAGTAGGTACGACAGCTTATCACATGGTGCTTCAACGGATCCTCTTTCAAGTTCATGATGGGTTCTACATGTAACTCATGTGGATGTATATTATTTATGGTTCACATCTAATAAACATATGCGAAAAACAATTATATCATGATCTTTTATATAAATAAAAAATGGTATAAATCTTGTATCTCAGAGATAAGGTGATACAGAACGATATTACTCACCTAGTTAAAGTTCTCCGGGGGAATTAGAAATTTGAAGAAGCTACATAAGAACCTAAAGATAAGATGAAATAAATATATCCTCATATTTTTCTATTAGAGAGTCAAAATGTCAAGGAAAATATTTAATTTATGCGTGGTAGAATGTAAAAACTATATATTTTGAGATATATTCCTCTTTAAGTAAAATTAATTTCATCATTATCTTGTGATATTTTCAACCTTGAGTCTAAATGTTATATAATATAGTATATAATTATAAAATAGCCATTAGATAAGTGGTATGAATATGAAAAAATATTTTTTATAAATATATATAAAGGTTTTATATTAAGAAACTATTTTGATAAATAATTACACAAATTTCAGTAAAGACATTATATGATTAAAAAATACATTTTCCCCCAAATGTTTTTTATTGTTTTTGTGAGAAAATAATTCAAATAATTTATTCCAAGTTTCGAAAATTTATTTTAAAATATAAAATTATTTTTTGAAATATGAATTTCAAAATTATATTAGTGTGTTTTTTCAAAATTTTTATAAAATCAATAATTTCTAATGAATAATGAAAAATTTCATTTTTATTGAAAACCATATTTTCATTTAAAGAATTAAAAAATTGATTTTACTTTTTAAAATTCTGGAAAAATACAATTATTTCATATTTTTTTAATTAATAATCCAATTATGTGATTGTAATAAAATTTATGTGGAATTTTTCATTTGAAAACATTTTTTACATAGGAATTTTTTTTCTTCTAAAAAATCATTTTTGTTGTGTTTTACGAGTTTGATTTTAAATTAAATTCTGAAATTTTTAGAATTTATTTGATAAAATGTATTCCATATTTTTAATTATAACAATTAATAATATTAAATAATTTCAACTTAATTTTTGGTCAAAATGAATAGTAAAAACAATAAAACTATATTACCGTGGTTGAGGTTGAGACAAGTTTACCGGGGGAGGGGTTAAACTAAAGTGATAAGGGATAAAATGGCCTAAAAAATTATATAAATCATATTTCAGGGTATAATTTATACTATACCTACTCTATTGTTTAGAAATGTTCCATCTTAAAGCCATTTGTTTCCATTAATCCATTATCATATTTTAATCTTTTAAGAAATTTCATACATGCCCTCTCCCACACTTGTAAAAGGAACCTCATACCTTCTCGTAATTAAACTACTTTTAACCACATATCTCAAAATAAAAATAGCAAATTTTCCTATAAATATCACTTTAATTGACTTAGTGGTTATTTTATTATTAAAATACCCTTCCAATGGTCCTTAAAAAAGATCTAATGGGGGTCAATGAAAGAATAGATAATCATCCTTCCAAACCAATTTAATTTTATTTATTCTTATAACTACTATAAATATATGTTATCAGAATAAAATAATAACATATTTATTATTAATGAAAAAAAATTATTTTCATTATGTTACCACCCTTATCAACCATTTTTCCAATCAAGTAAGAAGTGAATGTTTTCGTTATGTGATAGTGTAGACTACCCCCTCTACATAGTGACATAATTAAATTTCCATAACTACATTTCACGGATGGATATAATGATGGGGTTAATACTTATATATTATATGTTTGAAATAATAATTATTTTTTAACTATAATATCATATCTCACATATTACCATCATATTCGTTGGAAAATGATAATGTCACTTGTGCATAGGTATAGACTACCACATTAAAAATGCGATCAGATTCATTTTTCATTTTAAATAAACATGGATGGTAATAAGTATATATTTATTGTTTCTTAATGTTATTTATTATATAATCATGTTTCTATAATGATAATATAGTAATTTAATTTATTTACTTACTTTTGTTGGAAAATGAAAAAAACATTCATGCGTATATATTGTAACATCCCAAGTAAATGAAGAATAAGATATTTTTATATTTATTAATATTTTTTAATTAAATATTAATTTTACTTTAAAAGGGTTGCTATGTTCAATAGCGTACCCGATACGCAACAACGGGTTTCTTTGGAATCTTACGTTGCACACTAATAATATAATATTATTATTTTAAATGGTAGTTAACTCCTAGCCGTTTTATTGGTTGTAATAAATAGAACTAACTACAATATGATTATACATGATTGTTAAATGTATTTACATTATCCAATAAAAATTTAGAGGCTTAAAATGTGAATGAATCTAATTTTAAGCATAATTTACATTAAAAGGCCGATTTATCACCTTTTAATGGCGAACCCATTATAAAATATAGTTTTTTTCACTTTAATACATTCTATATGACCAAATAAAATCATTATTTAGAATGGGGACATAAAAATTTACTTTGTGCAATTTTTCGAATTTTTCCAATAAAGTTAATTTCTTAATGAATAGTGAAGAATATTGCATTTTAATTCAAAAGTTCCTTTTAATATAATTTATTTATATGGATATATTATCTTTTTAATTGGTTTTAAAGTGAAATTAAAATATATTTTTACCACTTAAGCCAATGTTGGTCATTGGAATTAATTTTACTTTGAAATTGGACATAAACAAGTATCAATCTTTTGATAGTTATTTTTTCTTGAAAACACGTCATTTGTTTTGATAATGGGAATTAATTTTAAAATTAATTAATTCCACTTCCATGTTTTGAAATTGGGAAAATATACATCATTTTTGAATTTGGAATATCAAGTATAGCGTAAGTTAATTTTTTGTATTTTTTTTGAAAAACATCAATTTTGATGAATAGTGACACCACTTAGTAGTAGTTAAAAAATTGAATTTTTCATTTAAATGAAATTTTACCACTTCAGTGAATTGAATTTCAAAAATCCAACATACATGGTTGTTATCAAGAAGTAAAATGTGGTTCATGAAGATGAAAATAATTTTTGGTGAATAGTAACTTTGGACTTTTATTTACCGCTGTTAAAGGTAAATAGGGTAATTCAAGATAAAAATTATATTATAATAAATACAAATTACCTTAACATTTGACCAAACCTTATTGGATGAGTCATTAACGACCATGGTCATATTTGGGTCTATTTTTGGACCCCTTTGATCCACTTGAGAGTGAAAATGACAATTTAGATTAATTAACTTAATGTAAAGGAAAATATGACAAAAGAAAATATCATTTAGTAAATTAATTTTTAGAAGGGGTTATATAAATTATATTTTTGACTATAAATATTATTAGAAAGCTAAAACGATTTCCTATATCATGGTATTTTTTTATAATTTTTAGACATCTAATAAATTAAATTATTTATGACACAATAATGATACAATATTTACCTCATTAATAAATGATTTAAATAAATAAGATTATAATGATTAAAATATTATCCAAAACATGTCCAATTCTGAATGGATGACTTTATTTCGACCATGAATTATCTTATCTTCGAATATAATTATTTTTGGACCATTAGAAACCAAATATCATTATATAATAAAATAATAGTTTCACACTTTCCTAAAGAGCCCCTCCTCTCCCCTATAAAAGGAGACCACTTCTATGAAATTCCTCACAACTCTCAAGCCATTTTTCTCGTTCAACCTCTGCCAAATTAAGCTCTCAACATCCCTCGCCTCCCCCTAGAAGCCTTACCTTTGGTATAAGGCACTTCAAGAAGTCCTTTTGGTTCAAAAAAAGGAGTTACCCAAATTAATGGTAACAATTTTTCATAAATTGTTTTCTTTTATTTTACTTCTCCAACCCCTATAATCATTTTATTTCCTTTCTTTTGTGACAAAAAAAGTATCCTAAATATACTAGTATGTTGTTATGAGAATTATTTGAACTACACTTACACACAACTACATCTAATGGATGAAGAACATAATGTTTCTGTGGATGGAAAACTAACGCCTCACGAAACGATGATTGTTCAATTACATCTTACCCTTCCCATGGGGACCATTATGATGGCACAATATTTATATATGATATATATAATGTTTATGATTTCATTATTCTTTTGTACTTCCCATTTATACCATGCCTTTATGGTTTCCATAGTGGGTAAATACGATAATCTCATTTGAGGAAGTGCGAACTATCACCCCCTTAAAGTGATGTGACTCGTTAATGCCTTATGTGGGATGTATAAAGGATAGTGTTAACGATATTATATTGTACTGGAAGTATAATATACCAATGTTTCATTATGTTTTATTTCCATTAAAATAAGAAATAGAAATGAAAGTAGCGTTCTTGCGTACGCACTTCCTACCATCTCCATGAACGGTGCATTTCATTTATTACCTCTAAATGTTATGTACTATTATAAAAAAATTTATATACTGGATATATATGATATATATGGTATCCAAATCATGAATATCATTCTGGATATAATGAACCCTTTACCACATGGACAACCTGTAAATATAAGTTGTTCATTTTTACTCAAGTACCAAATATCGACAAAATGAACGTTATTAACTTAAATGATTGCATAATGTTTATAACATGGTAATAAGAGATATAAAAGGAATATTAAACATGAAAAAGGTTCTTAAAAAAGTAGCAATTAACTTTAGTTTATTTTTAAGGAGATTAAAGAACGATCAGGTCAAGTTGAACGCGAGGTAAGGGACTTCATCTCGATCTCCTTTAATTGAGGCATATTTTGTTCTAATACAAGACTTTGTAGTATACGATGTATAAAAACCTTTGACATTTCATTCCATTCAAAGATAATCTTTTTCTATGAAGCGTTTTAGTAAACAAAAAAATAGAATGTTTCTTTTAACGTACACGGTGACAATGACATTTTCTACCGCTGCGAGTATTATTTGATCTTTGGCTTCCTCAACAAGCAATAGTGTTTTTAAAAGAAAATAAATACCCTATACTCTTTTACGTATTTTTGGTATTGAAAATGGTTTTGAAAATGGACTGGTTTTGTCAATATATTTAAGTGATATATTGTGATCGAAATGTGGAAATGTTTACTTTCATTTATATTTGTTTCCTTTATATTTGTTGTATGTGTTATGGTTTTATATTGGTACTTGGACATTTGACGGGTGGTTACATGATAAAACAAATAATGGGTGGTACCGTGAATACCAGGACGAGTGGTTACGTTATATCCTCCAAAGCATTGGGTATGGAAGTCAGTCGTATGGCTATTCCATTTAGTGATATGTGTGGAAGTCGACCGTATGGTTATTCCATTTATGTATGTTTATGTCCCAAGTTACCTTTATATGTTATGTGTTCTTTATATGGGGTTTATGGAAATATTTTGGTTACAAAAGGGTAAGTAATGACCCTTTATTTAGTGAAGAGTATTTACTACTTCATAAAGGTGAAAAGTATTACTTATGTTAAAGTATTCACGGTTTACTTGTTGTTTTGAAAAACTAAAAGTTTTACTTCTATGTGTATCCATTACTGAGCTTTTTATGCTCATCCCAAGTTATTGAAATGTTTTTCACAGGAAATAATGTGGAATAGGGTAAGGGATGGGATCAAGGAGAAGTCATGCTCTCTAAAACATGGAACTAGACAAGACTCTTTATTTTCAAGAGTTCATGTTTTATAAAAAAATGGAAACTGTGTAGAAGTGTCTACTTTGTGATATTTTGAAATGTAATAGTTATGGCCTAACTCTCTAAAACTATAAACCTGAAAAGATACTTAATGTGAATTTTTCATTTAATTAAATATTAAGTAAGTTTTAAGGTCAGGTCCTTATATATATGGGCCATTGTTTCCATGAATGATGTAAATCATTTTTATATCTCTATAATTTATTGACTATTATAATAAATATATAATTAATATATAATATTTTTTTTATAATGAATTAAATAATTGATATTTTGGAAAAATTATAAATGTACAAGGACCAAAATGACTAAACTGCATTATCAATGAAAAATGTAGCCATTAACACTCAGAAACATAATGTTTAATAATGAATTATTAATAAATGGTTGTTAAAATGTTATAAGAGAATAATATATGATATAATAAGTATATAAGTGAATTTATTTATTCTTTAAATAAATTTAAATTTATTATATAATTTGATAGAGAGTTAAGGATGAATGTTGAACTTAAGGTAATGGATTGATGTTTCAATATCATTTTAATCGAGATTCTTTATACATGAATTTAAATTGAAAACAATTATATGATCCTTTCATGATAAAACCGAGTCATATAGTTTTCCATTGTTTATTCATTTTATTTTCATATTATTATACAACTTTACTCACTTTTGTACTATAAATTATTATTAAAAATATTTTCATAAAAACAGTCTTTATTTTCTCTCTGTCATGTTTTTTTTCAATGTCCATGTTTTATTTAAAATGTATTAAATATTGGGTTTTATATTATACTATGATTATGTAAAATAATTTTGTCCCATGTTTTACATTCTACAATTTTTGTACGTGAAGCTACTTCCCATCTTCTTAATGAGTTACTTTTTTACATTCAATCAAAAATATGAAAGGCATTTATATTTTAACATGAACGACATGAATGTATTTTCCTTTCATCATGATAGCACAATTCATCAACAGTTCCATAAATATTTTTAATGGTTCTTTTAATATAATTTTTCTCCACATTAATTTTGAAATTTCATATTTTAAATAAGAGATCTCAAAATGAATGGAGAATTTTTCTATAAAAATATTCTCGAGATCATATGAATAAATTTTCATCTATGATAAAATCATTTGAAATTACTTATCATTTACTATGGATACGGTCCAATTATGACAACCTTATTATTTATCACGTTGGTTTATCACTATAATGATGATATTTTTATGAAACTCATTTATTTTCTCGAGGTTATGCTATGATGAAGTATTGAAATGATTTTAAAACTCATTTTTTCCATGGGTTATGATATATGATGAATGTTTTATGATATCATTCCACACATATAAATGGATTATGATTACATGATGGGTGGGTATAGAATTATATATCCCTTTGTTTCATTGGGAAATGATTGATATCTCGTGAGATTAAAATAATTATAATGGGTAGTGAACCTAGTTCTGTAAGGGACTCTATTAACTATTATTGTCAATAGAGTGAAAATTGACTACAAAAAAATTAGAATGGGGAGTGAACCCAGTCTACTCTGATAATATTTTTTTGTGATATTGAACTATGTAAATTATTTTATGTACTTATCTATATTCTAGAAACTTGTTTCCTATGAATTTTTTTCTCTCACTATTCATGTTTTTTGTTTAATTTACGATTCACGTATTTTGTGAAAGTTTCCAAAACAATGGATTCACATGATAGGGAATATCCAAATAAAATTTCTATACAAATAAATAATTAATATGAGATGTACATCAATGATGAACACCATGACCAAAATAATTAAATCGTTAAATAATTGAATATTGAACACTAGAACAAAAATATAAGATCATTAAAAATAATTTAGAATTAATATTATTATTTAAAGAATTACCTTAAAATGAATTATTTCTTTGTTGATGAATCTCAAAATGTCTCAACATCATACCATCATTTAATTGAAATAATAAAGATTATATTCCCTCCAATAGTGATCCACACATGCTCTATGAATCACTAAAAATATCCAAAAGAGTCTCTCGGTGTGATAATGTTAGATATCGATGCTTACAACATTCATCTTTGACCAACAAAAGAATCTATTCGATTAATTGATCTCTATAACCTCTTTATAACTTTGAGCGGTGTTAGAGTTGGATCACTATCCATTCTTGAGTTCATTCATGTAAATAGAGTTATCAAGCGATTCAAGATAATTCTATATAGGATTTCATTGTGCAGACAAAAATGAAAATGAAAACACATAACCAACAATATAATTGAATTTAAATACCACTACAGTTAGAATGTAATAATTAAACACACACTTATCATTTTTCTTAATCATATTTGTAAACCATGTCTATAACAATAATAATATAATTATTATTACTTATTGGAATACAATAAAATAAAAAATTAACTAAATATTATTTTATTCATATATTATTCAATATATTTAATTTATCAATGCATCATTAAACTCTATCCATAATTCTTCCACAATACTTTTTAGACATTTAATAATTTATATTTATTTAATAAGTAAATAGCAATACATTATTATCCTGTAAATAAATATATTATCTAAATAGTACATAAATATTTATTAATTCTAAGCAAAAAATATTCTCTCTAATTACTAGTAATGAAAATTGTACGATCAAGAAGACATGAATAATTATTAAACCACATGGGGGAATAATATTTATTCAACTTGTTAAATAATAACTAATAATATCACATAAATCATGTGCTGGATACACTTAATATGTTAAACTATAGGGATCTTTCTCAATGATATTCAGTGAAGAGGCCTATCGGCCTGTCTTAGTGCTTTGCAACACATCATGGTAGCTTTAGGGAAATATTTTAACGTCAAAATGATATAAAATATCATAAGAACACTTAATGTATAATATAATACCTTTATCAAGTTTCTCAAATTAGGTAGGTGACATAATGGTGCCATCAACCTCTATGCATAATGCCTACTTCTATTACTTTTTGAAAATTGACCTTGGTAACAAATATCATGGAAATGGATTAATTTAGGCCATGTAATTTCCATAAAAGGGCTAAAGATATCAATATCTAATAATGATTAAAATGGGAAAAATCCTTTCTCTCACATTATTCATTAATTAAATATTACTCATTTTTCACCCAACTTATTTTACCCCTCTACGAACATATGTTATCAAGGTTTTATTCATTATGTAATTTTTTTATTTATAATATCATTTAAAAATAATATTAATTTATATTGATAAATAAACATGGTTTTAGTTTAGAATATTTAGTGACAGATATAAATTTTTATTTCATGCTGCTGGGCCTCGTTCTCATAATCTCATACCCTAGAAATTTCTAAGGATGTACACAATTAGAAGATTCGTCAAAGTCTTATGAGTCTCCACTTAAGATAGAATATATCATTTGCGTCCAAGCAAATTATTTCAGGAAGCTATATATTATATATATAAAAATACTATTTGGGCCCATCTGGGTTCTCATAATAGGTATCTAATATAAAGTTTTAGTTTGTCAGCTACATTTATGAAATTATCAAAGAAGATGACACATACATGTATTTCCATTATGTGATACTGAGTTTTTTAAAATTCAAAAAATGAATAAAATCTATCATATAGTAGATATGGGTTGGTTGTAGGTAAATAATCATCAAAACACCGATTTTCACTAGATCCAACTAAAAACTACCATCAATCCTATAGTTCTCACATGACCCTCATTTATTTGTAGAGAATGGACTTTATTAAAGTGGATGTCTATGTTTTTATTACAAGGGAAATATTATTACTAAAATTTCACCCCTTTGAAAAAATTCATCAAGAGGAAATACTTCTGGAGTATATGTTTGTTCCATTAGTTCAGCCGTGTATCTTTAAAAAGATCCATTGATATGGTATTATCACTATATATCGTGATTATTTCATTACTTATAACTACAAACTCAATATCCAGGACAATGTTTTACATCCAAATTGATTCTTTGATTGCATCCAAAGCTTCTATATACTCATACCTAACTAAAAAATCGGTAGAAATGGGTAGATTTTACCTCTTCTATCCACAAGTCCTCAATTGAGAATAAATACATATCCCGACTATGATGTTATATCATTTTAATAATCTTGAAGACTAGAATTATTATAACACATGATGACTACCTCCTAATATCCTCTATACACATGGAAATTATTAATCTTTATTATCATATTTTTACAGATAACATTAATTTTAGAACAATAGTGTTCACGTGTATTATATTGATATATCCCTTCCCTGATCAATAAAAAGGAAACATTATTCCTAGTATATAACATTTCATACTTGACTAATCCTATAGGATAAGCATATTGGATGATACTCATCCTATCATTATCCTATTATGTTTAATGAAACATTTTCATAGAAAGATTATTCCACGGGAAACTGTAACCAATATCCTCTTGGATTATTTCGTACTAAATCAATTTAGTGTCAGGTCAATATTTGTATCATGACCTAGTCCATGAAACCCATAGGATATTCATGAATGATTTTAATCCCTATAATGTCAGATACATTACCTATTTAATTCATGGAATAACAATTTTTATCAAATATTTAATAGATGGTAAGTCTACTATTTCATTTACAATAAGTAACATGTCATTGACAAATACTACTAAGATAAAACCAATTTCCCAATAATAATCTTGTAAACAATGGGATCACATTCATTTTTAATGAAACTAATTTTTGTTTGCTTAAAAAATTATAGTCTTCAATGATTTGGATTCTTGCTTCAATCCATAAATGGATCCTTACAACTTCCATATCATATTGGAATCAACTGGATTCAAAAAATCTTTTATTGTGCCATAAAGACATCTTTCAAAAGGGTCACATTGAGGGATGTTTTTTAAATCTATATTATTAATTTAAAAGTCACGGTAAATGTTATAGAATGTATAATTCTGATGATTTTATCCCTGCAATTTTGGTAAAAGGTTTTATCTCAATGAATTCATTAATGTTTCTTAAATCATATATCCAATAGAGATTCTTTACAATTACTTAATTTTCCTTCCATGTCTAGTTTCTCATGAATACATATTTACACCCAACATAACTTACACCAACTATAGGATCGACCATAAAAAAATTGGTTCTGACGCATGTAATCTATTTCAAATTTCATGGATTATTTCCATCTTCTGTCTTTTTATCTATCTACTGCATCTAATTGGGAGAGATGTTCATTGTTTTACACTAATAGTTATTCTCCATCTTCGATCATTTGAAAACCATATATCCCATGTTATCTTACTTATCTAGTTCCATTACATAGTACTTGTGTTTTAATAACCACTTCATCCATGGGGACCTATAGAATCTATTCATGTTCCAAATATTATGTATCATGGGAATCAGGTTAAATAATGTCAATCAATCTACAAGTATCCTTCTTGAGTATGTTCTCCCTCCTTGTAAATACATCTTTTCTGGAGTCAATAACGTTCTTTTCTAAGAAGTTTTATATTAATTATACCATCTTTATTTGGATACCATGTCAAGATACACTTTGTTTCCATGGGTGATGGTTTGTTTCCTGATAAGAACATAACAAATGCCTCAATACTTGATTCACACGTTTTTGACAAAATATGTTTCTTACACACTATAACATGAAGGGAATATCGTTATCATATTTATTTGGTACTCAGTTTTGTGTTTATTCCACATTTTGTAATGCATGTCCCAAATAGGATAATGGACGATCTACTTGACTCATCATCGACCATTCCATGAATAGAAAGGTAATGTTACTCCTTTCACAAAAACCATTCCGATGTGGTGGGTGAGGATGAATGAGTTGAGATAGAATCCCAAAATAAAAATAAAACTCAATAAACTCTTAGTTAATCTATTCACCACATTGATCTAATATATGATTATTTATCTTCTTTCCAAGTTGATTATCAACTTCATTTTTAAATTATGTGAATTCATCCAAGGGCTTAGAGATATACATCATCATGTAGACATATCCATATCTAATAAAGTTGATAGAAATTTTTTTATTTATGAAACACATACATTATCGTATTCTAGAAATGGTCCTCACAAATTAGTGTATTTCAATCCTAGAGTATCCATGTAGTCCTAGAACAGTTAACTATAGATGTGGTTTATGACCATGACAATAGACCCGAAAATAGTGGTTATAGGATATGGCCATGGTATCGATGGCTATGGATCCTACTAGAATAGAAATAGGGCCAAAATAATATCCATGGTTAGAAACTATGCGAATAACCCTATTTACAAGGTTCAAATAGTATAAATTATATAAAATGGAACTCTATTTTCACATTTTTATATCATGGGAATATTGAAGTAGACACAATGTAAACACGTGGAAACAACACTATAGTAATGGTTTAGAGTCTTGAATATTTGTTCAACCATCTACAATATATATATTTTTATTTTGAAATTGATTCTATAGACCCCTAAAACCACAAAAAATTCTCCCTATTGTAATTAAATTACTACCCTTATAGGAACCACTCAAATAGAATAAAAAATATACCCTCCTAAAATACAACTACAATACTGTGAGTATAAACTAAGACAAAAATATATCACAAGTATTCAAACTACAATATATCACCTGCTGCACATAAAAAAGAATATAAAAATATTTCAAACACATCCCAAACTCAAATAAGAATATATCATCCACTTAGCATAAACAAGAATATAAAATGGATTAAAACATTAAAATGAATCAAAATGAATATATCATAATAATAAAATATAAAAAAATTTAAACAATTAAATCCCTATAAAGAATACATTGTGTAAACAGAATCCTTAAACATACATTCCTACCAAGAATAAATTGTATAGACCAACCTGCTACACTTAAATACCACCATTCTAGTAGAAAACATTGTTTTTATTTGTAAAACCACAAAAATGTGACAAGAAAATATAAAATTACATGAATTAAAAATATATACAAAAAAATGTACTACAACATAATCTCTAAACCACCACTAGAAAAATCAAAGAACAATTCGATTGTGAAATCAATTACTATTTTAAAAAGTTTATTCATATATTCATCAAATGTTATTATGTATTCATTCTATAATTATTTAAATTATATAATTAAAGTCTAATCATATAATAATTGTTATTTTCATGAATTTTCTGAAATTGAATAATATCATTTGATTCCTATTTAGTTCCTTGAATATCTTATACAACCTTCTTTTCATGCTTGTTGGGAATTTCTTTACTGAGGAATCATATATTCCTAATAACTTCTACATGAATCTGGTATCCCCATGGGTAATTCTAAACACTTCATTGATTGAGCCTTGTCACATGATCTGGAAAATTTCATGGCTTAATATAGGGGTGGTGGTCTAACCAGATAACCCATGACTTACGAACAGTAAATTGCTTTTCACATTTTATTGTTTTTTAATTTTAAAAAAATTCATATTGAATTGTATTAAACTAGATTTTAGTGAAGAATATTTTTTAGGTTTATGTATTTAGTTTTTCACTACCAAAATAGTCACATTAAATAACTACCTGACTAACATAACTAAAACATAACTCAAAACATACAGCTTTCAATAGATTAAAAAACCAAAATACAATATAAATAGAACTAAAAAATAACTAAATATATATCACAGGAATTTAGACTATATCCATGATAAACACTATAAAAACTGAACATCAATATAATCATAAAAAAAATAAAAAATAAATTTCAATGTATAATCCCAAAATAAAAGTTACAGATAAAATGTACCCCAAAAACCAGGAAGAAATGAACCATCATGTACCTAATCATGTCCTTCAGAAACACCGACATCATTATTAACAACACTCATTCCAGTAACATCAGCTTCGTCATGATAATCTACACACACATTACCATATTCACATTAATTAATTGGAGGAGAAAAATAATCCACGTTAACTGAAAACAAATAAACAGGAACACATTTAAGTAAAGAAAACATTTAAAGGATACACAAATTAAGGTTATAAACATATATAATTTAAATTTATTTATTTATATAAACTGTTATTGATACAAATATTTGATATAAATCATTTTTTAATTAAACTAGTATTCCCTTGTGAGTTTTCACATGACGATGTATTCCGGAATTTCTCATAGAAAATGTTTCTTAGATGTGGAATGTTAACACATCTATAATAATTTCATACCATGTATATTTTTAATGGATAAATTATATATTAAATTGTATTCCTATGTTTCAAATGAAATGAAAATTTCTTAATTGTTTTAATTATTTAATTTTTCTTGATTAAATTTTAATGAATTTTTTAATTGTGTAAATTTAATGAATATTCTTTTTAGATATTATTTACTTAATTATATTAAAATGTGGAAATTTTTATTGTATTTTATATATTCTATGAATTTATTGTACACATATTTTTTATATGTTAATATGGTGATGTGAGAATATAACAAATTTGAGAATTGCTATATAATAATGGCTTTCCTATGTATAATTTGGTTTGAGATTTAAGGAATTTATTTTGAAATGTAATTTATATGGTAAGGGTATCATTGATTGAAATTTTAAAAAAATATATAATTAGAAAAGATTGAATGTGGATGTATATTTGGACAATATGAATGTGTAATAAATAATATAAACAAGTTAAATAAAATATATATGGTTGTAAATAGAAGGATGTAGTTCAATTATTAATTTATTTCCAAAGAAAATAAGTTATTCATTAGCAAAAAGTATTTTTATCAAAATTTATAACACCATGTATTGACTAAAACTATAACATACCCAAATAATAATATTTTATAAGTAGAATACTAACACTAATTTTTTTCTCATAGGGTACTTTTGACCACCATCTCTAGTATTATTGGTTTTAAAAATCACAAAAGACATAAAATCCTATCAATCATGCATAAATAATCTCAATCATGTTTATTTATGTTTAAAAATGATCAATTATGTTTATCTATGATCATATATAACTTTAATACATTTTAAAAATATTTATGTTGTATGATAGTCATAGTAGAAATATTTTCGATGTATGAAAGACTGACACCAACAGAAGATATGAGACATTGAATGTTGAACTGAGTTACTGATAGTGCAATACGACTCACAAATAGATGACCCTCTAAAAGCTCAATTGACACACCCATAGACCGACTATCTCACTGATGAAAAAGACCTACCAATGCAAGGGCTCACCCATGAAATGGACTAACAGATGAAAAGGACCTACCGATGGAAAGGACCTTCCGACGTGGTGCAACATATGCAATTGAGTCATAGACACATGTGTCACTGATGCATTCAGTCACCAATGCCTTGAGTCACCAATGAAAGAATTCATCAATGCACGGACTGACCCAAAAAATGACACACCAAGGGAATTGGTTCACCAAAAGAATTTGATACTGTCAAAGGACACACCAATAGACTGTTTAAAATTTCATTTATTTAAAATTACTTCTAACAGTCATATTTTGAGTGATTTAATGCGATTGATTAATTTAATGTTTTTTACAGACATCATAAAAAAGAATGTAAAAAAGATGGAGGAGCATGATCTATTACCAAACATGAACACTGTCAAAATGAAATTGTATAAAAGAAAAGATGAAAGGGATAAAATAATTAAATAAAATGAAAAATATACACAAGAAGATAAGATAAGACACAACAATAAACCCATGAGAAACATCTTGAAAGGAATAACACATGGAAAATTATTAATTCCTTCTTGTCATGAATCAGAGAACTACTATTCCTCAATGACTTCAACATCTCTAAATATACAACTAAAATGAAGGAGATGCAAATATCATATTCCTGGAAGACAGAACACAGTGCCTCACAATACATTATTTTAAGTGTATGTTCCAAAAGAGGACTCGGGCTTCAATCCTGATACATCAGGATTCAAAATCAGATCTGTATAACACATAGAGGATTCTTAAATCTATCTAAACTTTATTGTTCTATTGTGTATCAATTTATTACATTTTCAAGAATTGGGTGTATATGCTTATTAAACACAAAAAGTCTCCTTCATTGAACTTGACGATACCAGATATCCCCACTCAACTATACATTTACAATTGTTTAACCCACGAAGAACTATAGAAGATTTCATGTGTGACCTAGTTGTATTTTGTTCCCATAAATAACAATGGTAGAGTTCTTATGACTAAGATAGTTTTGTGCACTATTTTTTACCTCGATATAGGGTTTCGATCAATGATATATATATATATATATATATTGGTGGAAGGTGATCATAAAGTGGAGTTTATTAAGTCTCATCTTGAGACTTAACCACTTGTTTTATATCCTCTATGTTTTACAATTTAGTTTTCTATGTTTTTAACTCATATTTCAGAAAACAAAATTCTACATTGATATTTAGTCTAGGATAGATAGATATAACTATTTTTCTTTATTATAGTTGTTTCAAAAATTGAATCAATATATAAAATTGTTATAACTGAGAATTAATCAATCATCTAAGAAACTATTTGAACAGTAAAGATATTATAATTTTACTACATTGATTACTTGGCTAGTTCAATTTCAATTGGGGAATCTTTCAAATAATATTTTTAACATAAATATTTACAGGAACTCAATTCACCCCCTCTGGAGTGTCCTACACCAATCAACACTAATCAACTGTAAAAGAAATATATTTCCTATTGAGAGATTGTTAAAGTGTTTACCTACTATTGAATACAAAGTTAAAATAAATAATAACCTTAACTATGAGGTAATTAAATATAATTTAAATATAAAACATAGTTGATATATCTCTCAAATGAAACTAAATAGAAAATACACACTGAACAGTTCAAATTATTTAATCACCTATGAACTGCCTAGATAATGGAAAAATCATTATTATTTTTCAAAAATTTATTATTGTTTTAAAATAAATAAATATTAGTTTTGCTACAAGGAAGTAAAATGGAAGATAAAAAAATCAAATTTATCTATTAGAAAGAAGTTAATTCAATCGCTGTCATCACTTCACAGCTTCAATGAATGTCACCTCATTTTCAATGTTGATAATGTTAAAAAAATTCTAAAAAAGACAAAAGACCAAATAATAATCAATGATTAAAGACTCAATATTTACATTATGAGAACAATCCAGAGATTCCAGGATCGCACCTTTATCATTGGGATGATTCTAAAACATATATTTTTTTATGGTATGAAATATTTAGAATTTATTACCATATAAGCAGAAAAAGATCAATAAATTTAGCATCTAAATGCATATTTTCATGAACAAATTTAAAATAGGATCACTAAAATATATATAGAAAAAAAGTGAAAGGAATCTATTTGATTGAGTTCTTAATATAAAGGTATATGATAAATGAAATAAATTTTTATATACTCTTAAGAACTAGATAATGCTTACACAATTTCATATTTGATCCAAATATCAATAACATAATATCTTACAATAAAACCTCTCAAGAATGGAAACACTAAGTTACCGTTGAAAAAAAAGAAAAAAAAAGAAAAATCTCTCCTAATTACAGATTTCATTATATAATATCATACCAACAACACATTCACCTTCTATCTAAATAATCTATTTATATGAATAATGTTTAACAAATTTAGTGTGAACTCTATGATTCTAGTTCTTACTCAAAAGGATTCTAATATACCTTATAAACATTTATTCATAAGTATATGGTTTAGGTGACTCAATGATAATCTATAATGGATAATATTATGAATTATTAAGGCATTTAATGATTATATCTAACACTAAAATTATGAATAAATGATTCTACAAGAGAAAATCCTAACAAAAGTCAATGTTAAGAAAAGTAAAATGTTAAATTTATTATGGTTTACCAAAAAAAGGATCAAGAAGATGTTATTTTGGATAATGAATAGATATTGTTTTTTAATGGTTGTAGCAGGAATGAATAATATAATAGTAAGTTTTAAGATGATTTTGCAGTTGTAACATGTGGTTTTGATTCAGTTAGTATGAAAATGGTATATACAATCATATGAATCTATGTGGAACATGAACCTAGTAATGTTTTTGATAGTCAATGAATTTTGTTAACAAGAACCTAGTCTGAAAATGATTATAATTTATGTATGGTGTAACGCTCCGACCCCAGTTACCCAGATTCGGTGCCTTATTACATAACATTGGCTTGTTCACAAAAGATCAAGTCTCGAAAGACCAATTCGTTTAGTAGCCTTGGAATCACAAGATAAATTCATAAAGATTACATTACATCATAAAGTGAAAACTACAACAACATCTTGTCTCCACATTCATATCCCCTTTTACTATCCCTGCAGGTCATTCATAAAATACTTATTCACATCCTGGGAAAAATAAAACAAAGAAAGGGGTGAGATTAGATTCCCAGTAGGGATAAAAATATAGAGGAAACTTTCATAAATAAGCATAAAAATTTAATTCAATGAACAACTAAAACAAAAGCCATTTAAACATGAACTTCAGCATAATATGGAAAAAATAAATTGAAATAATGCCATTTACTTATTCACATGGATACTCTACTAGTAAAATAATCATATGAAATATCAATAACCACTTTCATAATGATGTAATTTATAATGCCAGACTATCATAACCAGATAGTCAAGGCCATGTGCGAAGACTACAAATAATATTTTGTCAAGGCCTTGTGCCAAGACACTAGTTTGTCTCATGAGACCTACTGATGCATCAGGGAGCTACAGTGGGATCCACCTGTCACTTACTAAGTCCAATTCATTCCACATATGAACAAGTTTAAACATAACATTAACATTCGTATTAAAACTAGCATATGAAATGTCAATACTTTATCCCTAAACAATGAATGGTATAAAAATAACACATCTATAGTCAAACATATCATAAAACCTTCAATACAATATGGATGATTTGAATAATAACAAATCAACTTCAAATAATCTTAAAATCCATCAAATGATGTTGACATAGATGAAATCAAACTATTTGAGATAAATATCTCTATTTTGAAATCATTTAAAAGTCACACATTTATTAAAGAAGTAATTTAAAAGAGATTTTTGAATCAAAGTGTCCCATACCACTTTGAATCTTTTGAAAATAAATATAATTTCAAAACAATCATGTCCATATAAATAAATACTTAAAATAATTTTGAAAACATGAACATTAATTAAAAATATTTATAAAGATAAATCATTAAAACATTTAAAATTCTGATCTTGATAAAGAGAACCTTTCACAAGTTCTTAAAATATTAATTTTGAAATCATTTAAAAGTCACATAATTATAAAATAAAACATTTACATTCAAAATTTTCTTATAAGCTTATAAGGGAAGCTACTAAATGTATATAACGGTAGAAAATAGCCGCACCAGCCGTATAAGTTAACAAACCATTCTTACCTTAAATTTGTCAAAAAGGTCAAAAAGTAAATTGTTTGGAAAATGACAGAGAGATTCCTTTCAAAAAACATAATGGTATAAATGACTTTAACCCATTTTCTAGTTAGTAGTAAAAAATGTTTTGAAATATATTTTTTTCAAACATGGATGTGGATGATAAAGAGGTCCCAATAGATAATTACGTATAAATAACCTCGGATAATGAAGAGAATGTGAAATAAACCCTTACCTTGTACTTTTCCATGGTTGATGGTAGTTTAACCTTCTGTATAATGGTGAAATAATTGTTATTAAATTATAGAAGAATCATATACGTTAATATGATATCATATATGATCTTTTAACATTGCTTTGTTAATAACATCTTAGTATTATCGTCGTTTCAAGTGTTAACTTACTCATTTTATTTTATATGTTTTGTTACATAAGCCGTGTTTGTTATGGATAGGTTTTATATTATTAATATACATAATTATATCAAGTCTATAAACATTACTTTTAATCATCCAATAAGAATTAGACCTGCATGGATACGATGGGGAATGAATCTCATCACGTTCGTGGAGATGGTAGTTGGTACGTACGCACGAGAAACAATATCATTCTTTTGATATTAAAATAATACATAATTGGATGGTATATAATATATATAAGATAATTATCATGTTATATTTATTATTTAAATCAATTACACATCATTATCATACCCATCCAAATAATAAGGTTTTTAATAACAATTACACCACGACGTGGAGACGGTAAGCCGTACATACGCACGTATGGTGACATGTCATTCAAAGGATAGATAGAATAATGAATATGGTTCTACCATATTTATAATAACCTCTCATTATATAGATGATACTGGAGTTATTATTTTAGAATAGAAATAACAAAAAATAAGAAGTGGAAGAAGAAAAGAACTTGAAAGCGGGTAGTGAAATTATTACCTCTTCATCGGGTTCTTCCTTTTGATTTGATCAAAATGGCCCCTGATGTTGGATTTATGATGAAAGGAGGGACTCTAGGATGAATGAGCGACATTTATAGGATATTTGGGTAGGGTTTGGATGAGCCAAAAGGCTTTGATGTTATGAATTTAAGAGAAGGGAGAGTGAAATTTTATAAGAGGGGTGAGGGGAACCTTAGGACATCACGTGGGCCAGTGATAGGTGATACAAACATGTCGCCCTTCAGTTGCGGGTTCAAGTATTGCAGCCATGCCGGACATGACGTGTTGCCACCCAACCTCTGGGTTGTCCTTTTATGGCAATCCAAAAATAATCTCAAACTAGAATTATCCAAAATACTTCTATCCAAACTCACAGTCCAAAATTTATAAGGAAGTTTAACATAATGAAGATCTTTTTTTATGCTTAATAACATGTGGACACCTTCATCATATATACTTTTAAAACACTAAAAAATACTCAATTACCATAAAACGTTATTGATTACATTTATGATCCCTTATTACTTATAGAATACTGGATATACTCTTTCAATCAAAAAAGGTTATAATCTTCAACAATGATGGAATGAACAAATCATTAATCAGTTTCAAGATAGTCAAGAATATCCTATATAATTTTTCCAAATCAATATTGTATTATTCCAAAATCACTACCTCTGTATCAGAACCATATTATGGTTTATCTTTCTCTCAACCATATATTTTCCAAAAATTTAACCTACTATTGAGTCACATTCTTTGGTTCCATACAATCTCAAGTACTTAATGAAATAGTACTACAGTACAATCCATATATACTCCATAATTATTATAACTAGTACATTATTGATACAAAACTCAAATGAAATATTTCTATAATAACAACATAAGAACTCTAATCATTCCTCCTCATCTGTGGTAGTATCATAACATGAATATTATCCAATAGAATCATTTACGGAATACTCTGATGATTTAGACAATGGTTCGCTTATTGTCCCGACTCCTTGAAGATGAAGAATTGTACATTTGAAACCTTTTTCTTACCCTTTCAATCACGTTCATGGTGTCCTTTTTCTTCTCACTTATAACAGAATCCCATTCCCTTCAGAAAATTTCTAGGGTGTTTCTTCCCACAATTATCACATATGGGAAAATTCTTTTTTTCCCTCTTCCCTTTTTCCATCTTTCTCTCTTCCCTCATTTTCTTCTCTTGATTCCCTTAAAAGCCTTAGGAATCAGAGAATTTTTTACTTTTATTATAAACACATGACACTATTTCTTCATATGTTCAGAATACATGGAAGACTATTTACCTTCTAAATGTTGCCTTAATAAGATTAAAGATATGATCCTTCTATCTCTTTGGATCATATGTACTGCTGGAGTTCACATTCCTTCTACTGGGCGCCATTTCTATATAATGGCATAAACTAGGTCTTTTTATGAATTACAATGAATAATTCCAAACTTTTAAAATACCTACCGTAAATTGAAATGTTTATGGATATAATACAAAATCATAAAGATGTTTTCATTGAGAAAGTATATACCCTTAAACCTTTCATAATGATTTGTAAAGAAAATGAGAAATATCCTAAACATATACCCCGAGAGTGTTGTAACCAAGAGTGCAGCAAGGCCCGTTGTCGTGCACCAGTTTCCATTCGAGTCTAGCTCAAAACGGTGTTTTTGGGGTTTACCACTAAGTACATGTGTTCCAAAGCCGCCTCTACCTGCTCGTATCTAGACATGGATTTATTATCGTGGAAAACTCTCAAAATCTCTACATTTCCCAAATTCTAGGAATTTCTTCTATACTAATCCTCAAAGTCTCTCTTATGGCTATGTGCTCTAATCAGAGTTTATCTAAATATAGCTTCCACGGTTTGTACAAAACTTTATCTGATACCAACTGTAATTCCCCAACCCTACTTACCCAGAGTCGGTGCATTATTACATAACATTGGCATGATCACAAAAAATCAAGTCTCGAATGAACGATTAGTTTAGTAGCCTTTGAATAACTAGATACATTCATAAAGATTTCATTACATCATAAAGTGAAAACTACATCAGCATATTGTCTCCACACTCATATACGCTTATACTATCCCTGAAATTCATTCATAAAATACTTATTCACATATTGGGAAAAATAAAACATAGAAAGGGGTGAGCTCAAATTCCCTGTAAGGATAAAAATATAGTGGAAACAATCATAAATAATCATAAACATTTAAGGAAATTTATAACTAAACCAAAAGCCTTTTAAACTTGAAATTCAACATAATATGGCACAAATAAAATGAAATAATGCCATTTAATTATTCACATGGATATTATACTAGTCGAATAATCACATGAAATATCAATAACCCCTTTCATAATGATGCAATGCATAATGTCAGACTATCGTAACCGCATAGACAAGGCCTTGTGCCAAGACTACCAATATGATTTTGTCAAGGCCTAGTGCCAAGACACTGGTTTGTCTCATGAGATATATCGATGCATCGAGAAGCTATAGCGGGATCAACCTGTCACTTACTAATTCCAATGAATTCCTCATATGAAAAGGTTTAAACATAACATAAACATTCGTACTAAAACTACCATATGAAATGTCAATACTTTCTCCATAAACCATGAATGGTATAAAAATAACACATCCACAGTCAAACATATCACAAAACATTCAATAAAATAGAGATGTTTTGTATCATAACAAATCAAATTCAAATAAGTTTAAAATCCATAAAAGGATGTTGACATAGATGAAATCAAAACTATTTGAGAGAAATATCTCTTTTTTGAAATCAATGGAAAGTCACACATTTATAAAGGAAGTAATTTAAAAGAGATTTTTGAATCAAAGTGTCCCATACCACATTGAAACTTTTGAAATGAAATACCATTTCAAAAAATTAATGTCCACATAAATAAATCCATAAAATAATTTTGAAAACAAGGAAATTAATTAAAAAGATATAGAAAGATAAATCCTTTAAACATTTAAAATTCTGATCTTTATAAAGAGTACGTTTCACAAATTTTTAAAATATTAATTTTAAAATCATTTAAAAGTCACATAATTATAAAATAAAACATTTACATTCAAAATATTCTTAGAACCTTTTATGGGAAGATTTGAGTATTTTATAACGGAAAAAAATAGCCGCACACGCCGTATAAGTTAAAAAAATACATTCTTACCTTAATTCTTTTGAAAAGGTTAAAATGGACCTTGTTTGGAAAATGATGGAAAGATTCCTTTATAAACATCTTATAAAAAGTCAAAAAAGGTATAAATGACTTTAACCCATAGTCTTTAAAATAGTAAGAATGATTTGAAATACATTTTTAAGAAACATTGATGTGGATGATAAAGAGTTTCTAGTAGATAATTACGTATAAACAATATCAGATAATGAAGAGATTGTGAAAAAAACCCTTCATTGTACTTTTACTTTGTTGAGGGTGGGTTAAACTCCTGTATAATGGTGAAATAATTGTTATTAAATAATACCAGAATCATATACATTAATATGATATCATATATGATCTTTTAACATTGCTTTGTTAATGATATCTTAGTATTATCGTCGTTTCGAGTGTTAACTTACTCATTTTCTTTTATATGTTTTGTTACATAAGTCGTGTTTGTTATGAATAAGTTGTATCTTATTTATATAAAGAATGATATCAAGTCCATATACATTATTTTTAATCATCAAATAAGAATTAGAATTGCATCGATACGATGGGGAATGAATCTCATCACGTTCGTGGAGACGGTAGTCCGTACGTATGCACAAGCGACAATATCATTATTTTGATATTAAAATAACATATAATTGGATGGTAGATAATATATAAAGGATCATTATCATGTTATATTTATTATTTACATAAATTACGCATCATTATCATACCCATCCGAATAATAATGTTTTTAATTACAATTACACCACGACGTGGAGACAGAAATCCGTACGTACGCATGTATAGTGACATGTCATTCAAAGGATGGATAGAATACTGAATATGGTTGTAAAATATTTATAATAACATCACAGTATATAGTTAATACTGGAGTTAATATTTTATAATGGAAATAAAAAGAAAGAAGAATTTGAAGAAGAAAGGAATTAGAAAGAGGGTGGTGAGAACATTACCTCTTCCTCAGGTTATTCCTTTTGATTTTATCAAAAAGGATCTTTTGGTTGGCTTTCTGATCAAAAAAATTCCTCTAGGATGAAGTGACGGAATTTGAAAGAATATCTGGGTAGGTGTTGGCAGAGACAAAAGGCTTTGAAGGTATGAATTTTAGAAAAGGGGGAGTGCCCTTTTATAAGTGGGGTGGGGGCACCTTAGGAAAAGCTAGAAATATTATTTATTAATAAATTCATATTCGGTTTATAATGTCTCAAAAGAGGAATATTTAAAGGTTAAAATGGGGATACATCGAAAACCATTCAACCAATAGGTTTCATACTGGTTTGGGTCACTGTATTAACTTTATCTTTTTGATTTAACTCTTAGTTAAATAGTTTGACATTTACCATGTCTCATTGTCTTTTTATATTATATAGTCAATAAACATACTATAAACTTACAAGATACCCCCATGTGGTCCATTAATAATACAAATATTATTATATAAGCCCTTTGGCCGAATCATAGATTTTTAGGAATAGAATATCAATTAATAATATAATATTTCTTTTAAAAACTCCTTTATGTCAATTTTGACACTAATTAATAATTGATTTTTGTTAAAGTCAAAACAACTTTATTTATTAGAACAAAATTCATTTCAGAAATAATAACATGTCAAATTAACCAATAAAAGTATTTTATGTCATCAAAACTTTCATATTATATTTATTTTAAAATTTATAATACTAATTATTTGATTCTTTCATTAATAAGGAAAATACTGCATCATTATTATGTCATAAATAAATTTAATTATTAAATGTATAAAAATTATAAATAAAACACCATTATGTAGTAAAACTTTATATATTTCTAATTAATATTCATAGTAAAAAATATAACATATATAACCCTATGTAAAAATTGTTTTTCTAAAAGATATATGCTTATGTCATTTTTGTATTTACTTTAACTTAAGTAATATAAATTGTCCTCATCACTTACAAGTGGATCCATGGGGTTCCAAAATCGACCCAAAGATGCCCATGGTGGGACACGAATCAACCAATAGGTTTAGGACATGTTTTAGGGTAATTTATTATTATTACAATATTATTTTTTTACCCTAATATTCTGGATTTACCCTTTAACAATGGTAATTAAAATATTTACCGAAGTAATTATTAAAAATGATTAAAAATAAAAGTTATATATTTACACATTTTGGACATCCTGATTCTAAATATGGAATCCATTTTTCTAAATTCAAAACACAGAAGTGGCAGAAATTAATTTTAAATTAATTCCTATTGATAAAACAAAAAGCGTGTTTTTAAAAGATAATAACTATCAAAAGATTGGCACTTACTTATGTCTGGTTTAAATGTGAAATTAGGTCCAATGACCATTATTGGATTAAATGGTAAAAATAAAATGTAATTATACTATATAATCACACAAATTCATAATTTATTACTATTAATTATTTCGATTAAAAATATTTTTTTTAATTAAAATTTGGTAATTTTCACTATTCATCAAAAATATTAAAGTTATCTGAAAAGTACCAAAAATTCACCCTAAGAAAATTTTGATATTATGAATCCAAAAAAAAGTCCATTTTGAATGATAAAATGTATAAAATTTCAAAAAGTGGGTATTACTATTCATAATGATTAATTTGATTGGTTGGGGTGTGTGTTAGAACTCGGAGTTGGGTACAACACACGCTACTACATTATTCAAAGAGAAGCGTAACGTGTAAGCTTGGGGTGTTACATATGGGTTACTAATTCTAGGGTATAGTTTTATGTTGCACATGAATCATGTAGTGCATTTGAATGATGATTGTTCATATTAAGTTTATTTAGAATGATTTTAAGTATGGATTTAGTAGTAAAATTAACAATTTCCAAATATTTTGGATTTCATACTATTTTAACTAAATGTATATATAATTATCATAAAATTTTTATATGATCCAGTCATTAGATAGGCAATAAGGTTCTGATGTGGTTTATTGAAGAATTTTACAAGTGGGATAAGACACCTGAAGTGATACATTACATGAGTTCTAACAGTGGATCCTTCTGAGATATGAGGGTTATATTTAACAGAAAGTTTTAGAGGAACTCAATTAATCCCCCTCTTAAGTGTCCTAATCTGACTAAAATTTGGTATCAATGGTTGTTTCCAAGTTGTTGTTTTCATGTTTCTGTTTTCAAAATTTTAAATCTTATTTAATATAATTTTTTACTATGATTTTAGTTGTGTTTTAAAGATATTTATATTTATATTAGATCTAAATTTCTAGTTCTTTAAAATCCAATTTCATTATCAGGGAAAATAAATTGGAAGATGCTACTACTAATATACCTCCCTAATTTAATGTAACCAACTATTCTCAGTGGATGATTAAGATAAAAATGCACTTAGAAAGTGTGGGGTTTGACATTTGGATAGTAATATAACACAAATATGATATAACTAAAACTCTAAGAGATACATAGAGTGAAGATAAAAAATATATTTATAATAAAATTGATAATATTTGAATGCTATGTTTTATGCACTAGGGGATGAAGGAATTTAATTGAATTTCTGCTTGTAAATATACCTATGAAATTTGAGAAACCTTAGCTATCTCAGATGAAGGAACTTCTAATATTAAATAAATTAGACATAAAACATATACTATTAATTATGATAATGTTATGATGAATCCAAATGAGCCTATTTATGACATGTATCTCATGTTTAATGAAATAGTCAATACAATGATCTCTCTTGGGAAGTCATTGGGTTCCAAAGAACAAATCATGCGACATATCAGATGTCTACCTGAAATATAGAGTTGGAATTTTGTATCAATCAATGAATGTTGTGATATTATAAAGTTTATAGTAATGTAGCTGATAGGAATGTTGGTGATGTATGAGTAAGAGATAAAGGTAAAAAATAACAATAGGATGAACCAAAGAAAATGTTAACGACTTTCAAAACCACTACATCCAAAAATATATGAAATGAGATGATGAAGACTCTTTCTAAAATTACTAGTAAAGATGATTCACTATCAGATAGTGATCCGAAAATGGATCCATTAGCCATAAGGTTTATGAAGTTTTATAGGAGGAAGATTTTATTTAGGAATCCTAGCGACAAAGGAATGTATGATAAAAAGGGAAACTGAAAGAAGAACTCGAAAAGGAATGAGATCTCAAATGAAATAACATGTTGTGAATGTAAGAAAAAGGTACATGTAAAGGCTTACTATTTCAAGATAAATTACAAGAAAGTGTATGATCATGAGAACAAAAAGTGTAGAAAGAAAATGAAAGCAATATAGAGTTATTTTGAGGAAAAATCAAGTGACTAAGAATATTCAGATGATGAAAAGTTTGATAAGGACAATATGTTTTCCATGACAAACACATTAGATGAAACTCTTGAGTCTCCTCTACAGAATTTATATTATTCTGGAGATAAAAGTGATTTGGAAAATATGACTGATGATGAAATGTTTGATTATTTTAGAATTCATGAGGAAATCTATAATGAGTTAAATAATAAATATATAGCTTTGAAGAAGCAATATGCTCTTAATTCTACTATTAAATCTGAACTTACTATATAAAAGGATAATAATTCTCAATTACATGAAGATAACAATAAACATAAATTCTCAAATGAGAAATTGAAAAATCATCTAGAAGGATTTACCAATGTAAAGGAAATTATAGTTCAAATGATTTGTAAACAAGTAGCACCTAATTATACTACTAATATAGGATACCAACCAAGAAATAGGAATATGACTAAAACAAATTTTGTATCAAAATATGGAAAATCCAATTTTATGCACAGTTCTAGAAAACTTTCTCAAAGTTCCATCTATACAAAATCTTTTACTATTTCTTCTTTTTCTGGACCAAATATAGTGTATTATTCAAATAATTTAGATGCTTCTTATAAGAAACCCATGAAGAAATAATGAGTTCCCAAATAAATTATTACTAAGGAATCTAGAACCAAGAATATTTGGGTACCAAAGTATTCTTTTGTTTGATCTTTATGTAGGAAATATATTTGAAGAGATAATATAATAGTCTATGGTTCTTGGATAGTGGATGTTCAAGACACAGGATAAGATACTACTCATGCTTCAAGAACATGATAAAGAATGATTGTGGGCATGACAAATTTCATGACAATGAAAAAAGATAAATCATGGGCCTCATCCAGATTGGTAACTCTAACTCAGTTTAAAATTATAATGAACTTTTTTATTGTGCATTAAGATATAATATAATCCTTATATCTAGGTTATGTGATGATGGTATTAATGTTAAAATTTTAAATCATTCTTGAAAAGGTTTCAATTCCAAAAACGAGTTAGTATTTTATTATTTTACAAATAAAAATGTAAATGTTGTTAACATAGATTATTTATTTTCTCAAAATGTTTCATGCTTATGTGTATTTCATAAAGAGTCTTGGATTTTTCATAGAATACTGGGACACTATACACTCCCTTTGAAAGCTTACTATAAAGGGATTAGTCAAGGATCTAAACAAACATGAGTTTCCAATTGAAAAAGTTTGTAATCCATGTCAAAAGGGAAAAAATATAAAATATCATTCTATCCAAATAAATAAGTGTCAACTTATCATCGTCTCGAGTTGGTTCAGATGGATTTTATTGGAACTTATAGGGTTTGAAGTCTTAATGGGAATCACTATGTCTATGTTCTTGTAGATGACTATTCTATATATACATGGAACTTTTTCCTAGATCACAAATATTAAGCTTTCTCTCATTTCACCACGTATTCTAAGACTATATAAAATCATAGTAGTCTTAATATTAAACCCTACGAAGTGACCATTGATGTGAGTTTGAATATTTTTACTCACATAATGGCTACCATCATAACGTGTCTTCTCCAAAGACACCCAAAAAATTATTTTGTATAAAAAAGAAATAGATCCCTTCAAGAAATTTCATAGAACATTCTTGTTATGTTACACCTACCTATATTCTATTGGGCATAATATTTCAATACAGAATGATATATAATCAATAGAGTCTAGATTAGACCTATCCTTAAAAGAACTCAATATGAGTTATGGAACAATAAAAAACCCAAGGTGAACTACTTCATACATTTTGTTTGAATGTCTATATTATTAACACTAAGGATAAAATAGACAAATTCTAATCCATGAGTGATGAATGAATTTTCCTAGGTTATTGAATTTCTTTCAAATCCTATAGAGTCTTCAATAAGAAATCAAAATGTGTGGAATAATCTATTCATGTCAATTTTGATGAGATATATCCACATTATCCAATTTCCTTTCTAGAGAATATTTAGGATGATATGTCAAATATGGACATAAATATTAAATATTCTGACCATCATGTGAAGAAATATGTTAAAATCTCTAGTTATGGAAATTCTCCAGATTCTAGCCATGATAAACTTGAATATGTTGTAGAACCGGAAGTGAAAAGATATTTTTTTTCTAGACCTGTTAGAACTCTTAAGAACCATCCTTTAGATACTATAGTTGGAGATTTTGAAAAATGAACTCAGACAAGATACTCTCTTAGAAATCTGGTTAAACATCAAGCTATCTTGTCACAACATAAACGTATGAACATCAATGATGCTATAATTGTTGAATTTTGGTTGATGGATATGCATGAATAATTAAATTAGTTTTAAAGAAACAATATCTAGAAACTTTCATAGAAGCCCAAAGAAACCCTGACCATAGGCAATAAATGGGTTGTTAGTAATAAAGTATATGAAGCTGGTAACATAGTTAGAAAAAAATCAAGATTATTTTCACAAAGTTATAGTAATAAAGAAGGGAATGTCTATGAGGAAACCATTTCACCAATAGTTACACATAGGGCCATTAGAATCACGCTTTCTCATGTATCACATCTACATTTCAAACTTTATCAAATGGATATCAAGAGAGAATTCTTAAATAGTTATATAATTGAGGGTATTTATGTTGAACAACCCCCTGCTTTACAAATCCCCACATTCCAAATTGTGTTTTTAAATTATCAAAAGCTTTATATGGTTTAAAGAAATCTCCAAGGGTTTGGTATGATAGGATTAGTACTTTTATTATTTCTAAAAATTTTGAAATAGGTATTGTTGATCCTACCCTTTTTATAAAATGGATTTCCAAAGATGTTTTAGTAGTATAAATATTTGTAGATGATGTTTTTTTGATCTTCTAAAAGTTCTTTATTTTTTTATTTTTAAAAAATGATGAAAATTGAACTTGAAATGAGTTTAATGGGTGAAATAGAGTTCTGTATTGGAATTGAAATATTAAAAAATATAGAAGGTATTATTTTTAATCAATGTAAATATAATGAGGATTTATTAAAAAGATTTGGATTTGAAAGAACTATGAGTAATGACACTCCAATGAGTACCACTTGTAGGATGGACCTTGATGAAAATGGTAAATATGTCAACCAACCCACTTACCAATGAATTATTGAGAGTTTACTATATTAAAATACTAATTGTACATATAATTTGTTTAGCATGTTCATGTGTGCTTGTTTTCAAGAAAACACAAAAGAATCTCATTAAAATTCTGTCAAAAGGATTTTTAAATATCTCAAATATACAAAAAATTTAGGACTATTCTGTCATAGAGGAAAACATTTTTATTTTTTGAGTTATTCAGATGCTAAATTAGGTGGATGTAAGTTAGACAGAAATGGCACCTCTGGCACATGTCACTTTTGGGGAAAAAATATTGTTTCATGGCGTATTATGAAACAAAATTTGGTTTCATTATCTACTGCCAGAGATGAATACATTGATGCTGGTCATTGTTTTGCACACATTTTTTGGATGAAACACACATTACTAGACTATGGATATAAATTCAGACATGTAACTATAAATTGTGATAACACAAGTTCTATTAATATTTCTAATAATCCGGTTTCACACTCTCGGAAAAAACACATTGATGTAAGAAATCAATTTTTGAGAGACCATTATACAAAAGGTGATATAACGTTAGAATTCAATGGCACTAAACATTCTTTTACTGACATTTTCACTAAGCCATTAGACTCTTAAAGAAGAAACTATATCATACATGATTTAGGAATGATCAATCTATAGGACCTTATGTTGATATTTCCTTGATATTTGTTTAGTGAAGTTGTCATACCGACACAGTTGTCATGACGAAGTCGATGCATTGTCATGCTGATACTCTATCATGCTGACACTGACACCTAGTCACGCAGACACCGTTAGTTCCTTGAAAAATGTATCAAGTTGACACTAATGACTCAATGTTTTTATTCATTGTATGTTATTCTCAAAACAACAATTTTTCAATTATTTTTTTTGAACATTGTTCATGATTTCATGATTTTGTGATTTCAAAATCCCTAAATGATATAATTTTGATTCAATCCACTCTACTCCTTTATGACCACATTAACTCATACGTATCTCTCTTTACACAAAACATTTCACATTCTGACCATCAAACCAAACCATTGTAATGGGGCAGGTGAAGTGGTATTTTGAAGAAGGTGAGTCTCATGAATCTATGAAATATATTGGGGAATTTAGGAAATCATCTCGACCTGTGAATCCTTCTTTGGTGAAACGTGTAGTGAATCCATAAAAATAGGTTACTAAAGAATGGCTGTTGGAAATAATATCTTTGCTGCTTAGGGTATTACAATATTAAGTATGGATTGACTGGTTCTCAGATAATGAAATACCCTTCTACTCGAATCTAGTTCATGAATTTGACATAAATAAATAGTTCCTTCCAGAAGGAAGTGACGTTTCTCGGATTATGTACATAGTAAAATGAAAGATATGTTCTTTCTCATCCAGACAATGAAATGAATTACTTAAGGTACCCCATGAGTGTGTGTTTAATGACTATTAGGGTAGTTATCCACCAAAGAGTGATATTTTATACATTGATACAACTCTAAAGGAGCTTACTGATATTGATGACCACCAGAGAACCATTACTACAGAGTTAGATGGGTAATGTAGAATTATGTTCAAGTTTATACAACATCAAATCTAACCTAGTAAAGTGAAATTTTCACTTATAACGTATCAAGATGTCATTTTGGTTTATCTGTTTAGAAAATAGATTAAGGTAAATCTAGGTTGATACCCTGTTGTGCAGATAAATGAAATGATCAAGACTTCTTTCAAAAACAATTCCTTATTCTATCCAAGGTTAATATTAGCTATGTTAAAAGATGAAGGTTGTGTTAGTGAAGGATATGAATTTGTTGCTGTGTGTAGTTGTATCTTCTAACGTTAAGAAATCATTAAAAGGATGAAGATCAACTAGAACCCATGGAATTAGGAATGGTTTGAAGATGAATATAAAATATATGATTAGTTCAATCTAGTGGACCATACATCTAGGATTAAGAATATGGAGGATCCTGGTCTAGGACCAAATGATAAGTTTATTACTCTTTAATATAAGAATAAAACCATTCCACACTTGTCAGAGATCAAGGGTGACATATCTATGATAGGAGTGATCCTAATACCACTGAAACATGCACTGGTTTTTAGTTTGGACCTCTAAGTCCACCCCTTCCTTACATTCTAATGACACATCACTTGATGAAAATGGAGATGAGGAGAGAAAAGTCTCTGATATTATAGAATTTGAAGTAGATCTAGCACCTCTGTTAAATAAGAAGATAGAAGTGAAGAATATTATGGTGGAAGGGGCAGAAGCAGTGGTAATTAAGAGGAATAAGGTGAAGAAAATGTTAACAAAAATGAAAGTGAAAAACATGTCTCTAAACATAATGACGATAAAGGTAGTAGTGAAAGAAGTGTGAGTAATGTTGACCATTATAAGGATGATCATGGTGGATATGTAGATATCGTTGAAGCTTTGGATCATGAATAATTAGAAGAACCTTATGAAGTTGTTATTAAATAATGTGATAATGCTAAAGTCCATAATGATGTAGAAATAAAAAATTTTCCTCCACCTCAATTAGTATATGAATGAATGAGAGATCATTCTATGATAGTGAAACTAGTGGGGAGAGATCAGTTTGAGGGGGAGCCTCAAGAACGAAGAAATCTTGCTAATGGGGAGCATCAAACTGGAAGAGTGAAACTTGGAACTCTCACTCATCTAGATGATGATGTTAAGATTTAATGGGTAATAAATCATAGGTATGTTGCACTGGGTTTGGATTATGAAGACTGAAATGATGATGTTTTTGTACCTACTGCAAAAAAATTAGTGGTTGAATCCATTCCAATTAACTCTGTCACTAAATAATTCTTTTAAAGATTTTAAAATTGATTTTTTAGCTGTAAGTTTGTTAGCTCAATATCAGATGGTCAATGAGATTCTAAAATATATAAGGGAAAGAACTGAGCTATGTGATGAATGACATTCTCTCAGATCTTCAACAGAAGAGTTGAAGTAGTTTGGGAAAGCTATTTCTATTCCAATAAATACAGTGGGTATCGGTGAGACTTATTAAGATATTGTTTCAAAGAATGTTATAGAAGAGATTGAACCCAACCTAATCACTTCTATTGGGAGAATTTTTTCCAATAATACCATGTTGGTAAAAGAGATGATTGGGCTTTTTTGTGCAATAAAAAACTTAACCTCAAAATATAAACGAGGTTTGGAGACTCTTGTTAAGTAATTGAAGTCAAATATATCAATTCCTACTAATGTTCCTTCTACCTCTGTTCAGACTTATCAGGCATTGGAAATTGATATAGTCAAAACTTTTTTTATGGAGGAGCTTTAATATTTCTTTCATTCTTATGGTTTGGCTTACCTTACAAAGATTGAGAAAAATTGTGACCACGTTCTTGACATGGTCAGACTCTATTCTGATTGTGGTGAGACTGTAAATGCTCATATTATAGAAAATATGGATTACAATTTCAGGAAGATCATTAGAAAACGTCATTTGTCCAGTTTGTTTAAGTATTTTATAGAGAACCTATCTTAGCCTCTAATAAACAGATCCTTTAAAGACCAAGTACAAAAGTTAAAGGAAATCACCCCTCTATTTGACAAAATCATGTAGAATAATGATGAATTTGAGAAATCTATGAAGTATGGTGGTGAAATCACTCAGGATTTCAGCAATCTATTGATGATATACCTTCATGTTAAAAGTTAATCCATTGTATTTCCTGCTGCAGAACCTATTGAACATGATAGATCCATTCCTTCACCTCAGATGTCAGTTGCTTGGGCCTTGATTTAGATTCATCCAGTGATCCAAGAGCATATTCAACACCCTATGTTATCAAAATACCAACCTAGCGTTATACCTAATGTTTCACAAGGAGTGATCCTACCTCCTTTGAAAATTTCATCAGACCCGCTAGCATGTAAACCACCACCTACTGGACCCTATATCGACCCCTCTAAGAAATGGAACGGACCTCCTTATACTGAAAATTAGTGTGTCTCACTCTCTGATAGGGTAGTTTGATTGAATTATCTTATCTTTTCATGTAGATTTGTAATACATTGTACTTTATTGATTAATAAATTTTGGTGCTCCCATCATTCATCCTTTTATGTTGAATATAATACACTCGGATACTTTTTATTCCTTTAATTCCCTTTCCCTAATGATTTATTTATTCGATACCCTTTTCACTTTTTGATAATCCCAAAAGGGGCAGAATAGTTTCGAATTACCCTTTTGTATTTAACATTTTCTATAGATCTTATGAATTTTTTTCCTTTTATACCATTAGTATTTATTTTACATCTGAACTCTATCCATATATTTATAAAAATCATCAATAATGGGAAATGATAAGTACAATGACTATATTCCACCTAAAATGATTGAGCTAAATAATTCAATGATTTGTGGTTATCAAAAAGGGGGAGATTTTTGGCCCATAGGAGACTGTTGGACACCATCACTAGTGTTAATGGGGTTAATAATCACAAATCATGTCAAATCATATTAATAATGTCTAAATCATATATATCATGTTTATTTAAATTTCAATACATTCAATTATGTTTATATATGATCTTATATAAGATTAGTAAATTTTGAAAATATTTATGTTGTAAGACAGTCCAAGTAGAAATATTTTCAATATATGACATATTGACACCAACGAAATAGATGAGACATCGACAGTTCAACTGAGTCACCAATAGTGAAATACAAATCACCGATAGATGACTCACCAATAGTGAAATTTACACAACGATAGACTGACTATCTCACCGATGCAAAGGACCTATCGTTGCATGGAATCACTAATGAAAAGGTCCTACATATTTAAAAGAACTACTAATGAAAAGGGCCAACAAACATGGTTCTTCTGATGCAATTAATTCACCAACACCAGGAGCCACTAATGAATTGATTCACTAATGCATTGAATCGCTGATGCAAGAAGCCACTAATGCTTTTAATGACTGAAATAATGACATACTAATGAAATTGAGTCACCGACATGAGGAGATACTGATAAAGGATTCGCTGATAGACTATTTAAAATTTCCTTTATTTAAAATTTCTTTTAACGACCATATTTTGTGTGTTTTAATGTGACTGATTAATTTCATGTTTTTTTTGAAAACATCTTAAATTAGGATGTAATAAGTATGATGTAAAACATATACCTCAAAATAGGCACATTTCTGGGCATAAAAAGTATAAAATAAAAGATGAAAGTGATATAGAAATATAATCACATGAAACATATATGAAATACGATAAGAGAATACACAACATTAGGCCCATAAGAAACATCTAGAAAGGAAGAACACATGAGGAATTCTTCATTCATGCATGCTTTGAATCTGAGAATTTATTTTCATAAAATATTCCAACATCTCAGTCGCATCCATCTAAATTGAAGGAGAAGAACTGTAACACCCCAGGTAAATAAAGAATATGACATTTTCATATTTATCCATATTTGTGAATAAAATATTAATATGACTTTAAAGGGGACTCTATGCTCGATGGCGTACCCAACACACAACAACGAGTTTCTTGGGAATCTTACGTTGCACTCTAAGAATAAAATAATATTATTTTAAATGGTAGTTAACATGTAGCCGTTGTATTGGCGGGAATGGATATAAATAACTAAAATATGATTATATATGTTTTTTAATGTTTTTACATTTATCCAATAAAATATAAAGGCTTAAAATAAGGAAAGAATTCAATCTTAGGCGTATATGCCCTAGTTTTCACTAACGGTTCACTTATCACCTTTTGATGGAGAACTATCATTAAATATAGTTTTGTTCACTCTTATACATTCTATTGGACCAAATAAAACTCTTCTTAAGAATCGGGACATCAAAATTTTCTTTGTGTAAATTTTTGGTATCTTTCCGATAAAGTTCATTTTTTTAATGAATAGTGTAAAATGTGGTATTTTAATTCAAAACCACTTTTGAATCTAATTTATTTATATGATTAGATTATCTTTTGAATTTGTTTTAAAGTTAAATCTGAATATATTTTTACCATTTAATTCAATGGTGGTCATTGGAATCAATTTCACTTTGAAGTTAGACTTAAACTGGTGTCAATCTTTTGATACTTATTGTTTTATAAAAACACGCTATTTGCTCTGACAGCGGGAATTAACTATTAAATTAATTAATGTGACTTATATGTTTTGAATTTTGTAAAATAGACTTCATTTTTGAATTCAGAATATCAAATATAGCTTAGGGTAAATTTTTGGTAATTTTCTGAAAAACTTCAATTTTTGATGAATAGTGAAACCACAAAGTGGAACTTATAAAAACTGATTTTCTGTATAAATGAATTTTTTCCATCATTGTGTTTTGAATTTCAAAAATCTGACATACATGGTTTTCATTAAGAAGTAAAATGTGGTTCAATGGGATTAAAATAATTTTTTTGGTGAATAGTAACTTATTATGTTTTTAATCGCGATTAGTGGTAATTAGTGTAGTTTAAGGTAAAAATAGTGATTTAATAAAATGAGATGAGCTTGAAACATGTCATACCCTCATTGGTTGTGTCATTGACGACCATGAAAATCCATGCGTCAACTTGGGGACCCCATGGAGTCACTTTGGTTGGGAAATGACATAAATAACTTTTTATTTAATGTAAAAGTAAAAATGACACAAACATAATATGTTTTACAAAAACAATTTTTACATGGGGTTATAAAGATAAGATTTTTTGTTATAAGTATTCATTGGAAAGATAAAAAGATTTCCTACATCATAGTATTTTGTTTATAATTTTTAGACATTAAATAAATCAATTTAATTATGACATCATGATGATGCAGCGATGACCTCATTAATGAACAGTTTAAATAAAATGAAACGATAATATAAAATCTAAGACCTAAACTTGTCCAAAAACTATTGTATGGGTATATTTAGAAGCCTTATCATCCTATATTTGAAATATATCAATGTGGGACCTTATAAATTCGAAACACTTTTGAAAATAAAATAATAGTTTCATGATTTACAAAAGTGCCCCTCCTCTCCTCTTATAAAAGGCCCCCACCTCTACCTCATTTCACACACTCCTCAAGCCTTTGGCTCGGCCATACCCTGCCCATTTACTCTCTCCACATCCCTATCCTCATCCTAGAGGATTCCCTTTGGGAAGAATCCTTTCAAAGGAATCAGTTAGGCTCAAATCAAAAGGAGTTACACTTTTAAAGGTAATTCATTCTCTCATATTCATTTGTTTTATTTTGCTTCTCCAACCCCCTAAACTCTTTTTATTTACTTCTTTTGTAACAAAACCAGCATATTAAATATACTAGGATGTTGTTATAATATTTATTCGAGCTACACTCTCACAAAACTACATCAAATGGTTAAAGAACATACGGTTTCCGTGGATGGGAAAATTCTGCCTCCCGAAACGATGATTGTTCAATACTCATTTAACACCTTCAAAGCTGGCCATAATGATGTAACTATTTTTATATATGATATATAATATTTTTATTCTTTCCTTAAGCTTCTTTATTTTTCATTTATGGCATACCATTATTTTTTCCATTATGGGTAAACACGATATCTTCATTTTAGGAAGTGCGGACTACCGCCCCCTGAAAGTGATTTGATTCGTTAATACAATATGTGGGATGTGTAAAGGATAAATTTAATGATATTATATATTTTATTATAATTTAATTATAATATACTCTTATATCATTATTATTCCATTCCAGAAATACGAAATAGAAATGGAAGTAGCATTCATGCGTACGTACGGCTTACCGTCTCCATGAACGGTGCATTTCATTTCTTACCTCTAAATGTGATGTAATATTATAAATACATGTATATGATGAATATATATGATATATATGTTATCCAAATCATTAATATCATTCTGGATATAACGAACCTTTGACCACACAAACAACATGTAATTGTAAGAAGTCCACTTTCGACTTAAGAACCAAATATCGACAAAACAAACATTATTAACTTAAATGATTACTTAATGTTTATAACATGGAAATAAGTGATATATAAGGAATAATGAACTTGAAAAAGGTTATTAAGAAAATAGAAATTAACTCAAGTTTATTATTCAGGATGTTAAATAATGATCGAGTCAAGTCGGACCCGAGGTAAGGGATCATACTCCTCTCTTTCTTTTTAAGTACACACTTTTATGTCATTCCTTTTAAAGCTCATCCTTCTTGTTATTGGGATGATTTTTTATATTAATATTACTGTAATTTTTATGTTCATGTGATGAGAGACCCTATTCTCTTCATCAATCCATTTTGGAAGTATTGAGTGGTGCCGTTAGGCTGCCGAATTTTCGTAAGAGATCTAACCTCTCTCTTTCTTTTTAAGTACTCTCCTTTATGTCACTTCTTTTAAGCTCCACTTTGTTATGTTATGGGATGTTATTTTATATTCCTCTTTCTATAAACTTTATTTTAATATGATTAGATGCCCTATTTGATCTCATCAATCCATTTTTGGATGTTTTAAGTGGCGCCGTTAGGCTGCCGAGTTTTCGTAAGGGATTTTTCATCTCACTTTTATTCCTGTGAGATTTATGCTAAATTTTCCACAATTTCATTTGAGTGGTTTATGTACTTCCCATTATTACACACTTTTTGTAATATAATTCCATTTATGTGTATTTACATATTCATTTTATGACACTTCTTCAATGGGGTGTACTTTTCGAAAGTTACCCAAGTCGGTAAGGGAACCTTTCACCCTCCTCTTTTTAAAAGACTTCGTTTGTTATGTCTTTTAATTCACATTATATTATGTTGGGATATGTTCTCATATATCCTTATTGATGTAAATTTTATGTCTAAGTGATGAGATACCATTTTCTTTTGTCTCTCATCAACTCATTTTGATGTGACGCCGTTAGGCTGTCAAGGGAACTTTTTAACCTAATTTCTATTTCTTTGGGTTCAACATGTAGTTATTGAATATGTAATCCTTTGAATATATGTGAATGAAATTTTATTGTTTTACACTTAATATCCACTTATATTGGGTGTATTTTTATTTTTTCACACATAATTTTGAGATTGATTTATCCGTAATTTAAGGATACCTTCTTTATAAGGGATTTCATCACATTTGGCATCTCTATTGAGACTTCATTGTTGTTATGCACCAATTCACTCTTATATGGTGTATATACTGTCCTGTGGAATATTATATCATGAATCCATTTATTCTCATGATATTATAAAGTTCTGATTAAATGTTATTCCTCAATTATTGTATTCAAGTGTCTCTAATTTTGGTAAAAACCCTTTAACCAAAATATCACTTTAAATGTTTTAATGATTTGTTCTTATTAATATCCATGTTTTAAAAATGGTTTTAAGGATTTATTTATATGGATATTAATGGTTTAAAATGTTAAAATCTTCAAGGTGGTATGGGACACTTTGATTCAAAATTATCCTTTTTAAATGTTTTAAATGGTTTTGGAAATGGTTTCTTTTTGAACGGATTCATTATTTCAATATACTAAAATGTTATATTGAGATTGAAAAGTGGAAATGTTATGTTTCCTTTATGCATGTTTTATGTGATACGTTTATGTTATGGTTCTTGGGCATTATTATGAAAACGGGTGGTTCCGTGATAAACTAAGGGCGGGTGAGCCCGATATAGCTCTCCAATGCATTGGGTAACGCGAAGGAGTGAAACGTTAAGGTTTCTCCGAAGAGATTTAGGGAATACACTGTGATGGGTATTCCAAACGTAACCAAGAGGGTTACTCCCTACGTAAGAATGTTATGAATGCCTCAAGTTACCTTTATGTCTTATGATTTCAATGATTTATTCATGGTTTGATGAGGTATGTTAAAGTGCCTATGTTTTATGGGTAAAGTATGATTTCATTCTTATGTATATATGAACTCATGTTTCCTTTCCATATTTTTTTTATAACCCTTACTGAGCTTTTTATGCTCATCCCATGTTTTTGAAATGTTTTTCACAGGTCAAGAGAAAGGTACATGATGTGATGATAGTGTCAAGGATGTGTCAAGAAAGAATCCATGTTTTATTTTAAATATGTTTCCGTTGATGGGAAGAATGAATATTGTCTTTTATGTAACCACTTTGTTTAAATGTGGAATGTAATGCAAGTTTCATGATCTAATTCTCTAAAACTCTAAACCTAAAAAGATCCTCAATGTGAAATCTTGTATAACTCAAGATTAAGTAAGGTTTAAGGCTGGGGCCTTATAGTTGGTATCAAAGGTCGGTTTAGATAACTTTCGAGGTTATGGTATTCTCTAAGAATAAGTGACATTACCATAATGGTTAGGATTTCAGAAAGAGTCCTAGTTTTAGATAAAGTGAATGAGTAATTATATCTTAGTGTTTACCTTCCTCATTAGTACATGATGGTTTTGTTGATACACTCACACTGATATTTCTGTTTTTAGTGAATGGATGGATCTTGCAGGCACCAAAGAGACAACAGTTTTGAAGGAAACTGTGGTGGTTCTCTGATTAAGATACTAGATAAAATGGGGGATTCAATGAGGAAACTCATGGTTGTTCTAAACCAACTATCAAGGAGTCATGATCAACCATTTGAACCTTGGTATGTTCTGTAATGAATCATGTATGAGATGACCAATCGATGTGGAAGTTCAGGTAATAATTATAAAGGTAACCATTATAGTTTATATGATCCTTACTTTTGAGGTAATTATGGGTTATTATATGATATGATGGAAAATGAAAGGCATGAGATAAACTTGAGGTTAAAATATGTTATGATTATTTTTGAAGATTTTATCTCATTTTGGGGAAGGTTTTAAGAATTATATAGTTTTGGAAAAAGAACAACACGCAGACCGTGTGACAACCCGTCACGTCGGACAAAGCTGCGGGAATCAAACCCACAACCAAAGTGCGACTGGTATTTATCGCCTACCACTGGACTACGTGAAGTCCCTGGTTAGTTTGACTGATTATTTTTAGTTATATGATTTTATGAAATAAGAGTAAGTTGATTTTGGGTTATTTATGAAAATGATTAACCTATCATGGAGGATATGTGATTAGGTTAATTACTTTTTAATACGAGACTTTAGGAGCAACTGATGTTTTTTGGAGATAAATGTTACGATTTAACTTGGAAGACTATGTGACTAAATCCTTCAAATATTTGGGTTTCAATATTAGTTTGGTTTACTTTGAAGAATTTTATGGACAAATTGATTATAGAATGGTCCTCATTGATCTTTCGGTTTTGTTGGACAAATTTTGGAGATTAAGAATAGATTTTCTTTTTATAAAGGGTTATCCTTTTCTGGATTATCTGATCTTGTACTAACCTTTTTTGTTTTGGTTTTTGTTAAAATCTAAAGACATGGGAAGTATATAGTTCTCTTTTGTGGATTAGGTGACTCTCTAGAAGTTGATTATAGTACTCTTAATGCGAACAAGTCTCCCAAAATACTTGTCTTTTGGAAAAAAAATATGTGTTTGATTAAGGAATATAGTAAAAGTTTAAAGTCATCATGATAAGTGATTATGTTTCCTTATGAATAAATTCTTCAATAAAAAGTAACTTAAAACAAAAATGTTGTCTATTAACTTTTCCTACTGGGGAATCGAATACCGTTTAACCCATCACATGTTAGTAATTTTCTTATGGTTAACTTTCTCCTAGACATGTTTACTATCACTCTCCCTCAAGAACATGACCCTTTGCTTTTTCTTCCATGTACATATTTTCATACTTGGAATCCTATTATGGTTTAACTCGGGTGACCTTTGTACTTATCTTTCTTTATTTTAAAGTGATTGTTTTACCGACTCTTGTTCCGATGTGGGACTTTCAAGGATGTTTCCAAGCTCAATTTTAAAAATTACAAGGACGCAATTCCCAAAAGGGGGGAAGGATGTAACACCATAGGTAAATAAAGAATATGAAATTTTCATATTTATCCATATTTGTGAATAAAATATTAATATGACTTTAAAGGGGATGCTATGCTCGATGGCATACCCAAAACGCAACAACGAGTTTCTTGGAAATCTTACGTTGCACTCTAAGAATAAAATAATATTATTTTAAATGGTAGTTAAAATTTAGCCGTTGTATTGGCGGTAATGGATATAAATAACTAAAATATGATTATATATGTTTTTTAATGTTTTTACATTTATCCAATAAAAGATAAAGGCTTAAAATATGGAAAGAATTCAATTTTAGGCGTATATGCCCTAGTTTTCACTAAAGGTTCACTTATCGCCTTTTGATGGCGAACCGTCATTAAATATAGTTTTTTTCACTCTTATACGTTCTATTGGACCAAATAAAACTCTTCTTAAGAATCGGGACATCAAAATTTACTTTGTGTAAATTTTTGGTATCTTTCCGATAAAGTTCATTTTTTTAATGAATAGTGTAAAATGTTGTATTTTAATTCAAAACCTCCTTTTAATCTAATTTATTTATATGATTAGATTATATTTTGAATTGTTTTTAAAGTGAAATCTGAATATATTTTTACCATTTAATCCAATGTTGGTCATTGGAATCAATTTCACTTTGAAATTAGACTTAAGTTGGTGTCAATCTTTTGATATTTATTGTTTTATAAAAACATGCTATTTGCTCTGACAGCGGGAATTAATTATGAAATTAATTAATGTGACTTATATGTTTTGAATTTTGTTAAATAGACTTCATTTTTGAATTCAAAATATCAAATATATCTTAGGGTGAATTTTTGGTAATTTTCTGAAAAACTTCAATTTTTGATGAATAGTGAAACCACTAAGTGGAACTTATAAAAACTGATTTTTCGTTTAAATGAAATTTTTCAATCATTGTGTTTTGAATTTCAAAAATCCAACACACATGGTTGTCATTAAGAAGTAAAATGTGGTTAAATGGGATTAAAATAATTTTTTGGTGAATAGTAACTTATTAAGTTTTTAATCGCGATTAGTGGTAATTAGTGTAGTTTAAGGTAAAAATAATGCTTTAATAAAATGAGATGAGCTTGAAACATGTCCTACCCTCATTGGTTGTGTCATAGACGACCAAGACAAACCATGGGTAAACTTGAGGACCCCATGGAGCCACTTTGGTTGGGAAATGACATAAATAACTTTTTATTTAATGTAAAAGTAAAAATGACACAAACATAATATGTTTTACGAAAACAATTTTTACATGGGGTTATAAAGATCAGATTTTTGGTTATAAATAGTCATTGGAAAGATAAAACAATTTCCTACATCATAGTATTTTTTTTAATAATTTTTAGACATTAAGTAAATCAATTTAATTATGACATAATGATGATGCAGTGATGACCTCATTAATGAACAGTTTAAATAAAATGAAACGATAATATAAAATATAAGACCTACACTTGTCCAAAAACTATTGGATGAGAATATTTCGAAGCCTTATCATCTTATCTTCGAAATACATCAATTTGGGACCTTATAATTTGAAACACTTTTGAAAATAAAATAATAGTTTCATGATTTCCAAAAGTGCCCCTCCTCTCATCTTATAAAAGGCTCCCACCTCTACCTCATTTCACACACTCCTCAAGCCTTTGGCTCGGCAATACCCTGCCCATTTACTCTCTACACATCCCTCTCCTCATACTAGAGGATTCCCTTTGGGAATAATCCTTTCAAAGGAATCCTTTAGGCTCAAATCAAAAGGAGTTACACTTTTAAAGGTAATTCATTCTCTCATGTTCATTTGTTTTATTTTGCTTCTCCAACCCCCTAAACTCTTTTTATTTACTTCTTTTGTAACAACAACAGTATATTAAATATACTAGGATTTTTTATAAGATTTATTCTAGCTACACTCTCACACAACTACATCAAATGGTTAAAGAACATACGGTTTCCGTGGATGGCGAAATTCTGCCTCCCAAAACGATGATTGTTCAATACTCATTTAACACCTTCAAAGGTGGCCATTATGATGTCACTGTTTTTATATATGATATATAATATGTTTATTCTTTCCTTAAGCTTCTGTATTTTTCATTTATGGCATACCATTATTGTTTCCATTATGGGTAAACACGATATCTTCATTTTAGGAAGTGCGGACTACCGCCCCCTGAAAGTGATTTGATTCGTTAATACCATATGTGAGATGTGTAAAGGATAAATTTAATGATATTATATATGTTATTATACTGGAATTATAATATACTCTTATATCATTATGATTCCATTCCAGAAATAAGAAATAGAAATGGAAGTAGCGTTCATGCGTACGTACGGCTTACCGTCTCCATGAATGGTGCATTTCATTTCTTACCTCTAAATGTGATGTAATATTATAAATACATGTATATGCTGAATATATATGATATATATGTTATCCAAATAATTAATATCATTCTGGATATAACGAACCTTTGACCACAAAAACAACATGTAATTGTAAGAAGCCTACTTTCGACTTAACAACCAAATATCGACAAAACAAACATTATTAACTTAAATGATTACATAATGTTTATAACATGGAAATAAGTGATATAAAAGGAATAATGAACTTTAAAAAGGTTCTTAAGCAAATAGAAATTAACTCAAGTTTGTTATTCAGGACGTTAAAGAACGATCGAGTCATGTCGGACCCGAGGTAAGGGATCCTACTCCTCTCTTTCTTTTTAAGTACACACTTTTATGTCATTCCTTTTAAAGCTCATCTTACTTGTTATTGGGATGATATTTTATATTACTATTACTGTAAGTTTTATGTTCATGTGATGAGAGACCCTATTCTCTATCATCAATCCATTTTGGATGTTTTGAGTGGCGCCGTTAGGCTGCCGAATTTTCGTAAGAGATCTAACATCTCTCTTTCTTTTTAAGTACTCTCCTTTATGTCAATTCTTTTAATCTCCTATTTGTTATGTTGGGGGATGTTATTTTATATTCCTATTTCTATAAACTTTATGTTAATATGATTATATGCCCAATTTGATCTCATCAATCCATTTTTGGAAGTTTTAAGTGGTGCCATTAGGCTGCCGAGTTTTCATAAGGGATTTTTCATCTCACTTTTATTCCTGTGAGATTTATGCTACATTTGCCACAATTTCATTTGAGTGGTTTATGTACTGCCCATTATTACACTCCTTTTGTAATATAATTCCATTTATGGGTATTTACATATTCATTTTATGACACTTCTTCAATGGGGTGTACTTTTCGAAAGTTACCCAAGTCGGTAAGGGAACCTTTCACCCTCCTCTTTTTAAAAGACTTCGTTTATTATGTCTTTTAATTCACATTCTATTATGTTGGGATATGTTCTCATATATTCTTATTGATGTAAATTTTATGTCCAAGTGATGAGATACCCTTTTCTTTTATCTCTCATCAACTCATTTTGATGTGACGCCGTTAGGTTGTCAAGGGAACTTCTTAACCCAATTTCTATTTCTTTGGGTTCAACATGTAGTTATTGAATATGTCATCCTTTGAATATGTGTGAATGAACTTTTATTGTTTTACACTTAATATCCACTTATATTGGGTGTATTTATATTTGTCACACATAATTTTGAGATTGATGTATCCTTAATTTAAAGATACCTTCTTTATAAGGGATTTCATCACATTTGGCATCTCTATTGAGACTTCATTGTTGTTATGCACCAATTCACTCTTATATGGTGTATATACTGTCCTGTGGAATATTATATCATGAATCCATTTATTCTCATGATATTATAAAGTTCTGATTAAACGTTATTCCTCAATTATTGTATTCAAGTGTCTCTAATTTTGGTAAAAACCCTTTAACCAAAATATCGCTTTAAATGTTTTAATGATTTGTTCTTATTAATATCCATGTTTTCAAAATGGTTTTAAGGATTTATTTATATGGATATTAATGGTTTAAAATGTTAAAATATTCAAGGTGGTATGGGACACTTTGATTCAAAATTCTCCTTATTAAATGTTTTAAATGGTTTTGGAAATGGTTTCTTTTTGAACGGATTCATTATTTCAATATACTAAAATGTTATATTGAGATTGAAAAGTGGAAATGTTATGTTTCCTTTATGCATGTTTTATGTGATACGTTTATGTTATGGTTCTTGGGCATTGTTATGAAAACTGGTGGTTCCGTGATAAACTAAGGGTGGGTGAGCCCAATATAGCTCTCCAATGCATTGGGTAACGCGAAGGAGTGAAATGTTATGGTTTCTCCGAAGAGATTTAGGGAATATACTGTGATGGGTATTCCAAACGTAACCAAGAGGGTTAATCCCTACCTAAGAATGTTATGAATGCCTCAAGTTACCTTTATGTCTTATGATTTCTATGATTTATTCATGGTTTGATGAGGTATGTTAAAGTGCCTATGTTTTATGGGTAAAGTATGATTTCATTCTTATGTATATATGAACTCATGTTTCCTTTCCATTTTTTTTATAACCCTTACTGTGCTTTTTATTCTCATCCCAAGTTTTTGAAATGTTTTTCACAGGTCAAGGGAAAGGTACATGATGTGATGATAGTGTCAAAGATGTGTAAAAAAGAATCCATGTTTTATTTTAAATATGTTTTCGTTGATGGGAAGAATGAATATTGTATTTTATGTAACCACTTTGTTTAAATGTGGAATGTAATGAAAGTTTCATGATCTAATTCTCTAAAACTCTAAACCTGAAAAGATCCTCAATGTGAAATATTGTAATAACTCAAGATTAAGTAAGGTTTAAGGCCGAGGCCTTATAAGAACATCTCATAATCCTAGAAGTCAGAACACTATGCTTCATGATACCCTATTTTTATTTTCTGTTTTAGAAGAGGACTTGGGATTCAATCTTGAGACATCAAAAGTCCAAATACCATCTGTATAACACACATAGCCTTCTAAACCCTATGTAACATTTAATGATCTATTTTATACCGGTTTATGACATTTTCATGTAGTGTGTGTATCGTGTCTGTAAAACACAAACAATATCCTACACTAAAATGGAGGATACCAGATCTCCTCACATAACTGTCCTTTTAGACTAGTTTATCCCATGAAGAACAATGGAATAGGTCATATATTTCCTAGCAGTATTTTGTTCCCACAAATAATTGTGGTAGAAGTCTTGTGACCTGGACAGTCTTGTATATAATTGTTAACCCTGATCCAGGGTGTGGATAAAAGCTTTATATAATGATTTCTTGGTGGAAGGTGATCACCAAGTTGAGTAGATTAGGCCACAATTTAATACTAAACCAGTTTCTTTATATCTAATGTTTTTTACCATTTATTTTTCTATGTTTTTACTTCATATTTTAGAAAACTAAAATTTTCTTTGATAGTTAGTTTCAGATAGTAGTTTTAAATGTTTTTCCTTATTAAATAAGATTCAAAAGTTGTATCAATATCTCATATTCCTATAACATATAATTAATAAATCTCTTGAGAAACTATTTGAATAGTCAAGATGTTATAATTTTACTACATTGGTTAACTTGATAGTTTTTTTAATTGGGGGAATATTTTAAAATAAAATTTTAACAGAACTTTTTATAGGAACTCAATTATCCCCCTCTTGAGTGTCATACTCCAACCAACACTAATAAAATGAAAAATAAATATATTTCCTATTGGGATATTATTAAAGTGTTCAGCTACCATTGAATTCAATTTCAAAATCTAGAGTAACCTTAACTCTCAACTAAGTAAATATAATTTTAATTTAAAACAAGGTTGATTTCACTCTCAAATAATACTAAATTAACAATACACACTCAATAGTTCTAATTATTTCATCACATATGAATTAACTAGATAATGTAAAAATCAATATTAGTTTCTTAAAATTCATTATTATTTTAAAATAAATAAATATTAGTTTTTTACATAGTGGTAAACTGGAATATGTAGAATTCCAATTTTTTATAGTATGTAGAAATTCATTGGCCCCAAGTAGTCATATAGTATCTTCAATAATACTATACTTATTATCAATGTTTTGAATGTTAAAATAATTATAATAAAGAAAAAACACAAAATAATAATCAATGTTTAAAGACTCAATATTTTCATTTTGAGAAAGATCACCAGAGTCTAGGAGCTCAGATTTATCTTCAGGATGATTCTAAAACATATATTTTATTATGGTATGTAATATTTAAAACATATTACATTGTATTATAAAGAAATTTAATATATTTAGCATATAAACTCATATTTTCATGAACAAATTTATCTTATAAAAACAAAAAAATATATAACTTTAAAAATAAAAAGTGAAAGAAATTTATTTGAATGGGTTCTTAATATAAAGGTAAATGATAATTGAAATAAATTATTACATACCATTATGTTCTAGATTTTCCTTAAACAATGTCATATTCAATCCAAATATTTGTAAAATAATATTTTACAATGAAACCTCTCAAGAATAAAAACACTAATATAACATTGAAAAAAAAGAAAAATGAAGAAAACTCCATATTAATTATAGATTTAATTATCTAATATCATACCGACAAGACTTTAACCATGAGTCTAAATCATCTATTTATATGAATCATTTATAAAAAACTATGTGGGATCTTTTAGATTCTAGTTGTTACTCAAAAGGATTTAGATATACCTTAAAAAATTCATTCATTAGTATATGGTTAATGTGACTCTATAATGATCTAGAATGGATAAGATTATTAATTATCATGGTATTTAATGAATAGATCTATCTCACAAATTTTTAAGAAAGGATTACACAAGGGAAAAAACTAACTAAAGTCCATGTTAAGAAAATTAAAATGTTAAGTGTATTATGGTCTTCCAAAAAAGGATCGATAAGAAGTTATTTTTCTTTACGACTCATCATAGTTATTGAAGGGTTGTTACATGAATGAATAATTTTATAGTATGTTTTAAGATGATTTTGGATTAGTAACATGTGGATTATATTGAGTTAGTATGAAAATTTTATATCAAAACATAGGAATCTTTTTAGACCATGTAACATTGTAAATCATATACCAATAAATGAATTTTATATCCAAGAACATAGTCCTCAACTGATTATAATTTATGGATGGATTACTAATTTTAGGGTAGTGTGTTACGGTGTATATGAATCATGTAGTGAATTTATGTGAGGATTGTTCATGTTAAAATGATTTTGAATGTTTTAATGTTTGTATATTGTAGTAAAATTAAAACTTTCTATATATTTTGGATTTCATATTGTTTTAACTAAATGAATATTATAACATCCTTATATGATCGAGTCATTAGAGTAGAAATAAGGTCCTGATGTGTTTCATCAAAAAATAAGACATGTAGGAGAAGATACCTAATGTTATACATTAAATGAGTTCCAATAGTGGACCTTCCTAAGATAAGAGGGGTGTATTTATAGTTGAGAAACCGAGAACTAGATTAAAGAGGTATGTATTTCCGTCTAGTTAAATTCGGTTGAGTAAGAAAATTGGATAATATTGGTTCATATTATTTTATTTATAATTTATAATAAATGTTTAATTCCTTATCATGAATATTGAGATATGCCTATGTGGTCATGGAATCAATTCATGGGACATTTTTTGAGAGAGTTTATTTTATAACATCATAGTAAATAATAGAATCATGAGGTATTTTTTATTATATTGGGAATGTCTAGAATGTATGTGTGTATAGTTTGGTTCATGATGTTCTAATGATATTTATAGGATTTCATCATTGATGAAGAGAAGAGGGGAATTTATTTACAGGGAATTATGATCTAACATTTATTTCTAGTTTGGACGTCTTACCCTAGATACATTTTTATATGTAATTGTGAAAGAAGAGATGATTGATACGACCTTATCCCAGAAAATTGTGGTTATAAAAAGGATTTATTAGAGTGATCTAACGAAAGAGAGTAATCACAAGATTTCTCATTTTATGATAAAATTCAATTTATGATTTGCATAGAGGCATCAAAACCCATATCTACCTCAATAAAGTTATGGCGATATTTCCAATGAGGATAGAATATTACAGTAGACATGCATTTAAAAAAAATTGTCCTTTCACATGATAATTATTAATTTTATATGTATAGGGGCCCTAATAAAAAATATATTAAGAACTATGTGGTAGAATAAGAAGAACATTTACTGAAGGGTGGGAACAACATCTTTCTTATGAACTATTATGTCAGCTTTTCATATGCTTCAATATTTTTTTACATTGGTATATGAATTCTTACCTTGTCCAAGAGAAGGATTCTTATACTGTGGGAGCATAAAGGATTAACCCTAGTCCATTTTTAAGAATTTGTTCCAATGAATTGCATCATGTCTACATCTGAAGCTGGCACTCACCTGAATAATTATAACTACCCAAAAAAATCATTAATGTTCTTCTATAATGATACCATGTTATTCTAAAACCACACTAGCACCTATAAAAAATCATATTTCAGCACCATCCCATGAAGTGACCTACACATTCTATGAAATTTTATTGATTTTTTATACCTTTGTATTTCTATATAAATATTTTATTTGTTCATTATTATTCTGTTGAAAAATAAAAACAAATAGATGTGTGTGTCTATATGAGCATTGTGAGTTGGAAGCAGCTACAAGTGCTTATTGAGATTGGACATGGGTATGCTACTTACCAAAATAGTGTAAGATGAATCAATTAAACATGGATCACAGTAACATATTATTGAAAAACCTTGATAATAATATCTAGGGAAGCTTTAAAAACTGAACAGTAGTAAAATATTCCATCAAAAATTATATAATACAACCTACTAATAAAAATAAAATTTAAAAGAATAAAAATTGGTAATATCATTGGAGTGATTACCTTGAGTAATAAAGAGATGAATGATATTTCTTATCTATATCATCATGCACTTAAATCCGTACGAAGAATAAAATTTACAAACCAACCTACTGTACTTAAATTCCAACCCTACTGAAAGCCCTCAAACCATGTAGTTTTAAACTATATAAAAATAATATTTATAAAAATAACTATGTAAACATCTGTAACTGCCAGAAAACCACTCTAGAACATGAGATATAATTTTTAACAGATTTCAAATAGTATATGCATGTCATATGGATACATGGGTGTGAAAATAAATGTTTTTTACCTAATAATTAGTTTAAGAATTAGCATAAGAATTTCAAATATAAAATAATATGTTTGTATCATAGTATTATTGTATGTATAAGCATGAACATATGTACATGGTTGTAATTTCATAGCCTTTTAATAGTTTACTATTTTTATTTATGTATGTATTATTGGATATTTATAATATTCTGATCAACCTATTTGTAATCCTTTATATAATAGATAATGTCTTGGTTTTTCGTTTCATTTTTATGTTAATGAATGAATCTTAATAAATATTGAAACATTTTATATTTATGTAATTGAATGCTGAAAAATTAGATAGAAATGATTGTGAATTTAGGAGTAATTATATAGTTTCTAGAGATAAGTCTATTCAAAATAATCAACAGTATTTAAAAATATATTTCATTAAATACTATATAATGTTTCAAAGTAAAAAAAATTAATCATTTTTTTCATATTAATGAATGAACTATAACATTTAAGAGTGTAAAGTGAAGAAGTGAATGCAATATGTATGCAACAACGGTGTTCCCTCGAAATATCGAAGCTGATGTAAATAAATCTATATATTAACTGAAAAACTATTGGTATAAGAGGATGAAAAAATTTGAAAACATGAAACCTGTTAAAAATTCATTATTTCAATAGAAAAAAGCTTTAATATATTAAATGATACTTACACATTCTTTTAATGTTTTATTTCCATTATGCATATTTTTGGATTAAACTATTCTTAAATCCCCTTTGATATGAGATTACTTGTAATGAAAAGTAATGGTTTATAATTTTGTAATATTTAAAAATTAAATTAAAAAAAATCTAAAAACTAATAACAAATGGAATAAAATCAGTATTTTCCATTGTAGATAAATTTTTTAAGCTAATACATTTTTAACATCTAAAAAAATTCTGAATTACCAAAATTTTCATGTTTAGTTTATTTTTCTACAAGAAATAAATATTAAAAGAGTTAGTAAATCAAAAAAATATGGAACAAATCTCATTGATTAATAGAGTTCAATAACTTCCTTTTATTGATTAAAATTAATTAAACCTACTCAATTATCAATAGATTTGTCAAATATGTCATAAAATGATGGAGAAGGCATATCTGATTCATGTTGGAAGTAAATAGATATACATGTAAAAATTGACCATATTATTCCACATTGAAGACATTACCCAATATCATGATAAAAATAAATCACCATTATCTTTCATCATAGAACCCCATCATGTATAAATATTTTTTTTAAGGAAAACAGGAGACTGTTAGTCAGTATGTAATATAAAAATAAATTAAATTGATTTTTTTGAAAAACTAAAATAAAATGTGAATGAACTTTAAATGGGTGTATTTGTAATTTCAATTAAATTTTAATGTTATAACCTAAAGTATTCAACAATGTTCACCACTATAAAATTTTCATGTGAAGAACATCAGTCATCGCATTTACCTGATATATGATAATGGAAGTTAAATAATCAATATTTTACATATAAATGTAAAATGAAATGAAATTACAAAAATATAATTTAGAAAATATATGTAAAACTGTATATCTAGAATATATGCATTGAAACATTAATAATATCAATTATAATATAGATTCTATAATATTTTTTATCCTTATAATTATCAAAATGTAATAACTATATAGTTAATGATGCATATGAAATATTATTGTCAACATTAGTGATTATGAAGGGAAAACTAATAAATGAAATAGTTTTCTCAAAATGTAAATCTATATTTACATTGTTTCATAGTTTTGTCTTAGTCTAAATATAAAATGTAAAATTTGGACACTAATTGTAAAGACACAGAATTTCCATGTAATTATATTTTAATTAAATTGGCATTTGTTGAGTCTGTGAAAATTGATAGCGCGTGATTCCGAGGCCCGGAGTGCCTAGAATGAAATTCTGAACTTTTTTTGGGTACGTTCAGTAAACATGAAAGTGGGATTCTTTAACTTTTGAACTGGTGATCAAAATTGAAATCTAATGGCACTACTGAACTCGCAACACTGATTTTTTATAAGTAGACTTTCTCCTCAACGACAGTAGGTCGAGGGTGAAAGATAATTTTTTGGGATTTTCATGGAAATAATAAAATAAAATAAACAAACATTTTATTTTATTTTGTTGTAACCACACTCCATTTGGATGTTCAGAGGTTGGGTCCACTGGAAACAAACCTCCTCTTCTAGATTTATTGTGGTTGGGACCACCCGAGTTCTCAAAACCTCCCAATTTGAATTTGGGGATGGGGACCACCCGACCCCCTATTAATAAGGGGAGAGGGAAACCTCTCAACTCCCTCATTAATTTATAGGATCCTCTTGGGCTTCCTCCATAATTAATTATGCCAACCCTCATGTTTTAATTAAGCCACACAGCTTAATTAATGAAACTTTTTGAATTATTTCAACAAAATAATAGATTGCATAATCTATTATTTAGGACACCTTTCATTTAGGTGGAACTGGGGAGACGAGGATCTCTTGGAGAAAGAACGTCATCGAAGAACTTCTTCTTCTAATGAAGAAATTTATCTCCGAATGAAAAACGCCGACCTCCTTTGACCATATTCCTCGGGACTTATTCAGACGTGGGAAGTCCTCATCTACAGTGAATCGATGATTGCACTACCTTATTTCACCAAGGTCATCAAGAGAAAGAGGTAGAGGGTTTATTTGTGTGATTTTACTTTTCCCATATTCCTACATTGGATTCTTATGATGTTTGGGAACAAAATTTTTGGAAGATTATGGTTTGACGTTCATTACATCGTTCATTATGAACCGCTTGCTACCACTCTAAACACAGAGGCTGTGGGCCAAACATACATGTCCTGACCCCTACGCCATTCTTCTTAGTGTGTTCTTTGAAATGAAGGAAGGTGAAAAAGGCAATGGCGCGTCACCACCCATGGGCTCCGCCACTCCACGCTGCCGCCAAGCCGCCACCATACCGAGCCACCGAGCTGGTGCTCTGGGCCAAGCCACCTTCAACCCCCATGGCGCACTGACAAAACCGGCCCATGCCCCCCATGACGCCCCAGTCGAACCGGTCCGCACCCCTCACTGCGCCCCGACTGACATGGTGAGTCGGTCAACGATCACCTATATCAAGTAATGAATCCTGGTTGTACGTGGAAGTCTCTCCATGATGTCCATGGATATACTATCCCACTTTTACTCTGAGAATTCTAAAGGTTGAACCAAGTATGATAGTACCTGGTGCTCTGTCTTCACTTGCTGACAAGTGAGGCACCAAGAAACAAACTCTGCAACTTCATTCTTCATTCCCATCCACCAGTGCTATCTTCAGAGGTCCTGGTACATATTCTCCACTCTTAGATGAACCGCGAGAGGGGAAGTGTGGAAATCACTCAACACTTCCACTTGTAGTGACATTGATACCCTAGAACATCTTCTGAAGAGAACGACGACCTCCCCACCCTAACAAAATCAACCAGGTGCCTGTCCTGTGGATATTTGAGCATGTCGTGTCCTGAAGTCAGTGTACCCATGCTGTGCCTCCCTGACTCACTGAAGAAGTGGGGGAGTGACTGTAAGAGACTGAAGAAGAACTGATCCATCCTGTTCCACCAAGGATATCAGCAAAGTAGCCAACTGCTCTGTTGCCTCATCTAAAAGTTGTAAACCAGATCTACGGCAGAGTGTATCTACTACAATGCTCCCCTTTCTAGGTGTATAGAGTATCTCGAATTCATAGTCTGGGAGGAACTCAGGACAACGTCACTATCTCATATTCAGGTCCATCTGAAAGAAGATATACCTAAGAATCTTGTGATCAGAGTACACTGTAAAACGTTTGCCCATTAGATAGTGCTGCCAAATCTTCAAGGCAAAGACGACTATTGCTAACTCCAGGTCATTGGTAGCATAGTTCTGATCATGTTATCTTAGCTTCCGAGAAAAATATGCGATATCGTCTCACTCCTGCATCAGCACTCATCCGAGTCCGGTCCCTAATACATTACAGTAGACCACACACCCTACACCCTCCACTGCATATCTCAAGATGGGGGCACTAGTCAGCCTCTGCCTCATCTCCTAAAATCTCTTCTGGCATTTCTACGAGCACACGAAGGGTTTTCCATTTATAGTCAAGGTAGATAGTGGTGCTGCAACTCTGGAGAAATCTAGAACGAATCTCCTGTAGTATCCAACCAAACCCAAGAAACGTCTTACCTCTGTCACACTCCTTGGTGGATCCCAAGCAAGTATCGCCTCAATTTTCGCAGGATCCAATGCAACTTCATCCTCCGATATGACATGTCGCGGAATGTTATCCTCTCAGATCTATAACTAGCACTTCAAGAGATTACCATAAAGCTGGTGCTTTCAAATTATGTCCAGTACTACCCGCAAATGGTTGCATGATCCTCCTTAGTAGTCGAGTAGATCAGAATGTCGTTGGTGAAGAATAATATGAAGTGATCAAGTTACGACTGAATAATCCTGTTCATTAGTCCCATGAACACTGCTGGAGTGTTAGTCATGCCGAATGACATAACCAATAACTCGTAATGGTCATTCCAACACCTGAACGCCATCTTCTTCACATCCTCATCTCAAACTCTGAGATGGTGATAGCCTAATACGAGTTCAATCTTCAAGAACCATTGTGCTCCCTTGTATTGATCGAAGAGGTCGTCAATCCTCAAGAGTGTGTACTTGTTCTTCATAGTTACCAGGTTCAGACACTGATAGTCAACACAAAGCCTCATGCTCCTATCCGCCTTCTTGGAGAACAGAATCGAGGCTGCCCAATGTGAAACACTGGACATGATGAACCCCTTCCCATGAAAGTCCTCTATCTATACACGCAGCTCACGAATCTCTACGGGAGCCATCCGATATGCTGGAGTAGATATCGGTGTAGTTCTAGGGTACATGTGAATGTAAAAGTCCAGCTCTTTGCAAGGAACTAGACCCAAAACATCACCAGGGAAGGCATCTGTGTACTAGTCCACAACTACAGGATATCTATGACTCTCCACATCAACAAATCCGAGGGTAAGGCTAGCCAACATATGAGTGATCAGCTGCACTCTCCTCCAAGTAAGTCCATCCTACACTTTAAATTCCCCTTTCTCATCGGTGAAGGTAAACCTGATCCCATCTATACGGGCACACCACACTTTGTGTCTAATACATTCATTCTGAGCATGGAATGTAGATAACCAGCCCATACCCAAGATGACATCGTAAAGACTCGACCCCACTACGAGGAGATCCCAACAGAGCTCTTGCCTCCTAGTGTAAGCTCACACTGCCTGCACTAGAATGTAATCATCGAATCAACCCTCGTAGGAGTCTCTAGCCGTAAGGATCGATCCAACAGCTCCGTTGGAATCTCTGAGCTCTGAACAAGGGAAGTGGAAATTAATGAAAGACTGACACCGATGTCTATAAGTACTGTAGCTAAGGTGGAGTAGACAAAGATCATACCTTGTAACAACTTCAGAGTGTCGTTATCATAGGCTTCAGCTGCCTGGAGCTGAGCTCTCCCTTTCTGATCTGCTCCCTACGGTTGGGGTGGACCTCTTGGTGGTGGTGGTGGTAACATATCGAATCCTCTCCCCCTCCAACTGCACGACTAGCTCCTCTGCCACATCCACCTAGTCCCTGCAGACCTCCTTGATCGAACATTTATCTCTACTTGGGCGGTCCTTCGACCATCTGCTGATCATCAGAATGGAGGGTCGAACAGTCACTAGCCATGTGACCCTGCCCGCCGCATGTGAAACACTTCCCACTACTGGCATGCCTATCTGCACCTCGGGTTCCCTACACAACCGACTCTAAATCAAGTGGTAGTCCACCTGTAGGTATGGTCCTCTTGGACCTCTGCGACATCTGTCTGCTGCCAGCTGTTGAAGAATCTGCTACTTGATTACTAGCGGTGGGTCTCACAACGAGGTACTGCTCAGCAAGAAAACCATCCACCAAGAGGGATCTCTCTAACTCCCCCGCCTGTGTTAGGATGCTGAGTGAGATCACCGAAGCGCTGATCTTTTTCCGGAGTCCCTGATCGAGGGTCTGGGCCCTGAAGAATGGGTCCCACACCATATCGGTGGAGTAATGTGAGAGGTCTGTAAACCTCGCTGAGTACTAAGCTACAGTCATGTTCCCTGCTGCAGATGAAGTAGCTATTGAATGCACACTACGTGAAGAGTCGCTGGAACAAACACTTCCCGAATAGGCACTCGATGTCTGCGCAGAGAATCATCACCTCGTCATGAACCTGTAGAATAAAGATCCACCATATGCCTGCTGCTACCTATAGAAGGCTAGCGGCAATTTTCACTATGAGATTGGCTAGTGTCCTTATGAGGGAGAAGACTCTCACCACAGCCTCTAGCCAATCCTCAGCTTCCTGTGGGTCCATCTCTCCCCTTAAACTGGTTGGCCATTGGTGTTGGAACTCATGCAATGCACTCAAGCGGTGTGCACTAACTACTGTTTGGGCTGGGGGCATCGGTGGCCTAACGAGAAGTAGTACCATTGGTGCCTCCACTTGTGACTTTATTTGAAGTGTTACTTCCACCGAGGCCTTGTTACTGAGTGGGTTATCAGTGCATACGATTCTCAAAACTCTAGATATATGTCCCGCGGCATCCGCGTTGTCCGCAGACATCCGCCACCGTCCATGGCTCTACACCACCCCATGGTCGAGGCACCGCCCTGTGGTTGCAGTTCCGCCCCGCGGCTGGACCGCCCTCCCGCGGTCGGATCGCCATCTAGTGTCCGGAATGCCACCCCATGGCCAGACCACCCTCCCATGGCCGGAAAACTACCCAATGATAGAACCGACGTCCCGTAGCTAGACTGCCCCCCCACAGCCTTCACGGCCGAGCCGAGGCACCTCGAGGCCTTTGTGGATTCTGCGGCCCTCGCGGACCTTAAGGCCCGCCAGGACACCTAGTGTGCCGGGCCGAACCCAACATGCTAGGACACCCAGTAGGCCAGACTAGACCCAGTGGGTCGGGCAAGGTTGACCCAGACTGGGTCGGCCCAGGCGGGGTCGGGCCGGGTCAATCTGACCGGGTTGGACCAGACCCGGGCCCACTACAACCCATTTACTTTCTTGTGGCCATAACTTTGGAACCAGACATCAGGTTGATAAACCATCACTATCACTAGAATTCTTGGAGCAAGATAGTCCCTTTGAGTATACCCCATGAGTGTTTTGGGTATAGTTGAGGTACGGTCGGGTTGGATCGAGTACGAATCCAACCGGGCCCCTGGGACTAAATGCCTAATAACTCATATACAGGGCATCTGATTGACGCACCTTCTATTGCGTTGAGACCCCTATGACGTGGAGGTCCTTTGATATAGTTCTTCGTGAGACTTCATGACAGTTGGAGTGTCAACCAGTTGCTTGTGGAGTGGATCCTCCAAGAGATGAGAGAGCATAGTGCAGGAACCTAGTAGCTGGCTATGACTTGACGGATGCTGACCATTTCGACTAGGAGTGATTTGAATGGCCCTGTGGGGACTGCCTTGGTGACGTGGCAGACCCACGGTGGGGATAGTTCTTGGTGACGTGGCAGACCCATGGTACTCGATAGGAGGAGTACCTCAGCAGTCCAAAGATAGTGGGAAGCACCTCTGTATGACGTGACAGGACCACTCTACTCGATAGAGGAGGAGTTCTCCAGTAGCTAAGGTGTTTAATGATGTGACTGAAGATGTTACATGATACTACCCCTATAATAAAACATGGTGTGAGATGATTCAGTATCTTTGTGTTTTTCCTCTTGATTGAGATGTATTACTTGATAACATAGGTATATGTATTAGAATATACATAATTGGGGTTTTCTGTTGATTTCATACATTTTGGTTTATCCTTAGTGGATTTTATGAGACCTTGAGGGTATCGGGGTCCCTACTGAATATCGTTATACTCACCACTATATGGGCTATGCCCACACCTTGTTGTGTTGGATGCATACGACAAACCTTGCTGACCGAGGCTTAGAGTACCAGGACTGGACGGTGCCCAGAGGTGGACCATATAGCGTGTCGGTATGTGGAAGAGATGGAAGGATGTGGAGTGTAGAGAAGGCTATATATACCTACCCTTTAGGTAGGAACCCCATAGGATGATCCAGAAGCTGACTTTCCCTTTTCTTCAGTTGTATTGTATCACTGTTGTACATGTACTTTCCAGTTGGGCTTGTATTCTGGCCCCATAACATACTACACTCACTCTATTTACAGTTCACTTTAGTTGTGTTAATATCTTTTTGTGTGCTTTATAACATGTTTTTACAGGTTATAAAGGCAATGCCTTCCCAGTTTTAGGGAATACGCCTTCGGTGCTAGTCGCCAACCCCTGGCCTATGGAAGGAGGGCTTGGGGTATTCACAAAACAGGGCCTGGGGGACAGGTCGTGACACTAATGCCCTAAATAGTTTTTTTAATAAGTACTATAGTATCATTAGCTTAGAATTCATGTGGATTAATGTATATGGATACAAAAACTATATATTAGAATGAACCATATAATTTTCCCTTAAATTAATTTCAAAATAAAAATGTTTGGAAATGTGTAATGAAAACATTCTCATTGAACAATGCTAGAAATAATGTTAGATGAAATGGTTAAAATCATAAGTTTCATAGGAATAAAATTTCATGAGTGAAATAATTTGAATAATTAAATAAGGTGTGAATTGAAATTATGATCATAAAAATATGAATATATAACATTTTAGGGAATATGAAAACTAGAATAATTGTAATATTAATAAATGGTGACATTAACATTGCATGTATTTATATTAGTTTCAAAAAATAGCCCACGGTGCATGACCATAATGTGTATACTGGTAAATGTATTAAGACATATACAGTTAATGAGAAATTGAAATATACATTGTAAATGTAAAAAATTATTATACACTTATTTATGTAAAAGGGATAGTTACACACTCTAGAAGTTGATAAAGGCATGGAAGTCTCCCCAAGTGATGAAACAAATGTAAAAAATGGGAGGATATTGTTGTGAAAACCAAATATCTAAATTTATTTCATCATCCAAAGAACCTGGAATGGTATGAATTGAATTTGATGTTGGATAATCAATTATTTTTAAGGAAATTAAAGTGAGAACTAAGTCAAAATGAAATAATTCTATATATGAAAACCATGTGAAGAAGAATGGGGAAAAATCTACACTATTTTTTATAAAGACCAAAAATATTAGAAATTTCCAAACCAAAAAAGTATTTTTTTAATAAAAAACATGTATTTATGTATATATATTACCTATTTGTTTAGACAAATTTTACTAAAGAGATAAAAAACCCACATCCTATGTAAAATTTATCTCCATCTTAACACTGTTATACCCTGAATATTAACACTCTCAATTAGTTATCTTGAACAAATCATTATAACCATGTCCTTCAAAGCTGTGAGGGGAATTAGATGACGTTAAATTAACAATGGTTTAATGATTACCTACTAAAAAAATCTAGAAACAATATTAATTCATCACCAACATCTAATAAATTTAATATTGAATAAACTTAGTCACAATAATCTTGCACAATAACATGCACTAATATGATATATCTAACATATTCCTTGTACCTATATCTAGTTACATTGTGGTAGTTTTTTTTACTTATTATAAATATAAAATTCCATGAAAATTATCAAATAAAGCATATATTTATTAAATAATAAAAACTACATTGCATGCATAGAAACTTCATAGACCAATTTGATCACACCATCATCCATAAGACACGTTGTTGTGATAAAATATTCTTCAAGAATAACATTTTCATGGCCTATTTTTGAGAAAAATCATTTTAGAGCATCAACACAATTATAATATATAGTTTAAAAACCTATTTTCTCCAAAAGGATCTAAAAAACACAATATTGAGCACAACTACAGAACATTCTTGAATATTAATTTTTTAACAAGAAACCTAATGGGAATTTGTTTACATCAAAATTTAATAATGATAATCAGAGGATATCGTATAAAAATTCTTAAAGGAAACTATGATAAGATATATAGAAATAAATTAGAAATAGATGTCAGACATGAGTATATTCCACATGAAAAGTTAATTAAAGATAGGAAATAGTATGCAATGGCTATTAGTAAAGAAAAATATTGAGATGATTCCATGGAAATCCCTTAAAATTATTATCAATTATTTATAATAATAGGGTGTGATGCACATAAAAAAATATGATCACAAAAAACAATTAGATAATTATTAAGTGGCACAAAAAAGAAGAATATTTTTTTAAAAAAAATACTATTACAAATTCGCATAATTGTTATGTGATGTGAAATGGTAGTGAACCACAACACATACTGATTATATTGGAGTTCAACATTCTAGTTGTGAATGGACATAACTGTTAGAGAGATGGTGAAACTTGTAGTGTGGCGATGATGAGCATAAATATTCTCAATGAAGAAAATGACCACTTAATGTTTGTAATTGGTATTCCAAAAACTAATTAGGGATATAATTTAAAATGAATTTCATGTGATGTGAAATATAATAGACCCAAAATACAATTCAGTTACCATCTTAAGAATTGTAATAGTCGTGAATGGTCTCAGTGATGCTGAAATCAGGAGTGACTCAATGTGGTATGCATCGACATCTCCAAAAATGAAGATAATTGATATAGGAATAATATGTTAGAATTTGGTATCATGATAGGAGGTAGAAATGGGAATATAAAGGAGATTAGCGAGGAGACCACAGTAGAACAATATTACTTTACACTAGGGTATAAGGTTGGGATCTGGAGAAGAGGTAGGTGTGAGAAAGATATTGGGAATAATGATGCCAGAGGTATTTCACCCAAAGGAAGTTGTGGATAGAGGAGTAGGAGAGGGATACAGATGATTGTCCATGGGAGTAGATCCTCAAGAAAAGGGATTTCGAGTATGAGATGAAATTTATAATTCATATAAAAAAATATTTTTACCCTGCCCCCATAGGAATCTTTTTCCAATCGATATATTTAAACAAAAGGCATGATTTTAAAATAACTAAGGAAATATATCAACCTATATCCATGAACAAATTAAACTGTGGTTATATGACCATGTTTATAGGAAATTTTTTATAGTAGTGATGACTTTTTTACCCTTTCCACTGAATGGTGATTTGTGTATTTTTGATTGTAAACATGAATAACATATTTAAATTGGTTTTAGCTTGAAATAGACTAAATAATCTTTTTTATTGAAATGTGTAAAATACTTTTCATTTACATGACCAAGATGATGATTCCATACCTATGTGATATTTTATTCATGTGAACATGATTCGTTATTAATTCCCAATACTTGGTTTTCCTAATTTGAAACATAAAGACAATTATTTAAACAAGTAATATGATCACATGTGTTGTCTTTATAAAATAAATAACTTATTTTGAAAATTGGATAATATAACAATTTGTATCGAGGAAGGGAAAAAATTATATTGTTGGTAAATGTTGGTACATAATAACAATACGTTAAAACCAATATAATTCTTTTTCAAAATGAATGGTGGTGGTCTCCAATGGATAGAGTCGATAGACTATCACTATTAAAACTTCACAGAACCACCTTTCGTCTAAAAATATTTTAAATTCAACTTTATTCCATTATTTGGGTACATATTTGACTATAAAAATAAGTATATAATACCAAATTTGTATATGTGAAGTGATTAAAATTGATAATAAACACAACTTTAGTATCCCTTTTCTTTTGGGTGTAGTTCATCTTACAATTTCTTTTCTTGACACATGAAAAACATACTACATATTCTTCATTTCTATAGATTTGGATCCACATATTCCTCAAAGTATGATACATGGTAGATTTAGAATTTTTATTATTTTTGGGACCCTTTTCCTTGTTCTCCCATTTTTTATTCCATATAAGGACTTTGGGTTTGTCACACCCCATATTCATGTCCACCTGTAAAATTAGAGTGATGTGATCTAAAATAATCTTCTAATTATTGTGAAAATTACGATTAATTATAAAACCAAATAATGAATTTGTTAATGGGGTATATATGATATTAGTGATCAACTCATCAGGGAACAAAATCCATAATATGTATATAAATTAATTTTATCAAATAATCTCGACTAAATGGGGCACAACCAGCGCCAAATCTCCCAAAACAGTTTTAAATAGAGCATTAGAGATCCGATATCTCCCATGTTTATATTTATATTAATAGAGATCTTGATGGTTATAAATTATTCTATAAGCATCCTTGTCCTCAAATTTCTTTAGAAGATAATTTTTCATAGATGATAGCATGATACATTGACCATCTGTGGAATCATTCAAAATTATTTAATAGAGAAAACACTCTTCCTCACTGGCCACTTTAATAGGAAATTCAATAATATGTTATCCAATCAAATATAACTTCTTTTAATGGTATAAGAAAATGAAAAAGAGCCTATTATGTTCATGAAAATTAGTGTCTATGAAATGGTTATCCTTCTCTAGTGTGGATCACAGTCAAATGTTTGATGTAATACTTATTTCCATATCCACAAATAATAAAAGTATAATTTTTCTATTTTTTGGGATAAATGTAGATAATGGAATAAATATCATATTTTTTAATCACCCACTATTTTAACAAAAACTTATATCCCACACCACTGGTTTCAAAAATTCCTGTTTATTGGAGTTTCTAGTGGTAATGAATAATATTCCCCTTCTCATCACACCAACATTAGAAAGTAAATATTTCTATGGGTTTTTCATAGGACATAAAATGAAATCTTCATTAACACCCTGTTACACTATCTGTTTTTTGGGTTCCCCAATTCCTTATTAATTTAATTTTAATCCCCGAACATTTTTTTCTTAGTTACATGAAGCTCATATTTGGAACTGAACCATTGATGTGATCTATTTTCTGTCAACCGAAAGAATCTTGGTAGAATTTACACTATAATCGAAATACACTTGACATTGGTAGTTAAAGAAATTTGAGTTTTGGTTGATTTTAAATTAATTACTAGAAGTTTATACTGACTAAATTTATTTAATTGATGAATTTTTATCTTTATGATTAATTTTCCTGTTTTATATTTATGTCTTGCTTGTTAATATTAAATAGATTTTATTATGAGATTTAACATGTATTTGGTTCTATTAACATATAATTCATTTTATTTTAGATCTTCATTTCATTATTTTTAATTCATTTATTCATGTAATAATAAAAAATAATAATGATATAACCATGTAACTTGAACAAAATAAAATAATAATGTTATAAGATGTTGAGACTTTACTAATGGTTTGTATATATTGTGGATGATAAACTGTCGAACTTGAAGACGAACACCTTGATGGATTTTATGGTTCATATTTTAGACTTCCACCTACCCAACTATATCTTTGTTGGAATGGTTTCTCCTTGGATCTAAACATTAACCATCTTCATTCTCTTGAGAGCTCCAACCATTACATATTCATTTACACACTCGCAAGTGAGCATAACAAAATGATTGTTCAAGGGGTTTTTATAAAATAAATCGGGGGATATAAAGAAAATACATAAAAAGAGGAGGGATGACATGATGGAAAACAATATAATATAAAAATAAATTAAAATTAACCAATCACATTGAAAGTCATTGTCTATTCTCATGATCATCTATATACATGAAAAAAATTACAAATTAAATTAAATATAATTCAATTATAAAAAATTTTAATTTAAGAGAAATCACAGCTGAATAGATTAGATATATTTTAAAATTGACTAGTTATTTTATATTAATTATCATCCAAATCTCTATTAAGATTTTCACCGATCAAATTTTTAATGAAACATAATATATTTATTTAAAATTATCATCTTACAAAATGTATACCTTTGATGCAACACGGTGAGTACCTGTCCAAACTACCCAATGTGTATTGTATTTGTATAAAATTACTTAAGAGTCATGTGTTATACAAAAAATTATCAAATAATTTATTGAATTTATGTATTTAAATAAATAACACATGAAACACATGGTATTTACATAGGGTGTTATGTATCACATCACATAATGTAATTATAATATTATTATTTATACAAGATATGAAGTTAAAACATTATGTAGATATTAATTCAAAATGTAATATATATAAATCACATCCCATATCATGTATAAGGACACTTAATTACATATAAAACACATGATTATAAGTTTTAATCAGTATAAAAAAATAGTTTTTAATTATAAAAATTTGGTAGTATACAAGATGCATACAATTCAGTTACATGACACGCAATTTTATCACCATATATCCATGACACAGACCTAGAGACTAAGCATATAATAATTCACAACCAAATAGTAGAGTAAAAGGAATGTAAATGGTCTATATGACATGATGTTTCTGATTTAAAAAATCACTAGTAATGTAGGCCATGCCGAAGAATACAAGGGTTTTCTTTGACCAATATACTATACAATATGTATGGATGCTAAATGGTGTGTAGTTTGGTATACCGTGCACTATACTAGCCTAGTAAACATTCTATGTATTTAAATACACATAATGTAAAATATATTTACACTGCTTAAATTAATTCCAAATAAATTTTTAGTGAATTGAACGTGGGTACACGACATGTTCTAATAGGCTACACCATGTGTACTATTTTTCTACTCACATAGAATTATTGGAATCACTGGATGAGTTCATCAAATTTTCTTCATTCATCAAAATAATCCATTTGGATTAAATTTTTGAGATTGAAGAGGAAGAAAAGAATACGTATTGATTACTATTAAATACCTATTAAATAATAATTGAAAACTAATGATAGATTCATATATTAATCAAAAATACATAAAAAATTGTAAATAAGTATTCAACAACCCTTTGATACAACTTGAAGGTTCATGGCACATCAAAATCAACAAAGGGTCATTCTAATCTCGAATTTTTAGTGTCATAGATGATTAATCTGAGATGTATATCTATGGTGAGCATTGTGAACACAATAATTCAATGAGATATTAATTGATAATTTAAGGATATAACCAAAATACAACATCATCACATATTATTTATAATTTATTTAAAACAATAATGATTTACTTTGAGATAAATTTTTACTTTGTTGATGAATCATAAAATTTCTCTACATGGTATCATAATTAAGTAATAGGAATCAATAGTAGATCCCCTATAGTGGTGATCCTCATGGGATCTAAAAACCTCTAAATGTCACTATAAGAATGGCTGCAATCTCAATAGATCCAGACACTTACATCAGTCATCTTTGGTCACCCTGAAATTCACATCGATGAATGTTTCTATTTGATCAGTCTAGAATTTAGAGAGTTGGGGGAGGAATATAACTCTCCATTCATGAGAGTGTTCTTCGAGAGGTATATCTATAGGGATTTAAGATAATCATCTCCCGATTTCATTGTTCATTACAAATGAAAATTAAAACCCTTATGAAATAATAAAATTTGGTTTATATATCTCTAGAATTACAAAAGAATAATTACATGTGCTTCCTACAAATTATTATTAGTCATTAAAAACCACCATGTCTATAATAATAATAATATTATTATTATTTATTTACATGCGCTAAACTTAAAATTTAATTTAATATTATTTTATTCAAATAATATTTAATATATATTATTTCCAATTCGACCATTATACTCGGAATGCTATTACTCCACAATAAATATCAGAATATGAATAATTACTACTTATTTAAGAAGTATATATCACTAAATTATTTTCCAATAAATAAATAAATACTATATTCACTAAATCGTAACTAAATTTTTATTAAATATTATACTCTTTAAGAATTGTCACAAATAACTGTTGATAAAAAATGTGATATCACTCTAACATGAATAAGTATTAAAAGAAATGTGGGAATAATATTTATTCAACTTCATAAATGATAAATAAAAATATTATTTTATCAAGAATTCGAATATACATACCATGTGACCCTCTAGGACAAATTTTATGTGGAATTTAGTGAAGCAGCCCGATGTCCAATACTTGCGTCATGGAATATGTAAAGTATCCAATAGAGAGACATGTTAATGTAAAAATGGTATAAAACCTCATATAGATTATTACTATGAAATATAATCAATTTATTGTTGTATCTATAATCAACCAAGTTGCATGCTATTGTCATTAACATATATTCCCAATGTTTTTTATTTGATATTTTTGAAATAGAATTCTTGTATAAAAAACTATGGTCCAGAATGTATTAAGGATGTTTAATGTCCTTAAAAGAGAATAAGATATGAAATTCAATTAAAGATCATAATGAAAAAATCATTTCCCTCCTTACTCATTAATGAAATATTACTTGTGATGCACCCAATATATCATACCTCACTGTGAATATATTTCATCATAGTTTTCATCAAAACATCAATGTATGTGACTCAAAATGTCATTTAATATTAATAAAAAATTCTATGGGTGTATACATATGTCCACATAAAGGAACATCCAATGGAATATATAAATATGAATTTCCATCTATCGGGACTCGTACTCATAATATCCTATGATGGAAATTACAAAGGGTGTACACCATGATAAAGGTGCCTCATAGACCAATAAGTCTACACCATTGATATAATACATAATTTATTGCACTCAAATGATTTAATACATACATATAAAATATATTTGATAATGATCTATTGGATCATCTGGGTTTTCATAATAGCGGGGAACAACTATGACCATCTAGTGGGACAAATACTCTTAGGACATTATCACATACTATGTCATTAAAAAAACAATCACGATGTGATATGATGTTCATAAATGTTTAAAATAATGAATATATGATATCATAAAGTACATAGATATTGGTTCTAGTGAAAAAAACATCAACATTAGGAACTACAAGGCTTTATACCATGATTCATGATTATAATCCATGATATATTGGGCATGGTTTTCAAATTTTATTCTCATATTCTCATACCCTTATAAAAATGTTGTGCTTAAGTGATCATTGATGTCTAACTTGCTTACCCTTAATATTAATTTGATCTCATGCTTATTATGTTTACTTTTACCAATGATTTGAAGAAATGTTATATGTATCATATTTCTAAGAAAGGATCTAGTTAGGAAGAACTAAGGGGGAGATGATATAGATATCTTATGTAGTAGTTGACTATATATCAAATTTTTGAAGGACCTTAAACCCAATTAGTTATATCATGGAATGAAATTTTATATAATTAATATTCATTAAATAAGATGTAATATCTATGTATGAAAATTTTGGGTCACTATAGTTTCTATCAGGGTAAGATTTTTTACTTTTGGTAATTAGGATTAGGAAATTTTAGTAAGAACGAATAGGATAATCCTAATTAGAAAATAATATCCTATGTTATGGTAAATAAAAGTGTTTTGTTTTTCTAGAAAACACATCTATGCATGGATACTAGAAAGTGTATGTGTTTGTGGAATCGATTCACCTAAGGGTAATAACATTGAAACGTTGGTGCATGATTAGTGGTAGTATGAAAACACACCTATCTAGGAACTCTCAATAGATTTTTTTGGTAAAATTACATTCTCATTTTTTAAAATTTATAGAGTATTTAAATAGATATTTACAATGTATGACCTAATTTAAACATACAGTGTCTTATATTGAAATTAATTTGTTGTGATTCATAGATCTTATAAAGGTTTTTAATGATTTAATGATTTCCCACAATTATTTTTGTTTCTTATACTATGTTTTTTGGCTTCATTTAGTGTCTATACCTAGATGGAACCATGATAATGTTGAATTTAATGGGAAATGTAATTATATTCCTCTTATGAAACTGAATATTTTGGGGGTTATAATATACAATACATTTGATATATTATGATAGGTTTCTAATTATATGGATTAGGCTGAGTTTGTAAATGAGAAAATGTGGGATAATCATTCCATTTGGCCTTTCATGAGAAACCACATAATTTATTTATGTAGTTCTGTTGATCCACTAGTTTTTGGGAAATGGATCAGTAAAATTTAAATAATATTTTATGTTCTCTAGTTTTTTTAACATTTAAAATTCATTTTTTCTTTTTATTATTTGTATGGAGAAACATATCAATAAATGAATCTTATCAAGAAAATAGGGTTAAAATAAGAAATTGGATCTACGGTGTGGGATGAGTATAAGAGAATACTTTTTAAAAAATTGCATTCCATGTATTCCTCATATAAATAATAGAGAATAAAATACTTGATATAAATTAGATTGATGATGAATATATTATTACCTATGAGGAATATTTTATAGGTTATGTGAGGTACACTTCTAGTTTTATCATCCTAAATGAATGTTAGATTGATTTATTCTTAATTTTCTTAAAAACAAGTCTCTAAAGGGTGTTATACATAATAGAATTCAATATCTATGAATAAATAATTATATATAATATCATGGTAGAAATAGAAATTTTAGTTACCGGTTGATCTCACATTTTTTAAACAAAAATCTAAGAAAGGATTATATAGAAATTATAATAATAAAAGTCATGGAGAGAATAATATGTGTGTTTAATTATACTTGAATTGTGGGAGAAAAACTAGAAGAAATTGACTTAAGGGGACTGGTAAATATTCTAATAGTGGAAAGAAGTTCATAGAGTAAACTAATTCCTATGTGATGTGAAGATACCGGTGAATGAAAGGAACAATAAAAAATTTCAGCAGAATTCCCCACCCATAGTGAAATATTCTAAATGAAAGAGGTTTAGGAATTATGCAAACCAGTGATAAAATCCTATGATTAATAAAAATGATTGACAATAACGAACTATTATTCACATATTCAATGGAAAAAAATATATGTTCTATATTGATGAAAAGGTGTATGAAATTGAAGTGTTGAAATGTATAGTTACCATCTACTCTAGAACATCTAATGTGTTATTTGATTCTTGATTTACCCACCCATTTATTTCAACGTTATTTTATAATGGTATCCCAATACCACCTAAATGGTTATATGTTGAATTTTAATTAATGAATAATAATATTATAATGATCACATATCGAGTCTATAAATCTTCTCTGAAGAAATATAATATTAATGTGCTTCCTCTAAATGTTTTTATTATACTTGTAGTGGAATTTGATGTTATTTTGGTCCTGGATAGGATTTATTTATATTAATACCTTATCAATTTCCATATAAATGAAGTCACATTTGTTATTCTGTAACAAAATATGATTTTCTATTAGTTTGAGGATAAATATGAACATTAAATTATTATTAAATCCATTTATGGTTCTTGATTCCCATTAAATAGGTGTATTTAAATCAAATAATTGGGGAGAAACACACAATTGAATATATGTATTTTGTAATGGTGTTTTTTTATTTTTTTATGAAGAGTTTCTTAGTATTCCTCTGAATAATAATGTTTGGGTTTTAATATAAATCATACCTAGTTCTACAACTAGTTAATAAAATCCATAGAGTTTACCAGATTATGTTTATTATATTAAAGAAGATACTCCAGGAGAATATTAATAAGGGAATCCTATTCACTAGTGTTTCCCTAGGGAGTGAACATTTTTTTAAGATTAAATATTCTTAAAAGTGTATTTTAATTTATTATCGACAACTTAATATAATTTCTATCATGAAAAGTTATGCTCAACCACATATTGATGACTTGTTTGATAAATTGTGTAGATATCAATTATTTTCCAATATTTATCTATATTAATAATATTATCAATTGATGGCTAAGAAGGAGGATATATCCATAATATTCATCCATTCTAGGTGTTGGCAATATAAATTTATAGTGATGCATTTTAGTCTTACTAATTCCCCTGCTATATTCATGGATTTAAGGAGTATAATCATTATATATTAACTTGACCATATTGTGGACGTATCTGTAGTTGATGATATGATATTTTACAATAAAAAGGGAGATCATGTAGATAAATTTATTAGTATACTAATGAATTCATGAACGTAGATTCATTCTGCAAAATTTACCGACAGTGAGTTTTGGATTTATAAATTTTATTTTTTGGGACATATAATATCATGAGAGGGTATATTAGTGTATCCATCAATGAAAGAATTTATAGAACATTGGACATGAAAAAATATGTCTGAAATCCACATTTTTGTGGGTTGGTTAGATATTATCAATTCATTGTGAATAATTTAACATGACTGTCACGACCCATCCTTGGGGCCCGTGCCATGACTAACCCAAGCCCGCCTTCCATAGGCCAGGGGCAATCGACTAGCACCAAGGCGTAAATCCTGGTAAAGGGAAGGCATTGCCTTTGTAAAGTAAACAAGCACCACAGAGTAAGCAAGCGGAAAAATTAAACACTAAGTAAAAACTGGTACAACAGTAAGTGCGGAAAGTAAGTGGGACAGAATACAAACCCAAACTGAAAGTAAAGTACAACTCGAAAGGGAAAACAACAACTGAAAAGAAAAGCCGCAATGTCGAGCCGTCCACTAGAAGTCCCACCTGAACGGTGGGAACAGACAGCCCCCACTGCTCCTCAGGTCCAGCCGACCACTCCGAATACATCCCACCCAGTGGTCAACCTCCAGGAACCGTCCTTCTCCACAAGCCTCCACCACGATCAGCACTTTCCGTCGTCTGCAACCAACACAACGTAGTGCGAGAATAGCCCGTGCAAGGGTGAGTATAAGCTACTCAGTAGGGACCCCGAGACCCCAGAAGGTCTCCCAGAATCCACAAAGTATAGTCCACAAAGGAAAGATACAATCACGAAGTAACATCCGACACAGCTTAGGTATATTCCCATACATATACCTAAGTCATCAATTCTCGCTCGGCTCCAACATCCGAGCTCAAGTACAACCCAGTCCACACAGTAAAGCAAAACGTAAATCCACACAGGATAGCACAACACAATCCACCAAGGAAATCAAGACGTAAATCCACACATGATAGCACAACACAATCCACAAAGGAAAGTAAAACAAGGTTTCAGCTCACACAGGTATACTTCTTCGAATGACGATAGAGATGATCATTGATCCATCTAAGCCGTCGGACCCACAAAGGATCGATAGGTACTAACCCCCGCAATGACCCACAAAGGATCTGAACCACAAAGGATCGATAGGTAACTAACCCCCGCAATGACCCACACAGGATCGGACCCACACATGATCGATAGGTAACTAACCCCCACAGAGACCCACACATGATAGGACTCACACAGGATCTGTAGGCACTGGCCCACACAGGACCGCTGAGCGCTGACCCACACAGGATCAGACCCACACATGATCGGTAGCACTGAGCCACAAAGGATCGCTGAGTGCTGTAGTCGTCGCCGTCGAATCCACTGAGGATCTCCGCACAGTCGTCGTCGTCAAAGTAGTAGTCGCAGCCAGCTCTAGGGTTCCCGCACACAGCAAGCTCGTTCGGGAGGGTCCGCTCCACGAGCCGAGAGGCTGATACATCAACATAAAAATAGTCCAGAGTTGAAGTATCTAAAATTTCCGTATCGTCAACAGGAACTCAACGTCGCAGACGGCGCGTCAATCAGACGCCCGGTCTGAGAGTTATGGCGTTTTCGTCCCAAGGGCCCGGTTGGTTTTTAAGGCAAAACCATCCCAACCGTACTCCACCTGCGTCCAAACCTCGAGCAGAGTATGCCAAAAGATCCGTCTCACTTAGAGGAATTCAACAAAGTTGACGGCACACCAATTGGATGTCCGAAGCTCAAGATATGAGCATTTTCGTTCCGAGGGCCTGGTTGGTTTTGTGTACGAACCAACCCGGCCAAACCCAAAGTATTCCGAAACCTTGAGTGTGATATACCGAAACGACCGTCTCGATCCAAGGATCGCATCGCTGTTGACGGCATGTCGTTCGGAGGCTCGTATCTCAGGTTATGAGCAAAAGACTGTAAGGGTCCGGAGACGGGGGTTCTGGGCCCGGACCGACCCGGCCCAACCCCCCTGGGTCGGCCCGAACCGGGTTGACCCGACCTGGGTCCGGGTCCGACCCGGTTTGGCGAGACCCGGCCCGGCCAGGGCGGCCCGGCCCGGCCTGGGCACGACCCGGCCGGCGGGTCGGCTCGGCTCGGCTCGGCCGAGCGGCCGAGCAAAGGGAGCCGTGGGGCTTACAACCTTCATGGAAAGAGGAGCCGCAGCCCCGCGTGGGCCGCGCTTGGTCAGCGGATGTGGATCTGCTGCATCCCGTGTCTCGCCGGACCCGCGCGGTCTCGGGTCTGGTCCGCCGCCGCCTCCGGCCGCCGGCGCCGCCGCGCCGGCGACCCGCGCCGCCGGTGGATTCCGCGGGCCACCGGAGTTGCTCCAGTGGTCCAATTCCACTTCTGTCTGCGCCTTAGCTCCTCCCGGGTCCCGTTCTTCACTGCGGAATCAACAAATCGTCTCTGCGGCCCGTTTTTTTGTCGTCCGCCATTTCGCACATCAACGAAGAACTGCGGAGGGTTGTTGGGCCATGTTTGTTTGGCCCGCACCCTCCGTGTTAGGTGATAACAATCGGGAAATAATGATCAATACATGAAAACACAACAACGTACAATTTTAATAAATTAAAATTGCACATTGATCCCGGGCTCTTTGTTTTAGAAGGAAACAACTACGGGAATAAAATATCATTTTCAAGTAAAATCCCTACCTCGCTGTAGTCATCGAACGTGCGTTCTTTGTGGAATTGATCATCGCGGAAGAAGAGGATCGTCGCGTCGCGGGAGGGGGTCGCGTCGTCACGGAAGGGCGTCGCGTCGACAATCTCCGAGGATTAAGAACATACAGATTTAGTTATAACAATTAAATCCATGTTGTTGTTATAAACCAAAAAGAATTAAATGGTCCGCAATCTCTTACCTCAACGGATGTTCGAAGATTTGTCGCGGAAGAAGGAACGTCGCAGAAGAACGTCACAGGAGGAGAATCATTGGCGTCGCGGAACACGGCTTCGCGTCGTCGATCTCTGAGGGTTCGGCGTTCTTCATCGCCTTTCGTTGAAGGCCGGCATTCTTCGCGTTCTTCGCTTTCTTCGCGAAGGAGGATGAAGGACTTAAGGTTTCTGTCAAATCCTCCCAACGAACAACACTCAAGAAGAAAAGTGTTGGTCTTATTTTATTACATGCCAAAAAAATGAAAAACAAACTAAGTAACGACCCATTAATTCATAGAATTAATTCAATGAATAAACAGCCCAATTAATAGGAGCGTTTAATTGTTTAAGGAAACGCCCCAGTTAACTTTCATTTAATAGGGGTTTTCGCGGGTGCGTTACTTAGAGGAAAAGAAACGGCGGGGCTCGTGCGGGCCCCACCCCACAAATATCCTACCAAGAGGGTAGGATATTTTGAATTGCACCCTATCCGCTTCAACTCAGCTTAAGCAGCTTTAAAGTGGATTTAAGTGTCTTTAAGTGAAATAAAAATAAAGTTGTCGCACACTTTATTTTATTTCTTAACTTAACCCCAAAAATTTAAAAACCACACCCGAGAAAACGCAACTCCGGAAGAGGCGTTTCTAAGAAAATACCGGCGCTACGATTCCATCAGTGGCCTCAGAATTTGATTCCGAGCACCGGTTCAAAAGTTAGAAAATCCCGCTTGTTCGTTCACTGAACGTACCCGAGCCAAACTTCGGAAAATGATTCCGGGCACACCAGGCCTCGGAATCATGTGTCGTCAGAAACTACATTCATGTAAAATTCCAAAGAAAATTAAGAAAAAAAATTTCCTTGAAATTTACGGGTCTTTACATCACTCCCACCTCAGGGATTTACGTCCCCGTAAAGATACATCATAAGCTAGGGAAACAAATGTGGGTACTGAGCACACATCTGAGCCTTCTGCTCCAAAGTGCTCTCCTGGAGGTTCCCGTGCTGCCATCTGATGCGCACTAGAAGAATCGATCGTCCACATAGGACCCGCTCCTGTCGATCCTCGATCTCCACCGGGACCTCTGAAAAAGTCACCCCATCATCAACGTCTAGCTCCCCATGGTCAATGATGTGCGTCGGGTCGTGCACGTATCTCCTCTGCTGAGATACGTGGAAGAGGTCGTGCACTCGGTGCAACTGAGGTGGTAGAGCCAGATGATAAGCCACCTCGCCAATCCTGCTGAGGACCTGGAATGGTCCGATGAAGCATGGAGACAACTTGCCACCTCAGCCAAATCTCCGTAATCCACGTCGAGGTGAGACACGCAAGAAGATGTGGTCTCCATCCTAGAACTCTAGTGGCCTCCGCCTCCTGTCATCATAAGACTTTTGCCGGCTCTAATGTAACACCCCGAGATTTTATGAAAAATATTCTTTTTAATTTTATTAATGTATTGTGTTATACGCTACACCAAAAGGAGCTTTCACAACACACATCTCTAACCTGGCTTGAATTACACGCAATCGCGACCTTCCACGATAGCGTGTGTTGTACGCAACACCAAGTTTCGCTAAACAACGATATGCTATTAAGATATTATTAAAACTAGCCGTTAAGAATAGTAATAAACACTTTTTGAAATTTTGTAAATTTTATTTTTCAAAATGGACTTTAATTATGGATTCGGAGTATCGAATTTAGCCTAAGGTGAAATTTTGGTACTTTTCGGATAACATTCATATTCTGATGAATAGTGAAAATTACTAAATTTTAATTAAAAACAATTTTTTTAATAGAAATAATTAATAGTGATAAATTATTAATTTGAGTGGTTTAAAAGTATATTTAGAATATATTTTTACAATTTAATACAATGTTGGTCATTGGAAGTAATTTCACATTTAAACCAGTTATAAACAAGTGTTAATCTTTTGATAGTTATTATCTCTTAAAAACACGCTATTTGTTGTGACAGCGAAAATTAATTATAAAATTAATTAATGCAACTTATATGTTGGGAATTTTGTAAAATAGAAATCATTTTTGAATTCGGGATATCAATTATAGCTTAGGGTGAAATTTTGGCATTTTTCTGAAAAACTTCAATTTTTGATGAATAGTGAAACCACTATGTGGTAGGTTAAAAACTGAATTTTGCATAAAACATAATTTTACCCCTTCTATGAATGGAATTTAGAAAATCCGACAGACACGGTTGATATCAGTAAGTAAAATGTGGTTCAATGAGATAAAAATAATTTTTTGGTGAATAGTAACTTTTTACTTTTTTACAGCGGTTAATAGTAAATAGGGAAACTAAGGATAAATATGATATTACTATTACCCTAACACATGTCCTAATTCTATTGGATAAGTGTAATTCGACCAAAAACAACCTTATGAATATAATATGACCATTTAGGTCCACTTGGATTAGATTATGACATTTAATATTATTTTATTTAATGAATAGTACAAATAGTTAAAATCAAAGTTTAATAAGTAAATCATTTTTAATATGGGGTTATACATAATATAAATTCGACTATAAATATTCATTAGAAAGATAAAAATATTTCCTATATAATGGTATTTTATTTGTAATTTTTAGACATTAAATAATTTAATTTATTTATGACACAATGATGATGTAGTAATTATCTTTTTAATGAAATATTGACATAATTGATGTTATAAACACAAAAATAAATGTAATTTGAGACTTTTTATGAATTAAACTAATTTTATAGGTTAATATGATATATTATTGTTGATTTAATCAACTTGTTTCGAACATATAATTCTGTTATGACTTTCACAAAAATCATATATCAAATAGTGTCAAAATTGACACAAAATAGTTTTTAAATCACATATTATATTATTAATTGTTATTTTATTCCTAAAAATATAAGGTTCGGCCAAATGACTTAGATAAGAATATATATATTAATAATAAATAATTTGGGGTTCTTTTGGCATGTTATAGTAAGTGTATTAACCATATAGTGTAAGAAAACAAAAAGACACGGTAAAAGTTAAATTATTTAACTTAGAGTTAAATCTAATTGATAAGGTTAAAATAATAACCTATACTTGTCTAAATCCTATTGTTTAATATTATTTATACCCATCCCCACTTTAGCTTCGAAATAAGACCCTTTGGAACCATTATAAACCGATTTTGACTTTAATATAAAATAATATTTTGAGATATTCCTAAGGTGCCTCTCTCATCCCTTATAAAAGGACACCTCCTCCCCCTCCTCCTCACACCAATTTGAGCACTCAAGCTCTGCCAACAACTGCCAAAATACCTTCTCCACTTCCCTATAATAATCCTAGAGGTCCTGGTCTTCTTCAAAGACCAATCTTAGTTCCCTAAGTGGAGGATTCAAAGAGGCGTTTCGAAGAAGAGGTAATATCCATTACCGATCTTTTCAATTTCTTTCTTCTTCAACTGCTTCTTATTTAGTTGTTTCATGACAAAGTAATATCATCAGTATTACTTACATAATGATATTTTATTATAAATATGAAACAACCCTAATTCACCTTCTATCCATCCTACGGAAAAATGAAATCACCGCGCGTGCGTACGTATGGAATACCGTCTCCACGCCGTGGTGTAATCTATTTTCCACCACCACCTTAATAGGATGGGTATAATGGTGTAATGAGTAACTATATATGATTATTATAAAGTGATATTGATACTGAAACAGTCTACATACACTTCAACACAATTCCACGACCATGGGAATGATATCATCGCTCGTGCGTACGTACGGACTACCGTCTCCACGACGCGATGAGATTCATTCTCAATGATTATCCATTCATGAATGATTATAAAGTATATATAATAAGTACTAATGAAATATATGACATAATAATGATACTGTATTTATGTAAATTTATATGTATGTCATCTACTTAATTCCATTCACTTCAATAAGGAAACGAAAACAACGTTCATGCGTACGTACGGACTACCGTCTCCATGAACGGTGTATTTCATTCCATTTATCGATATATATTATATATATATATATATTATGAATATATATTATATATAAATCATGTTTTACATTCTGGATATAAGTAATCATGATCCAAGTAATCATATTAACAATTACAAGTTAAAAACACGAACGACAAATGAGACGATTTTACCCAAAACGCTACTTTAACATGAATTTACAAAAGAACGGGTAATATAAAGTCATAAGTGGACCATATATTATTCTGGAATAAGTCAATAACATGATTTAAATCATTATACAGGAGGTTCGGACACTTACAATGCAAGTCAGACCTAAGGTAAGGGAAATATCACAATCTCACTTTTATCCGAGATTGTTTTTTACTTTGGTAATTACTGGGGTGTATTTTATCATCCACATACATGTTCCCTCAATATGTAATATTATTTCCATCCTTCTACAATAGTTTATATCCAATTTTACCCTTTGGTGAGTTTTTAGTAAAATATATGAATGGAATCTTTTGTCGTTTTTCGTACGAGGTACTTTTTGACTTTTCCGACAGAAGTACGAAGAATGTTTTTTTAACTTATACAGCAAGAATGGATTTTTAAAACATTATTTCCAAGAATCTTCCTTTATAAGTTTTCAGGTTTATTTTTAATCAACTTCTTTTAGTTTATAATTTTATGACATGTTAAGAAAAGAAAAGTGTTTTTGAAGTAGAAAGGATATTTTCCTCAAGAATGGAGTTCAAATGTTTTATCAAAATTATTTTCCATCTAAGATACTATTGGGTTCTGTTTTTATCCCTATTATTACATTGATTTGATTATGTTTTGAGGAAATTATTTTTATGAAGTCATTTACCTTATATGATTTGTTTTATGATGTCATGATGTTTCAAGAATCCCATTTTTGTTACATGTGTTATGCGATGATGTATGATTTATGATTATGTGGCACACATAAGAAAGGATTCATTATAAGATGGGTGGGACCTATAACTCCCTCCAATGCATTGGGTAAAGATTTTCTATCTCATGAGATTGGCATGGCTAGAACGGTAGGTTATACCGGTTCAGTGAAACAGGACTGAAACGAGGGTGACTTGGTTCAGAAAGGGACTTTGTCCACTAAGATAGTCTTGGCAATGAGTCTTGACTAACAAGAAATGATTCTCTATGATTATGTTTGTATGCCACAAAGTTTCATGTTTTATGTTATGATTATTGTGATTACATTTCACTGCCATGATTTATCCCATGTTATGAAATTATGATCTCTTTTGCAGGTTAAGATTTCCAAAAGTTATGTGCTTGTGTATACGATGAGATTTATATTTCTTTTGTTTACCCTTACTGAGCATTTGAGCTCACCCTTTTATGTTTTCTTTTCCCCAGGATATAAAGAAAGGTTTTAGGTAAAAAAAATGGGAAGATCTTTATGGGAGATATTGGAGATCTTTCACCACGATTAGAAGATTACGTTCCGAGTTTCCAAAGACACTAAACTATTATGATCATTGTGTGTGTAATTTTTTGTTATGTACTAAGTATTCCGAAAAAGTAATGTAATGTTCATGTACGTTAAGCTTAGGGTTTCTACAGTTGGTATCAGAGGAAAGGTTTAGTCAACCTTTGGAAACTAGGATGCGAGAACTTTAGTGAGATCCCTAGAGATATTTATAAGGTTTGTCTAGGGATGCCCCTAAGGATAAGTATACGTATAGGATACATTTCTATAAGAACGGTAACGATCTTAGAATTTAACCTAATAAGTTAGATATTGAGGATACTCCCACTTTATAATGTTGTTTTCCTTAGCATGATTTTTTCCTCTCACACTATTCTTTTTGGGTCTTAGACGATGGCTGGAACCCGAAGGAACCGTGTTGATCAATTCAATGGACAATGCAATGATTGTCCTCCTGAACAAGCAAATGTTATGGGAGATGGAGTTCAAAATCTTATTGCTATAATTACAGAAGCTATGAATCATTCTGGACTTCCAAATGATCAGAGAAGGGAACAATATTCTATTGAGTCCTTCATGAGGCAACGTCTACCTTCTTTTAGTGGGTCTTCCGATCCACTTGTTGCTGAACAATGGATCAGTACCACTGAAAAGATATTTTCAGTTCATCAATGTTCTGAACATGATAAAGTCATCTTAGCAGTATATCGTTTGGAAGGTGAAGCTGATCAATTGTGGAATCTTATCAAGAATACGAGGCCAAGAGATGAAATTGAGTCCATGGAATGGGACGAGTTCAAGAACTTGTATTTCAGTAAGTACTTCCCTCGTATTCTTCGAACAAAGACGGAAAAGGAGTTTCTTGAGCTGAAGCACAAGGATGATGAATCTGTTGGTATATACGAAGCGAATTTTACAAGACTTGCAAGGTACGCATCTGGCATCATCATCCAACCTGAAAGTAAAGTTGATCGATTTTTCAGTGGCTTAAAACCAAGTCTTTGAAGGGAATTAGCTATAAGAGACTTCAGTAGATATGAAGAAATTGTGCGTTGTGCTATCAAGGTAGAAATGGAAGTTGGTGTTACATATCCATCTCATGGTTTTGACAAGAAACGAAAGATGGAGTTCAAGGAGAAATCTCAGAATAATGGTGAAAAGAAGATGAATGTTTTATTATGCACAAAGTGTGGAAAGAAGCATGGTGGAGATTGTCTTAAAGGGACTAGAAAATGTTTTAAGTGTGGAAAAGAAGTTCATCGAGCAGGTGAGTGTCGAAGTAATGGAAAAATGGTTTCTAATGATGTGAATAAAGAAAAGACTGCAGAGAACGCACCACCAACACTTCAATGTTTCAAGTGCAAGGAGATGGGACATTATGCCAATAAATACCCTAATCCAAGGGTTAGTGATGATCAACATGAGCAACCACTTAAGGAAAAGGACAATGGGAAGTCACATGCGATCACTATTGGCGATGTTGAATATGACAACGATGTGGTGGAATGATTAAGTGTTTATGTAATGGGATTCCAAAATAATGTTGTATATAGTATTGTGGAATATTGGAATATTTATGTTTTGGTCTATTGTGGTTTTCAATAATTTTATGGTACCAGTAACCATGAAAAGTGATTGAGACATTTTTTGGTAAACAGATGATATGAGCATAATGAAGGGATAAGAAGATAATGAGATGTTTGATTGTATTCATGAGCTCATGATTGATATAAGGACTAAGTGATATCATGGTTTGAGTATATAGAATTTTGAGGATTTTGGTATGTGGAAGGTGTTAACTTTTAACTGCATTCATGTTTTCACTAAGGTTCAATGGGTATTCAAGAAAATACTTGATTAAGGCCTTTGAATGTTTGGAATGTGACCAACAAGACATATCTTATGATATATGGGGATCAACGATGGTATTAAATCTCTGGTAATCGTTTTCATTATATTATGAGAGTGGACTGTAGTATTCTGGATAAGCCTAAAGATTAGAAGGGATTATGTTGGACATAAGTTAGTATTTGTTTAAGGATAGAAGATTTTCGATATTATTGATGGGATGTTATAGTAATGTAGTTTTAGAAAAAGGACAACCTGCAGGACGGGCGACAACCTATCGCGTCGGACAAGGATGTGGGAATCGAACCCACAACCGAAGTGAGACTGGCCTTTATCGCCTACCACTAGCCTACAGGAAGTCCCTGTTTAGTAGAAACTAGTTTTATTATATTATGCAGTATGATATATGAAGTATAAGTTCATTTTAGGAACCATATATCATTAATCTCACTATAGATGGACTTATGTATTTTTTGATAACTTTTCTAACCTTTTGAGACAGATGGAATGACCCATCATTCTATCACATGATCTGCTAACACATCACGAATGACAAATTCAACTTCATTTCTTTAAGAGATGAAGTAGAAATTGTCCAATGAACGACAAACAGTGAGACTATACCAAAATCACGAAAGTATTTCTTCTAATTCCAATTTCATCAACTTTAGGGAAATGATCTTGAAAACCAAAAATGTTGTCCTAGTGCTCTTATATCTGATTAATCAGATGGTACCTTAGATCGTCACAAATTTATAGATTTGTGATTTCTAGCTTTTCCATAGCCATGTTCTCTACCACTCTCCATCAGAACAGGATGGTTAGATTTTATCCATATTTTCACCTATGTGGAAACCCAGTGATTAGTTTATTTGGGTAACCGTTACGTTTCATACTTTTGTTTTTAAAGATTGGTTTTGGTATTCCTTTTTACGATGTGGGTTTCGATTAAAGAAACTTTGGAATAGTAAACCATTTATAACCCCGATGAATTTCGAGGGCGAAATTCATTTTAAGGGGGGTAGAATGTAACACCCCGAGATTTTATGAAAAATATTCTTTTTAATTTCATTAATGTCTTGTGTTATACGCTACACCAAAAGGAGCTTTCACAACACACTTCTATGACCTGGCTTTAATTACATGCAATCGCGACCTTCCACGATAGCGTGTGTTGTACGCAACACCAAGTTTCGCTAAACAACGATATGCTATTAAGATATTATTAAAACTACCCGTTATGAATAGCAATAACCACTTTTTGAAATTTTTTAAATTTAATTTTTCAAAATGGACTTCATTTATGGATTCGGAGTATCGAATTTAGCCTAAGGTGAAATTTTGGTACTTTTCAGATAACTTTCATATTCTGATGAATAGTGAAAATAACTAAATTTTAATTAAAAACAATTTTTTTAATCGAAATAATTAATAGTGATAAATTATTAATTTGAGTGGTTTTAAAGTATATTTAGAATATATTTTTACAATTTAATACAATGTTGGTCATTGGATGTAATTTCACATTTAAACCAGTTATAAACAAGTGTCAATCTTTTGATAGTTATTATCTCTTAAAAACACGCTATTTGTTGTGACAACGGAAATTAATTATAAAATTAATTAATGCAACTTATATGTTGGGAATTTTGTAAAATAGAAATCATTTTTGAATTCAGAATATCAATTATAGCTTAGGGTGAAATTTTGGCATTTTTCTGAAAAACTTCAATTTTTGATGAATAGTAAAACCACTAAGTGGTAGGTTAAAAACTGAATTTTGCATAAAACATAATTTTACCGCTTCTGTGAATGGAATTTCGAAAATTTGAAAGACACGGTTTATATCAGTATGTAAAATGTGGTTCAATGAGATAAAAATAATTTTTTGGTGAATAGTAACTTTTTACTTTTTTTACCGCGGTTAATAGTAAATAGGGTAACTATGGGAAAATATGATATTACTATTACCCTAACACATGTCCTAATTATATTGGATAAGTGTAATTCGACCAAAAACAAGCTTATGAATATAATATGACCATTTAGGTCCACTTGGATTAGATTATGACATTTAATATTATTTTATTTAATGAATAGTTAAAATAGTTAAAATCAAAGTTTAATAAGTAACTCATTTTTAATATGGGGTTATACATAAGATAAATTAGACTATAAATATTAATTAGAAATATAAAAAGATTTCCTATATAATGGTATTTTATTTGTAATTTTTAGAAATTAAATAATTTAATTTATTTATGACACAATGATGATGCAGTAATTATCTTATTAATGAAATATTAGCATAATTGATGTTATAAACACCAAAATAAATGTAATTTGAGACTTTTTATGAATTCCACTAATTTTATAGGTTACTATGATATATTAGTGTTGATTTAATCAACTTGGTTCGAACATATAATTCTTTTATGACTTTCACAAAAATCATATATCAAATAGTGTCAAAATTGACACAAAATAGTTTATAAATCAAATATTATATTATTAATTGTTATTTTATTCCTAAAAATCTATGGTTCGGCCAAATTACTTAGATAAGGATATATATATTAATAATAAACAATTTGGGGTTCGTTTGGCATGTTATAGTAAGTGTATTAACCATATAGTGTAAGAAAACAAAAAGACACAGTAAAAGTTAAATTATTTAACTTAGAGTTAAATATAATTTATAAGGTTAAAATAATAACCTAAACTTGTCTAAATCCTATTGGATGATAGGATTTCGACCCATACCCACTTTAGCTTCTAAATAAGACCCTTTGGAACCATTATAAACCGTTTTTTACTTTAATATAAAATAATATTTTGAGATATTCCTAAGGTGCCCCTCTCCTCCCTTATAAAAGGACACATCCTCCCCCTCCTCCTCACACCAATTTGAGCACTCAATCTCGGCCAATCCCTGACAAAACACATTCTCCACTTCCCTATAATAATCCTAGAGGTCCTGGTCTTCTTCAAAGACCAATCTTAGTTCCCTAAGTGGAGGATTCAAAGAGGCGTTTCAAAGAAGAGGTAATATCCATTACCGATCTTTTCAATTTCTTTCTTCTCCAACATCTTCTTATTTAGTTGTTTCATGACAAAGTAATAACATCAGTATTACTTACATACTGATATGTTATTATAAATATGAAACAACCCTAATTCACCTTATATCCATTCTACAGAAAAATGAAATCACCGCGCGTGCGTACGTACGGAATACCGTCTCCACGCCGTGGTGTAATCTATTTTCCACCACCACCTTAATAGGATGGGTATAATGGTGTAATGAGTAACTATATATGATTATTATAAAGTTATATTGATACTGAAATAGTCTACGTACACTTCAACACAATTCCACGACCATGGGAACGATATCATCGCTCGTGCGTATGTACGGACTACCGTCTCCACGACGCGATGAGATTCATTCTCAATGATTACCATTCATGAATGATTATAAAGTATATATAATAAGTACTAATGAAATATATGACATAATAATGATACTGTATTTATGTAAATTTATATGTATGTCATCTACTTAATTCCATTCACTTCAATAAGGAAACGAAAACAGCGTTCATGCGTACGTACGGACTACCATCTCCATGAACGGTTTATTTCATTCCATTTATCGATATATTATATATATATATATATTCTGAATATATATTATATATAATTCATGTTTTACATTCTGGATATAAGTAATCATGATCCAAGTAATCATATTAATAATTACAAGTTAAAAACACGAACGACAAATGAGACGATTTTACCCGAAACGCTACTTTAACATGAATTTACAAAAGAACGGGTAATATAAAGTCATAAATGGACCATATATGATTCTGGAATATGTCAATAAAATGATTTAAATCATTATACAGGAGGTTTGGATACTTACAAAGCAAGTCGGACCTAAGGTAAGGGAAATATCACAATCTCACTTTTATCCGAGATTGTTTTTACTTTGGTAATTACTGGGGTGTATTTTATCATCCACATCCATGTTCCCTCAATATGTAATATTATTTCCATACTTCTACAATAGTTTATATCCAATTTTACCCTTCGGTGAGTTTTTAGTAAAAGATATGAAAGGAATCTTTTGTCGTTTTTCATACGAGGTACTTTTTGACTTTTCCGACAGAAGTATGAAGAATGTTTTTTTTAACTTATACGACAAGAATGGATTTTTAAAACATTATTTCCAAGAATATTCCTTTGTAAGTTTTCAAGTTTATTTTTAATCAACTTCTTTTAGTTTATAATTTTATGACATGTTAAGAAAAGAAAAGTGTTTTTGAAGAAAAAAGGATATTTTCCTCAAGAATGGAGTTCAAATGTTTTATCAAAATTATTTTCCATCTAAGATAATATAGGGTTCTGTTTTTATCCCTATTATTACATTGATTTGATTATGTTTTGAAGAAATTATTTTTATGAATTCATTTACCTTATATGATTTGTTTTATGATGTCATGATGTTTCAAGAATCCCATTTTTGTTACATGTGTTATGCGATGATCTATGATTTATGATTATGTGGCACACATAAGAAAGGATTCATTATAAGATGGGTGGGACCTATATCTCCCTCCAATGCATTGGGTAAAGATTTTATATCTCATGAGATAGACATGGCTGGAACGGTATGTTATACCGGTTCTCTGAAACAGGACTGAAACAAGGGTGACTCGGTTCAGAAAGGGACTTTGTCCACTAAGATAGTCTTGGAAATGAGTCTTGACTAACAAGAAATGATTCTCTATGATTATGTGTGTATGCCACAAAGTTTCATGTTTTTAGTTATGATTATTGTGATTACATTTCACTTCCATGATTTATCCCATGTTATGAAATTATGATCTCTTTTGCAGGTTAAGATTTCCAAAAGTTATGTGCTTGTGTATACGATGAGATTTATATTTCTTTTGTTTACCCTTACTGAGCATTTGAGATCACCCTTTTATGTTTTCTTTTCCCAGGATATAAAGAAAGGTTTTAGGTAAAAAAAGGGAAGATATTTATGGGAGAGATTTGAGATCATTCACCACGATTAGAAGATTACGTTCCGAGTTTCCAAAGACACTAAACTATTACGATCCTTGTGTGTTTATTTTTTTGTTATGTACTAAGTATTCCGCAAAAGTAATGTAATGTTCATGTACGTTAATCTTAGGGTCTCGACATATGAGCTGTCCTCATCCACTCCTGGATGACCTGGACCTTCTCTGTCAGGGCCCGGACCATATCTGGTCCCACAAGTGCTGACTCCCCAGGGTCTGTCCAGCACAAAGGAGATTGGAAAGGTCTGTCATACAACGCCTCGTATGGTGCCATCCCGATGGTGGAGTGGTAGCTGTTGTTGTACGCAAACACCACCAAGGGTAGGTGGTCCTCCCAGCTGCGACCAAAGTCGAGGACACATGCGCAGAGCATGTCCTTGAGAGTCTGAATGGTCCTCTCCGTTTGACCATCCGTCTGAGGGTGAAAGGCGGTGCTCATACGTAGCTGCGTCCCGAACGCCTCCTGCAACCCCTTCCAAATCCAGGAAGTAAAGCGAGCATCTCGATCAGAAACGATAGATGATGGCACACCGTGAAGTCGTACAATCTCCTGAATGTAGAGACGCCCCAAGCTCTCCACTGAGCCCTGCTCTTTGATGGGTAAGAAGTGAGCCGACTTGGTGAGTCGGTCGACAATCACCCAAATGGAGTCATGACCTCTGGAAGTGCGTGGAAGTCCAGTCATGAAGTCCACAGATATCCCATCCCACTTCCACTCCGGGACCTCCAAGGGTTGTACCAAGCCTGCTGGTACCTGATGTTCTGCCTTCACCTGCTGGCAGGTGAGGCATTTAGAAACGAACTCCGCCACAGCCTTCTTCATGCCTGGCCACCAGTGCTGTCGTCTGAGATCCTGGTACATCTTTGCCACTCCAGGATGTACCGCCAAAGGAGAAGTGTGAAACTCTCTCAACACCTCCTCTCATAAAGAGACTATTACTAAGGTACGTCCTCTGAAAAGGATGTCGTGCTCTGCTCCAAAAGAGAAACCATCAGCTGCCTGTCCTGAGGATATCTGCGCACGCTGCGTCTCACAGTCAGCGTCCCCATTCTGTGCCTCTCTGACTCGCTGTAGTAGCGGAGGAGAGATTGTGAGTCACTGAAGGAAGGCTGCTCCATCCCTATCCACAAAGGATATCTGCAAAGCGGCTAGCTGCTATGTCGCCTCCTCGAGTAGCTGAATGCCCGTCCTCATGCTAAGATAATCGGATACCACGTTCCCCTTCTCAGGAGTATAGAATATCTCAAAGTCATAGTCCTGGAGGAACTCGAGCCATCACCGCTGTCTCAGGTTCAGGTCCTTCTGAGAGAACATGTACCTGAGACTCTGATGGTCAGAAAAGACTATAAAGCGCTCGCCCATCAAATAGTGTCGCCATTTTTTCAGAGCGAAGACCACTGCTGCTAACTCCAGGTCATGGGTAGCGTAGTTTTGCTCATGCGGCCACAATTGATGTGATCCATAGGCGATCACTGCCCGCTCCTGCATCAGGACACATCCGAGTCCGGTCCCTGGAGCATCGCAGTAGACTACGTACCCTAATCCCCCCTCAGGCAACCTCAAGATAGGGGCGCTGGTCAATCTCTGTCTCAGCTCCTGGAATCTCTGCTGACATCTGTCTAACCACACAAAGGGTTTCCCCTTCTTCGTCAAAGTTGAGAGTGGTGCCGCAACTCTGGAGAAGTCCGGTACAAATCTCCGATAGTATCCAGCAAGTCCCAAGAAACTCCGCACCTCCGTCATGCTCCTGGGTGGCTCCCAAGCTAGCACTTCCTCGATCTTCGCAGGATCAACTGCAACTCCCGCCTCAGAGATGACGTGTCCCAAGAAGTGGACCTCACGTATCCAGAACTGACACTTCGAGAGCTTTCCATAAAGCTGGAGCTCTCGGAGTGTGTCTAGTACAACCCGTAAGTGGTAGGTGTGCTCCTCCTTAGTCGTCGAGTAAATCAAAATTTTGTCAATGAAGACCACGAAAAATCGATCAAGGTATGGCTGAAAGATTCTGTTCAAGAGGCCCATGAACACAGCTGGAGCATTGGTTATGCCGAATGGCATAACCAAGAACTCATAGTGGCCATACCGACATCTGAAGGCTATCTTCTGCATGTCCTCATCTCGAACTCTGAGCTGATGATAGCCTGACCTGAGGTCTATCTTCGAGAACCACCGTGCTCCCTTGAGCTGATCGAAGAGGTCATCAATCCTCGGTAGCGGATACTTGTTCTTCACTGCCACATGGTTCAGGCGACGATAGTCGACACACAGTCGCAAGCTCACGTCCGCCTTCTTGGCGAACAAAATCGGGGAAGCCCAGGGTGAAACACTGGGTCAGATGAATCCCTTGCCCTGCAAGTCCTCCAACTGCACCCATAGATCTCGAAGCTCAGCGGGGGCCATCCGATATGCAGGAGTGGATATCAGGGCTGTCCCGGGGTACAGATCAATATAAAAGTGTACCTCTCTATGAGGAGGTAGCTCTAGAACGTCGTCGGGAAAGACGTCCGCATACTGATCCACCACTGCATGAAAACTAGGACTCCGCACGTCAACTGCTCCTAGGATAAGGTTAGCCAACTGATGAGTGATGGGCTGTCCTCTCCTATGGGGAAGTCCATACTGTGCTGCGAAGGCTCCCTTCTCACTGGTGAAGGTGAACCTGCTCTCATCGGTGTGTACACATCGCACCTTGCGCCTAATACAGTCAATCTGTGCATGGACTGTAGATAACCAATCCATGCCCAAGATGACGTCGTAAGGCCTCGACGCTACTACAAGAAGATCCCAGCCGAATCTCTCACCTCCTAGAGTAAGCTCACACTACCGGCACCAGTGTGTAATCGTCGAGTCTGCTCTCGTAGGAGTCTCTAGCCGTAAGGATCGAGCCACCGGCTCTGTCGGAATCTCCGAGCTCCGAACAAGGGCAGCGGCTATGAAAGAGTGACTCTCTCCTGTGTCTATAAGAACTGCAGCAAGGGTGGAATAGACACAGATGGTACCTCGAATCATCTCGGGCACGCCGTGGTCATAGGCCTCCGCTGCCTGGAGCTGTGCCTATCTCTGCCCGCCATCTCCTTGTGGTCGGGTGGACCTCCTGGTGGTGGTGGTGTAAAGCCTCAAAGCGTCGCCCACCACCTGCTGCTCGGAAAACTCCTCTGAATCGTCCGCCTCCTCCCTGCGGACTGCCACGGTCGACCCTCTGCCTCTGCCTGGGTGGCCCCTCAACTGTATGCTACTACTCGGCATGGTGGGTCGGGAAGTCACGAGCCATCTGACCCTGTCCGCCGCATGTGTAGCACTGCCTGCCTCTCGAAAGACTGGCTCCACGCTGCGTGCCTCGCATTGCTGAGCCAGTGTCCTGAGGTCGTCTGTGATAGAGTCTGGTATGCCTGGACCCCTGAGTCATCCGTCGACTGCCTGCTATGGAAGACTCTGCTACGTGCCACCCCGCGGTAGGTCTCGCCGCTGGAGAAGTCTCAGCAAGAAAGCTCTCGATCAAAAGGGCTCACTCCAGTACTCCTGCATGAGTCGGAATGCTGAGGGAGATCAGCAATGCCCTGATCTCATGTCTCAATCTCTGATCAAAGGTCCGGGCCCAGAATAATGGTTCTCGTACCATGTCGGTCGAGTAACGCGAGAGATCAGTAAATCTCACCGAGTACTGGGCGACCGTCAAGCTGCCCTGCCGTAGATGAAGAAGCACCTGGATGCACACCGCACGGAGGGTGGCTGGGACAAACTCTGAGTGGAAGAGGCTCTCAAAGTCCGTCCAGAGAAGAGATACCTCATCGTGCACCCGGAGCATCAAACTCCACCATCGGCCCGATGCTGCGTGCAGTAGGCTCGCTGCGAGGATCACCATGAGGTCTGCTGGTGTCCTCACTAGCCTGAAAACTCGCACCACTGCCTCCAGCCAGTCCTCGGCTACCTGGGGGTCCGTCTCCCCATGGAACCTTGGCAGTCGCTGGCGCTGGAACTCATGCAGTGCACTGAGGTGACATGCATCATCAGCGGCTGGTGCTGGAAGCATCAGTGGCTTGGCGGGTAGAGGTACCGCCGGTGCCTCTACTGTCAATGGGCCCTGTACCGAGGCCTCGTCGCTCGGCGGGCTGTCGTCACGTACGACTCTCGAAACCCTAGCTGGCTGCCATCGTGGGGCCATCCTGAAAAGGAAATAGGTGTGCCATGGTCAGAACAGTATACCTGGTGAGCTGATACAAAGTAATCACAAAGAAAACATGAAACACAGATGCAATCAATGTTTTCATGCATTAAGTCGGAAATCAGAAGTCAAGGTCCTGGTGTACGGATATGTCGGCCACCGCACCAACACTGGGCTCCCTGGACTGATAACCACACTTAATACGCTTAACAATATTGCTTCGCATAGAAGAAAGATCAGAGTCTGCGGTAGAACCGAACTCCTCTGATACCAATTTGTCACGACCTGTCCTCGGGGCCCATGCCGTGACTACCCCAAGCCCGCCTTCCATAGGCCAGGGCCTGGCGACTAGCACCAAGGCGTAAATCCCGGTAAAGGGAAGGCATTGCCTTTGTAAAGTAAACAAGCACCACAGATTAAGCAATCGGAAAAAGTAAACACTATGTAAAAACTGGTACAACAGTAAGTGCAGAAAGTAAGTGGGCACGAATACAAATCCAAACTAAAAGTAAAGTACAACTCGAAAGGGAAAACAAAAGCTAAAAAGTAAAGCCGCAATGTCGAGCCATCCACTGGAAGTCCCACCTGAAGGGTGGGTACAGACAGCCGCCACTACTCCTCGGGTCCAGCCGACCGCTCCGAATACGTCCCACCCAGTGGTCCACCTCCAGGTACCGTCCTGCTCTGCAAGCCTCCACCACGATCAGCACTGTCTGTCGTCTGCAACCAACACAATGTAGTGCAGGCATAGCCCGTGCCAGGGTGAGTATAAGCTACTAGGTAGGGACCCCAGGACCCCCGAAGGTCTCCCAGAATCCAAAAAGGATAATCCACAAAGGAAAGATACAATCACGAAGTAACATCCGACAAGGCTTAGGTATATGCCCATACATATACCTAAGTCATCAATTCTCGCTCGGCTCCAACATCCGAGCTCATGTACAACCCAGTCCACACAGGAAAGCAAAACGTAAATCCACACAGGATAGCACAACAAAATCCACAAAGGAAAGCATGATGTAAATCCACACAGGATAGCACTACACAATCCACAATGGAAAGTAAAACAGGGTTTCAGCTCACACAGGTATACTTCTTCGAATGACGATAGAGATGATCACTGATCCATCTAAGCCGTCGGACCCACAAAGGATCGATAGGTACTAACCCCTGCAATGACCCACAAAGGATCTGACCCACAAAGGATCTGACCCACAATGGATCGATAGGTAACTAACCCCCCCAAAGACCCACACAGGATCGGACCCACACAGGATCTGTCCGTGATAGCCCACACAGGACCGCTGAGCGTTGACCCACACAGGATCGGACCCACATAGGATTGGTAGCACTGACCCACAAAGGATCGCTGAGTGCTGTAGTCGTCACCGTTGAATCCACTGAGGATCTCCGCACAGTCGTCTTCGTCAAAGTAGCAGTCGCATCCAGCTCTTGGGTTCCCGCACACAGCAAGCTCGTTCGGGAGGGTCCGCTCCATGAGCCGAGAGGCTGATACATCAACTGACACATAGTTCAGAGTTGATGTATCCAAAAGTTTCGTATCGTCAACAGGAACTCAACGTCGCAGACGACGCGTCAATCGGACGCCCGGTCTGAGAGTTATTGGCTTTTACGTCCCAGGGACCCGGTTGGTTTTTAAGGAAAAACCAACCCGACCGTACTCCACCCTCATCCAAACCTCAGGCGGAGTATGCCAAAAGATCTGTCTCACTTAGAGGAATTCAACAAAGTGGATGGCACGTCAATCGGACGTCTGAAGCTCAAGATATGAGCGTTTCTGCTCCGAGGGCCCGGTTGGTTTCGTGTACGAACCAACCCGGACGAACCCAAAGTATTCCGAAACCTTGAGTGTGATATACCGGAACGACCGTATCGATCCAAGGATTGCACCGCCGTTGACGGCGCGTCGTTCGGAGGCCCGTAGCTCATGTTATGAGCAAAAGACTGTAAGGGTCAGGAAACGGGGGGTTTGGGCCTGGACCGACCCGGCCCAACCCCCTGGGTCGGCCCGAACCGGGTTGACCCGACCCGGGTCTGGGTTCGACCCGGTTTGGCGCGACCCGGCCCGGCCAGGGCGCAACCTGGCTGGCGGGTCGGCTCGGCTCGGCTCGGCCGAGCGGCCGAGCAAGGGGAGCCACGGGGCGTGCAACCCCCACGGAAAGAGGAGCCGCGACCCCGCGTGGGGCCGCGCTTGGTCAGCGGACGCGGCTCTGCCGCCTCCCGTGTCTCGCCGGACCCATCCGGCGGCGCGCCGGGGCGCCGCCGCCTCCGGCCGCCTGCGCCGCCGGTGGATTCCGCGGGCCACCGGAGTTGCTCCGGTGGTCCGATTCCACTTCCATCTGCGCCGTAGCTCCTCCTGGGTCCCGTTCTTCACTGTGGAATCAACAAATCGTCTCTGCAGCCCGTTTTTTCATCGTCCGCCGTTTCGCACATCAACGAAGAACTGCGGAGGGTTGTCGGGCCGGGTTTGTTTGGCCCGTACCCTCCGCGTTAGGTGATAACAATTGGGAAATAATGATCAACACATGAAAACACAACAAGATACAATTTTAATAAATTAAAATTGCACTTTGATCCCAAGCTCTTTGTTTTAGAAGGAAACAACTATGGGAATAAAATATCATTTTCAAATAAAATCCCTACCTCTCTGTAGTCGTCGAACGTGCGTTCTTCGCGGAATTGATCGTCGCGGATGAAGAGGATCGTCGCGGATGAAGAGGATCGTCGCATCGCGGAAGGGCGTCGCGTCGTCGCGGAAGGGCGTCGCGTCGACGATCTCCGAGGATTAAGAACATACAGATTTAATTATAACAATTAAATCGATGTTGTTGTCATAAACCACAAATAATTAAAAGGTCCGCAATCTCTTACCTCAACGGATGTTCAATGATTTGTCGCGGAAGAAGGAACATCGCCGAAGAACGTCGTAGGAGGAGAATCGTTGGCATCGCAGAACACGGCGTCGCGTCGTCGATCTCCGAGGGTTCGGCGTTCTTCGTCGCCTTTCGTTGAAGGCCATCGTTCTTCGTGTTCTTCGCGTTTTTCGCGTTCTTCGCGTTCTTCACGAAGGAGGATGAAGGACTTAAGGTTTCTTTCAAATCCTCTCAACGAACAATACTCAAGAAGAAATGTGTTGGTCTTATTTATTTACATGCCAAAAAAATGAAAAACAAACTAAGTAACGACCCATTAATTCATAGAATTAATTCAACGAATAAACCGCCCAATTAATAGTGGTGTTTAATTGTTTAAGGAAACGCCCCAGTTGACTTTTATTTAATAGGGGTTTTCGCGGGTGCGTTACTTAGCGGAAAAGAAACTGTGTGGCTCGTGCGGGCCCCACCCCACAAATATCCTACCAAGAGGGTAGGATATTTTGAATTGCACCCTATCCGCTTCAACTCAGCTTAAGCAGTTTTAAAGTGGCTTTAAGTGGCTTTATGTGGCTTTAAGTGAAATAAAAATAAAGTTGTCGCACACTTTATTTTATTTCTTAACTTAACCCCAAAAATTTAAAAACCACACCCGAGAAAATGCAACTCCGGAAGAGGCGTTTCTACGAAAATACCGGCGCTGCAATTCCATCAGTGCCCTTGGAATTTGATTCCGAGCACCAGTTCAAAAGTTAGAAAAACCCGCTCGTTCATTCACTGAACGCACCCGAGCCAAACTTTGGAAAATGATTCCGGGCACACCGGGCCTCGGAATCATGTGCCGTCAGAAACTGCGTTCATGTAAAATTCCAAAAAATTTAAGAAAAAAAATTTCCTTGAAATTTACGGGTCTTTACAATGACTATCTAATCTACTCACCATGTCATCTTTAAAATGATTAAATATGCCATGGGTAGCTGAATGTTAAGAAAAATATGATGAACATGAGATACGTTTTGTTAGTGCACCTGTTCTCACACTATATTATAGTGGATTTTATTTTTAGATATATAGTTATTCCTTAATTAAGGAAATTATATGAGTACTCTTGTAGAATGATAAGAAGACATCTTCTGCCTCACAAAATTGATGGTCCATGAGAAAAATTTCTCGAATCATGATTTAGAGATAGGTGTGGTAATTTTGAAATCAATATATGGAGGAATTATCAATACAAAGAAAGGCATGGCCAATATATTCACTAAAAAATATTTGAATATGCACTAGAGAGTATGGTTATAGTTGATTAAATATTATGAATTGTCCATAGATTACCACAATGGGAAAGAAAACCAGGTGGAAGATGCATTGGGTTGAAATAATACAGATAGTTTTTCAATGATTTCTATCATAAAGAATCAAATATTTATTTTTTTAAAGGATGTAACCTTAAATATTGAAGGAATATAAGAAATAATTTATTTACAAAATTAATCTTCATCTATATATCTTTATGATGATTAAAGTGGTGTGGATGTAAGATGTAGAGCTTCAGAAGAAGGCATGAAATTTTTAAAAGTTCGTCTTTGATTATAATGGAATGATAATGTTAAAATATCATGTATGTTTCCCATCAATAACCTAAATTATGTTGTTTTTGATGAAGCTCATTGTTCATAATTCTTCACTCATTTTAGACGTATATAGATGTATAGAGATCTAAAAGTGTATTTGTGGTGGGAAAACAAGAAGAGTGATATTGTAGAATATGTATCTGAGTTATTGATATATCAAAAAATTATGTCTCACAGATAGAAGAATATTAATATTTTCCAACCATACCCATAATAAAAATCGAAATTGGAAAAATCACAACTAGAAAATGAAGCTACTACCAAGGACCTATATCCTTGGTTTTAAGACCTTGGAAATTGGCCTCTTTTCCATAGCATATAACCACATTTTTGTTTCCTATGGCCATGGTTTCCAAAAACATGGCTATAGGCCAATATTTCTGATGCCATAAAGACACGATTCTGCAAAACTGTGGCCATAGGTTCCCCGCGTTTCTGCGGGGAAAAGAATTGCCTCAAAAAATTTGGTGGGAAGACTTACCGCCATGGTATTGAGGCTATTCAAACAATTTTTATTAATATATATCATAATATATATATATATATATATACGAATTTTCTTGTGGTGTATTGGTAAGTACGCTAGATCATAAAGGGGAGGTGTAGGGATAGAAACTCGCTGATGACATTTTTTAGGCTATTGCAACAGTTTACTCGGGCTATAGCCACGGTTTAAATCATGGCTATAGGTTAACCGCCATGATGGCCAATTTTGAGGCCTATTTCCATAGTTTTCAAAATTGTGGAAATAGTCCAGGAACAACTTCCATGATGATTTCATCCACATTTGGCCAAAACTGTGGTCGTAGCCTATGATATTAGTTTTGAGGCCTATTACCACAATTTTGAACCATGCATATATGTCTTTTTTCCTATTCTGAATGGCCATGGATTTTGTTAACAGACTCCCCAAAATTTTTAATGCACGTAATGATATTTTTGTTTTAGTTTATCACCTTATGAATTCATTACACTTAATTTCTATAAGAGATGATTTATATCTTGATATGATTTCAAGAGAATATAGGAACAATGTGGTAAGGTTCCTTGAGTAACACATTATATTGTATCTGACTGGGATTTCAGGTATTCCAAGATGTAATATTGAAGTCTTCTTTATGATATGGATTCAAAGTTGGGTTTCAGTAATACTGATGTTCCTTTGAAATATGTTTAATTGGATAGAAGCATTCAAACTCCAACAGATATACTGAGATCGTATTCTATGGATTTCAATGGTATCTTGGGTCAATACATTTGTCTAGTCATGTATTATTAAAATAATATATTACACTCGTGTATTTGTATAGATAAAAATGACACATTCAATATAAATAAGTTTAAAATTATAAAATGGTTGGATGAAGTTAGAGAAATAAATGTAATGGTACATGAGTGATCTAAGGAATTGAAAGCAAAACTCAGAGCCATTTGGAATCAAATCAAGGGTACTAAAAGTTGACAGAAATGTTATGCTTTAAATAATCGGTGAAATATAGAATGTATAATGGGATATAATGTGTTACTATGAATTTATAAATGTAATTATATTATAAAATTTATAAATAAGGTATATTTTATCCCTAGTTATATTGTCTTCTTTGAAATTATTGATCGAGTACAGATGGAAACTTATCTCTTGGTGCTTCCATTGAACCTATTTGAAGTTCACAAAATGTACCTTGAATGTCTTCTAACGTAGTTAATACCTGATCCATGAAATTTATTACAATCATATTTTATACTACAATATCTTGTTCATTACTAGAAATAAAAATGTGTTGAAATATTAGACTATAGAGATAAAGTGTTGTGGAGCATGATTACTCACTTGGTTAATGTTCTCTGGAGGTATAATTAATATGAAGAAAATAACTGGGAAATTTATGATATGATCAATCATATAAATCCTCATTTTTCCTATCATAGGGGTATAATATAATAGTAAAGATTAATTTTAAGGTGGGTTAAAATGTAACAAAAAAATATTTTTTTTATATATTTCTCCTCAAATAAATTTAATTTGTTCGATAAATTATGATATTTACAACACAAAGTTCAAATGAACCGTAATATAGTTTAAGGTTATAAATTTTCCATAAAGTTAGTGGTATGAATGTGTATAATAATTTTTTAACATGTATAATTATTTCATATAATGAAAACATATTGATAAATAAGTACACAATTTTTAGTAAAATCACTTTATGCTTCACAAATAAATTTTTTCCTCGATTTATTTTGGTTTTTTATGAGAAAATAATATAATAAATTTATAACAATTTTATATAAACTATTTGAATAAAAAATTTTCATTTTTTATATTATCATATCAACATTACCATAGATTTGATTCTTGATAATTTTTAAGAAATATTGATTTTTTGATGAATAGGCATAAATTTAGATTTCTATTGAAAAACCTCTCTTGAGTTCAAGGATTTACAATGTTACATTTTGTTTTAAGATAGTTACAAAAATAAAAATAGTTCTTTTATACGATTAGTAATGAAATTCTATTAATTGGAATAAATTTTATGTAGTATTTTAGAATAGTTTTTTTATACTTGTGAAAATATTTTTTATGGAAAGTAGTTTTAAATCTAATTTTGGGTTTAATTTTAATTTAGATTCTACCACTTCTGTGAATTGAACATGAAAAATTGGCTACTATATTTTTAATAAAAAATTAATATTATTTAACAAGGTCAACTTAATTTTTGATCATAATGGATACTAAAAATAGTCAAAATATCTTACTATGGTTATGGTTAAAACATGTTTACCATGGATTTAACTAAAGTGATAATGTTGAAAATGACCTAAAAACTTGTTTAAATCATATTATATACTTGGAATATATATCATATCATGATATAAAATGGTGCGTTATGAATTCATTTTCCTTGAGTAAGACATTAATGTATTTTAATATTTTATGATATTTTATGTGTTTCCTATCTAGCCACGTATAAAAGTACCACCCTCCCCTATCTCTTATACACTAATTTGATCCAACAATATTGAGAAAACTAGATGAATCTATCCTCTATACAAAAAATACCTGTTTTTTGGTGATTTTATTCGAAAAAGTTTATTCAATGGGTCCTTAAGAAAAGAACTAAAGGGTGACTGTTCACTATGCACAATTAGGCCACACAGTTTCCCAAACTATACACCAACCATGTGCCCCCTTACTAGAAATACTAGGAACCTACATGGTTTGGGAAACTGTGCACCTTCCATGGGACATGGTTCTATAAAATTTTTATAAAGATGTGCATGACTTCCACACAGTTTGGATGAACATTCTTAGTCCATCCACCCTCAACTATAGATACCTAAGAACCCACACAGATTATATTATGAGATGTACAGCGTGTATCGAACCATGAAAAACCCATGAAACTCAGACCATGAAATAATAAAACAAACTGAAAAGAATTATCACCTAAGTAGGTCGCACGGTGTAACATCTTGACATGCCTTACCACTGAATTAGTAGTCGTACCAGTGGGTCACATGGACTCAAGTATGCCTCCCCTTATGTCAGTGGATTCCGACTAGTAGTGAGGGTGTCTGGAGGTGATAATGGGGAAACTATACCCTCTTTTCAGATGTACACAACATTATTATTAGAAATATAAATTTTCATAGAAATCAAGAGAATAATTATTAATCAATGACCAAGTAGAGGAAGATGTATTCTTATATAAATGTAAAAAATTGGCCAATTCCATTTTAAACAACAGGTGAATGAATGACACGATAATGATACCTAATATAATGTACTAAACAATAAAACATGCATTTCAATACAAAAAATAAATAAAGGGAATATAAAAAATCCCTGCAGGCGATCTCCATTAGCATCCTGAGCTCAAGTTCGATCCTTTGCTCCTAACTCCTAGGTAATTGCAAAAAAAATAAAACATGATCCTACAAATATAAGGAATACTTGGGTACCAAGGGTATCTAAAAAAGGGTGTGATATAAAATATTAGTGGGCCATAACCCACATTTTCAAGCCAGATCTAGTGTAATACAAATTATATAGTGTGCAGGTATAGTAGAATAACAAAAAAACGGAATGATTAAACAATGGTCATTTAGGTTCATAAGGGACACTTGATGGAGATGCCTATTTCATCCCACATTTGGTTGTATAATCATTTCAAATATATATATATAGTAGAAGTATAGATATATATAAAGATATGTGTTGGGGTGGACCAGTATGTACCAATTCCATCCAATTCTAGGGGAGCTCTCACGGTGCACCCTTAACCTAGGTCCAAGATCCCTCACAGTCACTTGGCCTTCAAGCATTAGAATTATGTTGGGGTGGATTGGGATTTACTACCACCATACAAATCATTGGGAACTCAAATGGTCTACCCCTAACCCAAGTACAAGATTCCTCATAGTCTCTTGGCATTCACCCATTATATTTATCTTTGGGCGGATCAAGACCAACAGTAGACATCTTCTTCTATGGAATCTCTCATGGTATACCCCTAACCCAAGTCCATGATCCATCATAGAAACTTACCCTTCATTCAATATAATTATATTGGGGTGGAGCGGGATGTACCATCACTATCCAATTCAAGGGGAGATCTCACGGTCTACCCCTCACCCAAGTCCAAGATACCTAATAACATTTTGGCCTCCACACATTAGATTTATGTTGGGGTGGATCAGGACATACCACCACCATCCAATTAAAGGGGAGCTATCATGGTTTACCCCTAACCAACGTCCAATATCCCTCATAGTATCTCACCCTTCACACATTAGATTCATGTTGGGGGTGGATATGGATGCACCACTGCCATCCCATTCTAGCAGAGCTCAGATGGTCTACCTCTAACCAATGTCTAATATCCCTCATAGTCTCTTGTCCTTAAAACATTATATTTATGTTGGGGTGGATATATATGCACCACTTCCATCCAATTCTAGGGGAGAACTCATAGTATACCCCTAACCCGAGTCTAATCTCCCTCATAGTCTCCTGTCCTTCACACATTATATTTATTCTACCATGGATTGGGACGTACCGCCACCATCCAATTATAGGAAAGCTTTCATGGTCTACCCATAACACAATACCCTGATCTCTCACCATTCCATGTAATTCTCACATTAAATGTATTTTGGGGTGGATCAGGACGTACTGATGCCATCGAATTTCAGCGGACCTCTCAGAGTCTACCCCCAACCCAATACCAGGAGTCCATACTATCTATTGTAATTCTAATTTCTACAAGGAATATTAATTCAAAACATACAATGCATGAGTAATTATAATCTCATGTTTCCCACTAACACATCTCATTTATATATAACCAGTCATGTTCACATTTATACATATTTAAACCCATATTACACACATCAATCAAAACATTATTAGAGGATTGATCACATTCAATTCAATACATTTGGAGAGGGCGAATAATACATGTCATTATCCATATTATACATCATTTCAAGGAGCATTTTAATGTATACCATTTAATTCAAGACAAACAATTCATTATGGATAAACCATGTTTTCAAGGTATGCCATTTAGTGTGTGCCATCTTAATCACAGTCATTTCAGTCAATTTTCCAAAGCATGGAAAATTAATTCAATATATAAGTGTCATGGTTGTTCCCTTAAAAGGATGGAGCTATCTCATTTAATCTATCCAATAAAATCTCATTTACCATAACCAATTCATATTAATTAAAACGACATTGTAATTATATTTCAAGGGCCCACATGTATAGGAGAGGTGTTGTGGAAACATAGATTAAAATGACATGGAAAATTTCAACTAAAAAGGGATTAAGAACCTAAACATTCCATTTAAATATAATGACCCTTATCATATAGAGTGTAACAAGGAAATAAGCTAGAAAATAATAAAGGAATACTCAATACATTTCTATCATGAAGGTAGCACACCTCTATTTTAGGGGGGGTTATTATAAAGTCATGACATTTATTACCATGTAGTCATTTATCTCATTTAACACATTATTTAGGATTCATATGAAATTCACATTTAATCTATGTACTCTAATTAACTAGTTCAAATCTATGAAATGTGCACTAATCAATTTAATTAATTAATTAATTAAATTATTTTCAAATGAAATGGGAACCCTTACTCAAAGAGGAACCATGTCAACACCTGGCACATGACAGATTGATCAGAGACCACCCAAAACTATTCCACACGTGCACACACATATCTCCATACAGAAACCCCCCTAATATATATCCCTTAACCCAATTCATGTATTCCCCACTCCATGAGGGAACACATACATGAAATATATATATATGTGCACCTTCAAAGTTTGTTAAAACACACTACACATTATACATGTGACTCATAAATTTCAGAATTCCCAATTAAATATTAATATACATTAAAGAACGTTGGAAAAACTCACCATCAACCATTGGTGATGAGCCAAATCGATTTTAACCACTTCCCCTTTGGCATCAGTTTCTGGAATACACATAAAAGGGTCCCAAGGGACCTCCAATACAACATTACATCGGTCAAAACAAGAAAAAATCAGATTAACCCCAACATGGGTATTTGATAGAGTTACACCGGGTGATGAGTAGACCAGAACATGGCCCAAAACAAAGAGAAGGGGGAGAATAGGACCTTAAAATTAATAATCAGAGAATAAATCGAAAGGAATGTTGAAAGAAATCGATTATAGGAGGATAGCTGGAGAGGGGATCTCACGCATGTAAAAAGGGATCCAGGGGGTGTGGTGATCAGGTATGCGGGGATAAAGGGTGAGGGATGTTTTTTCATTTTATTTTCATATAATTATTATTTGAATACAATTTTAAAAGAGTACCTAACACATGGTTTAAGTCACCTGGTTTATAAAACCATGCACCACACATGCACCCATTTTCTCGGCACCAAGAGCATCTTGCATGGGCTAGCCGTACGATTTGGAAACCGTGTACCAACCATGTAGTGAATATTGTTGATCATTATTCCATTCCACAAAGTGTGTGGGATAGGAGCACAGATTATTAAACCATGAAAAACCCATGCAATAGCCTCTATTCACATGGATAAGGCCACATAGTTTTCTGTTATGGTTTTCACAGTTTTAGGAAAACCATGCAACCCGTGCAGGTCCTTTGAAACATTGATGTTTTGGGTCTAGAACTCCCGAAACTCACCAAGACCTCTAGGAAACTCCTCGTGACTTCACCCAACTCTAAAAACACCACATAAGAGTGTTCAAACCTTTAGAATATTATTTATTCCTAATTTTAAATTCAGACATTCAAATAAAAAAAATATCCAATACATTTTTATTCTCATCTGGTTGAAAATTTGGATCATTGCAAACAGTTTTCCCATAACCATGTAACTGAATTTTATAAGTTAAGAAAAATTCCAAAACTCAAAATTCTGGTTTGAATCCTATTAAAGTAGAGAGATAATCCATTGAAAAAACAATCAAGAGTAAATGAAGAGAATAAAAACTAGGGGTCTGACAATTCTACCCACCATTACGCTTTCTTCCCCCAGAAATAATCAACTGCTCTATTTGATCGTGTTTCTAAAAATAATTCACTCACCCACATGTTTATATTCCTCCAATAAAAATGAAACTCAATAAAAACTTTTAAGAAAACACATAATTCCACCCAGATCAAACCATCAAACCCAAACCACTTCTTGAAAGATGACGTGAAAATTGAACTACAACCTCCACAACCATGTCACAAAAAAACTGTTTGGCGTATATCAAAGCTGAACATTCCCCAATATGGAAAATTCACATAATAATTTAACTCCAAAGGAAACACCATATTACCACTCCACCACCAGGTACCAAAACCAATTAACTATAAAGGAGGCTAGAATGGATTGCCCAAAATTTTGTAATTACTACCAGATGACCAACCATCATCACCAATGGTACACTAACAATCTATAATAACTAGATAGAAAACCCAAGAAGAATATAATGAAAATGAAAAACCCCAAGAATCACTTCACTAAAATATAGACCATCCCCAAAAGAAGGGATTCATAAGGTACACACACACTATCCCCTTTCAACCCAAATGAGAATATCTAAGAATGAGACACACAACAGAGACACACCTCCACAAAAGACAATAATATTCAAAAATTCAAAAGCACAAACATCCATTAGAAGTTGATTTCCAAATGATAACTATTGTACCCATACATTCCAATTATATGACAATACTACGAGGAAACAATATTACAACAATGTAAACAATTACTTAAAAATGTGATTCCAAATTGGATCCAGACAAGCACCCTACCATCGCAAATGGGATAGGGTTTCCTCTAATGGGTTGTACCTGGATCCAAATAACTTCTTGGATATACCCTGTCATAATAGTTATAAGTGACTTAGGTATCCAAAACTATGGATGGTCATTAGTGAATTTGGACATAATGAAATCATATTACCTGGATTTCAGCATTGATGAAACGGTAGATTCATATGCCCAGATGTATCTGAATAACAATTGGAAGGCATCTTAATTCTGCTACTAGCATCACCATCCTCAAGATGCTTCCTGATTCTTGTACTAGAATCACCTTCATTTCCCCTAATGACAAAAGTATGATTGGATATCTCCATCACCACTTCTAGAATAGCATTAACATGAGATGCTTTCCTTACCACATTGGATAATGTTTTCAGACTGATCTCTGACACCTTCAATTGTGTATCAATATGAAGCCTATTCTCAAATTTTTGTTCCTTAGAGGAATCATACTCATCCCAGTCTGGGAGGATAGGCTCTAGATCCTCAAAATGATGAATGAACTCCAAGACCAACTAATCACCTTGATTATGGTGGCACATACCCATCACCTTATTCACCTCTACATCCTCATAAAAGATCCAATGAATGAATGACGCCTTATAGAACTACCATGTAAGATCATATCAAGGATTGTTCCTAATGACTGAATTCCACCATGTCAAACTTAGACCTTCTAGAAAAAGATAGAAAACATATCCTTAAGTGACAAAAAAACTCAAGGAAATCAAATATTCTTATGATTCATTTCATAAAATCATTTGTTTCAAAAGGATCCACATGACCATAAAAGGGAGGAGGGGTTTTATTCTAAAACATGAGAAGGATAGCCTTAGGTTGATTAATCATTGGGTTCACTAACAATAAACCACCTGTATCTTCACCTCGATTATCCAACAAATCTTTTGTGTTGGTGTACATTATGTGGAAATAAAACCATGAAGTCAATCGAAACCAATTCACCAAAAATAACTCAAACTCAAAACAACACTTAATAAAAATTCCCAAATCCCAAAGGGACACACAACATGACCACTTTATTATCAAAAAGACAATACGATTCCTCCAAAATACACATAAAAAAATAAAATTCGTAAATTTAACAATCACTAATATTATTCCATGGATCCTCATTACCATTCCCATTTAGGCACCCCTCCATTCATGTGATCAATCATCCACTTCCTAAAACATATCCTTACATGTGACCAGTCATAATAATACCAATAGTCAACACAATGCTTTTTCGATTCACTAAAAAATGATCAAAAAATGTTTTAAATTGTCTACCTACTTCCCATTTAAAATTCCACAAAACATTTAAAAAATCCCCCAAAACATTTTCCACAAAACCATCACATGTCAAAGTTACATTCCCTTTAAAAATAAACCAATTTTGATAAACCTGAAGTTTTTGAATATAGAATTCCAATTTTGATAAACCAATTTTCGTTTTACAAAAATAAATATCATTAAAACCCCATTTTATAATGATTTATTTATAATAAATATGAAAACTCCTTTTCCATCTTCAAAAAACCCAACCATTACAACTTGAAATTTTGTTCAGATGATTTCAAAACAATGGTTTTTAAAACAATTTCAAAATCAAGAAGGACCAAGAGAACTAAAAATGGAAAAATATTGTTGAATGGTGACTTGGATGACAGTTGGAGACCATATGCCTATCGCACCACAATCACAGAGAGTCCTTTAGGAACATCTCTCTTTCTCCACATGGCTATAAAAAACCCATAATGAACCCTAAAATAACAATACCATCACATACTTATTTTCCCCAAAAATCAAACAACCTATAAGAACTATATAAACCTTGAAAAACCGAACTTCCCATGGTTTCCCAATGTATGGTACAAAATGTGTTGGAAATAAACTTCATCACACCTACAGAATAAATTCAAAAAAACCGAATCTACTTGACATCCTAAATAAAAAAGGAAACTCAGAAAACTAGTTCCAAAAAAAGATCATAACCACCTATAATACAATTGTTTCATGAACCAACCCATGTCGATCCCATACTAGGTACTTGATCCTACCCATGATAATACCCAAGAGGCATTCCCGATCCTCCTAGGATGGAGACAAGATCTAATAGAATAAACAAGAACTATTGGGAATGATTTATCCAAATATAAACATATTAATGTAGTGTAAATAAATAAATAAACCATATATAATAAATATGGAAACTCAATAGAATCTATAAAAATTGAAAATAAAACAAATCCAAACATCAATACCAAAACTGAACAAAAAAACAACTAAAACCCCATGTTACCCCTTGGGTTACTCCCCTTTCCCAAACCCAACATCACCCATAGAGACCCAAAAAAATATTGAACATTTAATAGATACAAAAAACAATAAATAAGTATAAGTGTGAGTATTGAAACTCAGCAGGCATTTCCGACTAAATCTGTTCATAATAATTTTACCCTAAAAAAAGAATAAACCATTCCAATTTTCAAATACAATATATAAAATAATGATTCTTCACACATTTTCCCTTTGAATAAAATCATGATACATTCCCCCTTTTAATTAAAATCAGGTTCTTTTAATAGATGGAGCTTTAGTATTTTTAAGGAGAGAGAGAGAGAAAAAGGGAAACATTCTTATTGAAAAAGTAAAAGAAGGTATAAATATTTTTAAAAAAATTCCCACAAAACATTTTAAAAAATGTATAATTATAACTTTTTAACAAATTCATATTCCATAGAAGAGAGAAGAAGAAATTATAATATAAAAGGGATTGGGGATACAACAAACAAGAGTAACTAACCAATCAACTCATCTCAAACATCCACAAAAAAGGATCATTGTCGAAGAACATGGAAAAACCTAGTAGATTAGTAGAGAATATATAAACTAATAAAACATGACTCATGTCATAGGCATTCCTTTCTCAAAGACATCAATTCACCAAAAAACTCGATATTACCATACATGGGCTAACCGTGGTGAACAATCCCAAAGGAGAGAAAGGTCCATAGTAAGGGCCACTAGCGAGTTCATAACCTAAACTAGTGCAAAAACCATTCCTTAAAGACCCACTAACTGTTCTAGGTTCCCATGTTATGAATAAAATTGTGGTGATTCAAAAAATTTAAAACAAGTATCCATTCAGATGCACATACATCACTCATAAGCAACACATGCAACAAAGTCATCCTAGAGTAACCCCATAGAGCATTTCCTTTCCTTTGAACCATTTCTTCAAAAGTGAGTCCCACACAAAGGTCACACCAAAAAATCAACATATCCAAGCTAAGAGGATAATCTAGGGAGAATTTTCAAGAGAACGCATTCTATAAAAGTTACAAACGGGCCTCAAGAACTCCATTTGAAACAACCCGTTTCCAAAAATTAATACAACACATTATTTACAAACCCAAAACCACTAGGAATTAAATTTAAGAAAACTAAAAAATAATTTTTTATTCCAAACACATTTAAAAATCATGAACCACACATTTGGAGCATTAAATCATGTATAAAATAAAAAATGGGAATTATAATGAACACTAACATGCATATCCTAACAAAACAATTTCCATGTACTTCAAAAAAATAATTGAATAACCTCATTTCTTATCAAAAAAATATTCTGAAGATCTTACACCACAACTTGGTGTTAAATAGTGGTGAAAAACAAGAAATCAATGATTCTTAAATTTAAAGGTCAATCTAAAAGGGAAACCAACATCAAACAACAAGAGCTTTGAAAACAGCCACCCAAAACCACGCTATAGGGTACCAAGAAGGAGAATGAATCCACCAAGAACATTAAATAAATAATAATAATTTATACCATGGGGAACAAGAAACCTAAACCGCTAAGATTAGGGTATAGGAATAACATAATTAAAAATAGACAAAGAATAAAGGGGAAGAATAAAGTATAATATTATCTTTAAGATTCAACCCAAACCATTGAAATTATTTTGATTCCACCCTTGGAGGAGGGGAGGTGTTGGAAGGAAGGGATGAGGGTCCCTGGTGACACAAGATACAAGAGGATAGGAAAAGGTGCATTTTGGTGTCAAAATATGATGAGAGTAGAAGAGTAATTTCAAAAGATTAAGATGTCTCGGCAATGTGCATGGTAAAGCAACATGGTTTCGAAAAACATTCACCAACCATGAAACCCCTTACTAGATGCACTATGATCCTGTATGGTTTTGAAAACCATTTACTAACCATGTGACATGGTCATGTCTAAAATTAAGGAACCATGCACACACCCTCTACATAGAATTGATAACTATGTTCAAGACATGCACCCTAAACCAAAGACACAAAAGGACCCATATTTTTTTCATTGGAGCCACATGATATTTATTGAACCATGCACAACCCGTGCAACTAAAACCATTCAAGAATAAAATAATGGAAAAGTCCCTCAACCTTGGGAGGTCACACAATTTTCCCTTAAGCATGCTCCTAAACTACGTTACATAAGTAAAACAACATGAAACTCAATGTTTTGGTTTGAAACCATCGAAACACAATAGAGAATCCATTGAAAAACAAAAAATATGCTAAAAGGAGAGAATAAAAATGGGGTGTTACATGATTTAATTTTGATATTACAAGGATGGTTTTGAGTTTTGATGAATTGTGTGGGAGATAATGTTGATCTATTATGTATTATTTGTTTATTTATACATGTTTTCAAAGAAGAAAAATCCTTTATTGTCCTAGTGTGGATCATAATGTTATACAATGAATATTTATCTAATAATATGTAATTTAAATACTTGAAAAGTTTTGTTTTGTTTAGTAGGTACCAGGGAATTGTTTAGTTACATTTGGAAACTTGGAAAAGGTAATATTATTAATATCCCTTTGGATAATCCAAAATATAGTAGAACATACAATGTTATGGTAAGTAAAATAATGTGGTTTTCCAATACAAAACTTCTCCAAAAGGATACTATCATGTGAAGGTAGTTTTGGAATAATTTCTCCTTGGGGTAATACCATTGAATGGGGTGGATTCTGTATTAACTTGGTCATAACCTCTACAAGATGAGTGGACCTAAAACAATACACCAAGTTAGACACAATTATGGGATATGTGTGGGTTGATTCAAATTTTATTTTTGATATTTTATAGTGTATTTGAATAGATATATACTATATAAGACCTAGGTTTTACCTAATGTGTCTTATATTGTAAATATATAATCATGATTAAGACTAAAAATAAATTATTTTCATAACTATATGATTTACGACTATGATTATTATTGTAAATACGGTGAATTTCTATTTTATTCAATGGTTATAACTAGAAAGAAATTTGATAACACTGACTATGAGGGAAATAATAAGGTTTTTTGTAGAGTAATCAAATGTTATGGGTTTTGGAATAAAAATAATATTTCTATACTTACCTATCATTTTCCTTCCTTGAATCGTGATGATCTACAAAATTAGAAAATTATGGAATAATATTTTATTGATCCCTTCATGAAGAAACCTCAAATTTTTTAGTGTGTATATAGATCTAATTTTCTTTATAACTGAATTAGTACCACAAAAAATATATTTCTCATTATCCAGTCTTTAGAACATCAAAATTTTATTTTCCATGTTTATTATTTGGATGTTTAAATATAACAACCCCTAATCTTTATTACACACTTAAAATTTATTTGTCACATAGAATAGAACTTAATACAACATTGAGAATCTAGAGGTCTAGTTTTATGGGAAATTAGTAACATTAGATAATAAATTAGAACATAGAACCCAACATATTTATTGGAAACTACTTTTACATGACCACAACATTCCTTCTTACTTAGTATTGCATGGGATAACCTGAGGACATGCATTAGAAAAAGTTGATCTATAATTTACAGTAAGGGTAAAAAAAAGAATATTTGGAAGAATATAATACATTTTAGTAAATTTTCATATCAATGGAGAACAAGAGAAACATGAATATAAATTCACTATATAGCATGATTATCCTAACATGGAAATGTGAAAACAACATTTAACATGATATTTGCATGATTCGAGGCTTATTGAACATGGATAATGATTAAAAAAATCACTGCACAAGAATTATCATTTGTAAAACCTCATTTCACTTTACATATCATGATACAAATCTTTACCAAATGGCTTGGATCACAATCAGGGCACACCCTTCTTAATCATGTCAATTCATGCATAAGTGTGCCACATGGACCATGCAACATGGAATCATTCAACTTCATCATTTATTACATGATAATGGAATGTGTAATATATAAATGAAACTATATAATAAATAAGAAAATCCGTGTAATGTATAATACATTTGATAGGGAAATGGGCATGGTATTCAGTACACAATGAATTGGTCTTCGAAAATTGCGTTGAAAATTGGGCAGCATAATGGCGTGACGTAAGAATTCATAAAAATGGTTGATGAGAGTGAAAGGGGTATATCATAATATGTACATAAAATGGACCGTAAGGGGGTTATATAGATACATTTATCAACATATTTAATGTAATATAGATGTATAATATAAAAGAAGTGCCTGAATGTAAATGAGGATAGAGAAACCCCTTACAGAATTTTGGCATGGTAAACGGTGTAAATGGGAGGAATTAATGAGTGATAAAGGGGTATATCATCCTTAAAACATAAGTAGTTAAGTATAGGGGAGGTGGTAAATCATACCCCTATATTTATAATTGAATATAAAAGGGTATAAAAACACAAATAAATTAGAAAAAAAATGAGAAAGGAAGAATCCCCTTACTTGGACGTGTGATCCTATAATCTTGGGAGAGGATTGAGAGGGACTTATTAGGACCTTGGAGAACCTTGGTAGGATTTTAGAGAGATTAGAGAAGGTTTTGGTCTATATCCAAATGGTTTTAGTGAAGAGAGATGGGATATTTAGTGGGTTTATATAGTAAAAAAGAGAGAATTCATTATTATTTAGGTTTCGGACACCACACATTAAACTAATCAAAACCACAATCCATCCCATGTTTTTTGAACATGGTTTTTGCCAAAGTGGTGTGGAAAAAAATTATTTAATAATTACAATTCCCTAACTTATTAAATTAATAGGCTTGGTTATGTGGAGGTTAGATACACTCTTAAGTTAACCATTTTATAATGTTAAAATGTTTTATAAGTCTTAGAGGGTCCCCTAAGGATTTTTAAAATAAATCAAACAAAACTAAAATCACATTATTTTAAAGGTAAAACATATATTGGCCAAAAAAAATTATTGTATTTTCTTACAACACTATTGGGTCATTATGATGTCATAAAACACATTATATATTTAAACAATATTTAATTATTATCCAAAAAAATTGACTGTCTCAGAAAATTACGAAAAATTCACCGTTGGATAATTTCGATGTCCTAATTCTAAAATTAATATTCATTCTATCTTTACAAGTTTTTATATATGTGAATTTTTACTTTAAAAATAAAAATTGACATTTATTGAAAATTTAGGGGTTTTGACATTAATAGTTTTAAAAACATAATAAAAATAACAATTGTATTCTGAAAAATTATATGATCATTCATATTTAATAAAAACTAATTTAGTAATAATATTTTATTAAAATATTTTTAAACTCAAAAATACATTAATTTATCAAAATATATTTCCTAATGGAATATTAACTAAAAATACTATTTGTTCTTTAATAACTATTTAAAAAGTAAAAATAATAAAATGAATGAATATTCGTTATTCTATACAAAAATAATGAACAAAAACAATTTTCTAGGGTCTTGTCACATAAGCTCTTATAACACACACATAAGACCTAAGGGTAAGGTGTGTGATGGCGAAAGACTATCGCGGTGGCCCGGATAACTTCACTTTGTCGGTAATCTCTATTAACATCCAATTCTCTCGTAGGCGATTCCTTTCAAGAATAACGTGTTGAAGCTTGATTGGGGATTTGATAAGAGGAAAGCCCAATGATGACACCTTCATTTAGAGATATGAAAAATGGGATTTTATGGAGCAATTTTACTTGATGAAGTGATCGCTTCCTTTGTCTGAGTAAATTGGATTTGTTAAAGCATAATATTTATAATAATCTTTTCATCATTGTTAAACAAAAATATTAGCAATGATAAAAATTTGAAATGGTATTTTAAAATCAAAAAACATAAAACCAATGAAGTGCGTGAGTTTTATATAACCATTTTACATAATAAAACATTTAATCAGACAAAGAGAAATTTTCTTTAGTAAAAGTTTGGCTACTTCCAATCGTCCCCACTTAAGAAATTTTACCCTGTAAATTTCCTTTTCCAACTCTAAAATATTTGAGAGTAACTCTACTTAATCACTTCCCTTTTTTCCCTCATTGCTTATTCAAACTTTTTGTTTCTCCACAACACCTTGACGAGGGGAATTGTCTTATTTTGTAGAACTTTTTCTCTATGATATAAGATTTTCACCGGCTTATCTTAATAGGAGAGGTCATTCTCCAATAGTACCACCGCTGGATTGAGTATAGGTGATGGGTTGGGTATGTACTTCCTCAAGAGTGATATGTGAAATACATAATTTAATTGAGATAAGTTAGGTGGGAGTGCTAGTTGATAGCCCACTATTCCAATGCAATCAAGGATCTCAAAGGGGAAAATGTACTTTGGACTAAGCTTTATCTTCTTCCAAAATATCATAACCTTCTTCCACGGTGACATGTGGAGTAATACTATGTGTCCCACATCAAATTCTAGGTCTCATCAATGATTATCAGCATAGCTCTTATGTTGACTCTGAGTAGCTTTAATGTGATGCAGGATGGTCTTAATCATCTCCACCATTTGTTTTACCATTTCAATACCTAGGTGTTTTTTCTCCCCAACTTCATCCCAACATGTCGGTGTTCTGCACCTCTCCCATAATGGGCTTCATAAGGATTCATTTGGATTATTGAGTGGAAACGTTATTGTAAGAGAACTCAACCAGATTAATATGTTGATCCCATAATCCTTTAATGTTAATTGGGAATGCTCTCAATATATCCCCAAGTGTTTGGATAGTCCGTTCATATTTGACATCAGTTTGAGGATGATAAGCCATACTAATATCCAGCTTAGTATCCAGACATGTTAACGACTCTTCTAAAACATAGATTTGAATCTTGTATCTCAATCAAACACAATAGATAGTGGTACTCCATGCTACCTTACCACATTTGTGATATATATTTGTGCCAGTTGATCCAATGTGGAGTCCTCTCAAATTGAAATGATGTGTGTAGTCTTTGTAGGTCAATCGAAAAAAACCCAGATAGCATTTTTTTCCATTGGATGTCTTTGGATGTCTATTGATGAATTCCATGGTGTTGTTCTCCCATTTCCTTGTTGGTATGGATAATGGTTGCATTGTCTCATTAGAATTCTTCATATCAACCTTCACCTACTGAAATACAAGGCACTTTTTTGTATTCTCCGAAATCACATTATTCATGTTATCCAACCAATAATACTATTGGAGATCTCGATATATATTTTTGTTTCCTAGGTGAATGGAGAAATTCTAACTATGTGCATCTTCCAAAAGTATTTTCTTTAACTCTGGATTTTATGGAACACATATTCGTGACCCAAATCTCACAATTCCTTATTCATTAACATTGAACTCTGACGATTTCCATTTTCTGATAGTTTCCACTTTCTTCTGAATTCCCACATCATCTTTTTGAGCATACTTTACCCTTTCTAAAATAGATGGTTGATAAATCATTTGTGAACGGATTGAAGAAGTTACCTTCTTTATGACTCCAATGTCTATCTTCATCAAATCAACGAATATTGGATCTGTTTCAATTCTCATCAATGATTGAATCGCTGGGTCCTTTCTACTTAGAGAATCCACCAACTTGTTCACTTTCCCAGGGTTGTAATGGATTGAGCAGTCATAGGCATTGATCAGCTATAACCATCTTCATTAGAACATGTTCAACTCTTTATATTTGAATATATATTTGAGTCTTTTGTGATCCGTGTATATTTAACACTTCTCCCCAAAGAGGTAATGTCTCCAAAATTTTTAAAGTAATGATTACTACTGCCAACTCCAGATCTTGTGTTGGATAGTTTTTCTCAAGAACATTCAATTTCCTTGAATCATAGGAAATGACCTTGGGATTTTTCATGAAAACACAGCCCATTCCCTTATTCGAAGCATCAGCAAATACCAAAAAATATTCTCCACTTTTGGGTATTTTGAGAACATGCATAGTGCTAAGACTCCTTTTCAACTCTTTGAAGCTCTCTTAACATTCATCACTCTAATAAAACTTGAATCCCTTCTACGTTATCTTGGTAATAGGGTTTGACAATCATGATAAATTTCCCACATATCAGTGATCATATCCATTGAACCCCAGGAATATATGATTATTCATCATCGATGTTAACAACGACCATCCCCTTATTGAAGCTATCTTGGAGAGATCCACTAGTATCCCATTGCTTGTGATGATAGGGCCAATAATGAGATTTAGTTCAACTAGAACTCACAGTTTCATTACTTTTCATAGGTATTCTCATATTACAATTTCTCTGGTATAGTTCTTAGATGATCCTCTGGCTCCTCCTTGTTTTTGAAGTATATTAGAATATAGTATATAATGTATAACAAAAATTTGTTGAGGAAATATCTAAAAATTATATTCTTCAAGTCCATGAATATTTTTGGAGCATTATTGATTTCGAAAGGCATTACTATGAATTCATAGTGCCCGTACCTTGTACGAAATGATGTCTTGGGGATATCCTACTTCTTCACCATTAATTGATAATATCCTAACTGAAAATACACCTTGGAGAAGTATTTTGCTCCACGTAGGTGATAAAAAATTCATCATTTAGATGTATAGGATACTGTTTCTTTATCATGATTTTTTACAGCTCATGATAATCAATGCAAAGGTGCATTGACCCATCATTATTTTTGATGAAGAGGACCGGTGCATCCTATGGTGAAGCACTTGGGCATATAAACCATTTATCTAGATTCTCCTTTAGTTGTTTCTTTAGCTACTAAATCTCTAAAATAGACATTCTATATGGATTTTTGGGTATTATCAATTCCACATGTAAATATTAATGGATAATTCAACATCTCTTATAGGAGGAAGACCAGGAAATTCCTCAGGAAACACTTCAGTGAATTCCCTCACAATAAGCATGTCTTCAAGGATGTTTTATTTCTTGGACTAAATCATTAGAGAAAGATATAATTTCTCATAGGGCAGTAATATCCATGCATGAGATTATGGTTCTAATGAATATTCATCCTCCTCATTGAAGTTTTACAGAATTAGGGGTCGATTCTCCATATGAAGAGTGAATTTCCACTCCCAGAAATTTATATTGGATCTATGTAGGGAAAGAAAATCTATGCCAATAATTGCATCAAATTCTACTAGAGGGAGTATGAAGAGGTTCTACAGAAAGTTCAAACCACAAATTGTGATATTGTAGGAGTTATATCAAGGATGCAATGATTTCCCCATTTTCCATTTTCACCGACATCTCTACTTCTTTGATTTTTTGTGGTGTTGGGATTGTTCTACTAAATATTTGGGATATAAATGAATTTGTATAACCAGAAACCAAAAGTTTGATTTCTATTCTTGAATGAATAACTAGCGTACCTATCTCCAATTCGTTTTTGTGGTTCTTTTAGGCCATAGTGATGGCAAAATAAATCCCTTACTGCCTTGGAGGTTGTTGGTTTTCTAAAAAAACCATTAGCTTAGGGAACTTGTTTGAAAAGCTTCCTAGTTATTTGTAGTTAAAGTAATGAACAATGAGTTGAGGGTCAAGCAGAGTGTTCCTATCCTTTGTCGTAGAAGCTTATTTTTCTTGTCAGCAGTTAGTAGCCATGATTCCTTCTCTTCCACACCTAATGAATTTCCTCATCCCCTTCAGGAAACTTATAAGATTCTTCATTATGAACCTTTTTAAAGTGGGGTGCTATAATTTCATATCCCCATTGGATTATTCCATTAGAATGGTAGAATTAAAGTCCACTTAACACTTCTTATCCCCATGATACCCCTGTATTCACAAATCTCCATTTTTACATTGAGGGCACATCGGAAAATTTCCCCATATCTTTCAAAGTGACGGATCACTAGGGATTTCTGTTGGATAGGTTTTATCCCACCAATGAATCAGTAAAACTTTCATTCGGGGGTAAAGTCAAATCTGGATCCATATCATTAATGCCATGTGATCTTTTCCTCTTACCCACTTATGGATTCATCACAATATATCTTAAGGTCAAGGAAGTCTCTTTCCATCATAATTCAGATGGTGTGAGGAAAATATTTATAGAAAAACATATTTCAGAAATCGTTTCATTCCATCACCTCCCTCCCCTCCTCTGGATTTGTATTTTTGATCAATTTCTACCACTGATCAGCTTCACCCTCCATACGATAAGCAACCAGAAGTACCTTCACTTGTTCTGAACACTGAAGGATAGAGAAGATCTTCTCAATGGCGTTGATCCATTTCATCAGCTTTTGAGGAAACATATAATCTATTTAAAGTATGTGGAATTTGTCTTATGAATCTCTCTATTACATCTTTTCATTATTGTGTGGTGGGGGGGGGGTGAACATTTTTCTTGACCCATGTTTTTATGTAAAACATGAGTTAACTAAGAGAGTTTCACGAAAATGTTTGTGATTGCCACTCCCATTGGATTGGGAATCTTATTAGAATATTCATCACATTGATATTCACATCTCTTATTAGCACACGTCCTCCTATTACTAGCTATTGTATAGAATAAATGAAATTTTAGGGGTAACACATAAATGGGAATCCAGTGACAAAAAGGGATAACATATAAATTACATTTATTTCCATAAATTATCGATGTTATCCCTGGTCTACTTCCCAACATATAATCTTAGGGGAAATTTTTAATTCCCTTAATAATGGTTAATAGTAAGATTTAGAATTTACCAAAGAATATACACAGAGAGTGTTGTAACTAAGTGTGCAACAAAGCCGGTTGTTGTGCACCGGTTCCCATTCGAGTCTAGCTCAAAATGGTTTTTTCCAGTTTTACCCCTAGATTTATCTATGCAAGAGCTTCCCTTACCTATTCGTATCGAGACATGGATGTATTTTAGTTATAAACCACTTAGTCAATACACACAAAAATTTAGGTATGTTATTATTATACTTAGTCTTATCCCTAAGGCTATCACTAGGGTTTTCTAATCCGAATCCAAAAATAACTCACCCTATCCTCTCATACCAACGATGACAACCCTGCTATTTATTACACATTAAACATGATTTATTACATAAAAATAATCTTAAAACATCTTTGAGTATTTAGATGTCTAGTGTCCTCTGAAAGTATGATCATTACATAAACACCTAAAACATAATAGCCAATATCTTTATTGAAATGTTTTTTACATGAGCACAGTATTCCTTCGTACATAGCATTGCATTGGATAACCTGAAGACATGCATAAGAAAAGGGTGAGCTATAAATCCCAGTGAGGGAGTAAAAAAGGCATAACATGAAGAATATAGTACATGTTATGCAATAGGAATATCAATGGATCACAAGAGAAATATGATCATAAAATAATGATATAGCATGATTATCATAATATGGAAATGTGGAACCAACATTTAACATGATATTAGCATGATCCAAGTATAATTACCCATGGATCCTGACTAAACACTCATTTCACTATAATTATCATTATTAAATCATTGTTTCACATGAATTATCATGATACTAATCATTACCTAATGCATTGGAGCGCTATCAGAACACAACCTTCATAATAATTTCATTTCACGCATAAGTGTGCCACATGAATCATACAACATGGAATCATTAAACATCATCATTTATTACATGATATAAGAATGTGAAATAAATACATGAAACTATATAATCAATAAGTAATTTTGTGTAAAGTTGAATACCCTTGATAGAGAAATGGGTATGGTATTCACTACACAATGACATTGGCTTGGAAAATCACAATGAAAATTGGGAACCATTACGTGACATTATAATTAATAAAAATGTTTGATCATAGAAAATAGGATATCTCATTATTTTCACATGAAATATAAATTAAGGGGGTCATATTGATACATGTACCATCATATTACATGGAATTAATATGCATAATAACAAAGAATTTCGTGAATGTTAATAGGGAGAGAAAATTACCTTACAGAATTTTGTCTTAGTAACAGGTGTACATGAGAGGAATTAATCACACATAAAATGTGTCTATAATCATTCAGAAATTTGGAAAAAATTATAGGGTTGTTCAAAATCATACATCAATATTTTCAATTGAAAATAAAATGGCATAACAACACAATTAAATTTTGAAAAAAATGAGAAAGGAAGAAATCCCTTACTTGGAAGTGTGATCCCAAAGTCTTCGGAGAGGCTTGATAGGGGCTTCTTGGGAGCTTGAGGCACCGTGGGAGCATTTTAAAGAGAGGATTGTAGGGGCTGGTCAGCTCCAAATGTTTTGAGTGAATTTTAATTGGATATTGAGTGGGTTTATATAGGAAAGGAGAGGAAATTATTTATTATTTGGTTTTTGGACACCACACATTAATTTAATCAAAACCGGAAACCATCCCATGGTTTTTTCCCAAGGTTTTTGAAAATGTGGATTGGAAGAAATTTGTTTAAAGCCAATGGCCTATCTTTTTAGAATATTAGGCTTTCTAATGTAAAGGTGAGTCACACTCCCAAGAAAATCATTCCAAAATGTTAAAAAGAATTATAAGTCTTGGAGGTTCCACTAATTCATTGTAAAATAAATCAAAAAAACCTAAAATCACATTATTTTTAAAGGTATAACATATATTGGACAGAAATCCCATTTAGTGTATTTTATTACATAATTATTGGGTCATTATGATGTCATAAAACAAATTAAATATTTACAAGGTATTTAATTTTTACCAAAAAATTTTACTATCACATAAAATTATGAAAAATTCTCCATTGGATTGTTTTGACATCCTACTCAAAAAAATAAAATTCATTTTATCTAAATAATTTACTAAATGTGTGAATTTTTTACATTTATAATAAAAACCAACATTTATAAAAAATTAATGGATTTTGACAAAAATAGTTTTCAAACCTTAATAAAAATTAGAACAGTATTCTTAAAAATTATATGATATTTATATTAAAAAAAGCAATTTAGTAAAAAAAATTATCAAAAAATTATTTAATTTAAAAATCAACTAATTTATCAAAATATATTTCTTAATTGAATATTGACTAAAAATACTATTTGTGCTTTATAAACTATTTACAAAGTAATAATAATAAAATGAATATATATTCATTATTCTATATGAAAATAATCCACATAATCATAAAACTAGGGTCTTGTTAAAAACCGCCTGATCAAACCCACATATGTTCTAAGGGTAAGGTGTGTGATGATGAAATAATCTTGTGGTGACTCGGATAACATCTCTCGTGTGGTAATCTCTATTAACTTCTACTTCTCTCGTAGGTGATTCCGTTCAATATTAATATGTTGAAGCTCGAATTTGTATTGGTTAAGAGCGAATCATAGTGATGCCACCTCCTTTACATGCTCCGAAAAAATGGGATTCATATAGAGGAATTCTACAGTATGAGGCCATCACATTCTTTGTATGAGTAAATCGGATTAGTTAAATCCCTATATTTATACAATTTATGTGATCACTGTTTAACGACTATCTATGCAAAAATATCAATTTTAAAAGGTATATTGAAATTGAAAAACATAAAACCAAAGAAGTTCATACGTTTTATATAACCATTTTACAAAACAATACATTTAATCAGATTAAGAGTAATTTTAATTAGTAAATGTTTGGGTTATTACATTAAACAAAGAAATGGAGATCTTTTATCATGAATACAACCCAACATGATGAAACTGACTCTATAGAGTAGGATCAGTGTGTTAGATTATTTTTTAGTAAGTAATTTAATCAATTATTAGTATGAAAATCGAGAAGAAATTTCTTGACATAAAATTTAAGGATGATTAGCCTATTAGTAAATTGGAATCAATTTTTAACAAACTAGTGAGGTGTGCTTTTGGTGTTATGATCCATGATGAATGGAATATTGATAGATTATTTAGTGTATTAAAACCATGTATATGAAGGGTCTTATCCAGATGAGACTTAAGTAGATACAAGGAAATCATTGGATGTGCTATAATATTAGTAATTTATTATGGATTTAAAAATAAATCACATGGATTGGCTCAAAAAAGAATTATGGAATTGTTGTGAATGTTTTAATAAAAAAAATCAGGGATATAATAAGATAATTATTCCTTTATACTAAAAGCATGGAATAAAAAAGGTGGATTTTTTTATGGGGATTGTGAGTTTTTTAACCATGGAAAACAAGGACCTCAAGAAAATAATTCCCAAGTTATTTGAAGAGAAAAATCCATGAATAGAAAAGTTAAAATAAAAAAACAAATTCAACACTAAAACTATAATGTTTCAAATTCAAAGAGTATGGGAATTATTCTAACTAGTCTCAAATTCAAAGGTTAATGATAATGATATATACCATAAACCTATTATTACCACATAAAATTTTAAATATAATTAAATAACCATTTTCAATGTGGGTTATGATAACAAATTGGTGGAAGGTACTTTTTCCATTCACACTAGAACTACTAATGTCTTATTTGATTCTCGATCTACCAACATTTTTTATTTGATGAATTTTCTATGGGTAAAAAAATACCACCTAAAATAGTATATATTAAATTATCAATGAAAATATATAATGTTATGATGATCACATCCCAATTCCATGATTCTTCTCTAGTATAAGTTTGTTAGAAGTTAATTCCCGATAATATATTTATTCTCCCTCTAGTAAAATTTGGTGTTTTTTGGGAATAGACTTTCACTATTGATATAAATACCATATCAATTTTCATTGAAGATAATTCATAATTGAAAATCCAAAACAACCAATGATCGTCTATAAGTGTGAGGATCAATATGATCTTCAAATGGAAATTGCATCACACATTTGGGTTTTGATTCCCAATCAAAAGGGTATTTATCTCAGATTATTAGGGAGAAAATCAAAATTGAAGATATTTCTATTATATGAGATTTTATTGATGTTTATACATAATAGTTTTCTAGTCTTATTCTAAAACATGAAATTGAGTTTTTATTGTAAATCATACATAGTGCTGCACCAATTTCAATTTATCTATATAGAATGTGGCCGATTGAGTTGTAGGAATTGAAGAAGAAAATCCATTAGAATCGTGGAAAGTGATTCATATTAACAAGTGAATTACCATAGTGTAGAGTAGTTATTTTTGATAAGAATAATGATGGGTCAATACATACTAAAATCAATTATCATGAACATAAAAAGATAACAATCAAGAATAGGTATCCTCTACACAGTATTAAGGACTTATTTCATCAACTGTATAGTGATATATACATTACCAAATAGACCTTCAATATGCATATCACAATTAGGGGTAAAAAAGTATATATAAAATATATTCTTCTACATGAGGTATAAAATCAATGAATTTATAGTATTTACATTTTGACATACTAATTCCCCAACTGTCTCCTTGAATATAATAAATAGAGTCTTTAGAGATTACCTAGATCAGTTTTTGGGGGTCTTTATTGAAAATATTCATTAATTCTCCATGAGTAAATAATATCCTACATATTACTATATAATTGTACTGAAGACCCTATTAAAGGATTTAATTTATTCAAAATTTATCAAGTGTTAATTATATCTATATAATGTTTCATTTTATGGGTCATATTATATCTATAGAGGGTATATCGGTGGATCCATTAAAGATGGAAGTTGTTGAATGTTGGCCCATACCAAGTACTATGACCAAGATCCATATTGTTCTTTGTTTGTCTAGATATATTGACTTTTTGGGGAGAATTTATCATGGATATATAATCATAGAAACTAGTTTAATTTGATATGAATCAACATTTATTTGATAAATGATTAAGTGGAAAATTTCAAGGAATTTAAGTGATGGTTATTCAACACACCTACACTAACATTACCCTACATTAGAAAAATGATTTTGATCTATATTTATTAATTTTTGAAGGGAAAAGTTTTCATAATCATGTATAATGATATTGTGATAGCAAATGTCTCGTGATATTTAACGGTTCGGGTAAAAAATTAACCGAATCCTAATTTTGATTTAGATGTGGAATTTGTTTCATTAAACATATTAATATATTACATATATGGATAAATGTGTGAACTATATACTGATCATATGTTTTTAGTTTTATATTTACCTTGAATGTATTGAATTTGAATTATATAATATGGTTATATTGATTAAAGTTTATGAATACATAATAAATTACAAATATGGGAATGAGAACAAGGCGACATATACTTTGAGATGAATTGATCATGTGAGTTTTTTTATAGAGGATAAAAAAGGATCAAATATTTGCTAATTTAAAAAATTATTGAGCGTAAATATTGAGGGAAGCGGATAAATAGTATCTTTATTAAATTGTTTTTCAATTACATATACAAGTGGTGAATAAAGAGGCATGAATGTTATATGTGGATTAGTGAAGGAAGGTAAGACATTTTTCTATGTTCAGTCTTTATATTTTGGAATTACGATGTTTAGAAAGATAATATATGTCCCATCCATTCCATATTCAATGAAGAAACAATTTAATGAATTTCATATATTATCATTAACTATTTATCCTTGAAGTATGAATATGTATTGAAATTAGAAAAAGTTTTTAGGGAAAGGAATCATGGAGAGAGAAAACATAGAGTATGTATGTGAGTGCTAGGTATGTTAAAAAGTTAAGGTTGGTCAATATATGTTTATAAGGATGTTATTACCAATACCAATACCATAATGGAAATTTAAAACCAAAACTATAGATATTTTCATAGGACTCCCTAAAACTTATAAAGGACATAATTCTATTTTGGTTATAATATATTCTCTTGTGATGTCAGAACAAATCATTTCTATCAGAGAATATTTTTCTCTTGATCAGCTTTATAGAATATAGATCAAGTAAGTTGTAAAGTTGAATGGATTTAAACATTTAATTTTATTTGTTTGATATCCTATAATTAACTTGAGTTTCTTGGGTGGTTATTAGTAAGACCAGTATTCATTATTGTATTATTGTACATTCAATCATTATTAAATAGATGGTCAGTTTTGGAGAACCATCCAAAATCCATACTATATGATGAGATTGTGTTTTATGGATTTAAAAGGATTTTGGGATCAACACTATCCTCTATGATATTTTTGTTAAAACACTATCATTAACTCATGAATTAAAATGGATCTTTATGAATATTTATATGGAAATAAGTGTATAACTCTTATATATGATGATCAAGTTTTATATATTAAGTTATAAACACATATGTTAGATAAGGAAATAATGGAGAATGTAAAATCCATTCAGCAGCACGTCAAGGGATCCCATGGACTGAAAAGGTTAATATGAAAATCATTGATGAAATCTAGAATTTGAAGTTGGTGAGAAGGTATTCCTATAAATTTCAACATTGAAAAATTATATGACATTAATATATAAGTTAATGTTGGTTCTTATGTTGATTGTAACTTTTAATACTTTTGATCAAGGTGGGAAAATGTTCTTTTCTTGGTTCTTCCTGTAATCCTATCTCAATTTCATGATGCATTCCAACTATATCATATGATTAATTTCATTAATGATCCATCAAATATAATGAAATTAAAAGATTTACCAATGGATAATGGTAGGTCATATTTATAAAAACTTATTATAAATATTATATTTTTTCGGAAATGTGATATGATACAAGAATACATACCTGCATAAAATTCATTAGAGTTATCAGAAATAAAAATAATCCTCTTGGAAATGTAGAGATGTGATGAAATAGAGGTACGTTCTATTTTTTTATTAGAGTGATTTAATTTTGATTGATAAATTCTTTTTAAGGTTGTATAATTTGACCCCGATATATATTTTGATATATATCTCATCAAATAAATTTAATTTCTTTTATAGATAAATATAAACACAACCCCATGGATATATGAACTGTAATATTGTTTACCATTATAACATCACATTTAAAATTGTGGCATGGATAGTAATAATTAATTTTTTAACAAAATATATAAAATTAATTTTGACATTGTAAAAATATTGATAAATATGAACTCAATATTTTGTGATGTCATTAGATGCTTAAGAAAATACGTTTTTTCCCTCAAAAACAGTTTTTTATTAACTTTCAGGAAATTAAATAGTTAATATATTCCAATTTTATAAAATTAATTTTTGAAAACTAACTTAATTTCAAAATCACAAAATAAAAATCTTTTTAGAGTCAATTTTTTAGAATTTTCAGAATTTGTTAATTTTCTAATGAATTATGAAAATTTATAATTTTTTTTGAAAGTTGTCTTAATTATAAATCATTTAGATATATATATATATATATTAAAATATTTTAAAATTAAAATTATTTCATTTCTATTATTAATTATACAATTTATTTCATTAGAACCAATTTTATGATGGATTTTGGTATAAAATATTTTTATACATAATAGAAAATTTCATGTAGTAAACTATTTTCATCCCAATTTATAAGATTAATTTTAAATTTATCTATTCCACTACATTGAATTGAATTTGATAAATTGGATATAATATATAAAATCAGTGTAATGTTTACTAGTTAATACTGAAAACTTGTTTTATCATCATAATGTATAGAAAAATGTGTAAAAACTTATTACCAGTGTTATGATTTAACTTTTATTACCAGGGGTTAAAATATTGTTATAATGTATTAAATTACATAAAAACATGTCTAAATCCACTTTTTTATCAATATTTATACCCTATATAATCTCATATTTCTATGTTATTACTTTTGGATCCATTTTTCTTGATTAATACAATAATATATTTTAGTATCTTAAGACATTCCTAGCATGTCCTCTCCCCCACATGTAATAGTACACCTATCTCTTCACAAATTTACACATATTTTGCCTCTTAAATAAAGGAAAAACTTACCAATTAACTTCAAAAAATTTCTATCCTTGAATTATAGGTAATTTTCTTCTTAAAAGTCAATTCCAAGTGTCCTTAAGAATGGATTCAATGGGGGTATACCAAAGAAGTGGTAATTTTCATTCCATCTACTTTCATTTTATTTATTCATATACCTCATCTAAATATGTTGTATTCATAAAAAAGTAATAACATAAATAACATATAATATACTGAATAATTGTTATGAATATGGAATATCCATTATACAACCACTTTTCTATTGAGTGGGAATTGAAAGTATCACACATGCATACATGCGAACTACCACCTCCTTGTGAAAGTAAAATTCATCATTCATCGCCATCATTCAGATGGTTATTATAATGTGATTAATTTTTATATATGATATATGTGAAATTATTATTCTTCACTAATTATAATACCACATCTACCTTCTTACTTTCCCATCTGTTGGAAATGACTAGAGACACTCGTGCATATGTGGGGACTACCACCTCAATGAAGTTATTTGATTTTTTTTCTCTTAGAAAATGATAATAAAGATATATTTATTGTATATATATTTTATTTAGGATATAATTATGGATATTTAACGACTAAATAATATGTATATTTCTTTTTTTTTTCATTTTAAAATGTATATAGTATTCATGCCTTTATACTCTTTACTATCCTCAGGAATAATATACATAATTTTTATATATGTACCTTTATATGGATTATTATAATTATATTTATCTAATGAATTTATTTTATATTTTCAACTATAATTACATTAAGGATATTATAGAACCATCATTAAAGTATGGGGACTAGAACTGTTGAACAAAAACATTCATGAAAAATGAAACATTTAACACTTGAAAACGATGATTCTATTATAGAATGGTTAATATATTTATGTTTAAATATTATAAGTGGATCATATAAGATATTAATAGTTAATAAATAATTATTTTAAATTATTTTAATAAATTTTAACATATAATACAGGATTCTAGAGTGTTATGATGCATGATGAACATAAGGTAATGGATTTATTTTTCAAGGACATTTTAATCGGGGTAGTTTATGCTTTAATTTACATTGAAATATATTATGTTATGATTATCAGAGAAAACCATATCATTTTATTATAATATATTAATTATTGTAATTTTATTATAATATTTACATTTTGTTCTCTTTGGTACTTAAAATGATCAAGAAAATGATTTTAATAAAAAAGAGTTGATTTTCACTTCAAGCTGGAATCATTTTCCTCCATTTAAATGATTTCTTTAAAATATTTTCAAAAATTATTTTACAATTTTCATATAATTAATTAAATTATGTTTACCCATGTCTTACTTTCTATTATTTTTTAATTATTCTTATTGTTTTTCTTCGAATTAGGTACTTTTTTATTTTTAGCAAAGTTTTTTAGGGAATATTTGTTTTGACATGTAAAAAATGAATGGAATATCCTGCAATCAATATCACTAAATAGTTTAAATAATTATATAAAATATTCCAAGGTTATTTTAAAATTAAATGTTTTACATAATATTTTGTAAATTTTAAATTTCGAATTAGTAATTTCTAAATGAAAACGGTATTTTCTTCAATAAATATTTTAAAGACATTTTAAAGAAATTTTCTATCTATGTTAACATACTTTGATGTTTCTTATATCTTATAAGGGACATGATCAAATGATACCATCCTTATTTTTTTATTTGGGAGGATTTTTATTATAATATTGATATGTTTATGGAACTCATTTATTTCCAATGGGTTATGCTAGGATGAAATGATTAAATAATTATGAAACCCATTTTCTTTTAACAGGATATAATATATGATGAGTATTTTATGATCATGTGGTACACATTTAAATGGATTATGATTATGTTACGGGTTGGATTGGGATGATATATCCTTGAAATGAATTTTTTAATAATGGATATCTCATGGGATAATAAGAACTGAAATGGGGTGTGATCTCTATTCATTAAGGGACTGTGTCCAATTTGATTATGTTGGAATTCAAACATGAATAAGGATAAAATGAAATGTATAGTGAATTTAATCATATATTATAGACTCATCAGTGATACCTGAATATGGAAAATATTTTATATTCTTAATTACCAACAAAAAACCATGATGTGTTGGTTATGTCCCCCTTCCCCAATTGGAGAGTGGTGGAGGGGATTCCAATACTCTCCATACCTTGGTTCATCCCAACAAGTTTACTACATTAAGTGACTATGAGACTCTTCTTGCATTCCAAGTAAATTTTATTTCCCATAAGGTTCTATATCCCATGAATGAAGTTATAAAGTTTCTGGCTTATCCCCTAGAGATATGTTAGGCCTCATCTCTCCTTGATTTCACATTGGTAGATCACATTGGTTGTTTGACACTATCGATCAAGGATTTTGATAGACTAGTCAATGATTATTGGGGTGTTTTTTGAATTTTGGATTTTAGGGACCCTTAATTCTGGGCATATCAGGATCTAACTTAAATATAAATAGGATTTTAACATATCCCTTTCAAATTTCTTGTGTCTCATTAAAGGTGTAACTGGATATGTTATTGGTTGCTGGAGGGTAACTTGAGACATAGTGGTGGTTATATCGGAGTCATTATTGAGGTAGGTAAATTGGATTCTTCCATTTGTAGTTATAATTATACCAAATGTGTTTAAAATATTTGTTTATACTGATAATGGATATTTTATACTCTAAACAATTATTTTTTATGTGTTATGATATAAATTCATTCTTCCCCAAACCGATGTCTTCTAATAATTTATTTCTCTCCTAGGTTATCTTCTTTGAATTATTTATGATAAATGTATTGTGAAATTACCATCCTTATAACATGAATCATGATTATCATTCATATTCTTGGTGTGCTTATAAAATTTTCAGATAATGTTGACATACCCTTATTCATATGTTTTGATTAAGTCACCATTGATATCTCCCTTGATTAACATTACTATGAATCCGAGATCATCATTTATTATGATTCAATTTTCCTTAGATATGAAGATTTTTGTAAGTACGATATGACTTATAACTATGATAGTTGTCAATGAATAACTGGGAGGGAATGTATTTCTCTAATGGTCCATGTTTTATAATCCCATGTTTCTAAATATACTAAATTTTAATAGTTATAGCTTAGACCATAATGTTGTGTAATTAATATTCAACTAATATGATTCCATGTCTATGTATGAATGTTTTCAGTCCCTATATCCTCCATACTGAAAAACATCATGCTTGAAAAATATCATTCATTTGAAAGATAATTTACTTTGACTTTATAATCCATTTTTATTAGATTCAATTGATATTCATTTAATTATTATAATGATACTAACTAATTTTAATGATTTTAATCCTTTATCACTTTATGTAAACTATGAATTCATCGATGATGGAAAAAAATATTTTAGTAGTTGATTTTTTCTTCACATCAATGTTTAACCAAAGAATTGCAATATTGAAGCAACCAAGGTTATTCATAATAAAACTTCCCATTAAGATTTTTATCTCGTGATTTATTTTATTTTTTACTTTTATATTTATAAATTTTTAATGGAAAATTATTACTAGGAAATAAGTAATTATAATTTATAAAAAATTAATTTATGGATGAAATTAAACAATATTAATGAGAAAAAACAACTATAAGAAGTAAGAAGTGAATGAAATGAGAGAATTGGACAAATCTACTAGACCTACTATGTCGAAAGTTATTCACCGCTTGAATAATATTTTTGAAAACTCTTTCAATTCATTATCTAAGATCTAAAATTTTTAATTTTTTTCATTTCAAATATTCAAGGTCCTTAAATAAAATGTTATTTTAATTCTGTTTTGATAGTAGCCTGTGATGCTCTAAAAATCATCAAGACTCAAGAAAAAAGTGTCCTCCCATTGTGAAAAAATTGTTTCATCGATAGTTGATAAATATAAAAAATGAATGTTATTAAAAAATACTAACCAAAATTAGTTAGAAATACTCAATACATGATTGACACACTCTAATTGAATTTTTGTCAATCTGAAATTGGAAGAGAAAAGGAGAACTAGAAGTAACATAAATACTTATCATTATACATCAAAGAAAAAATTCAACATACATAATTATGGAGTGAGAATAAAATAAAAGTTTAACATATATAATCTTTTATTGAAATAATCATTTTAATCTACAAGATTCAACAAAAAGAGTCTATATTCTCTTTATCGAGTGGCCCAAAAAGCAATCAATCTTCATCTGCAACGGTATTCATGATAGTTCTGCAGAATATACTTAATGATCCACTTAAATTGATCTACTTTGAAGAATGTGTATTTTAGTTCCTATCTATTACGCCCCTCCATCCATCTATATACTCCTACATTATTTTTTATATCTTTTATTTTATTATTTAGCTAAAAGAACCTAATTACTTTTCTATAGCTAAATGGATAAGTAATACTTTTTCCTTTTATCGACACTAATTCAATTTAGCTAAAAAATATTAACTGATACATTGAAAAGATTAATCTTTTAGAATTTAATTCCCTAATAAAAAAATGTGGTAACATAATTATTAATCTTTAATTTTAATAAAATAAATATTAATATCGATAGCATTATTAAATTGGCTAGCTGAATTCATTCAAAACCCTCCTCCTTTCACAATTCAATTCAAGTTGGCTTCAATCTCGCAAAACATCCTTCATCAAGGCTTCCATAGTGGAATTATGTTTCCCATAAAAAATATTGACTGTATTCAAAAATAAATATTATCTAAAAACAATAAAATATACTACACATAACTGGCCAATATTCCAAAACAGATTTCACGAATTGAATCTAAAAGGAAAATGGTTATATGTATGAGGAAATATTATCATGTTTGATTTCAAGAAGCAAGATCTTATCAAGGTATCTTTAAACCATTAAAAAATAATCCATTAATTCACCATCAATGGTTAATTTGATAGGTGCTAGAGGTGTTTAATCATCATTGGTATAAGGTCCTTATCTTGATTTTATTAATCTATGCTCACGACTATCAAGAGAAAAACATCGAACAAATGGTGTGCATTCGTCATGAAGCCCAAAGTAGAAGATTTGAGAAATTATGATATCTCTAGAATCATATTAAATATGAAACATAAAATATATAAGTTCATTAGAATAACAATTTATTCATCGGATGATGTAATTTTATATAGTAATTCCTATCCGATCACGACAGTAGCTTCTTCGGTCAACATTAAATTGAGAATAAAAACAACAATAAATTTCATGAAAAAGATAAGATCTATATCGGGTTCTGTAATTGTACTAGATCTTATCTCAGATGTAATGATCATCCTTGATTATAGATCTTTCTCCTCATCTGGATACATTAATGCATTATCCTGAACACATATAAACATGAATAATCCGAATTAAATATAATAGACCATATTTATAAAAGGATCCTAATCTACAAAAAACACCCATTCTAAATCAATCATAATCAGATAAAATCACACATAAAAAATCCAAAACTGTTTATTGATGATGACGGTGACCATGATATTCATCCATATTCCACATGATGTTTTGGTCGGATGCTCAAATTCAGTGGTGCTGGTGTAGACCCTCGTCCTAGACAATGGTGATGGAGTTTAAGTTCACTAGTTCATGCATCATTAAAAACATCAGAATCTCAATAGTGGTGGTGGAAAATATAGTGACATTGGTGTTTAAATTAACGCTTTAGCATCAGAAACATAGATTCAAACTCGGATGCTGAAGACATCAACTTGGGAGATATGTTTTTCTTCACAATCCACTCTATGACTAGATTTCATGCTTCTTCTGTAAGGAAAAAATCCATCTCCCTAGTCTAGATTTTGTTTGACAGATCAAGAAAGAAATTTATTATTGACACCAGTGAGATTTAATGAATTTAATTACATCTACATTTGTTGCATAGAGAATCAGGAAAGTGAAATATTCACATACCTTAATATTTGGATATGTGAGAATGGTTTCCGAAAAAAATGGACATATGATATGTTTTTAGGAATCTTCTATGCGAGAGCTCCTTATACTGTCTATGTTAGTGTAGTTTTGAAATTGGCTATGTTGATTATTGAACAAAACCCTTATTTGGGTCCTAAAAAATAGATACAAGATGATCTCCTCTTGAACCAAAATTTTGTTTCATCCCAACATAAATAAAAATAATAAAAATAAAAATAAAAAATAAAATAAAATAAAATATCATTTTATAATTAAATATTAACAAACTAAGTACTTAAATAAAAAAAAATTTAAACATATTTTCTTGAATTAATGAATGATTAAGAATTAAAACCAACCTTCTTAAAAGAATTAAATGGTTAATTAACTAATAAAATTAAGAAAATATATAAATTTAATTAGAGTTAAAATATAGTTAAATTTAACAAATTATTAAATTAATTTAAAACTAAATATTTAATTGTAAAAATAAATTAATAAATTTTTTAATAAATAAAAGGAAAATATTATTTAAATTAACAGAAATAATAACTAATCAAAAACATTAAATTTAATATATTAAAATAGTATTCAAAAAAATATAATCTCAGTTTTTGAATAAAATATATAATTTAAACATTAAATACATTAATTAATCACAAAAATAGAATTTTACTGTAAGAAATAAGATCCTTATTAAGTTATAGATTCTTTAATATCCATAATTTATAATTTTAAATATTTTAGTATGGCCAAATATGAATGCATGTTGAGGTCATGTAGTTGATTGGGTTGTTCGGGGCTGGATCCATGCTTAGAACCCAACTTTTGGGTGAAAATGGTTTCGTGAATGGTTAGTGGAAACCATGTGTGAAAAACACATAGTTACTTATAACTATGTGAGATAGGATAGTGGAATCTATTGGCCACAAACATAGAAAAACCATGAATTTTTTCAAGCATGGGTCACTATTGTGCAAAATCCAGGTATGATATTTTCCACAGTGTTATTATAGAGTTCTTTTCTGGTTTCATTTAAAATTTTTAGACAATATATATGCATATGAAATTAGTAATGAGTTGTGCCTAGTCATCGAAGACCCACATACTGGAAAGGAAAATTTCCCCAAATTCCATTATTGTTTTCTGGATTTTGACTATCACTATTGGTTTGATCCTACCATTGGGTGATCCACAGAAATTGGGATGTTTTTACTGATATAATTATGGGTTCTATTATGTTGAATCCTGATGATATGTATGTATTCACTACAAAAAACACTCCATTTAATAGTAGTTTTTTTATATATTGGTGGATTAAACTACAGATACATGGTTGTGCGACGGTTTCAAAAAACCACAGATAAAATTATTGTTCGCATTCAACATGGGGAAGGTCCTTCCATTTATCAGCAGTTTCAAGAATGTGTCGTAGAACACATACTTCATGATGGTTTTTTTAGTTTTAGTGGTGATATTCATTTTCAAAATAATGACAATTTAGAGGTGGTTAAAAACAACTACTAAATTTAATGTTTTACTTAAAAAACTACCACTAAAATGGATAAAATCACAGCTAAGAAATGTTTCTTTATATTTAGTGGTGGTTTTACCTACCACCCCAAGAAATACCATAATATAGCATCATTTTAAACTTCCATGAAAGGAGAAAATATCATCTGGTAGTTTAAACTAACCCTAAATCATAAATTACCAAAATAACTATAGATTCTACAGCCCCAAAACTAGCATCTAGAAAAACACAATAATAAGAATGAAAATTTGAATAGATCATCAAATATATAATCAAATAATAAGGAAATAAAAACACATAAAACACATGTTAAAATTAAATATTCATCATACATTGATTCTCACCCAAACATAATGCTTCGACACATTGGAAAAGGAAAAATACACATTGAATGAAATAATAAATTTCTCAATGCAATGAAATAACCAAACAAGACAAAACAAATTAAATGAATTAATAATACAAAAATACATTGAAAGAATCAATATATTTCTCAATAAATTTCCTAGTAATGAGATGGTATGGCACATGCCATTAGGACAAGCATGTGCATGCACATGAAATCCTTTCTGAATTTCCATGCGATGGTGGAGAGAAGATTTCACGATGAAGATGCTGGGGAGGAGTACTTCAAAGTAGTTAGTCTAGTTTGTATTTTATTTTTGAAGCATATGGGAAATTATTTCCTCTAAAGCCTATGACCCATGCAATAATTATGCTTACGATCCTTTTAAGGGTTCTAACTCACCCCTTGAAAGGTGGATTATCGAAATCAATAAAAATGACGGCCTTCGGGCCATAAGAAATTCATTTAAAACAAGAAATAAAGAATCAATGTAAATTAATTAAAAAGAGGCTTCACATGTTCGAACTAAATCCATCAAAAATAAAAGTAGGATAAATTAATATAATTATAAATAAATAATTGTGAATATAAAAGAATACATCATGAATAAAATTTTCATCAAAAGTTTCATTTATGATTGAAGCCCAATAAAAAATTCTTAGTTAAAAAATCACTCTAAAAAACCATAAATGATCAAAAAACCCATAATAGAGGTTTAAAACTGACATTGATTTATACAATGGGTAAATACATTATGCAATAGTAGGACTTCTAACATTGATTCCACCCCTTGATGAGATCAGAAAAAAAACATTTATTCCTCATTGTTCGTAGTCTAACAAGAATCCACATAGTCTGAGTAGCTCGATTACATCCCCATAGCCGATCGAAGACCAACAATATAGAGATAAAAAACAGAGTCCATGCACAAATAGTGCCCAAATATCTTCCAAAATAGAGGCCACCCTACACATCAATATTGAGCTTTAACTAAGAAGGTGAAAATAATAGGATACTAATCAAATATATTGTTTGATATTTAGGGGTTATCATATATGTTATAGTCTTGTGATATCATTGTATGGAAAAGTGATATTAAACCATAGTTTAGTGATAGATTACCCAAAACTATCCTTGTTCAGTAAGACTAGATCATTATGTGGATTAGGAAAAGGGTAAAGAATTTCCAATAATGGATGGGTTTAGATAGAGAATATAGTTTGGTTTAAAACCATTGGGTTTTATATCATGACTTGAAATATAGGGGCCCTACTTGGAACACCAATAAGCTAAGAGTGACGCCACATGTTCTCCTATAATAGGTGAAGGTCTAGAGACATGCACATAGTAAAATATCACTAAAGTGGGAGGATTTATCCGATTGTATGTGAACACACACACACAATCAACACCATGAAATAGTTCATAGTTGTAACAAAATAAAACCTCTATGGTGTCAAAATATCATGTAGTAACCTCTAGGAAATACATCAGAATAAGATAAATAAATATCTAGTAAATGAAAAGGGTAAAATACATTCCAAATCAAGAAGAAGAAAATTAAGTCCCAAACTAGAAACATCTGAAAGAGAAAGCAAGAGGTGTTCCGATCTCAAGATCCCAATGTATGACTACCAAACATGGTCAGTGCCTCCAGTTACATATATGTTCTAGAAATACTAGGTCCACTAAGGACCCCACCAATGTACCAGTTATCTATATAAGAAACAAATCATGCTAGCAAGTCCCATGAAAGTGTGAGTATACACATACTTAGTAGGGAAAAATTAAAAACAAGTGGGAAATAGTAAAATATAATAGTGAGATCAACCAACATGTTAAAAAGAGACAAGAAACTAAACATCATATATGATCTTAAGTAAATTTCAATCTTCATAGCTAGTTGAAACACAACATATAGACACATGGTTATAAAAAACATACATAGGGAACCCATTATTCTGATCCCATCAAAAATATAAGAAAATGATACAAAATATAATCATTGTACATGAAGAAACCCCCTCCAATAATCATTTGCCGATGATGAACTCTACTCGCCACCCCCACCCTCTCCATCTTCAGCTGCACTTCCTTCTATCGTCACCTATATGAAAATTTTATTTTAAATTAAACATTTTATATTTATATCTTTATATAAAATCAATAATTTTTTTTCTTCAAATAAATGATTTTGAAGTTGTGTGATTCACCTGATCACCACTGGTAATCCCTGTAAAGTCCTAGGGGACAGATCCTACCATCTTTTCATATAAATCAAACAACAATTTTTTCAAATTGGATAAATCATCCCCTATTCCTGAATTGTGTTTGGCATAGAATCAAGTATTCTTTGTGAATTTTGGGTAGAGAGCTACCACAACTAGGAGTAGATGCAATTTCAATCCCTATTTTCCTGCCAAAGACCTTCAATGGTACTATTCCGAAAACCCATTCTATGTAATCGATGAAGATTCTCCTTCCTATGGACTTTACCAACAAGGTCATCCTGGGAGATTGAGTAGGACTATGCAAAATTTGAATTCCATAATTCTTTAATTTTTAACTAAAAATCAAATATTAGTCATATTAGACGAAATATATATTAACATAGTGAAAAATAATAATAATTTATTATAATGAAAATGAATTAATACACTAACTTCATGGAAGAATTATTAACAAAACTCCCATCAATTTTTTTTAATCATATAACCACACTTCTGTTCTAAATGTTGGGTGGCCTAAACTATAGTACTATTATTTGGAATGACCAACCCTCTCATAGTAAAAACACACCAATGGTCTACAACTTAAAAGATACATCAGCCTACTTACAATACATGTATTTAGTCCCCCAAAATCCCATCCAATGGGTTGACACATGCTAAGTATTAAAATTGTATACTAAATCCACACCACTATCACTACCACATTTTTCATCCATAATAAAAAATATTACAAAAAACCCTATATATCCACAAATGATATCTATTTGAAAATTATTTATTACCCATTTCATTATAATACTCATTAAATTATAAATATACTTTTTACCAAAATAATGACATTGATTATTCCATGAGATTTTCCATTTTAAATTTCAACCCATTCATTAGATCATGTCTCATTTCAAGATATTAAAAATTAAAATATTTAATTCCATTTTAGTATCATTCATTTAATAATCTCAATAATCAATTAGTTATTTTTGTTTCATCCATAATCAATGAAAAATTAACAAACTAAAAATTATTGATATCATAACACCCAAAATTAAAATATTCATTAATCACCGCCACATTACATGATAATAGGATTATATAACACAAACACACAATAAATGATCTTCTTAGTACATAAACTGCCCACAAAACTTATCATTAACCCCCACATTAGACACAAGTCCAATTCTTTTACAAAAAACAAATTTTCACACAACTACCATAACCTTATAGTAAATAAACATTCCTTTCCACATCAATAATTATTCCACATAAAACCCACCAATAGTAAATAATATCATATGGATTCAAATAACTGTCAAATATACCCCATAGAATGAAAATAGAAATGGGATGCATAGTGGTATTTCACATTGATGAACAATTACTCTGAAATTATTTCTAATCTATATATAATTTAATATTCAACACCAACTTAATTACTTAAGACCCCACCACATAATATTTATTTCTATATATTACCTATTTTTCCACTATGCTGGGTGATTCTAGAAAATAATTTTAATGAAACAATTTATATAAAATCATAAAAAAATCATTAATGTGAAACTTCTCAAAATTGTATAGCTTATAATCAGTATCATGAAATTTGATAAAAAACATGTGAGTCACCCACTTACCTTAATTTTCATTTTATATTATTCATTAGCTATTATGTACATCCATACCACCATGAAAAAAATAATGATTATTCAAGGATTTTTACTAGAATAATGAAGTTAATTCCTTGAATTCTTTACCCAAATGTAATCATTACCAACTACAACATGAGATGACGTGAAAACCATAATAAAAAAAGACTTCAAAAGAGATAATCAAACCCAAGTTATAAGCCAAAATATTTTTATAAAAATGATATAAAATTAAGTCAAAAACCAAATCAACACTATTATTCCCTATTAAAAAAAGATAATCAACCCAAAGTCATAACCATAATTATTTTTTAAAAAATCATAACAAATTAAGACAGAAACTGCCGCTAATGTCTTATTTTGGTGTAGTGATTCCATCACAAGCATAAATTTTGTAACTCTACATGAATAACATTCCAAGAATTGTGTTATTCCATTTATTATGAATTTCTTGTGGAATTATATTATAACAAGGACTGTGAATGATTTACCAAGTATTGTGATAGGTATTCTGGAATGCGTTTTCTTGTGGATTATATGGGAGCCATTTTTTGATTCATGATTTGTATGGGGCCTTATGGGACTAAATCTATTGAAAAATGGGTTCAACGTTTTTAAAATTTAGTTGTGATATACTGTGAATTAATGTGAAATGGGAAATATAAAAATTAGAATAAAAAGGATGCTATTTTTTTAGTATAATGTATGGCCTAGTCTGGACCTTAGAAGTGAGAAGTGCGAAGTGTCTCTATATATTATATATGATCTCTAAATAACATAGATCTGATTATATGATGTAGAATAAGGGTGTGTTCTTATATAGAAATTATCGTACCAATATCGGTTTAGTATTTTCACTTTGGAGCTATGAACATTGATAACATTGTTATATGAGGTGTGTGTTATAAAATATAGAGGCATTCCACCATAATGACCTCTAGTCATACCCCAGGAAGGTCATAATGACCACACTCTAGAGGTGATGTCCCATGGGAAACAATTGGATCCTCTTATAGTTACAGATGTGAAAAAAATAGTCGTACTAGACATAGGTGCTGAGGAACAATTCCATGAAGTCTTTATGCGGTTCATGTAGACCGTTCAAGGAGCACGAAATCCTAACCTGGCTATAGTAGAGTTGACACATTAGTTCTAGTAGAATCATTTTCCCATTTTTTTAGGGGATGGAGTACCACTATCTATGGAGTCATGGATATAGGACATCATATATATCATATATCATTTAAATACTTCTTTTGATAAGATGGAAGAATTCTCTATGAATATGCTTCATGATTTTTCCAAGAGGTGGTGGGATATCATCACTTAGACGAATCATTCATGTGAGTGGATTTATGGTATTTTAATTCGATATTCTTGACTTCATATATTCTGAGACGTTAAGGGATGAAAGATCCTGAGAGTTCATGCACCTTGATCAGGGAACATTATTAGTTATTGAATATTCATTCCATTTTATTGAGCTACAATGTTTTTCACCTATTCAGATGGGTAATGAGTTATCAAAATTTAGGTGATTTGAGGATGGTAATAGGTATGAAATATTACTTTAGGTTAATGTATTTTTGTGGACCACCATTTTTAGAATAGTGAATCTTGATCTCATAACAGTTCATACCCGAGAGAGGATGGGGGGGTGCGAGCCATGGTAGTTCGTCATCTAGATCTGGTACAACTGCGACCAGCAGTAGGAAGCATCATTTTTAGCTTTGATGTGGTGATAATAGTATCCAAATCATATACACATGTAGTTAGTTAAGGTTCTACCAGTGTGGTAGAGTAGGGAATATGAGGCATCAATGTTCGAGAGACCCAATCCAGTGTTAATCATGCGTCATGATAGGCAATATACAACGCTTATTTATAACATTTCCTCTGGTATCTAGTGATATTGGGTATACAATGAATCAATTATTAGGAGTGGGTTAATCATCATATCATTTATTAGAGAGAGAGAGTACAACCGACTTCTCATTTCATGGCAGTGGTCATGGTTGTTGTAGTAGGGGCCCAGTTTTATAGCGACAAAACAACATATATGATTAGGATAGATAGGTAGTATCGTAGTGCTCTGGATCAGGCCAGATATTCATATTTATATTATCCTTTGAGTATCAGGATCAATGACCTTATACTTTGATATGTATTATTCTAGTAGCTTGTACTTTATAATATTCTGTTTTTTATATAGGATCATCTCATAACATTATATATGTATATATTGTGGAGAGCCTAGCACTCATGATTTATTTTTCTGATAGATTTGTGATACTTGATTCTCTGTTTTGGATTATAATGGGGGACATACATTAGTGAATAGAGTGAAGCTTGATATAGTTGTGTGTCACATCATATGGAAACTCTTTACCCTCATGATGTTTGGTTTTGAAATCCTTCTTAGGATGTATTGGTTATCTCCCTTTCATTATTTCATTCATTTATATCACCTATGGGTGACCTTTACATCACCATAGGGTGACAAATTTATCCACAACAGTGAAATGGGATATATCCATGAGTCGAGATGGACCTGATCTTGGTAATATTTGAATAATGACAGTTGAGATTGCGAGTGTATATTTGGATGATCAAGGAACATATCATGTGGTTTTCCCACTAGTGTTTGACAATTTTAGTGATTTTTTCACAGATGAATTTTTAGTATTACCTCCATTGAGATAAGTAATGTTATCTATTGAGAAAGTGATAAGACCTATAACGGTATCCATTCCTCATTACAAGATGGCTACTAGTAAGATGCAGCAGATCAAGCATCACCTATAGGATTTAGAGAAAAGGGGACTAATCAAACCCAATACATCCTAGTGGGGATTGCTAGTACGTTTTGTGAAAAAGGTGGAATCAAACCTCATTCTATATATATATCTTTAAATTTAACCAACTAGCTATTAATAACCGAGAACCGATTCCTTAGATAGATGACCTCTTTAATCAGATCCAAGGAGACTATATTTTCTCAGAGATTGATATGATCTCCATTTCTCATTAGGTGCATGTTAGACTATAAAAATTACCTCACATAGTTTTCATAGAATGTATAGTCTATATGAGTATTATTTTTTCCATTCGGTCTCACGAGTTCAGAATGAGTTTCCATGTCATAGATTACATGAGTGTTCAATCCATATCTAGATTCATTTGTTGTGGTTTTAGTGGAAGATATCTTGATATATTAACACTATTTAAAAACATTCCAATCATCATTAAATAATATTGAATACACTAATAGAGAATAAGTTATATGCTAGGACTACAAAGTGACACATATTGATGGATCAGAATCACATCCTGGATCACAATATCTTAGAGACTTGAGTATTAGTGGACCCAAAGAAGTTAAGAGACGTAGTTTCCTAGGAGAATCCCAAGGACTAATTTTCAGAATGGAGTTTCTTGTCGCTATAGAGATATTATTGGAATTTCATAGAGGACTTATCAATACTAGAAGTGCCACTTTTGGGATTGAGAAAAATGGTTTTGGAGTTTGTATGGGATGATTCATGTGATATGACCTTTTAGGAGATGAAAGGGAGATTGAAATCAATGCTAATACTAATTTTTACAAAGTCATGTAGGAGATACACTATTTAGTGAAATGCTTCAAGTAACGATATATGATAATTTATTATGTCAGGAGATATAGTCATAACATATGGGTCTCAGCAGTTGAGGCCATATGAGAGGAATTCCCTGATTCAAAATTTCATGTTAGCTATAGTTGGTCATGTAAGGGTTGGTGTCCTGAGATCTAACTATTTTCTACTTTGATTGAATGAATTTTCACTTATTATATACTGTTCATTTTTCTACATGACTATAATATAATAATGTCATGGAATAATTGTTGCATTGATAAGATCATGGCATATCCCCGCTATGATGAGAACCTTGAAATGCAATAACAATATTCTTAAATAATGTTCTATGGTTGGATGACATACTATGATAGAACACATAGTATACAAACCGTCATGTGAAATTACTCGTATGAAGATGAGACTCTCTCTCATGGAGTTCTCACTTGTTAATCTCCATGATGGGATATTTTGAGAACAGACTCGCCGGTATAAATTCCGCATGTTTTGGTGTCATCAGACATTTCTATCTACAAGCGTGTGTAATGGTCCTTAGACTGGAAGATTATCATTGACTCATGTCATGACTCACGCACTTAGATTTACTGACAAAAACCGTCACACAGACAATTGGCGGGCTGTAGGGTACGTTGGGTGCGTCATGAGTGACATGTTGTTAATGGATAAGTCGAGGAAGGATTTTTCCCTTCCATTTATGGATGTTGATATCTCAGCCCTTTGATTGAAATAGAACTGTCGCATTAAATTCCATGGCCATGGTGTAAACGATGAGTATATTTAAGGAATTCAAAGTACGACGGATCAAGTATATAGGTTTACAACACTGCCATGAAACCTTCATTAAGAGATATCAAGACAAAGGGATTAAATTAAACAGTAAGTATTCGTATGTGGTGATATGTAAATGTAGTGTCAACTTCTTTCTATTGGGTGCCTTGACCTGTTTCTAGACAATAATCTTTGACTTTAGGCAAGCCCGCCTAATGCCAACGGGAAAGAGGCCTAGAGGGTCACACACTAAGTGTATTCAAGTATCTCAAGTAGAGTAAAGATTATTCCCGTACATGGTTTAATAATTATTCAAGGAAGCCTAACTCGTTTTAATGATGGAGTAAGAAGGAAATGAAAAACAAGATATACATGTTGTGTAATAAAGATTACACGCCATATAGTTTTTCATGGAAAACAAGTACACTCCATGTATTAATAATTACATTCCGTGTGGTTTTCATTATTGAAATGAAATGAATAAATTAAAACTATATATACATGACGTGTACATTGATTGTACACACCGTGTAGTTTTCAATGAAAAAAAGTACACGCTGTGTATTTATTAATACAAATTGTGTAGTTTTCAAGTCAGGATTTTGAGGATATAATATTGTTTTAAATGATATTTATTATAATCAGTGTGGGCGCATGTCAAGGAATTAATTATTCGACATGGGGGTTTTAAATAAGAGTCAATGAAATAAATAAAATGTGTAACGCGTTTATTTATTGTCATAACTCTACAACCTCAAACCTGATTATAAATATCCTCACAACCCCAACTCTTTTCCTACACACAAGAGAATCATTGTGCATAACAAATCTGGATAATTCTTTCAAGGACGAAAGAACCTCTTCCTCCAAGACTGCTCCCAAGACCGAGAGAGATCCTCTTCCAACGGATCAAGATGATCCAAGGCGGACCATGCAGGCAAAGGTTTCTCGATGCTATCCCTCAGCGAATCCTTTTTCCATGTCCCGGGATACGAGGTACACATGTGGATAACCTCTAGAGGAAGTCTACACATGGATTCTGAAACTCAATGCCGAATCACATCGGAACGTGATGAAGAACAAAAATGCAGAAAGAACACCCAAAAGGTATTTCTTTTAAAATGATTAGTTTAATTATAATCAACCAATAACGATCCTACTTTGTGGTTCCAAGACATTCCTTTTCTTTGTCCATTTCTATGATTAGATCCATGGAGAGTGGCGTTTATCGTCATATTGATCCCAGATTGATCATTGTTAATGAAAAATAGCCATGTGGGCACATCCACCCACGTTCTTCCACTGTGCCTAGAACCTTCAAATTGTAACAAAGGGAGGTCACAACGTTGATTATAGTTATTTAATTTTCATTTCTAATTTACGCATTTATATTTGATTCAATTAAAAATAAATCATTCTATAAATCTGAATAAACAAGATCTGTTCTTCCTCCTTCATTTCTCAATTCACATCACAGAAACGACCTTTTAATTTTATTTTTGATTAAAATAAAAATGAGGAACTCATCTAGAGGAGCAGATCTTTATGTCTGTACAACATGGGAATACATGGCATGTATGTTTGAGAAACACGTCGTGTAGTCCGATCCGGCCCAATTGAAACCATGTTCAAAGGAGAAGTCGTGTACCACGTACACGGGATCACCAGACCAGTTACCATCTAACAAGGAAGTACATGCTGTGAATGATTTATCTACACCCCCTGTACTAAAAAATTTCCAAAGAACTGAGAACACGCCAAATCCCCCGGCGTTTACTTTGGAAAAAAGGTGAAAAGAAATACACGCCGTGTAATTATAAACTACACACCTTGTACTTTCTGAATTTTCACCAAGTTTCCTCTAAAACTACAAAGACCTGTACAAAGAATATGGATGAGATGAATCTCAAGGAAATTCAGAAAGTAATTAAGATAAAGAATTGATTAATTATAAGATCATAATTAATTGAATTCAAGCACGACTTATCATGAATAAATAGAATGATTAAAAGAATTTGGATTCTAAATATGCGTAAATGTCGTTTCATGTTATGGATGATCATGAGCTAGTCCAAAGACCCTTTGTATGTGTGTATGGTTTCATTTAAATTTATTTAAATTTGTTGGCCTGCGAGCCTTTTTCCAAAAAAATATAGGGCCTGCGTGCCCATGGTTTCTTTAATGTAAACCCATGTAATGGATGATCTCCCAAGCCATAGGAGACGGTTCAAAACCCAATGTTAAGGCGAAACCAACCCAAGAAGATACAAATATGGATGGGTGGGAGCTGAAAACACGAGCCATAAGTTCAAGGTGTTTTTCCCTAGGTTAGGGTTAGCTTATCGAACCGCTAGATAAGCTAACCAATAAAAGCTCATGATCATACCATATTATTTTATTTTTTTTCTCGTTGCATGGTTTACTTATTATGTATGTGTTGTCGCAATCACATAATTAATGAAATAAACAAGCATGAAAAGATGGAATAAAATAAAAAACGGACTATGAATAAATATTATCGGAATATGGTTAATCACTTAAGCAAACATCAATTAATATTAAAATGCATCTGATAATACGAAACTACTCATAAAGATTAAAATCCCTCAAAACCATATTAAGTCAAGACATGCCTTATATTACTTGATTAAGGGAAAGAGTCAATAAAACTATGTGTTTGACTAACCATTTTTGGGACACATACTTTTATAAAGGAAGCCCTTATGAAAGGTTTCGGGTAGACATAACCATATTACATCCAGAGGAGTATCCCTTGCTAGAATTGGTGTAATTTTTGAGGTAAGATTTGAGGAAATCCAAGTTAGGATTTCAGGATTGGGGGGTTCACTCAACAGATCAAGGAACTGTAAGCTCACGGTTGGCAAAGACCTGCCTACCTAAATACCTTCAAATAGCTTGACCAACCCTTGTTGGGGTTATACGAAGGGAAATATGGATCCTTTCCACTAGAATGTCAAAGAAACTGGACATTCCAAGTTCAATGGTGAGGGACATTGGGACTTGACAAAATAGTAGGAAAATTAATAATTTTTTATTATTTCTCATAAAATGTATTCAAGAAAGTACTGATAAATCTTCTCTTTTAATTTGTAGAATCAAAATGAAAAACTTGTCAACCACATTTTCTTGGCGATAAATTCTGGATAATGACAATATCCGCACCAGTAGTAACTTTTAGAAATGGTTTAGGTGCTTTTGGGTTATCCTATGCCAAGAACGAATGTTTTACGAGCTGGAGTCCTCACTTCCTGATCTGCCTGCCCAAGGGGAGAGTGATGAAGACTTCCTGGTCTATGATCAACATTTGAGCGATGCACTCGAAGTTCAATGTGTGATGCTATCATGAATGTCTAGTGATCTCATGATGTCTCATGAAGACATGGATGCCTAACGCATGCTCGAGCACCTCCATGGTCTATACCAGGAGAGAGACAGGAAAGGTTTGAGATATCCAAGGCTCTATTCCAGAGCAAGCATAGAGAGGGTTCCCCAGCTGGGCCTCATATAGTCACGATCATTGGATACATTGAGCGCTTGGAGGTTCAAGGGTTTAAACTCTCTGAAGAACTGGGTACCGATCTCATTCTCGCATCACTCCCCCATAGATTCTCAAACATTGTTGTGAAATTCAACATGAACAACATTGAGAAGTCTCTATCTGATCTTCTTATCCTTATTTGCCAAGTGGACAATGACATGAAGCATGAAAAGCCTTCTATCCTCATGGTGAATAAAAGGAAAGGGAAGGAGAATATCTTTAAGGCCAAAGCTTATTCAAGGCCTTCCATGAAAATGAAGTTCATAGGGGAGTCAAGGGAACATGATGTTGTTTGTTTTGAATGTGGAAAGAAGGGCCACTGGAAGAAAAATTTCACCCAGCCAAGGAAGAAAGGGGAAGCGTCAGATGCGTTTGTTATCGAATTCAATCTATCTATTTTTACTAATTGGGTATTATATACTACTTGTGGTGCTCACATGTGTTTCCAAATATAGGAACCACGTAGATTCTGGAAGATTGATTGAGGGGAGGTAGATCTACGAGCAACCAATGGAGCCAGACTTGCTGTTGTAGCTGTTAGGGACTACCACCTCACATTTCCAAGTGGAATTATCTTCGTGTTAAAGGGATGTTATTATGTTCCTTCTATTACTAAAAACATTATTTTAGTATCTTGTTTAGACACTGATGGATTCATGTTCTAGTTTGGAAATAAATGTTGCTACTATTATAAAGATAACATTTGTTTTTGTAGGGCACATTTATATAATGACCTTCATGTGTTAGACTACCGAAACCAATTAATGGAAATTGATGAAAAAGTCAATTTAAATGACTCATACCACACCCAACTTTGGCATCACCGACTAGGTCATGTCAATGAGAAACATTTGAAAAAAATACATCAAGATGGGTACTTAGATTCTTTTGAACTAAAACCACTTGGTGTATGTCATGTGTATCTACATGGAAAAATGACCAAAGCCCCATTTAGTGGGAAAGGTTAAAAAGCTAACGATCTTATAGAATTAGTTCACACAGATGTTTGTGGACCATTTTCAGTTGAAGCAAGGGGTCGGTTCTTGTACTTCATAATTTTACTAATGATTTTAGTAGATATGGAAATATATATACTTAATGAGGTATAAGTCAGATTATTTTGATCGGTTCAAAGAATACAAAAATGAAGTTGAGAATCATCTGAGTAAGAAGATTAAGAAACTCCGTTCAGAGAGAAGAGGAGAATATTTCAATAAGGACTTCATTGATTTCTTACGGGAGTTTGGGATTATTTCTCAACTCACTCCTCCTTATACACCTCAGTGGAATGGTGTAAGTGAAAGAAGGAACCGCACCCTTTTGGACATGGAGAGATCAATGATGAGTCATGCGAGTCTTCCATTATACTTTTGAGGATATGTATTACAAACAGAAACACACATACTAAACCAAGTACCAACTAAATCGATAAATGGTATTCCATATGAGATATGTAGTGGATGGAAAGCCATATTATCGAATTTACATGTGTGGGGTAGCTACGCATTTGTTAAGGCCTCTTCAGGTAACAAACTTGTACCCCGAGGAACAATGTGTATCTATATAGGATATCCCAAGGAAACAAGGGGATATTAGCAATACAACCCCTCAGACAAAAAGGTTACAGTGGAAAGACATGCCATATTCCTTGATAGGGAGCACATCTCAAAAATAGATAGTGGGAGCGAGATAGACGTCAATGAAGTCGAGGCTCAAGATACATAGGAGTTGGTACAATAACAGATTCCACAAAGCCTCGTGGAAGAACAATCTATTCAAGAGACACAAGAACTATATAGGAGCATGAGAGAGGTGAGATAACCAGAACGATATGGTTTTCTTGTCACTGAGGATGGTGAATCATTATTTGTTGACAATGATGATCCTCTTACCTACAAGGAAGCAGTTGAAGGCACATACATTGCCTAGTGGCAAGAAGCCATGAATTTTGAAATAGATTCCATGTAACAAAACCATGTCTGGATTTTGGTAGATCCTCTAGTTGATGTAAAACCTATTTGTACTAAATCAGTATTCATGAAGAGACTGTACATGGAGGGGAAATTAAGCAACTATAAAGCATGACTGGTTGTAAAAGGATTTAGCCAGTGTCAAGGAATTGACTATGATGAAACCTTTTCACCGGTTGTGATACTGAAATCCATGAGAATCCAATTGGCCATTTCTGCTTACCATGACATTGAAATTTGGAAAATGGATTTCAAAACAACATTCCTTAATGGGAACCTTCGGGAAGATGTCTACATGACACAACCTGAAGGGTTTGTGACTTCAAATTATGCTTACAAGGTATGCAAGTTGCAGAAATCCATTTATGTATTAAAGAAAGAATCAAGGTCATGGAACATTCACTTTGATGAAGATGTAATAGAATTTGGATTTATTAAGAACGAATGTGAGCCTTGTGTCTACAAGAGGTTTAGTAAAAGTGATGTCATTTTCCTAATAGTATATGTTGATGACATATTAATAATTGGAAATGAAGTACCTATCTTAAAATCAGTTAAGGCATGGTTGGATAAATGATTCTCCATGAAAGACTTGGGTGGGGATGCATATATTCTTGGGATCAAGATCCATAATGATATATCCAAGAGAATTCTGAGCTTAAGTCAAAGTATATACATTGACAAGATATTGAAGAGATTCATTATGGAACATTCCAAGAGGAGAATGTTTCTACTGTCACATGGAATTCATCTTTCCAAGAAACTGTGTCCTCAGACACACGAGGAAAGAAATATAATGGCAAGGATCCCTTACACATCCGTGATTGGGTAACTCATGTATGATATGATATGTACGAGGCTAGATATTAGTTACGCATTAAGTGTGGTAGGCAGATATCAAGATGATTGAGGAGACCGCCATTGGATGGCAGTCAAGACTATCCTTAAGTATCTGAGGTTTACTAAGGATATGTTCCTGGGGTATGGAGGAGATGAGGAACTAGTCATCAAAGGTCATGTAGATGCTAGTTTCCAGACTGATCAAGATGACATGAATTCACAGACTAGATACATCATCAGTTTGAATGGAGGTGTAGTGAGCTGGAAGAGCTCAAAGAAAAGTGTGGTGGTAGATTCTATAGCAGAGTCTGAGTATATCACAGCTTCTGAGGCAGCTAAAGAAGTAGAGTGGATGCGAAGCTTCATCCAAGAGCTGGATGTAGTACCGAGCAGTAAAGATCCTATCACACTCCATTGTGATAATACTGTAGTGGTGGAAATTGCAATAGAGACAAGGTCACAATAGTGGACAAAGCCCAAACATCGGAAGTATCATCTCTTGAGGGATTTTTCTCAGAGAGGTGAATTTGCAGTGAGTAGTATTTCCATGGAAGACAATGTGGTGGACCCCTTAACTAAAGCCTTGACTCAGCAGAAACATGATCATCATGTGAGGTCTAGCGGACTGAAAGTCATAGGCAGTTGGCTCTAGTCCAAGTGAGAGTTTGTAAGGGTTGGTGTCCTGATATCCAACTGTTTTGTACTTTGATTACATGAATGTTCATTTATTATATATTGTTCATTGTTCTACATAACTATAATATAATAATTTACAAGAATATTTGTTGCATTTAAATGCTCCAGGATGATCCCCGCTATAATGAGAACCTTGAAATGCTATAACAATATTCTTAAATAAAGTTATACGGTTGGATGACATAATATGATAGGACACATAGTATACAGACCTTCATGTGAGAGTACTCGTAAGAAGACAAGACTTTCTCTCATGGAGTTCGTACATGGTAATCTCCAAGAAGGGAGATTATGAGAACAGACCCACCAGTAGAAATTCTTCTTGTCTTGGTGTCATGGGATAGTGCAATCTAAAAGTGTGTGTAATGGTCCTTAGACTAGAATATTATTATTGAATCATGTCATGACTCACGGACATAGATTTACTGACAAAAATCGTCATGTAGACAGTTGGCGGGAAGTAGGGTACATTGGGTGTGTCACAAGTGACATGTTGTTAATGGATAAGTCGAGGAAGTATTTGTCCCTTCCATTTATGGATGTTGATATCTTTACACTTTGATTGAAATAGAACCGTCGCATTAAATTCCATGGCCATGGTTTAAACGATGAGATTATTTCAGGAACTCAATGAATGACATATCAAGCATATACGTTTATTACACTTCCTTGAAACCTTCTTGATGAGATCTCGAGACAAATGGGTTAAATTACACAGTATGTTTTTGAATGAGGTGATACGTCAATGCAGTGTCAACTTATTTCTCTTGGGTTCCTTGACTCGTTACTAGACAGTAATCTTGGACTTTAGGCAAGCCTGCCTAATGCCAACGAGAAAGAGGCCTAGAGGGTCACACACTAAGTGTACTCAAGTATCTCAAGTAGAGTAAAGATTATTCCTATACATGGTTTAATAATTATTCAAGGAAGCCTAAATCATTTTAATGATGGTGTAAGAAGTAAATGAAAAACAAGATATACACGCTGTTTATTAATGATTACACGCCTTGTAGTTTTTCATGGAAAAAAAGTACATGCTGTGTATTAATAATTACACGCTGTGTAGTTTTCTTTATGGAAAGGAAATGAATAAATGGAAACAAGATATACATGCCGTGTAAATTTATTATACACACCGTGTAGTTTTCAATGAAAAACAGGTACACACCGTGTATTTATTAATACACGCCATGTAGTTGTTTAGTCGGTATTTTCAGGATATAATATTGTTTTAAATGATATTTATAATAATCAGCATCGGCGAATGTCAAGGAATTAACTATTCGACATGGGGTTTTAAGTAAGAGTCAATAAAATAAATAAAACACGTAACACTTTTATTTATTATCATAACTCTACAACCTCAAACCTGATTATAAATATCCTCACAACCCCAACTCTTTTTCTACAGACAAGAGAATCGTTGTGTATAAAAACTCAGGAGAATTCTTTCAAGGCTGAAAGAACCTCTTCCTCTAAGAACACTCTCATGACTAAGAGATATCCTATTCCAACAGATCAAGACGATCCAAGGAGGACAATTCAAGAAAATGTTTCTCCACGCTAGCACCTGGAGACTCCTTTGGTGACATCCCAAGATACGAGGTACACATGTGGATCACCGCGAGAGGAAGTCTACACTTGGGGTTCTGCGATGCAATGAAGAATCCCATCAGAACAAGATCAAGAACATCAATGAATAAAGAACACCCAAAAGTTATTTCTTTTAAATTTATTAAATTTATTATAATAAACCTGTAACGATCCTACTTTGTGGTTCTGAGACCTTCCTTTTCTTTGTCCATTTATATGATTCGATATGTGGAGACTGGAGTTTATCATCGTATTGATCCCGAATTGATCATTGTTAATGAAAAAACCCCAAGTGGGAACATCCACCCATGCTCTTCCACAACTCTTGGAACCTTCAGTTCTTTCATTTCACTTTCAAATACATTACATACATGAAGAGTGTTTTGTGGTGTACAAAGACTATAAAAGCTTCATGTATATATTTACACAACATGATATGAATATGAGGATGTTATGGTGAGTTTAATACCTAAATTATTTCAACACTAGTCATTCCTACTTTCTTATTAATTGAAATGTAGTGGCTGATACACTGAGCACAAGGAATCTAATACAAGAAATTTCATAGGATAGTAGTGAGTGGAAACATATGTCCTTGTTCTCTGATATGCACTTGGATGTGCAAGAAATTAAATGGAAGACATACTTATTATCCATATCTGTTACCTCTACCCATCTAGATAGAGTGAGTATGATTCATCTATTGAATTTCGGGAACATAGTCTTATGGGAGAGTGTGGACGGATAGAAACCACCTCATAGTTGGACCATAGGTGAGGATGAAATTATGCATGTAAAAGGCCTTGTATGGGCTTCAGAAGACATGCACATAGGTTTAATGAGATAATTTCATACATCATCTGGGGTAGTGAACCCTGGAATCACTCCGATGTATTTGGATTTACATCAGCAGTACCCGTGGATAAGTATGAAAATAAATGTAGATGGTTTTTTCATGAGGTGTTCCACCGATCAGTAGGTGAAGGTGGGGCACCAGCGACTAGTAGGACATTTAAAGATGATTCCATTTCTCTAGTGGCACAAGAATTATAATGAACCATTCTTTAGAAACATTGATATTACATAAAAATTGAATAATTCTCATTAAAAATATAATAAATCCATGTTGGGAAAATTTAGGTATAGTGTTTTTTGAAATTGGGGAACATAAATAACTAGTTCATAATACATCTACATTGTCTCCCACATATTTATTCATGACTAGACTCCTTTGTGACATATCTTATTCCCCTATTCATGACCTAAGGAAAAGAAACATAAGAAATGGTCAGATCAAAAACTCAATAAGGGTAAACAAGGAAGATATCAATCATATCATAATCATAGGACATAAAAACATAACATTTGAAAATATTATCTTTTATATAAAAGATCATTATATCATGTCACGGGATAAATAAAAAAAGTTTAATGTAATCCCAAAATTCATAAATAAATAAATGAATTTTGTGGAATAAATATAAGCATAGAATATCATTTCATTCTAGTAATGTATCATTTCCAATACTGTCATAGGGGACAAAGTCCATTACTGAATCATGTTCAGTACTAGTTTGAGCCATGTATTACTGAACCATATTTACATTCTCTTCAAATCATGAATCACTTAGGAGATATAAATATTTACCAAATGCATTAGAGGGAGATATAGGTCCCAGTTATCTCATAATGAAATCATTATTAAGGGTTCCAAAAGAACCTAAATCATTCATCATAGCATAACCCAAGGAACAAAAATGGGTTTCTTAAACATCATTCCATCATAATCCATAAAAAATAAATGGATTTATTAAAAATAATTCCCCCATAAATACATTAAAATCATAGTAATAACAGTGATTGAAACATTACCCTATTTAGATACTTTTATCTTAGATGGAAAATAATTTTTATAAAACAATTCGTATTAATTTTTGAGGAAAATATTCATTCTTCTTCAAAAAAAATTTCCTTTCTCAAAATTCGACACTATTCTAAAAGAAAATAATTTATATGAAAATAATCATGAAATGATGTATAGGAAGATTCATGTAAATAAGGTGTTATCAATACATAAAAATATAATCATGTCATATATGTTAAAAAACACTGTCCTCATACTTTTTCTGAAGATGTCACAAAATATATGTTGTATCGAATAATGATGAAAGATTCATTTCATACCATTTAATAAAAATTCACCAATGGGTAAAATTTACATTAAACAATTGTAGAGGAGTAGAAATAATATTATATATTTATGAAACATGGAGTTGGATGATAAATATACCCTAATAAATATTTATGTATAAACAATATCTTATAATAACGAGATTGCAAAATTATCCCATACATTAGGTTTGATTTCCTTTTTATGTATCCAAACATTATTTTTAATGATTTAAATAATTTCATTGACTTATAATTTAATCATATTCATTTATGTTTTATCATATATGATTATATTATCATCCGTGTCTTAATAACATTCCCTTATTACTCGTTATTCAGATATTAACAACATTTTGTTCTTCTACATGTTCTGTTGAATAAATTACTATTTCCCTTTATAGTTAATAGTTATATCATTAAAAAATGATATTAAAAAATGATATATAAAATTAATTCATTATATACATTTATATTATCATGATTTAATGAAGATCATTTGGAATCAATCACATCAGATCATGGAGACTGTATGGCGTGCGTATGCACGAGTGATGATATCATTCCCATAATTGATGAATGGAATTGAAGTGGATATTTTATACTATTTTATAATCAATATAATTTTATAATAATAATATATAGTTATAACTTACATCATTATACCCATCAATGTATGCTGGTGGGGAAAAAACAGATTACACCACAGCTTGGAGAGGTAAGTCGTATGAACACAAGCGCAGTGATTTAATTTTTGGTAGGATAGATAGAAGATGGAATATGGTTGTTTCATAATCATAATAAAATCTTAGTATATAAATGGTAGTGTATTTATTAATTTATAATGAAACAACTCATGAAGATTAATTAGAAGAAGAAATATGTTTGAAAGAATGGGTAGAGGAGATTATATCTTCTCCAACATCCTTTATCTAAATCATATCTTAGAGAACTAGAGATGTCCTATTAATAAGACCATAACCTATATAATATTACTAGAAAAGTAAATAAGGTTAAAGGGAAAATGATCAATGATCATGAATGCTCAATGTGGAGTGATGAGGTGAGGGAGGAGGTTCCATTTTGTAATTGATATGTGGGATGAACGTGTTGTCATGACACGCCAAATTGATTATGATTTTATGGTTTATTTGTAGTCCAGGGAAAACCTTAGGTCATATCTCAAGGAGATTTCGTGGGTTTAGAGCGTGCAGTTTTAATAAAATGTACTAAAATAGGGGTGGTTTTAATATAGTTTATAGATAATAATTTGATTTAATGAGTTTAATAATAGATATATAAAATTGAAGTTTTATAATTATGTGATATGGTGATAATTTCAACATCACTACACATCTTGTTGAGTTCATCGTTCAGAAAAATACTCATGGTTTAATGGAATCCTTTGGTTGAGGTTTGTTAAAATCTCAACTTCTTTATTTCCACTTAAATGATTCCCAATGAACCACCCCATGAGACAATAATAATGTTTTCTAGGTTTGGGTATCAAGCATACAAACGAAGGAATACCAAAGCATAGTTAAATCTTATGTATTTGTGAGATAAATAGGACTCTTGTCTTTTCCAATCAGAAAAACCCAAGATTCCCACATGAAATATCAACCTAATAGGCGTTAAAAATAAAAAGTGTTTCACATAATATTAACAATAAAAATGCAATCATAGGAGAATCATGTCAAGAAAATAAATAAGTGAAATACTTAGAGCACAAATTTAAAATAACCAGTAGAATGAAAAGTGTTGGAACTCCCTCCAATGTGTGTGTAGCTCCCTCAAAATTACCGTCCACCATTTTGCTGGACATCAGGAGGGCGAGGAAGCTCAGGTGGAACTTCGCCTTCTTCCTTGACCCCCCCCCCCTATGAGGATAGGTGACTCGAAAACTCCTTTGCGGATGAGATATCTCTTTTGGGTATCCAAAATACCAGATCATGGCCTCATGGACAAACTTACATATGAGGTTACCATGGTTCCTTTTTATAGCCAAAATGGGACATGGTTTTTGGCACCCTATTTTTTAGATACCACTTGTGTCTCGGTATTGGAATTGTATAATTCAATATCACGACTTGACCAAAAGTGATGAGTTACTGGCCGGTATCTTAAATGTCTCTCTTTAGAATTTAGTGTCCATTAGACAACTGGATTGGGAGATATAATCAAAAGACCAAAACACACTTTTGAATTCGGGAAGATTCTATCCCTTAGATAGAATGGTTTTTATGGGCTACTAGATAGCCGAATTCGTCTTTGGTTCCGTAAAAAAAGTTGTAGCCCAAAATATTTTTGAGAGTCCCACATTTCTTAAGCCCATTTGAAGGTACGTAATTTTTGTACTATTCAAAACTGTGGACATATGTCCATGGGATTCCATGCAGTATTGCCCATTTTTCTTCTGGATGATCTCCGGGTCCCCAAATCACCTCCCCCTTCAATGAAAATATCAAGACAAGTATAATTTCCCTTTTTAATAGTTATAAACACTAATTCATTAAATAAAACAACAATTGAAATTTATTATTATATTTTCAATTTTCATTACAAAACTAGTTTAAAAAAGCAGTGTAAGGGTGGAATTGAATAGTGAATTGATATGCGATCACACCCCACACCTAAAAATTTACACTGCTGTGAAAAGTCAAATATTAAAAAAAATAATGGTTATATATATTGCCAATATCACGAATATTTATCATTTGAGGAAATTTTAATTGATTAAAGTAATGTGATCCATGCACGAACCACACCAAGGAGTTATTCCTAGTGAAAAATAGAGAAATATGTCTCATAAATCATATAACAAGGAAATTCAAAGAGAATCATGACACTAAATAAAAAAGGAATTCAAAAGTAAACATTTCAACTAACTCTCCATGTGTGTGTGTGAAAAGCATTCCATGTTATTCTTTGCACTTTCAATCCAATAACTATAGATTATTTTAACATTATTCATCTTTAAAATGTTTTTTTCCACTAAACCTGCCATACATCCTTTGCAATCATATTTCAATACCCACTCACTTAATCATTCCTATAAGTCAAACTAAAAACTCTTGACCTATATATCCCCATATGTTTCACATTTCATAACTCCCCACATTTATTATTTTTGTTTTTGTAGAAGTTTCATTTGGAACAAATATCACACTCATCTCTCAACCCTTGTTTGATCTCCTCACGACACAAATTCAAATAGTTATAAAAAGATCAAAGGTTTAGGAGGAGTGGGTTTTGACTTTCCCAAGACAAAACCCCATTTTTTAGGGTGTAAAACAATCGTACATTAGTTACACACACAAAGGTCAATCTGGTACAGTAATGAAACAGATCGGATGAGGAACGAATGTATGGAAATATCATTTAAAGATGAAAAATATTAACCTAACATGTATTTACATTATATTAAGTATGAAATATTCACACATTGTGGTTTACTTCAAAAATGTGTGTATATATTAGTGAAATAGTTTTCCTATAAGCTACTCACACAAGGGGAATCAATTATCTCAAATGTTTCACAGTGATACAACCATTTATATCATTTTTATAAAACCAATTCCCTGAAAATTTCTCCCTAATGTTAAATAAATATAAAAATTTATTCCAGAACAGAGACATGTTTTTTTATCAAATGTTAAATATATATTGAATCAAAAATTTCAACATACATTTTCAATAAGTTCAATGATTTGGTGACCAAAAGGGGGGAGTAAAAAATACCATAAATTATGCGAAAAAGATAAGAAAGAAGAAAGAAAGTGAAAATCCTAATGAACCCAGAAAGACAGGGAATAGTGAAAATACCATAAAGAATGTGAAAAAGAGAAGAAAGAAAAAAGACGATGAAAATTCTTAATTAACCCAGGAAAGTACCCATACCCCACCCCTAGAATGTGCAGTGTTGTCACTATAAAAATCGAGAATGTGAGAATGAAGGATAAAACCAGGTGTGTTTCAATAGTGTGCTGCTTATTGAATATGGCGTTTCTCCATCGGGAACTCTGGAAGTGCTTCGTGGAAGTGTTTTATCTGCAACCCATTGATAGTGAAGGTCTGCTTGGTTTTTCATTTTAAACATGAACAACACCAAATGGAGATATATTAATAACCGTGTATGGGTGAAACCTATGGAAATGAAGCTTACCTGGATGCAACATCAGCCTTGCATTATAATGGAGGACCTTCATCCCAATGTGGAACTGACGATGGAGGATGAGATGGTTTTGGGAAGCCTTGGTTTGCTCCTTATAAATCCTAGAGTTATCATATGAATCTCTTCTCATTTCCTCCAGCTCCAAAATCTATAACTCCCTTTTAGAGTATGCACTATAAAGATTAGATTTTTCATTTGTTATTGCCCAGTAGGCCCAATTCTCATTATCAATAGGGTGGTGACAACTCTTTCCAAACACTAGCTTATATGGTGACATTGCAATGGGTGTTTTGAAAGCATTATGGTACGCCCATAATGAATCATCAAGTTGAAGACTCCAATAATTTCTATTGGGTTTAACATTTTTTTTCATGAATCTATTTTACCTCTGTATTTAACACCTCTACATGACCATTAGTCTATGAGTTATATGCAGTAGACACTCTATGACCAACCCCATACCAACACAAAAGTGATTTCATTGTTCGGTTGCAAAAATGAGAACCCTGGTCAGTGATTATGAAACTAGGTAAGCCAAACCTACAAATGATTTGTGTTATCAAATATTCTACAACTACCATAGAATCATCAGTCCTTGTGGCTCGTGAATCTACCCATTTTGAGACGTAATCAACTACAAGAATAATGTACAAGTTTCCAAAGGAATTTTGAAATGGCCCCATAAATTCAATACCCCAAACATGAAAAATTTCATGAAAGAGAAACTGTTGTTGTGGAATTTCATTTCTTTTAGAGACATTACCCATTCTCTGAAAATGAGGACAAGATTTACAAAAATTAGGGGCATCCCAAAAAAGTGTTGGCCAAAAGATAATAGAATCAATGATTTTTCAAGCATTCCGTTGGAGACCTAAGTGGCCCCCCGAAGCAAGAGTGTGACAGAATATAAGGATGGACTAGAACTCGCTATCAGGGACACAACACCTAATGACTAGATCACTACATGTGGGCTAGAGTAAGGGGTCAATCCCAAATGTACTAATGAGAGTCATGTTTTAGATGACTGTCTTGGTTTTTGATGAAATTAGTTGGAATACAAGATGATACCAAATAATTTACAATTTTAGTATACCAAGGAATAGAATCTTGAACTTTGTACACTTTCTCATCATGAAAAATTTAATTTAAGGGAATACAGGGGGTTGAGTAAATGTCTGAGGATGGTTTAATCCTATTGATATGCTCATCCACCACATTCTCTACTCCTTTTTTATCTATAATTTCTAAATTGAATTTTTGAAGGAGGAGAATACATCGAATGAGACGTGGTTTGGTTTCTTTTTTCTTATGGAGACACCAAAGGGCTACATGGTCTGATTACACAATGACTTTAGAAACTAAAAGATATGAACTAAATTTATCAAAGGAAAACACAATGGGAATAAATTATTTTTCAGTTGTATTGTAGTTTTCTTGGGCAGGGTCCAATGTATGTGAGGCATATGCAATGATATGTGGAGCTATACAACCCTTTGTGACAAGACATCCCTAACTACAAATTTAGAGGCTTCACACATGTGCTCAAATGAAAAATCCCAATGAGGTGGTTGGATTACCATGGATGACGTGCGACTCTATTTTAACTTATTAAAAGATTTCTCACATTCTTTATCAAAAAAAAATCTTTTTCTTTTTGGAGTAATTGGGAGAGGGGTAGTGCAATTTTACTAATACCACGAACAAAACGATAGTAAAATCCAACATGACCTAGGAATGACCACACATCCCGTACATTTATTGGGAATGGAAGGGAATAAATTACATCCACTTTGGATTTATCAACTTGGATACCTTCTTTGAAAATGACATCTCCCAAAACTATGCCTTGTTGCAATTTTAAATGAAATATCTCATAATTTAATACAAGATTATTTTAAATACATTGATGTAGGGATAGACTAAGACTACTTAAACATTCATCAAAATAAGAGCCATAAAAATTGAAATCATCAATGAAAACTTCTAGGAAATTCCCCATGTAATCCGAAAAAATAATTACCATACAATACTGAAAAGTAACTGGAGCCTTGAATAGACCAAATAGAATCCTCATATAGGGGAATGTGCCAAAGGGGAAAGTGAAGGTCATCTGTTCCTGATCCTCAAGGGAAATATAGATATGAATGTATCCAGAATTCCCATCAAGGAAACAGTAGTGGGACGTACTTGCTAGCCTCTCTAGAATTTGGTCAATGAATATAAAAGGGAAATAGTCCTTACAACTGTGTTGGTTTAGTTGGTGATAGTCTATACAGGCACACCAACTATTCTACACAGGATTTGGAACTAATTCATTGTTTTTGTTTTCAATTATTGTAAGGCTTGTTTTTTGGAACTACTTGAACGAGACTGCACCATTGGCAATCAGATATGGGGTAAATGATTCCAGTAGTCAATAATTATATTACCTCCTTTTCACAAGTTCTATGGGGTTTGGGTTCAGTGGATGTTGTGGCTGCCTCACCGATTTAGCATCATCATTCAATAAAATATGATTTGTACAAATTGATTATCAAATAATAGGAATTATAGAAAGTGTCCATCCCAAATCGTGTTTATAACCCCTTAAAAGTTCAAGTAGTCAAAATTCATGCTCAGGAGGGAGTGAACTAGCATTGATGACAAGAAACTTGTTTCCATTCTCAATATATGAATATTTTAAATCTTGAGGAAATATTTTTATTTAAAATTTAGGTGAATTTTGGATTCATGGGAGTGTTTTTGAATGTGAGAGGTCACTGATCTCATCTAACTACTCAATGTTATTATCTTTAGATGTGGAATGAGATTTTACAAGCATATAAGTATCATTGATGGTTATTGGATCCTCAGTGTTAAATAAATTATCAATAAATAAAATATAAAGACACTTTTATAAACCACTACAATAGTCAATGGATGATTCATTACCTAGAATTTCAGTCAATGATGAAAAACTACAAAGGGGATTAGGGGAAAGAAAAGATGCTTTTTCAGGGGGAGTACATCAATTGAATTAACAGAGAGAGAGAGGAATGTTCTTCTAAGGGGTACTTAATGGCATCAAGGATATCGAAGTGGAAAATTTCACCCCAAAACTATATAAATAACGTACCATTGTGGAAATTAATTATGGTTTTGGTGGTTTTCACGAAGGTTCTCCCTAATATAATTGGGGAATGTCCATTCGTACTTTCATCATCCATTTTATGAACATAATAGTCAGCATGAAAAATTAAATTTTGAACCCTCACAAGATCATCCTCTGACACACAAGAGGGGTGTGTGGTAGTCTAGTTAGCCAGTTGAACAACAATTCATGTGGGCTTTAGTTCGCCAACCTGCAATATAGAGTAAATGGAGTGAGGCATCACATTTAAAGAATCACTTAAATCATGCATAGCATAAGAAAAAGAATACTCCACTACGGTGCATGGAATTAAGAATGTTCCAGGATCATTTTGCATGTTTGGATGTGATGTCTCTATCAATGTTGAAGCATTCCTCCCCAAGCTAACTTTCTCATCACCGAGAAGTCTGTTTTTGTGCGTACACATATCATTTTGACACTTGGTGTACCGTGTAATTTTTTTCACAACATAAAACAAGAGTATTTTAACCTACACTTATTTGAGAGTCTCCAAAATTTCTTTATTAAGTTTATTTTCATTTTTTTTCTTGGATAGGTGGCCCTTTGGAGATATCGATGAGGAATGGTTGGGATAGGTGAGTCATCAAAAGACACAGTTTTTTCTTTTGGAAATGCATTTTTTAGGACAAGGATTTTAATCATTTGGATCATTTTTAGTGGTTGGGATGGAGGTTTCCTAAAGATGGGATGACTCTAATGGAGGATTCATCTAGTTTCCACTCATGAGGGTGATGAAACTGTCATTTTCTTTATCTCTAGGGTTGACTAATGGTTGATATGGTAGTTTACTGGACCCTTTACTTCAAATTTCCCCCACTGAGTTAGCTAGTTGGCCTAGTTGGGTTTTGTGGTCTTGTATGGCTGCCTCAGTGGTTTGTTGTAATTGGAGATTATTGGAAGCCATTTTCTTCTTCAAATCTTCTAGGCTAGGCTCGGGTTTTGGAGGGGTTTTTTTAAAGGCATTTATTGTGGTTGATGATTTCTGGGTGGTGGTGGTGGATGAATACTCTACCCTTGTTGGTTCCATGGTTGTTGAGTTTGGATTGAATACCACCCTTGCCTATAGAATTGGTTGTATTTCCACCCAGGATTGGATGGATAGTATGGTTCTTTCCTAAAGGGTTTGTTATAGGGGAGGCCTGGAAAGATTTACTTACAACTCTTAGAAGTTTCTCTTAGTTAGAGGCATTGATCAGACTAGTGGGTGACAAAAGAACATACAGCACAGTGGATGAGAGGAGGAGACTGGTATTTCCCTTGTGAAAGAGAAAATTGTCGATGAAGGGTACTTACCTATTCGAACATCATGTCCACCTTCCTATCAAATTCATTACTTTGCACCTCATGGACACCTCAAATGGTTACATTGGAGCTTGATCCTAATTATTGATTATTATGAGCCATGTTATCAATTAAGGTCCTTGCAGCGATTGGGGTTTTATCAACTTGTGCACCACCTGCAGCAGTATCAATTATATTTCAGTCAGTATTAATTAAACCCTCATAAAAAACTGAATTAAAAGTTGATAACTTATTTGGTGGCATGGACATCTTGAACATAACCATTTAAAGCTTTCCCAATATTCATGAAGTGTTTCCCTTGATATTTTCCTGAACAACATATTAATTTCCTTATTGTTGTAGTTCGAGAGGCTCGGAAATATTTTTCATGAAAAACGTGTTTCATGTCTGCCAAGCCTCTTATTGGTGAATTGACTTAATAAAGCCAGTATTTCATAGTTTCTTCTAATGAAAATGGAAATGCCCTAAGATTTACTTTCTCTTCATCCACATTTTCACGTTTTAATGTTTAACACACAATATGAAATTCCTTTAAATGTTGATGTGGGTCTTCTCTTGTGAGTCCTGGAAATCTAGGCAACAAGTGAATTAGACCAAATTTAAAATCAAAATTGTGTGCCTCGCCATTAATTTGAATACATGTGGGTTGGATTTCAACATCAGGAGGGGATAGTTATTTAAGTGTTTGATTGTTTTCAGCCAATTTATAATTGTTAATTTCATTTTCTAATTTGGTTCCAAAAGAATATGGGTTTTGAATAGTCTCAGGTTGTGGTGTGTCCTCCTTCAAAGAGTTGTTCTGTGTGTCTCGATGCCGCTGACGTTAGATCCTCTCAATATTGATTTCGAAAGGTGGTAAATATCCCGGATTATAATGTTTCCTTCACAAAACCTACAGAAGTAATAAATCATAATACAAAAATATAGGTAATGGTATAAGATAAAACAAATAAATATTCACAAAATTTAAAAAAATCTTACAAAAACACACACTAAAAACCAAATCCCTCCCCAGAAACAACACCATAAATTTAAAACAGTATCATGACACGTCAAATTGATTATTATAGCTTTATTTTTCATTTAGGGAAGACCCTATTTCTTCTATCAATGAGAGTTATTGGGATTAGAGTGTGCATTTTTAATAAAAAGTACTAAAAGAGGGGTGGGTTTAAAACAGTTTAAAGAAAATGAATTGATTTATAGAGTTTAATAGTTGATAAATAAAAGTGGTGTTTTATAATTATGATATAAAGAGATAATTTCAAGTTCACTACACATTTTGGTGAGTTCATAATTCTGAAAAATACACATGGTTTAATGGAATCCTTTGGTTGAGGGTTATCAAGATCTCAACTTCCCCCTTGCCTCTTAAACGATGCTCAAAGAACCATCACATTATACAATAATCATGTTGTCAGGGTTTGGGTATTGAGAATAGAGTATAAATACTACCAAAGCATACTAAAATCTTATGTATGTGTGAGATAAATAGGACACATGTCTTGTACAATCAGAAGAACCCAAGATTCCCACTTGAAATCTCAACCCGAATCAGTGTGAAAATAAATAAGTGTTTCACTTAATTTTATAAATACAAATGCAATTGGTGGAGAATCTTGTCAAGATATGAAATAAGTGAAATATTTATCATACAATATACACAAAACTAGTAGAAGAACATGTTCTGTAACTCCCTCCCAAGTGTGTTTATCTCCCTCAAAATGACTGTCCACCGTTTAGCTCGACATTAGGAGGAGGAAGCTCGGGTTGAACTTCGCCTTCATCCTTGATCCCCCTATGAGGACAGGGGCCTCTAGAAATCCTTGGATTATGAGAGGACTCCTCTGGGTCTCCAAAATAATAGATCTTTTCCTCCTGTCCGAACATACAAATGTGGTTCCCATTGTGTATTTTTATAGCAATAATGTGATAAGGTTTTGTGAACCCTATTTTTGAGATACCAATTGTGTCTCAGTTTTGTAATAATAGAACTAAATATGACGATTTTACCAAAAGATAAGTGTTTTTGTCCGGGCTCATGATTGTCTCCATGTCGAATTTGGTGGCCATTAGACAAATGGATTGGGAGATATGTGCTAATGACTGAAACACACTTTTGAATTCGGGCATATTCTGTCCCCGGTACATAATGGTTCGTATGGACCACCAAATGGAAAACTTCAGATTAGGTTCCTTAGTAAGAGTTTTATCCTAGGATGTTTTGGAGATTCCCCCAATGTTTCGGCCCATTTTGGATTTACAGAGCTTTCATACTCTTCAAAACAGTGGAAAAATGTCCATGGGATGCCATGCAGTCTTGCCCATTTTTCATCTAGATGATCTCCGAGCCTCCAAATCACCTCCACCTTCAATTAAAATATCACAACAAGTATAATTTAACTTTTTAACAGTGATAAACACTAATTAATTTAATAAAACAAGAATTTTAATTTATTGTTATATTTTGAATATTAATTACAGAATTATTTTAAAATAGTGGTGTTAAGGTGGAATTGAATAGTGAATCGTTGTGTGATCACACCCCTACACATAAACATTTACACTCTTGGGAAATGTAACATATTCAATAAAAATGATTCATGTATATATTCTCAACATCATGAATATTTAACATTTGAGTATATTTTAATTGATTAAAGTAATATCTCAACACATATTTGCACCAAACCACAAAGTGGGAATATTTCATACTTAATATCAGGTAAATATAAGTTAAATAATATTTTTCTGATTTAAATGATATTTCAATATGTTCATTATTTTAGTGTTAGACTGTTTTAAACAGTTTTATACTCAAAATTTCATGTTCTAATTTGGTTCCAGAAGAAGAGGGGTTTAGAAATGTCTCAAGTTGTGGTGTGTCCTCCTTTAATGAGTTGTCATTTGCATCTCAGAGCCACTAACGTAAGATCCTCTCTGGTTGGGGTTCAAAAGTGGTAAATCTCCTAGATTAGAATGAATCATTCAAAAAACCAACACAAGAAATAAATCAGAACACAAATATATAGGTTATGTTATAAGATTAAACAAATAAATATTCACAAAATTTACAAAAATGTTATAAAAAACACGCACTAAAAACCAATGCGCTCCCCGACAACAGTGCCAAATTTGAACGTACTCTCATGAAACATCAAATTGATTATGATTTTAAGGTTTATTTAGAGAATAAAAATAACCTAGGTCATCTCTCAATGATATTTCGAGGGATTATATTGTGGATTTTTAATAAGAAGCACAAAAAGAGGGGTAGTTTTAAACAGTTTAAAGAAAATGAAATGATTTATAGAGTTTAATAGTTGTTAAATAAAAGTGGAATTTTATAATAATGAGATAAGGAGATCATTTATTGTTCACTAAAAATATTGGTGAGTTCATCATTCTCAAAAATTCTAATGGATTAATTGAATGCTTTGGTTGAGGGTGGTCAGGATCTCAATATCCCTCTTCCTCTTAAAATATTCTCAAATAACCACCGTTTGACACAAAAATCGTGTAGAGAAGGTTTGAGAATCTAGAATATAGTATAAAGACTAAAAAATGAAACTGAAATGTTATGTACGTGTGATATAAATAGGATTCTTGTCTTTTCCAATCGAAACAACCTAAGACTCCCACTTGAAATCTCAACCCAATAAGTGTTGAAAATAAAATTGTTTAACATAATTTTAACAATAGAAATGAAATAAGATTAGAATCGTGCTAAGATAATAAATAAGTGAAATATTTAGCACAAAAGTTACACAAAATCATTAGAATAACAAGTGTTGGAACTCCCCCCATGTGTGTGCAGCTCTTTCCAAATGATCGTCCACCATTTAGCTCGACATCTGGAGGAGGAGGAATCTTAGGTCGAAATTTTCCTTCATCAATGAACCCCCTATGAGGATAGGGTCCTTCATAACTACTTGGATGATTATAGGACTACTTTTGGTATCCAAAATATTAGAGCTTTCCCTTCTAGCTGAACTTACAAATGAGGTGTCCATGGTGCCTTTTTATAGCCACAATGGGACATGGTTTTGGGAAACCTATTTTTGAGATACCAATTGTGTATAGAATTTGGATTCTTAGAAAGCCATATCACAACTTTAAAAAAAGAGAAAATTTGTTGGTATGCCACTTAAATGTCTCCCTGTAAAACGTGGCGGCCATTAGACAACTTTATTTAGAGATATGGGCAAAATACCAAAACAAAAGATCCTCTCTGGTTTGGGTTCGAAAGGTGGTAAATCTCCCAGATTAGAAAACATCATGCTCAAAAACTAGCAAGAAATAACTCATAACACAACGATATAGGTAACGATATAAGATAAAACAAATAAATATTCACAAACATTACAAAAATCTTATCATAAAATGCTATAAAAACCAAAGCGCTCCCTGGGAACGGTGCCAAAATTTGAATGCGCTGTCAGGAAATGTCAAATTGATAACGATTTTTAAGGTTTATTTGTAGCCTAGGGGAGACCCTAGGTCGTCTCTCAAAGAGCGTCAGTGGGTTTAGATTGTACGTTTTTAATAAGAAGTACTAAAATAGGGGTGGTTTTAAAATAGTTTAAAGAAAATGAATTTTCTTAATGGTTTTAATAGTTGATAAATAAAAGTGGTGTTTTTATAATTATGGGATAAGGAGATAATTTCAAGTTCAATTCACATCATGGTGGGTTTATTTTTCTGAAAATACACATGGTTTAATTGAATCCTTTGGATGAGGGTTGTTAAGATTTAAACTTCCCTCTTGCCTCTTAAACAATGCTCAAAGAATCACCCCTTGACACAACAATCGTGTTGTCAAGATTTTGGTATCAATCATTGATAAAGAATAATACCGAAGAATAATGAAATATTATGTATGTGTGAGATAAATAGGACTATTTCCTTGTCCAATCGGAACAACCAAAGATTCCCACTTGAAATCTCAACCAAATCGGTGTTGAAATTTTTTTTACTTAATTTTATCAATTGAAATAAAATCAAAGGAAAATCATGTCAAGATAAGAAATAATTGAAATATTTAGTATAAAAATTACACAAAACCAGTACTATAACATGTGCTGGAAGTCCCTCACAAGTCTCTGTAGCTCCCTCAAAATGATCGTCCACTGTTTAGCTCGAAATCGGGAGGAGGAGGAAGCTTGGGTACAACTGTTCCTTCATCATTGATCCATCAATGACGATAGGGGCCTCAAGACCTCCTTGGATGATTAGAGGAATTCTTTGGGTCTCTAAAATACCGTAGCTTTGCCTCTTGGGCGAACTTAAAAATGAGGTGCCCATGGTGCCTTTTTATAGCCAAAATGGGACATGGTTTTTGGAAACCTATATTTTAGATACCAATTGTGTCTCCATTTTGGAATAGTAGAAATCCATATCACCACATGACCAAAATAATATTTTTGTTGGCCGGCCTCTAGAATTTTTCCCTTGCGAATTTGTTGGCCATTAGACAGCCGGATTGGGAGATATGTTCAATATACCGAAACACACTTTTGAATTCGGGTAGATTATATCCCCTAGACAGAATGGTTCAGATGGGCCACTTGATGGCCGAATTAGGCTTCGGTTACTTAATAAGAGTTATATCCCAGGATGTTTTGGAAATTCCCACAAAGTTTCAGTGCATTGGGATTTACATAAATTTTGTACTGTTTAAAATAGTGGAAAGATGTCCATGGAATGCCATGCGTTTTGGCCCATTTTTTCTGGATGATCACCTAGCCTCCAAATCACCTCCACCTTTAATGAAAATATCAAAACAGGTATAATTGCCATTTTTTATAGTCATAAACACTAATTCCTTGAATAAACTATGAAGTGAAAATTTTTATTATATTTTGAATATTCATTACAAAACTAGTTTAAAACACCAGTGTAAGGGTGAAATTGAATAGTGAATCGTTATGCGATCAGTCCCCCACAACTAAAAATTTTCACTCATGGAAAAATCCACATATTCAAAAAAACATTATGCATGTATATATTCCAAACATCATGAATATTTTACAATTGAGTAAATTTTAATTCATTAATGTAATATCTTCCCACAATTTTGCACCAAACCACAAAGTGCGAATATTTCGTACTTAGAATAAGGTATTTATTTCTTATGTTAATATTATCATTTTTAAATAATATTTCCATATGTTTTTTTATATAGTGTATGATTGTTTTCATGCATTTTATAATCGTTAATTTCAGGTTCCAATTTGGTTCTAGAAGAAGATGGGTTTAGAAAAGTCTCAAGTTGTGGTGGATCCTCCTTCAAAAAGTTGTCTTGTGCATCTCGGGGCCGTTGACATAAGATCCTCTCGGGTTTGGGTTAGAAATGTGGTAAATATCCCAAATTAGAATGCTTAATTCACAAATCCTTCTCAAGAAGTAAATAATTAAACAGAGATATAGGTAAAGGTATAAGTTAAAGCAAATAAATATTCACAAAATTTACATAAAACTTACCAAAAACACGCACTAAAAACCAAAGCGCTCCTCGACAACGACATCAAAATTTGAACACGCTGTCATGACACGTCAAATTTATTATGATTTTACGGTTTATTTTTAGTATACAGAATACCCTAGGGCATATCTCAAGGAGCGTTAGTGGGTTTAGAGTGTTCATTTTTAATAAGAAGTACAAAAAGAGGGTTGGTTTTAAAATAGTTTAAAGAAAATGACTTGATTTAATGAGTTTAATAGTTGATAAATAAATGTTATGTTTTATAATTATGAGATAAAGAGAAAATTTCAAGTTCACAACATATCTTGGTGAGTTCATCATTCTGAAAAATACACATTGTTTAATGGAATACTTTGGTTGAGGGTTGTCGAGATCTCATCTTCCCTCTTGCCTCTTAAACGATGCTCAAAGAACCACCCCTTGACACAACAATCATGTTGTAAAGGATTGGGTATCAAGAATAGAGAATATATACTACCAAATGATACTGAAATCTTTTGTATAGGTGAGATAAATAGGACTCTTGTCTTGTCCAATCGGAAAAACCGAAGATTCCCACATGAAATATCAACCCAATCAGTGTTGAAAATAAAAAAGTTTTTCACTTATTATTAATAATATAAATGAAATCAGAGGATAATAATATCAAGATAAGAAATAATTGAAATATTTATCAGACAAATTAGACAGAACCAGAAGAAGAACAAGTGACGGAACTCCCTCCCAAGTGTGTGTAGCTCTCTCGAAATGATCGTCCACCGTTTAGCTCGGCATCAGTAGGAGGAGGAAGCTTGGGTGGAACTTCGCCTTCATCCTTGATCCCCCTATGAAGATAGGGGACTCCAGAACAACTTGGATGATGAGATGACTAATTTAGGTCTCCAAAATACCAAAGCTTTGCCTCTAGGCCGAACATAAATTGAGGTTCCAATGGTGCCTTTTTATAGCCAAAATGGGACTTGGTTTTGGGAACCATGTTTTCGAGATACCACCTGTATCTTTGTTCTGGAAGAGTATAAAGCCATATAAAAACTTGAACACAATAAAAGAGTTGTTTGAAGTACTCTTAACTATCTCCCTGTATAATTTGGAGGCCATTAGACAAATGTATTGGGAGATATGGTCAAAAGACCTAAAAAAACATTTGAATTAAAGAAGATTCTGTCCCCTGGACATAATGGTTATGATGGGCCACTAGATGACCAAATTAGGCTTTAGTTCCTTAATAATAGTTGTATCCCATGATGTTTTGGAGAGGATCACATTGTTTCAGCCACTTTGTAAGTACTGAATGTTCGTACTATTCAAAACAGTGGATAGATGTCCATGGGATGCAATGCAGTTTCGCCCATTTTTCTTCTAGATGACCTATGAGCCTCCAAATCACCTCCACCTTCAATGAAAATATATAAAAAAGTATAATTCCTCTTTTTAATAGTGATAAAAACTAATTAATTGAATAAGAAATGTAGTTAATTTATTATTATATTTTTAATATTTATTACCAAACTAGTTTAAAACAGCGGTGTGAGGGTGGAATTGAATAGTGAATAGTTATGCGATCACACCACACACCTAAACATTTGCACACAAGGAAAAATTCACATATTAAAAAATGATGCATTTATATATTCCCATAATCATTAAGATTTAACATTTGAGGAATGTTTAATTCATTAAAGTAATATCTCAAAACATTTATGCACCAAACCATAAAGTGTGAATATTTCTTACATAATATAAGGTAAATATATGTTAGGTTAATATTTTACAAAATTAAATGATATCTCTATTCAGTTTTTATTTTAGTGTTCGATTGTTTTCAGACATTTTATACTCAATAATTTTATGTTCTAATTTCGTTCCAGAAGAAGAGGGGTTTAGAAACGTCTCTCATGTTGTGGTGTGTCCTCATTCAAAGAGTTGTCTTTTGTGTCTTGGGGCCATGGACGTAGGATCCTCTCCAGTTTGGGTTTGAAAGGTCGTAAATATTTTGGATTAGAATGATTCATGCACAAAATCTTCACAAGTAATAAATCAGGATACATAGATATTGGTAAAGTTATAAAATAAAATAAATAAATATTCACAAAATTTACAAAAAATCATATAAAAAACACGCACTAAAAACCAAAGAGATCCCCGAAAATGGCACAAAAATTGGAACGTTCTATCATGAAACATCAAATTTATTATGATTTTAAGCTTTATTTGTAGTATAGGGTAGACCCAGGTCATCTCTAAAGGAGCGTTTTTTCATTTAAAGTGTGTGTTTTTAAAAAGAAGTACTAAAATTGGGGTGGTTTTAAAACAGTTTAAATAAAATGGATTGATTTAAAGAGTTTGATAGTTGAAAAATAAAAGTGGTGTTTTATAATTATGAGATAAGGAAATAATTTCATGTTCACTACACATCATTGTGAGTTCATCATTTTAAAAAATTCACATGGTTTAATTGAATCCTTTTGTTGAGGGTTGTCAATATGTCAACTTCCCTCTTGCCTCTTAAACGATGCTCAACGAACCACCCCTTAAAACAACAATCATGTTTTCAAGGATTGGTTATCAAGAATAGATAATAAATACATCTAGATAAGACTGAAATATTATGTATGTGTGAGATAAATATTACTCCTATCTTGTCCAATCGGAACAACTGAAGATTCCCACTTGAAATATCAACCCAATCAGTGTTGAAAATAAAAAAGTATTTTAATTAATTTTAACAATAAAAATGCAATAAGAGGAGAATAATGTCATAATAAGAAATAAGTGAAATATTTAGTCCACAAATTACACAAAAACAGTAGAAAAACTAGTTCTGGAAATCCCTCCCAAGTGTGTGTAGCTCCCTCGAAATGGATGTCCACCATTTAACTTGACAACGGGAGGAGGAAGCTCAGGTGGAACTTCTCCGTAATCCTTGATCCATATATGAGTATAGGGGCCTAGGTAACTCATTAGATGATGAGAGGAATCCTTTGGGTCTCCAAAATATCAAAGCTTTGCCTCCAGGTCAAACATACAAATGAGGTTCCCAAGGTTCCTTTTTATTGACAAAATGGGAAATGGTTTTGGGCACCCAGTTGTTTAGATACCAATTGGGTCTCGGTTTTGGAATTTTAGAAGTCCATATCAAGACTTGAAAAAAAGAAAATAGTTTTTTGGCATACTCTTTATTGTCTCCCTATTGAATTTGGCATCCATTAGACAAATTTATTTGGAGATATGGTCAAAACACCGAAGATAGCTTTTGAATTCGAGAAGATTCTCTCCCCTGTACATAATGGTTCGGATGAGCCACTAGATGGGTGAATGTGGCTCTGGTTCCTTAATAAAAGTTGTTTCCCATGATTTTAAGGAGAGGCCCAAAATGTTTCATCCCATTTGGATGTATTTAATTTTTTTACTATTCAAAACAGTAGACATATGTCCATGGGATGCCATGCAGTTTGGCCCATTTTGTTTCGAATGATCTTCGGGCCTCCAAATCACCTCCACCTTCAATGAAAATATTAAAACAAGTATAATTAACATTTTTAAAATTTATAAACACTAATTCATTTAATGAAACATGATGTGAAATTTATTATTATATTTTTTATATTCATTACAAAAATAGATTAAAAAAACGGTGTGAGGGTGGAATTTAATAGTTAATCACTATGCGATCACACCCCCACACATGAACATTTTCACTCCTGGGAAAAGTCACAAATTAAAAAAAGTGATGCACATATATATTCCCAACATAATAAATATTTAAAATTTGAGGAAATTTTAATTCATTAAATTACTATCTCGACACATTTTTACACCAAACCACAAAGTGTGAATATTTCATACTTAATAAAAGGTAAATATATGCTAGGTTAATATTTTTCAGCATTAAATGATATTGTCCATAAGTTGATTATTTTATTGTTTGACTATTTTCATCCATTTTATACTGGTTATTTTCAGGTTCTAATTTTCTTCCAAATGAAGAGGGGTTTATAAAAGTCTCCTGTTGTGATGTTTCCTCCTTCAAAGAGTTATCTTCTACGTCACGGGGCTGCTGACATATAATCCTCTCTGGTTCGGGTTCAAAAGGTGGTAAATCTCCCAGATTAGAACACTTCATGAAAAAAAACCTACATAAAAAATATATCAGAATACAAATATATATGTAATGTTATAAGATAAAAAAATACATATTCACAAAATTTTAAAAAATCTTATCAATAACATGCACTAAAAACCAAAGTGCTCCCCGGAAACAATGCCAAAATTTGAATTTGTTGTCATGACACGTCAAATTGATTATGATTTTAATGTTTATTTCTAGTTTAGGTAAGACCCTATGATGTCTATCAAGGAGCGTTCATGGGTTTAGAGTGTGCATTTTTAATAAAAGTACTAAAAGAGGTGTGATTTTAGAACAGTTTAAAGAAATTGACTTGACTTAAAGAGTATAATAGTTGATAAATAAATGTGGTATTTTATAATTATGAGATGAGAAGGTCATTACAAATTCACTAAACATCTTGGTGAGTTCATCATTCTGTAAAAAACACATGGTTTTATTGAATCCTTTGGTTTAGGGTTGTCAAAAACTCAACTTCCCTCTTGCCTCATAAACGACGCTCAAAAAACCACCCCTTGAAACAAAAACCATGTTGCCAAGGATTGGGTATCAAGAATACAGAAGAAATACTAAAAAATAATACTAAAATATTATTTATGTGTGAGATAAATATGACTCTTGTCTTTCCCAATCAGAACAACCCAAGATTCCTGCATGAAATTTCATCCCAACCTGAGTTGAAAATAAAAAAGTCTTCCACTAAATTTTAATAATAGAAATGCAGTCAGAGGAGAATAATGTCAAGATATGAAATAATTGAAATATTTGGCAAAAAAATTACACAAACCCAGTTGAATAAAAACTGTTGTAACTCCCTCCCATGTGTGTGTATCTCCCTCAAAATGACCATCCACTGATTAGCTCGACATTGGGAGGAGGAGGAAGCTCGGGTGGAAAATCACTAACATCCTTGAACCCCCTATGAGGATAGGGGAATCCATAACTCCTAATATTATGAGAGGAATCATTTGGGTCTCTAAAATACTAAATATTTTCTTCCTTGTGGAATTTACAAATGAGGTGCCCATGGTGCCTATTTATAGCCAAAATGGGACATGGTTTTCGGCACCCTGTTTTTGAGATACCACTTGTGTCTCTGTTTTGGAATCGTAGAAAGCCATATCATGGCTTGAACAAAAGATAAGAGTTTTTGTAAGGCCTCTGGACTATCTCCCTATCAAATGTTTCATCCATTAGACAAATATATTGTGAGATATGGTCAAAAGACCAAAACAATCTTTTGAATTCGGGCAGATTATGGCCCCTAGACAGAATGGTTCGAATGGGCCACCAGATAGCAGAATTCGGCTTCGGTACCTTAATAATAGTGGTATACCATGATGTTATGGAGACGTTCACAATGTTTCATCCCATTTAGATTTATTGAACTATCTTACTAATAAAAAAAGTGGACATATGTTTTTGGGATGCCATGTAGTTTGGCCCATTTTTCTTTTGGATGATCTCCGGGACTCCAAATGACCTCCACCTTCAATGAAAATATCAAAGGAAGTATAATTTACCTTTTTAATAGTCATAAACACTAATCCATTTAATAAAACATGATGTTAAATTTATTATTATATTTTTAATATTCATTACAAAACTAGTTTACAACAGCAGAGGAAGGGTGGAATTGAACACTGAATCGCTATGCGATCACACCGCAACACCTAAATATTTTCACTATGGTGAAAATTCACATATTCAAAAAAAATGATGCATTTATATATTTTAAAAAACATGAAGATTTAATATTTGAGGATATTTTAATTCATTAATGTAATTTATCCACACATTTTTGAACCAAACCACAAAGTGTGAATATTTCATACTTAATATACGGTAAATATATGTTAAGTTAATAATTTTAAGCTTTAAATGATATTTACATAAGTTAATTCTTTTATTGTTCGATTGTTTTCAAAAAATTTATACTTGTTAATTTCATATTCTAATTTGGTTCCAGAAGAAGCGGGGTTTAGAAAAGTCTGAAGTTGTGGTGTGTCCTCCTTCAAAGTGCTTTCTTGTGCGTCTCAGGGCCAGTAACGTAAGATTCTATCTGGTTCGGGTTGAAAGGTGGTGAATCTCTCAGATTAGAATGATTCATGCACAAAACCTAAACAAGAAATAAATCAGAAAATAAAGATATTTTTAAAGGTATAAGATAAAACAAATAAATAATTACAAAATTTCAAAAATCTTATAAAAAAAATCACTAAAACCCAAAGAGCTCTTCGACAACGGCACCAAAATTTCAAAGCGCTGTCATGAAACGTCAAATTGATTATGATTTTATGGTTTGTGTGTAGTCTAGAGAAGACCCTAGTAAATCTTTCAAGGTGCCTTCATGGGTTTAGAGTGTGCATTTTTAATTAGAAGTTCTAAAATAGTGGTGGTTTTAAAATAGTTTAATGAAAATGACTTGATATAAAGAGTTTAATAGTTGATAAATAAAATTGGTGTTTTATAGTAATGAGATAAAGAGATCATTTTAATTTCAATACACATCATGGTGAGTTCATCATTATGAAAAATACACATGGTTTAATGGAATCCTTTGGTTGAGGGTTGTTAAGATCTCAACTTCCCTCTTCCCTCTTAAATGACGCTCAAAGAACCACCCCTTGACACAAAAATTATGTTGTCAAGGATTGGGTATCAATTATAGAGAATAAAGAATACCAAATGTAACGTTCCAACCCGAGTTCCACACAACAGAGCCCTGACCCAGTTTACCACATGACCTCAGGCGCATTTCCCCATACGCTAGAGGCTACCGACAAGCAGCGATGGTCTGCTAAGTCAATCATGGGAAGAATATTCCCTCTATTATTAGTGTAAAAATACCATCACGAGTAAAAAAGCAACAGAGAATGCATATATAATTATAACAGTACAAATGTAACAAGAATAACCAAGACAGGAAATACAATACTCAACTGAAAACATGTAATGTCTATAAATAGGTATAAAGTGTCTAAATAAAGAAAAATGGATATAAGAGGCTGGCGACTCCCAAGAGGGTTCCGAACCATTTCTGGTTCCCTCAACCAAGTTCCATCCCCAATCAGCAATCTAAACCTGGGCTCTTTCCCTTTCTATATCCTGCAACAACAAAGTCTATTCGGGTACCGATCAGGTAGCCTGAGTAGGGTGTGAGTACGACTCAGTATGTCACACCAACAGTGTAAAAAAACAAATCCAATCAGAAGCAGTGTATGCAGTTGTATTAATAATAAAATAATTCAATAGAGGAAACCATTTACATTTATCCAATTAGCCTTTTATTTAATAACTTAATCATCTGGGATGTCAAGTGCACCCAAAAACAATACCTTCTTCGGCCTATGTCGAAGCCTGAACCATTCCCCATGTTCAATTCATAAGCATTATTTCTCAATATTCGATTTATAATAAGCCAACAGAAACTATTGTTAGAAATAATTGGAGTGTAGAACGTCATTTCTAGCACACATGTTAGTATTTGGAGTGTCAGTCCCTGTCTCACAACCCCATGGGTATTGAGAGCATCAGTTCTTGTCCAATAAAACAATAATTTCATTCATGCCATTGGTTCTAGAGTGTCATGTAAAAAACCCCTATGGGTATTTGGAGCATCAGTCCATGTCCCACAACCCTTTCCCAAAAAAATATATATTTCACATATACAACATCATTCAATGTTTAATCAACCTTAACCTTTTATAAAACTTATAATTCAAAATATTGTTTAATTAATTCAACCATTAACCACAACAATTTTTCCATTAAATCAAATAAAATTATTTAGCTAAATCCACAATCACAAAATCCACATAACAAAACCACAAATTAATTATTTAAAATACCTAACTAATTAACCAAATTATATCCATCAATTAATTTTGAATATCTATAATCACAAAAATCAATCAATTAATTTATTTACTATTTATTTATTCCAACCAATTCAATTACCAATTCAATATTTCCCAAATTAATTAACTTACCCAATTAAATAATTGATAAAAAAACTCAATTATTATTTACACCACAATATTTGTACAACCGCATACGCACAACAAGATGAGACTATGGGATTATATTTTAATCCACCTACCTTATTTCAAAGATAAATCACACATCAAAAATCAATGTATGGTTTGATCTGGGTTGAGCTTAAGAGGACGGATGAACACCCTATAAAAAACGCATGTCAGCCACCGATAAAAATCTTATAATAATATCATATTTATTTATCTTTTAATAATTCCATATTATTTATTTATAAATATATTTTTTTATTATTACAGAATGATAATTAAATGATAATTTTTGAATGATTATTTTATCAAATTATACATTGATAATTTATTTTAAAAAATTCTTGTGTGATTTCAATTTGAAAATAAAATTATCAATTATAAACAAAATATGCTCTCTCTTTTTTCATCCTTTTTTAAAAGAATTATAGTAATGGGGTGAGAAGTTAATAATAATAGAAGAAATAAAAATAAAAAACATGGTTTCTGTGAGCACCGGGTTGAGAGGCTAAAGGAAATAGCGCACATGGTATGGTCATGCGTTAGGGCTTCGAGAGGAAGAAGATGAAGGTTGCTTATGCCAGTAACATCCAAAAAAATTCACACATGACCGCTCTAACCTGAAACTAAAAAATGTGGGCTTTTTAAAAAGAGACCAAGAACAGCTCAGATTTAATTAAAAACCCAAAATTAAAACTCCTCATTTGATTCATGTTTGATCCATTTTTTGATGGCGGAGTGATTTATTTCACTCCTAGAAGTCGTTTTAAAATTTTTGGTGTTGAAAACGATCCATTATGGAGTTCCCAAAATCTTTCATGGGAAAAAATGGGAACATGTCCGTGTAGGACATGAATGAGCAGTAATATTCATTTTAGTTAGTTAATTTATTTATTTAATTAAAAAAAGAATTTTAATTTGTTAATTTAATAAAAAGTTTGTTGTGAATAAAAATTATACTTTGTCTAGGGTAAACCCCACATTTCAGACCCATCGGATGTATCAGATTTCACGTGCGATGCACGATTTGTGAGTTATTAATGATTTAATCATTAAAAAATGGAATAAATAAGTTATTAAATAATAATAATAATTTTTTGCAGGCGAGTCATCCAAATGCTTGACGTAAACAGATGTTATACCTTATGTAGGGTAACACCCTTATTACGGACCCATTGGTGGTCTTAGATTTCATATAGGATGCATAGTTTGAATGAAATTTAATTATTTTTAGGAAAATAATATATAAATTATTATTTAATTAATTTAACTTCTGAGCGGGGCATCCAAACGTCTCACGCCAACACTTGACATACCCTACCTAGGGAAAACACCCTATTCTGGATACACCGATGATATCAAATTTCCCATATGATGCACCATTTTTATGTTATTAAAATATTTTTCACAAATCTTCAATGTTTTAAATAATTTAATTAATATATTTAATTCATCTATGCTGAAGCCTTTCGGGCCTCTGAATCCCTCACTACTTAGTGACTAACATGGAAAACATTCCACTAAAATATTATAAAGTGTTAACTTGGTATTTATTCTTATGTAAAGCCTTTAATAATTTATTAATTTGTTTCTCCAAAAAAATAATATTCTTTTAATCACATAAAATATTTTTAATCTATAAAAAAAAGATATCCAAAGGAAAACATATCTGATGAAAAACGAAATCTTACAATCTCCCCACATTATAAGTGCACATCCTTGAGCTATAATACAAAGGCTCTCTGAGATTCTGAGCTAAAAAGATCAGGCCACTAAGCCCACATATCTGCCTCCATTTCCCATTCTCTTCCTGCACATGTCGATGTTTCCACAATACACAAACTATCGTTATAGTCTTTCTACTCAACACCTTCTCACTTCGATCCAACACCCGTATCAGATGCTCCAAAAAGGACGCATCTATCTCAAGATCAACATCATCCACATCGATCACATGAGACGGGTCGGTGTGATACCATCATAGTTGTGGTATATGGAAAAAATAAGGCATAAAACTATATTTATGTGGAAGATCCAATCAGTATGCTACCTGCCTGATTCTCTTCACAGTCTCAAAAGGTTCAACAAACCTGGGTCCCATCATTCCCTAACATTGTATCCTACGGTAACCCAACCTACACGACACCTGGAGGAAAACATGATCACCCTCTCTAAACTCTAGGGGTCACCTCCATCTATCATTATAAGACTTCTACCTACTTTGAGTCGTAGCCATTCGTTTCTGAATCAGCTGAACCTGCTCTGTCGTCTCCTGTGCGAGACTTGGTCCCAAAAACTCTGACTCACCTGATTCCATCCAGCATAGCGGTGATCTACATGGCCCACCCTAAAAATCCTCTTATAGTGCCATATGTATACATTCCAAGTAACTATTGTTATAGGCATACTCTAGTAATGATAGGTGCGTATCCCATGTACCACTAAAGTCAAGTACACACACCCTCAACATATCCCCAAGTAGTAGTATAATATGCTCTGACTATCTATCTATTTGTGGATGGAAATCCGTACTCAATAAAACATGTGTACCATGTTCCTTTTGCAATCCATGCCAGAAGTGTGAATTAAATCGTGAATCCTGATCTGATACTATAGTTTGTGGCACCCAGTGCAACTAAACTATATTCTGTAAGTACAACTCTCCCAACATCTCAACTATAAATGTTTCCCCTATAGGTAATAAATGTTCATACATTGTCAGTCGATTGAAAATTACCCAAATAGAATCATTATTACTAATTTTGTTTGGAAGACCTATCACAAAGTCCAAGGTCACGTCATGGAAATTCCATTCCCAAATGGGAGAAGGTTCTAGGAAACCTCCAAGTCATTGATGCTCCACCTTCACCTACTGATAGGTAAAATATCCTGTCACAAACTCTGTTATCTTATTCTTCATACATGGCCACCAAAACTGTCATCCTAGGCCACGGTACATTTTCATCACACTGAGATGCACCACCCATTTTGAGACATGAAATTACCGCATTATCTCATCTCAAATGATTGTAGGAACAACAACTGAATTATTTAAATAAATGATATCATCCTCATCTATCTTCATGTCCGAATGTGTCTCCCAACCTTCAAAGATTCCCCTCATGGAAAAGAACTCTGTGTCCTCATATAGCTTTTCCCTGATCCATCTCAAATGTGTAGACTCCACTGCAACCGACATAAGTGTCATCTTCTACTATCTCTCTTGAACAACAACATGCATCTCAGCTCGTAATGACATCATCCTGCACTCAGCACTATATTCCTAAACAATCGGAGTCTATGTTTTCCTACTAAAAGTATCTTCCACATTGTTTCCTTTCTCGGGTGTATATACCAGCTCAAAAGGAAAAGACTGCATATACTCTACCCATCTCCACTATCGAAGATTAAAATCACACTGAGAAAATATGTACTTCAATGTCCTGTGGTCAGTATAAATTGTAAACCTTGCTCCCAAGAGGTAGTGTCCCAAACACATCATATCATATATCACCGCTGCCAACTCAAGGTCATGCGTAGGGTAATTCCGTTCGTGTGGCCTCTGCTGTCAAGACCCGTATGCCAAAACTTTATCCATTTTCATCAACACTACTTCAAGTCATATCCCAAATGTGTCACAATACACCGTTTACTTTTCACCTAACTCAAGTAGAACCAAAATTTGTGCGGGCTTCAAACACTTCTTCAACTCCAGAAAAGCTTTCCCGTAAGCCTCTGCCCATTAAAATTTTACTCCATTTTTGGTCAATCCCGAATGTGGCACTTCCAAACATGAAAAGTCTTGGATGAATCTTCTGTAATTTCCATATAACAACAAAAATCTTCATATATCAAAAAGATTCTTGGGATTCTTCCAAGATGCCACTACCTTCACCTTCAAAAGATCCACTGAAACACCATACTTCGAGATAAAGTGTCCCAAGAAGTTTACCTGATCAATCCCAAATTGACACTAAGATATCTTGGAATATAACTGATGCTATCTCAGTGTACTCAGGACGATGTCAAGATGTTTGGTATGATAATCATGAGTCATGGAGTACACCAAGATGTCGTCCACAAATACCACCACAAACAAATCCAGGTATGGATGGAATATCCTATTAATCATGGCCATTAAAACTACTAGAGCGTTTGTTATCCCAAATAGAATTAAAACAGACTCATAAACCCCATACCTTCTCTTGAAACCAGTCATCTATATATCAGAAGTCCGAACTCTCAACTGAGGATAGCCCACTATAAAGTTTTCGTTGAGAAAACACAAGATCCCTTCAACTGGTCAAACAAATCATCAATATGCGGTAGAGGATATTGGTTCCTCACAGTCATCTTGTTCATCCTTCGAAAATCAACACAAAATATAAAATCCCATTAACCATATTTGAAAACAGCACATGAGATCCCTAAGGTGACATACATGGATATATAAATCTGTTATACTTCAAGTCTTCGAACTGAGCTTTGAGTTCCTGAAGCTCTGTAGGTGCCATTATATATGGTGGAATAGGTACTTGCTTAGCTCCTGTAATGAGCTCAATAGTAAATTCAACACCTATCTTAGGTGGCATCCCTATGAATTATTCTGGAAATACAACCTGAAACATTCCAACCACTCGTGGAAGGACATCTTTCCTAACACCTTCGTCATCCAGTAAATGCCTAGAAACTTGGGATGTGAGCTCTTCTAGTTGTTATGTAATTGGCCCTACTCAGCCTGCCTAGATATCCCACTCCCCACAGTGAATGTAATGGTCACCTATAGGTGACGTAAATGTCACCCTCTGATGATAACAATCAATGTGGGATTGATACGTGACTAACCAATTCATATCAAGAATTAGGCCGAAGCATGTCAAGTCAAGGATATAGAGATCCCACAGAAAACGGTAATCCCTAATCTGAAGAGAGAATCCCTTTCACATATAGATGTCTGTACACCATACTCCAAAAGGAGTATCTATCATCATAACCCTGCTCATAAACTCCACCACCAAACTCAAGCCATTAAAAAGTTTTGTAGATATAATGGAATGAGAGGTCTCAATAACTAACAAGGCACTAGATAATGTGGAATTCACAAGAATAGTACCTCTTACTGTCGATTGTCCAGCCTCACAATCCAAAAGTGTTGGTTATACTGCATGCAATTGTGATTCTCCTCTTCCCTATGATGCCATATGAATCTTCTAACATGTACCACTCTGATGATATGGGCGTTGCTGCCCAAAATAACCATGTCTGTTACCTTTACCACATCGGCCACCGGAACTCTAACTCTGGGACTGAAAAGGTGTAGAAGATACCCTTTCCATAGTCTGACTCTGTTTAGCTGTTCCATCACATCCTAACTACCTTGGGTTCCTATAGAACCACCAGAGATTTCTCATCCTATAACAACATCTGAATTCAACAGGGGGTTAGGGATATTTTTTACGATAGTGTCCCGGCTAACCACACTAGTGGAGAAAAACTTGGTTAAGGTCCTAAGTAACCGACCCTGCTGTCTGGTTACTCTGTTTTCTACCTCCCTGGCTGACATTCTTATATCGTTACTTACTACTCTGTAAAGTCACACCACCTGACCGTCTTGTAAAAAACATTTTTTCTTCCACTGTAAGCCTCCTTCATGTTTCCCTCAGAGATTAGAGCCTGATTTAACACTTCAAGAAACTTCTTCAACCTAAAAATATTCACTTGAGACATATTTCACATTTTATTCCATCCTAAAATCATCTTGCTGAAGTAGCCTCGTCTGCTGCCAATGCCGGACCAAAATGTTGTAAGCATTTAAATCATCCAGAATAGTCCATCAATGACCTATTCCCTTGAGTTATTCTCATTAACTCAACTTCTTTCCCCTGCCTGAGAATTTTTGGATAAAATTCCTCAAAGAACTTCACCTAAAATTCCTTCTACTCCATAGCTTCCAGCTATCCATCTTGAGTCTGGACGTCCCACCAACATTTCGCTTGAACACACAACATATAAGCTTCCAACTTGACTCTCTCCTAAACAGGTGCCTCCAGGTGGTCAAGTATAGTCTGGATAGATTCAATCTAGAACACATCTTTCTCCAGACCACCCTCTCATGTGAATTTCAGTGGGTGTTAAAACTAAAACTACCTCGTCAGATCAGACATGATTTTCACAACCCGCCAGGGACCACTTTCCATAATTTTCATGCAACGAGTGAAGTTCTCTGAAAACCTTTTCCCCTTCCTCCTCAACTGGTACTATTGGTGCCTCAGGTTCAACTATTGGAGGACCATTCCCAGCTATTCCCCCTGTTGTTCCTCTAAATAAGTGTCGTGGAGGTATATTTCTACAAATCCAAACACATAGCCTAGGGAAAATTTCCTAATGTTATTAAAATTACACAAAACCATTTTATTTATAAAAATTTACAGTTATTTTTTACAATTTCAAATTTATACACCATTTTCATTTTAATTTCATAATCAAGAAAAATAGTTTAAGTTCAATAACCAACCCATAACCGGTTTTCCGGTGCATGCCTAAAATGATGTGTTTCACAATAATCTTGGGTTCCTAGAATGATTCACGTAAATGAAACAATAATATCATTATAGGGCACACATTAATAATCTATAACTTCCTGAAATAATAATCACATCACACAACAAGTGAATCACCCAAGGTGAAATAATATTCAACTGTAACGACAAACAACAATAAGAACAATCCCACCCTGAGTACTTGAGTTTTCACCGTACATGGGTTTGAAACACCCATGCATGAGCTCATTAAGAAGCCCCAACATTCCCTAGTCTCATATATACCTTTATCCAAATAGTAAGATCATAAAGTAGAATGGAAACCTCATATGATACCACATTGGAACGTCCCGACCTGAGTTCCATGCAACGGTGCACTAGGTCGGTTCGCCACATAACCTCTGGTGCATCTCCTCATATTCCAGAGGCTGTCGACAAGTAGTGAGTGTATGGTAAGTCAGTCATGGGAAGACTATACCCTTTTTTATTAGTGTAAAAATTACAACATATGTAAACAAGAAATAAAGGAAGCATATATAATTATAACAGTAGAAATGTAACAAGAATAACCAAGACAAGAAATAAAATACTCAATGGAAAACATGTAATGTCTATAAATATGTACCTAGATTGTAAAAAAAAAGAAACTGGATGTAAGAGGCTAGTGACTCCCAAGTGGGTTCTGAACCATGTCTGGTTCCCTCAATCAATCTCCATCCCCAATCAGCAATCTAAACCTCGGATCTTTCCATTTCCCTGTCATGCAACAACAAAGTCTATTCAGGTACAGATCAGGAAGCCTGAGTAGGGTTTGAGTTTGAATCAGTAGTTCACCACCAAAATTGTAAAAAAAAAATCCAGTAAGAATTAGTGTTTGCAGTTGTATTAATAATAAAAAAAGCCAATAGAGGAAACCATTTATATTTGTGAAATTAGCCTTTGTTTATTAACATAATATTCCAAGTTCCCGAGGACACCAAAACGGCAATACCTACTTCGACATGTTCCAGAGCCTTGACCATTCCCCATGTTCAATTCATAATCATTATGTCATAATATTCAATTTATACATAATCAAAATAAATCATAGTACAAAAGAAATAGAGTGTATAACGTCATGTCTAGCACACATGTGAGTATTTGGAGAGTGAGTCCCTATCTCACAACCCCATGGGTATTTGGAGCATCAGTCCTTATCCCATACAATAATAATTTCATTCATGTCATTGGTTCTAGAGAATCATGTCTAGAACACCTGTGGGTATTTGGAGTTTCAGTCCATGTCCCACAACCCATTCTTGAACAAAAATATATTTCACATATACAACATAATTCAGTGTTTAATGAGCCTTAACTTTCCATCACAATTCTCATTTAAAATATTGTTTAATTAATTCAACCATTAGCCACAACAATTGTTACATTAATTCAAATGAAATTATTTAACTAAATCCACAATCACAAAATCTGCATATCTAGACCACTAATTAATTAGTTAAAATAACTAAATAATTAAAAAAATTATAGCCATAAATTAATTCCGAAGATCTATCATCAGAAAATAAAATTAATTAATTTATTAATTAATTATTTATGCCATCCAATTCAATTACCAATTTCATATTTCCCAGATTAATTTATTTTCCCAACTAATTAATTGATAAAAAACTCAATTATTATTTATGCCACGATATTTGTACAACTGCATATGCATAACAAGATGATACTGTGGTATAATATTTTAAACCAACTACCTTATTTCAAAGATAACTCGCACGTCAAAAATTGAGGTATGGTTTGATCTAGTTCAAGTGCAATAGGATGGATGAACACCTTATTAAAACATATGTCATCCGTTGATAAAAAAATTAAGATAGTACCATGTTTATTTATCTTGTAATAACTCCATATTATTTTTTTATAAATATATTTTATATTATTATGCAAAGATAATGAAAAGATAATTTCTGAAGGATTATTTTATCAAATCATACATTGATAATTTATTTAAAAAAAAATCCATGTAATTTTCATTTGAAAACAAAATTATGAATTATAAAACAATCCTCTATCTTTTTTTAATCATTTTTTATAAATAATTATAGTAAATGGGTGAGAAGATAATAATAATAGAAGAAATAAAAAAACCTAGTTGTTGTGTGCACTAGGTTGAGAGGCCAACTGAAATGGCGCACAACAGATGGTCACGCATCGGGGCTTTGGGAGGAAGGAGATGAAGGTTTCTTATGCAAGTAACATCCAGAAAAATTTGCACATGACCACTCTAACCCACAACTCAAAAAGGGGACATTTTAAAAAGATATCTTGAACTGTTTAGATTAAATTTAAAACCCTAAATTAAAACTCTTCATCTGATGCATGTTTGATCCATTTCTTGATGGCGGAGTGATTTATTTCACTCTTAGAATTCATTTTAAAATTTATTGCATTCAAAACAATCTATGATGGAGTTCCCAAAAGATTCAACAGACAATAAAATGGGAACCAGTGCATATATGAGATGAATGAATAATAACTTCCATTTTAGGTAATTAATTTAATTATTTAATTAAATAAAACAATTTTAATGTGTTACTTTAATCAAAAGTTCGTTGTGTATAAAAAATATACTCTGCCAAGGGTAAATCTCCCATTTCGGACCCAATGGTGGTCTTGAATTTCATGTAAGATGCATGGTTTGTGAGTTATTAATGATTTAATCTCTAAAAAATGGAATACATAATTGGTTAAAAAATAATAATAATTTATTACGAGCGAGGCATCCAAACGCTCGACCCATACAGATGTTATATGTTTTATAGGGTTAAACTCTCATTCCGGACCCATCGGTTGTCTTAGATTTCCCATAGGATTCACCATTTGATAGATATGTAATTAAATTTATGAAAATAGTATATAAAATAATATGTAATAAATTTTCCTTATGAACATGGAATCTAAACATCTAACACCAACACATGTCACATTATTCCAAGGGAAAACAACCTATTCCAGATACACTGGTTATCTCACACTTCCAATATGATGCACCATTTTGATGTTATTCAAATATTTTTTCACAAATACTCTATATTTAAAATAATTTAATTAATATATTTAATTCTTCTAAGATGAGGCCTTTTTGGCCTCTGAATCTCTCACTACTCAATGAATAACTTTGAAAAAATTCCATTAAAATATTATAAATTGTTAACCGGGCATTATTTCTTATGTAAATCCTTTAATCATTTATTAATTATTTTCTCAAAGAAAATATTATTATATTCTTCAAATAAAATATTTATCATCTATAAAAAGAAGAGATTCAAAGGAAAACATACTTGAATAAAAATGTAATCTTACACCAAAGAATACTGAAATCTTATGTATGTGTGAGACAAATAGGACCCTTGTCTTGTCACATCAGAACAACCCAAAATTTCCACTTGAAATCTAAACCCAATAGGTGATGAAAATAAAAAAGTGTTTAAATTCATTTTAACAATAGATATTCAATCAGAGTAGAATGATGTCAAGATATAAAATAAGTGAAATATTTATCACACAAATTACACAAAACCAATAGAAGAAAAAGTGCCGAAAATCCCTCCCAAGTGTGTGTAGATCCCTCGAAATGACTGTCCACCGTTTAGCTCAACATCAGGAGGAGGAGGAAGCTCTGGTGGAACTTCACCTTCATCCATGATCCCCCTATGAGGATAGGGACCTCTATAACTTCTTGGATGATGAGAGGACTAAATTGGGTCTCCAAAATACCAGTGCATTTCCTCCTAGCCGAAATTACAAATGAGGTACCCATGGTACCTTTTTATAGCCCGAATAGGACATGGTTTTGGGAACCCTGTTTTTTGGATACCATTTATGTCTCGGTTTTGGAATAGTAGAACGCCATATCAAAACATGATAAAATGTGATGAGTAGTTGGCCGGACTATTGAATGTATCCCTATTGAATTTGGAGGCCATTAGACAAATGGATTGGGTGAATGGTCAAAAGACCAAAATAAACGTTTGAATTCGGGCAGATTCTGTCCCCCGGACAGAATGTTTCGGATGGGCCACTAGATGACCGAATTAGGCTTAAATTCCTTAATAATAGTTGTATCCTCTGATGTATTAGAAAGTCCCACTATGTTTTAGCCCATTTGGATTGACATAATTTTTTTAATGTTCAAAACAGTGGACAGATGTCAATGGGATGCCATGCAATTTGGCCCATTTTTCATTTGGATGATCTCCGGGCCTCCAAATCACCTCCACCTTCAATGAAAATATCAAAACAAGTATATTTCCATTTTTAATAGTGATAAACAATAATTACATGTATAAAAAATTAAGTTAAATTTATTATTATATTTTAAATATTCATTAAAAAATATTTTAGAATAGTTTTGTAAGGGTGGAACTGAATAGTGAATTGCTATGTGATCTAGGTGAACTTTGGGAAACTCCTTAAATAATAATTTATAATAAAATCAACCCCTGCACAAAAACCTCCAAAATTTCCCAATTTATTATATGAGATGAGATGGGGTTTTAATATCATCATCCAAAAAATTTGTGAGATGTTTTATATCAATTTGAACATTAACATTGTAATTAACATTTAAAAACTTATTTAATTTTTACCTAGGGCAACAAATAATTCAATAATTTAAGGGTGAAATATTTAATTTTATGATGTCAAATATACTATAAATAAATACATTAGAACATTTTATAACATATAATAATAATTATATATTTTTTTAATAATGTTTTATGATATTTTAATAATTTAATAATACATTATTTTCTTAAACAACCAATTGTGTCAATTTTGACACTATTCAATTAATTGATTATAAAAAATATTAATATAACTAGTTAACTTAGAACTAACTATTTTATTACATTCCAAAGAGGTCAAGGAAACCTAAAAATTGAGTTTATATTTTAATTAGCAGAAAATATATTTACATCAATATTTTTAATAATATTTATTTGTTATATCTATTAATAAAATAATCACTACATCTATTTTGTGTAATTATTTAATATAATTAATTTTTGAATAAAAAAAAATTCCATGATTAAGATAAATACAATATATTTCAGAATAATATTTTTAGTTGATCTTTTCTTCAAGAAAATACAATATTTAAAATTTTATACTTATTAAATTATGAATGTAAAAACCTTAACATCACTTTAAATAACAAAAAATAAGTGTCATAATCCCTTCAATAAGGATCCAAGTGGTCAATAACTTGACCATTTGATGATAATGGTTGAGATATACTCGACCAATAAAATTTGGTCATGTATATGGGTCTTTTAATAGATATTAATAATTTAATAAAAACTATATTATTGTTTTTTCATCATTAAAATAATTTCTCATAATTAATGTATAAGATATTATGGTAATTATATATTTTCTAAAGATTAAAAATAAATTATCTTGATAATGAAAAAAATTAGAGCATAAATGAGTATTTATAAATGAATTTATCTTTTGTATAACCTTGTATAAAAAATGATTATGTTATTATACATTCAGTGAGAAATATTTAACTTTTCTTTAAATAAAATAGATTAACTATCCTAATCTAATCCAAGTGGATTGAAATGGAAACAATTTCAACCCAAGGCTGATTTACATCACAGAACACTCATCCAATGATATTATGGCAAGTGTTATTGTAAATTTATAATAATATTCTTACCCTTAACTACTCAATTTACCCTCTTATCGTATTAATAAAAATTAACGAAGTTACTATTCATAATGCCCAAAAATAAAATAATGATATTTACATAATTTATACCTACTGATTCCAAATATGGAATACATTTTTCAAAATTCAAAAGAGAGATGTTGTGGTAATTAATTTTAAATTATTCCCATTTTCAGAAAGAGATTACATGTTTTAAAAGTTATAACATTGCAAAAGATTGAAATGTTTTTACATATGAATTCAATGTAAAATTAATTCTAATGAAATATATTATATTTAATGATAAAAATATATTCTATTTATACTTTCAATCAATTAAATAATATAATTTAACCACATAAACTATTTTGATGAAAAAATTATCTTTAATTAATATTTTATGTATTTTTATCTATTCATGGAAATTTGAATGTTATTAGAAAATTACTAATATTTCATGCATTGTTAATTTTTATATCCCAATTAAAAATAACATGTTTATGTTTTCATATACAAATTATTAACGTGTAAAAATATTAATTTAAAGTGTGTTACCATTATAAGGTCGAAAATTACCATGTTAAAAAATATAAATTTTTATACATCAAATAGGTTTTGTTAATACAATCTGAAAAAATATCTATTGGATGAATATAAATCAAATTTTATTAATTATAAGACATATATATTTAATTAATTTCATTTTATAATAGTAATTCACAAATATAAATATATAATTGATTTATATTGTTTATTAATAATTGGATGATTAATACATAACCCTAAATTTTCATAAGTTAGTTATATTTAATACTGATAACCTGAGAACAAGGTTAAAATGGTTATTTTATACTATTGGAATATCGTGTTTTGTTTAAAGTCATGATTTTATGCAATGCATGATACTGAACAATTAAAATTATTTAAGGAAAATATTTCATAAAAACATGTGATTGTAACAGGGATAAGGTCATGATGGATTTTATGATAGGTTTATCGAGGTCTCCTTGATGAAATTATTCCATATGGGTTGTTGTTTATAGGATCACAAAGCTCTCACAATTCCTACCTAACATGGACAAATTTTTAGTAGACCTTCTTGTGAGGTTGTATATCCATGGGATAATACGATTTCATGGTGTCCCACACACTATCATTTCAAATAGGGAATCCTAGTTTACATGTTTGTTATTGAGAAGTTTTTTGAGGGAACTAGGTACATAGGTGGTTTCGAGCACATCATACCATCCTTAGACTGATGGATAGTTAGTACACATGATACATGATTCTGAGGACTTGTTGCAATCATGTGTCATTGATTTTGGGGGGTCAATGGAGATGTGTATACCCTTGTTGAATTTTCCTACAAAATAGATTTCAGGATACTATTCAGATGGATAATTATAAGGATTTTTATGGTAGTCCATCGATATCACCCATGTGTTGGTTAGATATTGGAGAGAAGAAACTATTAGTTACCTCATCTTGTTCTTTAGACCATAGAGCATGTGTGGTTTATTCAGAAGTGGATGGCTACTGTAAAGTCTCAATATTAATCTCAGGCTAATAACCTCAGAAGACCTCTACTGTTCGAAGTTGACGATCTAGTATTTTTACATTTTTCATCTAGGGTAGGACATAGGAGGATCCCATGATAGGGTAAGCTTTATCCATGGTACTTCATGACAATATAGATTCTGGTGAGTGTTAGGCTAGTACCATATCGGCTACAGTCACTAGAGATGCACTGATCCATTCATGACATTTTCCACGTATCTCCACTATGATATTACTATTCTGACCCACCTCATTCTATTCAACCCGATGTGGTTGGGATACATGAAGAAACATCCTTATAGGAGCAACCTATTTATATTGTGGATCATAGAATGAATGTTATTTGAGGCCAGTATGTTCTTTTAGTAAAAGTTCTATGGATTCATTGTGAAGTATAGGATGATATGAGGGAGCGGGAGGCCGATTTATGACCACAGTGGAAAGAGTTATTCTCTAGAATTCTGGACCACCCCTGAGAAGGAAATTCAGGGAAAATTTCTTTAAGGGGGGAATATTGTAATAAACCTGTATTTTTTTAAGGTATAGTTCCTTTAAATTTCATAATATTTTATTTGAAATGATTAAATATAGCCTAATATGAATTTAAGTTGAGGTAATATATGTTATAGGGATTTATGTGGATGGTTTGGAGCCTAGAACCTATATTTTTTTTTGTGAAAATGGATTCAAACATAGTTAGTAGGAACCATTAATGGTATTCCACATTGTTACATATAATCATTTTATTCTAGACAATGGGAAGCTCTAAGACATAAAGTTTAAAAACCATGTGAAATGTGACACATGGTCCTGAGAAATAATCTACAATTTTTACAGAGGAGTTTCACAAAGTTTGATAATTTCTCGAAAAATTAGGTGAGGAGACTTTGTGATGTTCCCCTTTCCTACAATGAAGGGTGGACAATTGGGATACAAGTTTTTCATCAATACGATCAAAACATGTGACCCCATTATTGGGTGAAATAATAAAACAACCCATAAATAATTCTATTTAATAAAAAAAATCCAATTTCATTTTTTGGATAGAACCTTGGGTTTGAGTGCTCCGCTTGGGAGACTATTCTATGAAATGGGAGATCTCATTTGACTAGTTTTGGAATCATCAATTGTATATCTCTTATGATGTATACTAGTAAGATAACAATTTCTTTTGTCTTGTTCCTCATTTCATTTGGTATCGTATATACTATTTAGGTGAAAGATATTTTTCTTTATTTCTAGGGTTCTTATCCATTAATCAATTTTGTCTAGATTTGTGTCAAATCAAAAGCTGATATAGGACGGTCTATATTTGTTAGAGATATGGTAGGTGCTTTCATCCATTTATTTTAAAATAAAAGGGTTATTTATATTCCATTGTGAGACACACCCAATTCTTGGGTGATGAATTGAAATAAATTTAATTGATATAGTTAAATTGTTAAGAAAGTCATTTGTAAATAAAGTGGCCATCAATGCATGATTATAGGTTATAGATCTTATTTTAGAACCACCCCCTTTTTGAGTTGATAAGGTATTTGACAACAAAGGGTGGAATTTGGAAATGGATTTCTTATGGTTCTCCCTTTTACCCATTGCTTTTGGATTTTAAATTTGAAATAAAATGTAATTTGAATTGTAGTTCAAATTTGAATTGGTTTGATTAATAGGAAAGGATAGAAAAACATTCACATCGTCCTTAGTTGTATAATAGCTTGTTGATGCCTTATTTTCCATTATAATGGTTTTCCCACATGAGTAATTGAGAGGTAAGTCTTCTAGGATTATCCCATGAGTTGATACGCCTTTTGAGATGAGTTTTAAATGGAAGGTTCTTATTATTGACTATGACATGGATTAAATGAAAATTATTAAATGTTATTTAATTTAATTATTTTGAATATGCCTTTGGATACACATGTATTGAAGGATTATTTCCATGGATTGACTGAATTAACATCCACCTTTCTTGTGACAAATTGATACTTAGAATCATTTTATGGACCACCAAGGAAAACCTCATTATGAATTCTTATTATATGCTGGGTGATAATTAAGATTCCATATGGATTTAAAAGGATTGACTCTGAGAGAATTTGATCATAATTTCCACATGTGATACTTTTTCTTCCTTAGTGGACCACCATGTAACACCCCCGATTTGAGTTATGTGGCCTTTTTATGTATTATTATGTTTTTAATGTGAATGGGATGAGTTGGGGAGAGGTTGGGAGAGTTTGGAATGGTTTTGGATGGTTTGGGTGGCTTTTAAAGGGGTGCACGGTTTGGGCACAATTAGTGGAAACCGTGCGGATTCCCCAGGAAACCGTGCAAGGGAGACAGTAGGTTTCACTTGGCCTGTGCACGGTTTTCCAAACTATGCAAGGAAACTGTGTGGACCCTTGCCCCCGAGCCAGTAGTGTGCACACGGTTAGCGCACGGTTTTCCAAACCGTGTGGCCACTTAAAAATAGATTTATAATTTATGGGCTCCCTTGGGCTTAAACTATTTCACCCCAATATTCCTTCCACTCGACCCTCACTCGGGATTTTGGGTTCTCAAGTTTTTAGGGTGCTCTCCCACTCGATTTGGAAGCATTTCAAATGGGTTTCAAGGCGGTTTGAAGGTGGTTTCTCCTGGGTAAGTCTTCTACCATGGTTTCTTTGTGTTTTACTCTAGATTTGCTCTTCCCTCCTTCATGGTTTTCTAGATCTACACTTGTTGTGTGTAGATCTAGGGTTGTGGTTTCCTTGGATGATGATTTTAAGGCTTTTGAATGTTAGGGAAGGGGAATTAGAGAGGTTTCAGTGGTGCATTAGCCAGATTTGTGGTGCGATTGACCGTGGGTGGATTTCATGAGAACTCTTAAGGTAGGTGGATTCTCTCTCAACTCCACTTGGTTAGAACTAGTGGTTCCTTGTTACAATGAATTTTTTTTCTGAATGTTAATTGTGAATTGTTATGTGAAATGGGTTGGAAATACTTTGTGGATGTATTTGGGATATTTTAAAAAGGGGTTTTTTCGGTTAAAAACTATTCTTGTGGAATTTAAACTGGAGATTTTAAAATTGGATACTATGGTTGAATGTGAAAATGATCGATGTAAATGGTTTTCAATAAAAGGGTTGCTTTATTGAAAATCTTTTTTGGAATGGAAAATTGTTTTCAATAAATGGGTGATTTATTGAAGTGGATGGATATACGATGGAATTGGTTGATTGCATGTTGTTGCGACCTTGGTTGGATATATGATTGGCTTTGGCTTGTTTGAATGTTGTGTGGAAGTGGAAAGAAGTACCACTGTAAAAAGGGGTTGGATAGTGGATGAAAGGGCCACCATCAATGGTAAGTTGATGGGAAGTTCCGCTTAGTGTGAATGGGTGAACAGGTCGGACGAATGCTCCACCATTTGGTTTTTTGGTTGTTTTGGTTGTTTGTTGTGCATTGATTTGCAAGATGAAATTGTTGTGCTAATGTATAAATGGTGGAATAGTTTGCGGCTTGTTTTATGGATTTCCTTCGGTTTCACGGGTTGGTTGTGATGGCTTGGTAAGATCATGGTTGGATTAGGGTAATGGTTGCACTTGTGATTATTTTATATAAACTGTTTTATATAAATCTGCTAATGATTTTATCCTAGTGGAGTGTGTAGGGAAGTCATTGGGGAAATCCTACTGAGTTTTAGTACTGACCCCCTGGTTTGGAACATTGGTGTGTTTTTAGATATCGTATACCATGACGTGGGTAAAGGTAAGGCATCAACCTCCTTTAGTGGTGCATAGTGATGTCTTGGTGGAGCGTGGAGCATGGAGCTAGGTGTGATGGTGTGGAGGTGTCATGGCTCGTGGTGATTTGGTTGTTTAGTTTCCTCTTGTACTCTGATGTTGGTGTACATGTCTAGTTGTATGAGTTTGTGGTTGTATTGTGGAATAACTTGGATGTTTTTGGGAATACATGTTTGGGTTTTCTTGACATGCATCATATAGTGGAAGTTAGTGGATGGTTTGGTTGGTTTTGTCTTAAGGGAAAATCATTCCCCAACTTGATCTTGAAGCCCTCAACATTTATTGCCAGCCTTTGGAATCTTGGGAACGTCGCTTAAGGCCATGTAGCCCTCACATCCTCCTCAAGACAATGAGGTAGGGCCGAGGTGTTACAAGTTTTATAAGTTTGTTCGTTCCTTTGGAGTTGATTCTCGGATTTGGTGTTGACATTCGTGGTGTTACATTCCATGTTTCGGGATGGTAGCAAGGCGTAGGAATGGTGGAACATTAGATGTATAATATAAAATGATGTAGCTAAACCTTTTATGCTATAATTCAAGTTACCATAGAGTTGGGTACATAAGTGTTTTAGAGACACTTATAGGCATTGGATATCTCATTGTCATGGGTGTAGGCAATGAGATGAGAATGGCATGCATGGTAGAAATGGAATCCCACTAGGATGCATATATCATTGGGGTATAATGATTTATGATGTGATATGAATGTGTGAAATTGCAATGTGAATAAATTGGTATTTTGAAAATGGTTTTGTTTTCAAAATGGTGAAACATGGAACATTTGGAAATGTGGATAGCCTTGTTGTGATAGTGTTGTGTAAAGTGATTTGAAAACGGATTTCGTGATGTCTACGAAAGTGAGACTCATGGTTTTTTGTTTTTTGTTTATAGAAATGGAACCAGGTAGGCATCATAGAGACCAACCGGAGGAGGATGCTGAGAATGTGGTAGCACCTGTGCTTCAAGTGAACCAACAGCTAGTTCAAAGCATAGTGCAAGCTTTCCAAGCTGTGGAAAGTGGAATCAAAGTGGATAAACCAATACATGTGGATCATGAGGTTCAGTTTCAAAAGCAGAATCCACCCATCTTCTGGGGTGAGTCAGATCCAGAGAGGGAATAATCATGGATGAATATATTGAACATGATCTTCGAGTTCTTGGGAACTCCGGTAGAGTTAAATGTGATGTTGGCCACGTATATGTTATAAGATCTTTCCCTTTAGTGGTGTGAGTTAGTAGTCCTAGCCAAGACGGACCATGGTATGATGTGTGAAGGTATTGAGGAATTGTTTAATAAACAATTCTACCCACAGATGTTCAGAATTTAGTGTATGAATGATTTCTTCAGTTATAAGCAAGAGCTTATGTCTGTGACAGAGTATACAGCTAATTTTATGATCTTAGTGAAGTTTTCACCCGAGGTGGCGGGTAGTACATCATTGAAGGCAAGGAAATTTGAAGGGGGTTTAGGATAGAAATCCGTTCAAAGATAGAGGTGTTGTGTATAGGTGATTACACAGAGATGGTTAATAGAGCCTCAGTGGCTGAGCGGGGTTTGTTGGGCGCTCATGGCAGAGGAATCGTGGTGGTACCCATGGGGAATAGTGGGAATTGTAACACCAGGTTTAAGAGAAGGAGGGACACTTATTCCAAGGGCAGGAATATGGCATATAAAATGATGGCATGATCGGTAAATCTTCCTCCGATGTCCCAGTGCAAGACGGGATGCTTTTAGTGTGGTTCTTCGAGTAAAATCAAGCAGGATTGTACGACACAACCTCGAGCATGTCATAATTGTAAGCATATGGGGAAACTATAGCGTTATTGTCTGAATTCTCTAAGGTCAGTTGCACGTTACACTCCTCAGGGATCGTAGATGTCATATGCTTTGACGAGGCGGGGACAACAACATACCCCTCGTTAGTAGAGTAAAGTGGGTCATGGTGATTCTCGGAATACCAAGACGCCTCAGCAGGGCAATAAAGAATAGAGTGTAGCATGAAAACATGTGTTCAGAGCAGAGCCGGTTGTGGTGGATGATCAGTCCGGACCATCTACGGTGCGAGGTATTATTCTTTTAAATTCTACCTTGATGCAAGTGTTGTTTGATACGACTGCTTCACACTCTTTTTTTTGCTGCACGTGTGGTTGGTTTTCTGGGTTTAAGGGTAGAAATGATCCCCTCGGTTTTGAAACATAAAAGTCCTCTGGGTCGAAGAGAGTGTTGATCGATCTTATTTAGAGGATGTTGTATCATTGTGGTAGAAGTTAATATAGTGTGGAATTTCTCAATGCTTGGGATGGATGGCTATGATGTAATGCTGGGAATGGATTGATAGGTGGCGTTTTGAGGATCACATTGATTGTGATGTGCGAACATTGGATTTTATGACACATGATGGTGTTAGACATCTCTTTAGAGGAGTGAGGCATGAATGGAAGGGTGCAATGGGTTTGTTGGCACTAGTAGTGGGTATGTAATCGTATCAGTTGGTGGTGTTGTCATTGGAATTAGTATACGGTGTTGAGTATAATATTCTTCCAGCAGAGGTGGATCAGTTCATGGATGTATTTCTTGAAGAATTATCTGGGATACCTCTTGTAAGAGAAGTGAAGTTTATGATTGATCTCCATTTGTGGACCAGCCCTATCTCACTTCTGTCTTATCAGATGGCCCCAAATGTATTGCGGGAATTGAAATTCCAGTTGGAAGAGTTAGAAAAAAATGGTTTGTCCAGCCTAGCATGTCTCTGTGGGAAGCACCGGTGTTGTTTGTGAAAAAGGAGGATGGAACTTTGAGGATCTGTGTTGAGTATCGTAGAATTAACCATGTTACGATAAAGAATAGATATCCAATTCCACAAATTGATGATTTTTTCTACTAGTTGAGGGGAGACCAGTGGTTCTCTAAGATCGACCTGAGGTTGGCATATTATCAATTGTGGTTGGGAAAGGAGTATATTCTTAAAACATATCTCAGAAGTAGATATGTCCAATATGAATATGTGGTTATGCCCTTTGGTCTAATGAATGTACCAATGGTGTTTATGTCATTAATGAATCAGATATTTTATAGATATTTGGATTTATTTGTGGTGGTATTTGTAGATGATATTCTGGTGTATTCGATGACAAGGGTGGAGCATGAGCAGCACATGACGACTGTTCTGGGGATCCTGATGGATCAACGGTTGTATGCCAAATTGTCAAAGTGTGACTTTGGATACATGAAGTTCATTTTCGTGGCCATGTGATTTCTGAAAGTGGTGTTTTAGTGGATCTAGAAAAGATAGAGGATGTTATCTCGTGAAAACCGTCAAAGAATGTGTTTGAGATACAGAGTTTTCTTGGTCTAGCTGGGTATTATTGGCATTTTGTTTGTGATTTTTCATGTTTGGATTCACCGATGATATCTTTGACTAGGAAAAATGTCCAATTCCAGTGGAATGAGCAGTGTTAGCAGTGTTTCGATGAGCCAAAGGGTTGTCTTACATCAGCACCAATTTTAGTTTTTCCAGAACCAGTAAAAGGGTATGTGGTGTATTACGATGAATCAGGATCAGGGTTGGGGTGAGTTCTCGTGCAAGGGAATCATGTGGTTGTGTATGGCTCACAGATGTTGAGTGTGCCTGATAAGAACTACCCAAATCATTATTTGGAGTTGGGAGCAGTGGTCCATGCTTTGAAAGTGTGGGGTCATTATCTCTATGGTGAGAAATTCATGGTATACACAGATCATAAGAGCTTGAAGCACATTTTCTCAGAAAGGTATTTGAACCTGAGGCAAAAGATATGGATGGAATATCTACAGATGATTTATTTTGACTTAATGTACACACCAAGTAAGGGAAATTCAGTGGAAGATGCATTATGTAGGAAATCATATTCTCTAGAGGTAAAATAAGCATCATACCAGTGCATGTTGATGCCGGTTATAGACAATATGTTGTTGGAGTGTGAGGACCAGGGCGATAGAGTGGTCTTATTTCGGGTTTTGTTTATTCTTGACTTGGTTGGCTTGGTTAAAGAGGCACATATATCTGATTCTGAGTGTGTGACCACAGGGTCGAGAGTCAATGGTGGGGCGACCATTGAGGGCTGGAAACTAAATAGAGATTCAGTTTTGTGTTTTCAAAATCAGATGGTTGTACCAGTTGCTTGTCTGGAGGATCCTCTCAGGGTGTATCATCAATCCAGTTGGGCAGTTCATCTTGGAATTTTGAAAATGTATAATGCGTTAAAACCACAGTTTTGGTGGGATGGTATGAAAAGAAGAGTGGCTAGGTTTGTTTCGAGATTCTTGACTTGTCATTATGTCAATGCAGAGCATCAGAGGCCAGCATGAATATTGCATTCATTACCAATATTTGTTTGGAAGTGGGAGCAGATAGCGATGGATTTTGTCACAGGACTCCCAAAAATGGTCAGAAAGCACGATGCCATCTAGGTGATAGTGGATCGGCTAACGAAGTCGGACCATTTCATCCCGATTCATGTATCTTAGATAGTGGAGGATCTGTCAAAAATCTATATCTGGGAGGTGGTAAAGAGTCTTGGTGTTCCATTTTCAATTGCATCAGATAGATATCTGAGGTTTACATCTCATTTATGGAAATCCTTATAGCATGCCCTTGGAAATCAGTTGACGATGAGTACGGAGTATCACCCTCAGACGCATGGTCTATACGAGAGGACGATACAAGCTTTGGAGGATATGTTGCGGGATTCTGTCATGGATTTTGGTGGCTTGTGGGAGGATCATTTGTTGTTGGTTGAGTTCTCGTCCAATAAAAGTTATCATCCATACCTACATATGGCTCCGTTTGAAGCATTGTATGGGCGGCCATGTCGTTCTCCACTATGTTGGGTGGAACCGGGTGAGTCCTCGATGGTTGGACTGAGCCTTATCCAGGAGATGACGGAGAAGATCAAGCTGATTAGGAAGAGAATGGAGATAGGTTAGAGTCATCATAAATCATATGCGGATCATTGTCGACGGTCGTTGTCATTCGAGGTGAGTGATCATGTGTTCTTGAGGTTCCCTCCTAGGTTGGGACATCGTCGGTTTGGGAAGTAGGGAAAGTTACCTCTAAGGTATATTGAGCCTTTTTTGATTCTTGAGTGGGTTGGTGAGGTGTCTTATCACTTGGTTTTTCCACCTAGGTTCAGTGCGTTGCACAATGTGTTTCATGTGCCGCAGTTGAAAAAGTATTAGCCAGATCGTGACCATGTGATTCGATGGGATCATGTTGAGCTAGAATCAGATGCTTCGTTGGTGCACGTGCCAGTGCAGGTTGTGGATAGGATAGAGAAAGTCATGCATGGTAAAAGAATTGGTTTAGTTCGTGTGTTGTGGAAACATGGTCAAATTCAAGAGGATACTTGAGAGCGAGAGAAAGAGATGGTCGAGCAGTGGCAAGAACTCTTTCTCCAAAGGGGGGGATCACTACATTCCGAGGATGGAAAGTCCAATGGTGGGGAGAATGTAGAATCCCAGTTTTGAGGTATGTGTCATTTTTTATGAATTTTTATGTGTTTAAAGTGCATGGGATGAGTTGGGAAGTGTTTTGGAGAGTTTGAAATGGTTTTGGATGGTTTTGGAGGGTTTTAAAGGGCTGTACGGTTTGAGCATGATTAGTGGAAACTGTGCAGATTCCCTAGAAAACCATGAAAGAGAGAGAGTAGGCTTCGCATGGGCTGCACATGGTTTTCCAAACCATGCAAGGAAACCATGTGGACATTTTCCCCCAAGGCAGTAGCGTGCACACATTTAGCGCAAAGTTTTCCAAAACGTGCGGGATAACTGTGCAGCCACTTAAAAATTGGGTTATAAGTTCTGGGCTCCCTCGGGATTAACCTATTTCACTCCAATTTTTCTCCCACTCAATTTTCACTCAGGATTTTTGGTTCTCAGGGGTTAAGGGTGCTCTCCCACTTGATTTGGAAGCGTTTCAAAAGGGTTTTAAGGCGGTTTGTAGGTGGTTTCTCCCGGGTAAGGCTTCTCTCATAGTTTCTTTGTGTTTTCCTCTAGATCTGCTCTTACATCCTTCTTTGTTTTCTAGATATACACTTGTTGTCTGTAGATCTAGGGTTGTGGTTTCCTTGGATGATGATTTGAAGGCTTGTGAATGTTATGTAAGGGGATATAGAGAGGTTTTGGTGGTGCGTTCTCCGAATTTGTGGTGCAATAGTTCATGCGTCGATTTCTCAGGAACCGTAAAGGTAGGTGGTTTCTTTCTCGACTCCACATGGTTAGAAGAAGTGGTTCCTTGTTAAAATTAATTGTGATTTTTGATGCGAAATTCATTGGAAATCATTTATGGATGTTTGGGGATATTTGGAAAATGGGGTTTTTATGGTGAAATGCTATTCTTGTGGATTTTAAAATGGAGATTTTAAAATGGGATACTATGGTTGATTTTGAAAATGATTGATGGAAATGGTTTTCAATAAAAGGGTTGTTTTATTGAAATGTTTTTTTGGTATGGAAAATGGTTTTCAATAAATGGGTGATTCATGGAAGTGGATGGATATTCCATGGAATGGGTTGATTTCATGTGGTCATGACCTAGGTTGGTTATATGTTTGGTTTTTATGGTTTGAATGTTGTGTGGAAGTGGCGACAAATACCACTATAAAAAGGTGATGGATAGTGGACGGAAGGTCCACCATCAATGTTAAGTGGACGGGAAGTGCCGCTTAGTGTGAATGGGTGAACGGGTTGGATGGAAGCTCCACCATTTGGTTGTTTGGTTGTTTTGGTTGTTTTTTAAGCATTTATTTACAATATGGAATTTTTGTTCTAATGTATTAATGGTGGAATGGTTTGTGGATTATTGTATGGATTTCCCTTGGATGCTTGGGTTGGGTGTGATGGCTTGGTAAGATCATGGTTGGATTATTGTAGTGGTTGCACTTGTGATTATTTTATATAAACTATTTTATGTAAATGTGATAATCGTTTTATCCTAGTGGCATGTGTAGGGAAGTCATTGGGGAAATCCTACTGAGTTTTATTACTTACCACTTGCATTGGAACGTTGGTGTCTTTGCAGATGTTGTGTACCGTGACGTGGGCAAAGGTAAAGCATCAACCTACTTTTGTGGTGCATTGTGATGTCTTGGTGGAACAAAGAGATTTGAGCTAGGTGTGGATCTATGCAGGTGTCATGGATCGCGGTGCATTGGTTATTTATATTCCTCTTGTACTCTAATGTTGGTGGACATTTCTAGTTGTATTAGTTTGGGGTTGTATTATGGAACAACTTGGTTTTTTTGGGAATACATGTTTGGGGGTTTTCTTGAAATGCATCATACAATGGATTTTAGTGGATTGCTTGGTTCGTTTTGTCTTAATGGAAAATTGTTCCCCAACTTGGTCTTGAACCCCTCGGCACTTATTTCAAGCCTTTGGCATCTTGGGAACGTCACTTAAGTCCACATATCCATCACCGCCTCCTCAAGCCAATGAATTAGGGGAGGGGTGTTACACACCATGTTTGGACTCAAGTGGTAGTGATGATATACCATGCCTATAGTGATTCATGGGTTCTTGTGAGGATCACCATGGATGGAATTATAGGGTGTTTTTATATTATACGTGGAGAGATACCTAGATTCCAAATAAATAATTCCATGGATGGGATCAGGTTTATTAATGAATAAGAGATGAAACCGTTTATATGATGCATCTACCAAGACATGTCACAAGATTAAATTCAATCTTTGTGTGACACCCTATGGATGGTCGGTTTAGGAATCCTTTGATAATATAACTATAGGTGATGCTGGGATATGTGCCAGATCCAGAGAATCATTAATTTAATAATATTGAATCCTTAAATGAACTTGAGTATAAATGATAGAAGACAAAATTTTAAATTATAGACATTCCTTATAAATGAAATTGGTTAATTGAATTGGTTATTAGATAAGAACATGGTATTTTTAGGACGTCTAATTTTAGTAAATCCTATTTTATTTCGTTAATGCATGCACACTATTTCTATTATATTCACTAACTTGATGGAACTATGAATTTTTTGGTTTTATACTGGGATTTAGTCTCACACTCTATAAGGGCCATCCTTCGGTACCAGAATAGTGTAGTTGATTTCTTGTATGGATATGGTAAAATGCTTTGATACAAGTTCCTATCTACTACTTAGTAGTAGGGTAGCATGGAACCAATGTGATTCTTGTGATTCTAGATGGGATAATTTGTTTTCATTTTTGTACTTTTATACATGTATTGTATTTTACTATTTTGTACTAATATTAACAACATTGTAGAGACATGTACCATCATCATTGTATATGAGATTCCTTTTGGTATTTAGATCTATTACTATAGTAGATTTTTTTCCGATTGTCTTCCAAATTTAGAGACTTTCCTTTTATCAATTTTCCACTATGTTTCACTCTTTTGATGAGGGCATGGTCTCCATACAGACACTCCTAGGCCCTCCCTACTATCTAGAATCCTATGGAATTTGGGGAGATATCCTTGAGGAGTTATGGCTATCTAGATTCTAGGTACTATTCAGTAGAAATATGGTCTTCAATGATACATTTATTAATGTAACATCAATAAAAAACAAAAGAAAATTAACCAATTAAGAAATTATTTTAATTTTTTTTTTAAATTAATGAAATTATGTGGAAAAATAGTTAAATATAAATCCACATAAAATTGACCCAGAAAATGATTTTTCGTATCCTTAGGAATAAAATTATCCAAAATTATTGGAATAAAATGAATATCAGACATGAAATATTTTTGGGGAAGAAAAAATCATTTCTCAAAAACAATTGAACCATTGTATTTTCATCAATTAGTTAATGATGTTACCCAAAATAAATTAAATTCTTTTCCATTAGAAAACAAATTCCTATTTTACAAAAATTAATGAATATAAAATATGAAAACATATTAAAATCACTTCAATATGCATTCTCATGATAGTGAAAACTTACATTTACCTCTAGGAGAAATGATTCACCTAATTTAAAACCAAATAAAATAGTAATTCTATTTAAATGAGTGATATTTATGATTTAAACAGATTTTAAATAACTCATCCATCAGATCAATGAATACAGGTATATGTTCAACTTAGATTTGGGTTTTTAATTTATAATTTATTTTAATGCATGTCTTATGAATCTTAATCAAAATTCCTAAATTTAAAGGAAATGATAATTATATAACATTCAAAGATTATTTTACCAATGTGAATTATTTTTTAGTAGGGAAAAGAATTTAATTTAACCAACTATATCTAATGGGTATTATAATATTAATATCTCTACACAACATTCCAACTTTAATAAAAAATTAAAATAACTGAAAATGATTTATTGAAACCTAAGGAAATAAATCATGAAAAAATTGATGGGTATTTATTGGTTCATACTGTGGAGCTATTTTTACTATTTTAATATCCTCCCCGCACAGTAAATATCAAAATTTTCCTCATTATTGAATCCATGGTTTAGAAACATGTTAATTAAATATTAAAATTCAAAACAGATTTGGAAACTCAGTTGATGAATACCATGAATAAAATTATTATAGTAAATATCTATATTGGGTTTCTACAAAAAAAAACAATTAATATCTCAGCACATGAATAATAGTTTAACACTGGTTACCACTTTAAAGATTCACACAACTGTGGAATGTGTAATCTAGTATATGTTCACTAAGGTTTTCATTAAAAATTATGGAAAAGGAAATATATATTCAACACGGAATTAAAATAAAATAACTCCATGTAACCAATTTAATGGTAGAAACCATCCTATTTTACTGAAAAAATTACATGAAGAAATCAACAAGTACAATATTTAATAAAAAAATTAACTTCCAAAGATGCGAAAACAACAAGAAGAATTTATGCTCATGAAAAATGAGAAGAATTGTATATTAAATTATATGGATTTATAATATTTATTCCACATGAAATTAATTTTAATCCCCAATTATTCACTATGATAATGTTCTATTGTTGATAATTTAACATCCTAAATATGGAATCAAATAAAAAATTTAATTAATGAGAATTTCATCTTGAATAAAATAAAAATAGAGATTAAAAATATAAGAAAGATGACTCAATATTATCTATCTTATAGCTTCTATTGGTCAATAGAAATTTAATACGACATTACCAAAAGAGGAGAGCATCTCCAAGTTAGTACCTCATGGTTAAAAGCTAGAAAAATACCTTCTTCAATATCATTAAATTCAGAAAAATAAAATTCTATAATGAAAAATGAAAAAACTGACACTAAAAAAGGTTCGTACCTAGACCAAAACCTATTCTGAATAAAAAAATTAAATTTATGGGAAGAAAAAACATATATTATTCAAAGGTATCTAACATCCAATAACAATAACTCCTCCCTTGAAGGTTCATTATTACCTCCCCAAACTATTTTCAATAAATGTCCATTTATAGTGAATGGGTCATCATTTCATGGATTTAAAATCTATACGACTTCAAAAGGGATAATGTGAGTTACATTAAAAGTACCACCCCATTTGGAATGAAATTTACTTATGAAAATATTCAGCAGTGAGTTTTTCAATAACACCTTATCTCTAATGTGAATCCTTTTATTCCAAATCATCTTATCATCCCTAGCCTTGGGTTTCTAATTAAATATCCTAGAAATTTAATAGGCACTATCTTTTATTTCTTCTAATTATTTCAAAAAGAAACATCCTCACTTTTCCATCCTCAGATAGAATCAGATTTCAATATCTAAAAACTAAAAAAAGTTTATGCTCACCCTCTATGGGAAAATAAAATGCTCTTCCAAAAAGTATCTTATATAGTGATATCCAAATTGGAGTCTTATAAGTAGTCCTATATGCCCACAAAGCATCCCCAAGCTTTATAATCCAATATTTTTCATATGAATTAATAATTTTACCAAGATTATTCATGATCTATCATTTTTCGTACATCATCCATTATATTTTTGAGTATGATAGGGTGTATACACCTTATAACTAATTTAGCACCCGGAATTGTTTGGCATCCCAGAAAATTATATAAGCCTATTTCCACTATTCCTTAAGTATACCTCCATGTACGCCAAAGGCCACAGACTTGTAGAAAGTGAGTAAATGGTGATAGTCAAAAGAATATACACATTAGTGATGATATAGTAATGATCTATTAAAATAGAATGCACTGAAAAATAAAAACTAAATTGTCACTAGATCAGTAACCCACCCATGTTTGCAGTACACATAAACACAATCAATAGTAATATCAATAATCTCATAAAAACCATTTGTAGAATTAAAATCACAACAAAACCTTTGTAGATACTAAATAAAATCATGAAACAATGAACATTCTTATAATACAATATGCAGAATGGTCTCAAATGGTTGACCACATCACATACATATAATTGAGTGGTGATTCAAAAAGAAAAGTCAAAAAGAAACTCCAAATGAGGAAAGAACCCATGACCCCCACCTTCTATCCCATGGACAAGTTCTAATCAGTAAGGTCTAACTCCTTAGGTAGAACCATTACATTAATGAAATTCTATAAATTATACACACATCCCAGAAGGATAATGTAATATTTTAGAAAGAATCTTAGTAGGCCACCACCAAAAAGTGACCACCTCAAATATGTGATTAATTAATTTTGTCTAAGTAATAAATATAACTGAATAGAGCACATTCATAACAATAGCCCACTCCACCTGTGCTCAACATCCACAACCGTGAAATTACCTAATTGGACCAACGTTGGGATACCGTAGTTGAGAAGATACTTAGCCTATGCATAAGGCACCCCGCGATGTAAATCATCCTAGGTGAAGCCTCCTGTTCCACCTATAATAAAATTACCCAAAACCCCATTCCAAAAAAAACCTCATTTAGTTCAATATTCGACACCATGAAGGTTTTCCCTAATAATGGATTAATTTTCCCTCGGACCTCAGCTCATATGATAGCCCATCATCTTGGATCACAACATTCGGGGGATAACGATAAATTTTCTTCAAATAATATCACTATCTTGTCAATAGATGATTTCTTGGGGGGAAAATAATTTTTATCATCCCAAATATCCTTTCTTAATGCCCTCAAGAATGAAGAGCTTCAGTACCCAATGGGAAGTCTCCACACTGTCAACTGATGTCTCCACACAATCCCCATGGATTTCAAATGAACGAACCTCCAACAATTTCCTTATGTCGCATCTACTGAAGGCCTCTACGCACCTGAGATTTTGATACCACCTCATCAATTGAGTCTTATTTTGTTCACATGACTTCAAATGGTACATTGTCCAATACAAGTGCGTGGAAATCACAAAATAATCATGTAAAAAAATCATCTCGCACATTGTTCCTCTACAACCATGCTGCACCATCAGATGGTCAACACCATGTAACATCACACATGCATTTCCAATGACATTATGACCATGTCGACTCAATGCGATGAATGAGTCAACCATCATGTAATGGAGATTAACCAAAAATATATATCCCAGGCCACACCCATCCTAAAAAGAAGACCATTTTTGTCCATATTTCCAACTCCATCTCGATCCTTAAGTTGATCCTTCCATGTCCCCTTGGAAATAAGTAATTCAATATAAGAAAATCATACAAATAAATCAAATTTAAAACAACACACAGACCTAATATTAAAAAGGGAAAAAATATTCTCACATGGAATAAACTATTTGTAATCTTGTATCAGCATGGTCATAAGCATCTCACATGGTTATTTTAATTAGTTAAAAAAAATATTTTAAATTTATATTGTATCTCTCAGACTAAAAAATAGAGTTCTCAATGTATCACCTCAAATATAACCAGAAAATAAAAAAATATAAGAACCACCAACCCTATGTTGGTAGACATATGTTCATCTCATCTTAGCCTCTAGCTTGAGCTGAATTGGAGGAAATAAACATTTTAGATGAACACCCTAAAAATTAGGTAAGTCAGGTTGCTCATATTTAGTGGTCCATATGGTGATAGAAAAGTGAAAAAGAAGCAAGAGGAGTTGGATACGCACTGATACATACATAATACCATAGATGAATTGGGAAAAGGATCTCAGATGATTAATCTATCTCAAATGATATGGGATGAATAAAATCAGATAAATCACCCTATTGTGAATGACCGAATGATAAAGGATGAGAAAATATGAAATAGGGTAGGTGGAAAAAAATTCTTGAACTTTTAATGGTACCTACAGTAGATTCACATCAGTTTGAAAACTGTTCAATAACCGTGTGACACCCACTATCAATGATCCAGGCCTAGACGATTCATGTGCATAGTTTTCAAAACCATGCACAATCTGGGTTTGATCCCTCTATCAGATGTTTCACACATTCCCTCATGACCATTAAACCCCTCCTACATGGCATTGATAACCGTTAACATTAGATATTGAGGACTGTATGGTTTCTCATTATAGGCCACATGGTTTATCTATATTGTGTTCCCCAGTATGAGCACCCCAAGATGTTTGGGTTTTTAGCCATTGATGGATCCAAAACTGAACCAAAATCTTGAAAAGAATTATAAGAGTTAAGAATCATCTAAAAATGTATATGGTCAAAGGAACCTTCATAATTCAGTTACAATAAATAGGAAAATAGTTATTCTACCCACCAAACATTGAAAATACCTAATGAGAGAAGAAATCAATCCGCTCAAAAAAATCCTAGGATGTTATAATCTCTCCTCATTAAAATAGATCATCCTTAAACTATAAATAAAAATTAATATATGGTACTAGAAACACCCATATATTTGAAATTTACTATAACTACCCCTGTCTAAAGGGTACATGAATACCACATAAAGGAATATCCAACTTAGGTGTTACCTACACAGGTCACAATCTAACCCTAAAACTACAAAAAAAATTGATGGTCCACAAAACATCCTCATACTCGAATGCCCTTCCCTAACACATCGTCACACCAGCACGTCATCAGGTAATTCGGTGTCATTCCTAACACCCATTATGTTCCACATCTCATCAGATGCATTCCTTGTGTCCTAATTCCACATGACACTTGTGAGGTCCCACATCTTAGCAGAAGCCCCTAATAATTCCCAAATTCTCCCACCTAAAATAATTCATGCATCATATTGATGTGAAAATTCCTATTAACCTCACATAATCCTTCATCACATTGATTATCAGTTGCCAATGTGCCTCAAAAGACACACAACCAACAATACTCATAATTGTGGTCAATTTCCCGCAACTCTCTCACACACACACAGATATATATATTAGGCATCCAAGATGATTCCAACCCTAGAACCATTATCTAGTTGGTCCATTTATATATCCCATTCACCTCAATTAACCAAAAAAGTCAAGCCTCTAAAAATTACATTAAAAAATGAAACATAATTAGACATGGTTAGGCCCACAACGTACCTCTAACCATAATGGGATCACCAACCTCCTCCAACCCTTGTCTATCCATGGTGTTAAACTACCGTGATGATAAACTACCTGATGCCTAACCACCACGTGTTTCTTCCCCATCCATGAACCACTAACCCCAATGTTGGGTCCCAATGTATCTGCTAGAAGCACTACATGTAGCTGACTCTTTGCTACCAGCTCTTAGAGGTGCGCTTGGTCTTATATTAGATCCCAGAGTTCACCCCAGTCCCTAGTTTCACGGTATCATAGAAGGAATACTAAAAAATATATCTAGATTTTCAACACGATGGATTCCTCTACAGTCCTTTGACACCCGAAGAAAATGCATCCGTATATGTCCTGGATTGCCACACAAGAATCACACCATCAATGATTCACTCTAAGGTGGACTTATTGAGTTCCTAGCCTGATTATCCTGCTAGAAGTCATATAAGGCCCCAGCCTTAAACCTTACTTAATCTTGAGTTATTACAAGATTACACATTGAGGATCTTTTCAGGTTTAGAGTTTTAGAGAATTAGATCATGAAACTTGCATTACATTCCACATTTAAACAAAGTGGTTACATAAAAGACAATATTCATTCTTCCCATCAACGGAAACCTATTTAAAATAAAACACGGATTCTTTCTTGACACATCCTTGACACTATAATCACATCATCTACCTTTCCCTTGACCTGTGAAAAACATTTCAAAAACTTGTGATGAGCATAAAAAGCTCAGTAAGGGTTATAAAAATATGGAAAGGAAACATGAGTTCATATATACATGAGAATGAAATCATACTTTACCCATAAAACATAGGCACTTTGACATACCTCATCAAACCATGAATAAATCATAGAAAACATAAGACATAAAGGTAACTTGAGGCATTCATAACATTCTTACGTAGGGAGTAACCCTCTTGGTTACGTTTGGAATACCCATCATAGTATATTCCCTAAATCTCTTCGGAGAAACCTTAACGTTTCACTCAATCGCGTTACCCAATGCATTGGAGAGCTATATCGGGCTCACCCGCCCATAGTTTATCACGGAACCACCCGTTCTTCATAACAATGCCCAAGAACCATAACATAATCGTATCACATAAACATGAATATAGGAAACATAACATTTCCACATTTCAATCACAATATAACATTTTAGGATATTGAAATAATGAATCCATTCAAAAAGAAACCATTTCCAAAACCATTTAAAACATTTAATAAAGAGATTTTTGAATCAAAGTGTCCCATACCACCTTGAAGCTTTTAACATTTTAAACCATTAATATCCATATAAATAAATCCTTAAAACAATTTTGAAAACATGTATATTAATAAGAACAAATAATTAAAACATTTAAAATGATATTTTGGTTAAAGGGGTTTTACCAAAATTAGAGACACTTGAATACAATAATCGAGGAATAAAATTTAGTCAGAACTTTATAATATCATGAGAATAAAAGGATTCATGATATAATACTCCAAAGGACAGTATATACACCATATAAGAGTGAATTGGTGCATAACAACAATGAACCCTCAATAGAAATGTCAAATGTGATGAAATCCCTTATAAAGAAGGTACTCTTAAATTAAGGACAAATAAATCTCAAAAATATGTGTGACAAATATATATACACCCAATATAAGTGGATATTAAGTGTAAAACAATAAAAGGTCAATCACACATATTCAATGGATGACATATTCAATGAGTACAAGTTGAACCCAAAGAAATCGAAATTGGGTTAAAAAGTTCCCTTGACAGCCTAACGGCATCACATCAAAATGAGTTGATGAGAGATAAAAAGTGTATCTCATCACTTGGACATAAAATTTACATCAATAAGGATGTATGAGAACATATCCCAACATAAAAATATGTAAATTAAAAGACCCAATAAAAGAATTCTTTTAAAAAAAAGGAGGGTGAAAGGTTCCCTTTCCGACTTGGGTATCTTTCAAAACATACACCCCATGAAAGAAAGACAATAGGTCATTGATGTAAATACTCATAAACAAAAGTATATTACACAAAGAGTAGAATAATGGGCAGTACATACACCACTCAATGGAATTTGTGGCAAATGTAGAATAAATCTCACGGGAATAAAAGTGAGATGAAAAATCCCTTACGAAAACTCGGCAGCCTAACGGCGCCACATAAAACTTCCGAATATGGATTGATGAGATCAAATAGGGTATCTCGTCACATTAAAATAAAATTTACAGCGAGAGGAATATAAAAGAACATCCCCCAACATTACAAAGAGGAGCTTAAAAGAAGTGACACAAAGGAGAGTACTCAAAAAAGAAAGAGAGAGGTTAGATCTCTTACGAAAGTTCGGCAGCCTAACGGCGCCACTCAAAACTTCCAAAATGGATTGATGAGAGATAATAGGGTCTCTCATCACATGAACATAAAAATTAAAGTAGGAGTAATATAAAAGAACATCCCAATCATAAGAAATATGAGCTTAAAAGAAATGACATAAAAGAGTGTACTTATAAAGAAAGAGAGTTGTAGGATCCCTTACCTCGGGTCCGACTTGACTCGATCGTTCTTTAATCTCCTGAATAATAAAATTGAGTTAATTTCTAATTCCTTAAGAACCTTTTTCAAGTTCATTATTACTTGTATACCACTTATTACCATGTCATAAACATTATGTAATCATTTAAGTTAATAATATTTGTTTTGTCGATATTTGGTTCTTAAGTCGAAAGTGGACTTCTTACAATTACATGTTGTTCGTGTGGCCAAATGTTTATTATATCCAGAATTTTATTCATTATGTAGATATCATATATGTCATATATCCAGTACATGCATGCATTTATAACATTACATAATCATTTAGAGGTAAGAAATGAAATGCACCGTTCATGGAGACGGTAAGCCGTACGTACGCATGAACGCTACTTTCATTTCAATTTCGTATTTTATAGAATGGAATAATAATTATATAAAGGTATATTATAATTCCAGTATAATATCATATATAATATCATATTTCCATCCTTTATACATCCCACATATGGTATTTAACGAATCAAATCACTTTGAGGGGGCGGTAGTCCGCACTTCCTTAAATGAAGATATCGCGTATACCCATAATGGAAGCCATAAAGGTAAGACAAAAATGAAAAATACAGAAGCATAAATAAAACATAAACATATTATATATCATATATAAAAATAGTGACATCATAATGGCCACCTTTGAAGGTGTTAAATGAGTATTGAACAATCATCGTTTCGGGAGGCAGAATTTCACCATCCACGGAAACCGTATGTTCTTTATCCATTTGATGTAGTTGTGTGAGAGTGTAGCTCGAATAAATCTTATAACAACATCCTAGTATATTTAAGATACTGGTTTTGTTACAAAAGAAGTAAAATAAAAAGAGTTTAGGGGGTTGGAGAAGCAAAATAAAACAAATGAACATGAGAGAATGAATTACCTTTAAAAGTGTAACTCCTTTTGATTTGAGCCTAAAGGCTTCCTTTGAAAGGATTCTGCCCAAAGGGAATCCTCTAGGGTGAGTAGAGGGATGTGGATAGAGTAAATGGGCAGGGGTTGGCCGAGCCAGAGGCTTGAGGAGTGTGTTAAATGAGGTAGAGGTGGGGGCCTTTTATAAGAGGAGAGGAGGAGCACTTTTGGAATGTAAAGAAATATTACTTTATTTGAAAATGTTTTTCGGTTTCAAAAGGTCCCACATTGATATAATTTGTGGATAAGGTGATAAGGCTTCGAAATCCACTCATACAATAAGTTTTGGACATGTGTAGTTCATAGATTTTACATTATCTTTCCATTTTATTTAAATCGTCAAATAGTGATGTCATCGCTGCATCATTATTATGTCATAAATAATTTAATTTATTTAATGTCTAAAAATTATAAAAAAAATACTATGATGTAGTAAATCGTTTTATCTTTCCAATGAATATTTATAATAAAAAATATGACTTGTATAACCTCACTTAAAAATTGTTTTAGTAAAACATATCATGTTTGTGTCAATTTTACTTTTACATTAAATAAAATGTTATTTATGTCATTTCCCAACCAAAGTGTCTCCATGGGGTCCCCAAGTTGGCCCATGGCTTGTCTTGGTCGGCCATGACTCACCCAATAGGTTTAGGACAAGTGTCATGGTGTTTTCACATTCTTATAAGATCATTTTTACCTTAAATTACACTAATTACCTCTAATCGCGATTAAGAACTTAATAAGTTACTATTCACCAAAAAATTATTATAATCTCATTGAACCACATTTTACTTCTTAATGACAACCATGTATGTCGGATTTTTTAAATTCAAAACACAATGATGGAAAAATTTCATTTAAACGGGAAATCATCTTTTATAAGTACCACTTAGTGGTTTCACTATTCATCAAAAATTGATGTTTTTCAGAAAAATCCCAAAAATTCACCCTAAGCTATATTTGATATTCTGAATTCAAAAATGAAGTCCGTTTTACAAAATTCAAAACATATAAGTCACATTAATTAATTTAATAATTAATTCCCGCTGTCATGACAAATAGCGTGTCTTATGAAACAATAAGTATCAAAAGATTGACACTAGTTTATGTCTGATTTAAAAGTGAAATTGATTCCAACGACCACTATTGGATTTAATGGTAAAAATATTTTCTAATTTCACTTTAAAACCAATTCAAAATATAATCTAATAATATAAATAAATTAGATTAAAAAGTGGTTTTGAATTAAAACACAACATTTTACACTATTCATTAAAAAAAAGAACTTTATCGGAAAGATACCAAAAATTTACACAAAGTAAATTTTGATGTCCCGATTCTTAATAAGAGTTTTATCTGGTCCAAAAGAATGTTTAAGAGTGAACAAAACTATATTTAATGACGGTTCTTCATCAAAAGGTGATAAGTGAACCTTTAGTGAAAACTAGGGCATATACGCCTAAAATTGAATTCTTTCCGTATTTTAAGCCTTTATCTTTTATTGTATAAATGTAAAAATATTTAAGAACATATATAATCATATTTTAGTTATTTCTATCCATTCCCGCCATTACAATGGCTACATGTTAACTACCATTTAGAATAATATTATTTTATTATTAGAGTGCAACGTAAGATTCCCAAGAAACTCGTTGTTGCGTGTTGGGTACGCCATCGAGCATAGCGTCCCCTTTAAAGTCATATTAATATTTTATTCACAAATATGGATAAATATGAAAATTTCATATTCATTATTTACCTGGGGTGTTACATCCTTCCCCCCTTTTGGGAATTGCGTCCTCGCAATTTTAAAATTGCGCTTGGAAACATCCTTGAAAGTCCCACATCGGAACAAAAGTCGGTAAAACAAACACTTTAAAATAAAGAAAGATAAGTACAAAGGTCACCCAAGTTAACCCATACTAGGATTCCAAGTATGAAAACATGGACATGGAAGAGAAAACATAGGTTCATGTTCTCATGGAGGGTGATAGAAAACATGTTTAGGAGAAATTTAACCATGAGAAAATCACAAACTTGTGATGGGTTAAACGGTATTCGATTCCCCAGTAGGAAAAGTTAATAGAAATTTTTTTTTTAAGTTACTTTTTATTGAGGAATTTATTAATAAGGAAACATAATCACTTATCATGTTGACTTTCATCTTTTATTAGATTCCTTAATCAAACTCATATTTTCTCCAGAAGGCGAGTATTTAGGAAGACTTGTTCACATTAAGAGTACTATAATCAACTTTTAGAAAATCACCTAATCCACAAAAGAGAACTATATAATTCCCATGTCATTAGACTTTAACCAAAACCAAAACCAATAAGGTTAGTACAAGATCAGATAATCCAGAAAAGGAGAACCCTTTATAAAAGAAAATCTATTCTTAACCTCCAAGATTTTTCAAACAAAACCCAAAGTTCAACGAGGACCATTCTATAAACAAATTTGTCCACTAAAATTCCTCAAAGTAAACCAATATAATATTGAAACCCAAATATTTGAAGGATTTAGTCACATAGTCTACCAAGTTAAATCGTAACATTTATCTCCAAACAATATCAGTTGCTCCTAAAGTCTCGTTTTGAAAAGTAATTAACCTAATCACATATCCTCCATGATAGGTTAATCATTTTCATAAATAACCCAAAATAAACTTACTCTTAATTCATTAAATCATATAACTAGAATGAATCAGTCAAACTAACCAGGGACTTCACGTAGTCCATTGGTAGGCGATAAATACCAGTCGCACTTTGGTTGTGGGTTCGATTCCCGCAGCTTTGTCCGACGCGACGGGTTGTCACACGGTCTGCGTGTTGTCCTTTTTTCAAAACTATATAATTCTTAAAACATTCCCCAAAATGAGATAAAATCTTCAAGAATAATCATAACATATTTTAACCTCAAGTTTATCTCATGCCCTTCATTTTCCATCATATCATATAATAACCCATAATTACCTCAAAAGTAAGGATCATATAAACCCTAATGGTTACCTTAATAATTATTACCTAAATTTCCTCATCGAGTTGGCCATCTCGTACATGATCCATTAGAGAACTCACCAAGGTTGAAGTGACTGATCATGACTCCATGATAGTTGGTTTAGAACAACTATGAGATTCCTCATTGAATCCCCCATCTCATCGAGTATCTTAATCAGAGAACCACCACAGTTTCCTTAAAACCCATTGTCACTTTGGTGCCTGCTAGATCCAGCCATTTACTAAAACCAAAAAGGTCAGTGTGAGTATATCAAAAAAACCATCATGTACTAATGAGTAAGATAGACAATAAGATATACTTACTCATTCACTTTATCTAAAACTAAGACTCTTTCTGAAATCCTAACCATTATGGTAATTGTCAATTATGCTTAAAGAATACCCTAACCTCTAAAGTTATCTAAACCGACCTTTGATACCAACTATAAGGCCCCAGCCTTAAACCTTACTTAATCTTGAGTTATTACAAGATTACACATTGAGGATCTTTTCAGGTTTAGAGTTTTAGAGAATTAGATCATGAAACTTGCATTACATTCCACATTTAAACAAAGTGGTTAAATAAAAGACAATATTCATTCTTCCCATCAACGGAAACCTATTTAAAATAAAACACGGATTCTATCTTGACACATCCTTGACACTATCATCACATCATGTACCTTTCCCTTGACCTGTGAAAAACATTTCAAAAACTTGGGATGAGAATAAAAAGCTCATTAAGGGTTATAAAAATATGGAAAGGAAAAATGAGTTCATATATACATGAGAATGAAATCATACTTTACCCATAAAACATAGTCACTTTAACATACCTCATCAAACCATGAATAAATCATAGAAAACATAAGACATAAAGGTAACTTGAGAAATTCTTAACATTCTTACGTAGGGAGTAACCCTCTTGGTTACGTTTGGAATACCCATCACAGTATATTCCCTAAATCTCTTCGGAGAAACCTTAACGTTTCACTCCTTCGTGTTACCCAATGCAATGGAGAGCTATATCGGGCTCACCCGCCCTTAGTTTATCACGGAACCACCCGTTCTTCATAACAATTCCCAAGAACCATAACATAATCGTATCACATAAACATGAATAAAGGAAACATAACATTTCCACATTTCAATCACAATATAACATTTTAGGATATTGAAATAATGAATCCATTCAAAATGAAACCATTTCCAAAACCATTTAAAACATTTAATAAAGAGATTTTTGAATCAAAGTGTCCCATACCACCTTGAAGATTTTAACATTTTAAACCATTAATATCCATATAAATAAATCCTTAAAACAATTTTGAAAACATGGATATTAATAAGAACAAATAATTAAAACATTTAAAACGATATTTTGGTTAAAGGGGTTTTACCAAAATTAGAGACACTTGAATACAATAACCAAGGAATAACATTTAGTCAGAACTTTATAATATCATGAGAATAAAAGTATTCATGATATAATACTCCAAAGGACAGTATATACACCATATAAGAGTGAATTGGTGCATAACAACAATGAACCCTCAATAGAAATGTCAAATGTGATGAAATCCCTTATAAAGAAGGTATTCTTAAATTAAGGACAAATAAATCTCAAAAATATGTGTGACAAATATATATACACCCAATATAAGTGGATATTAAGTGTAAAACAATAAATGGTCAATCACACATATTCAATGGATGACATATTCAATGACTACATGTTGAACCCAAAGAAATCGAAATTGGGTTAAAAAGTTCCCTTGACAGCCTAACGACATCACATCAAAATGAGTTGATGAGAGATAAAAAGTGTATCTCATCACTTGGACATAAAATATACATCAATAAGGATGTATGAGAACATATCCCAACATAAAAATATGTAAATTAAAAGACCCAATAAAAGAAGTCTTTTAAAAAAAGGAGGGTGAAAGGTTCCCTTACCGACTTGGGTATCTTTCAAAACATACACCCCATGAAAGAAAGACAATAGGTCATTGATGTAAATAATCATAAACGAAAGTATATTACAAAAAGAGTAGAATAATGGTCAGTACATACACCACTCAATGGAATTTGTGGCGAATGTAGCATAAATCTCACAGGAATAAAAGTGAGATGAAAAATCCCTTACGAAAACTCGGCAGCCTAACGGCGCCACATAAAACTTCCGAATATGGATTGATGAGATCAAATAGGGTATCTCATCACATTAAAATAAAATGTACAGCAAGAGGAATATAAAAGAACATCCCTCAACATTACAAAGATGAGCTTAAAATAAGTGACACAAAGGAGAGTACTTAAAAAAGAAAGAGAGAGGTTAGATCTCTTACGAAAGTTCGGCAGCCTAACAGCACCACTCAAAACTTCCAAAATGGATTGATGAGAGATAATAGGGTCTCTCATCACATGAACATAAAAATTACAGTAGGAGTAATATAAAATAACATACCAATCATAAGAAATATGAGCTTAAAAGAAATGACATAAAAGAGTGTACTTATAAAGAAAGAGAGTTGTAGGATCCCTTACCTTGGGTCCGACTTGACTCGATCGTTCTTTAATCTCCTGAATAATAAACTTGAGTTAATTTATAATTCCTTAAGAAACTTTTTCAAGTTCATTATTACTTTTATACCACTTATTACCATCTCATAAACATTATGTAATCATTTAAGTTAATAATATTTGTTTTGTCGATATTTGGTTCTTAAGTCGAAAGTGGACTTCTTACAATTACATGTTGTTCGTGTGGAAAAATGTTTATTATATCCAGAATTGTATTATTATGTAGATATCATATATGTCATATATATCCAGTACATGCATGCATTTATAACATTACATAATCATTTAGAGGTAAGAAATGAAATGCACCGTTCATGGAGACGGTAAGCCGTACGTACGCATGAACGCTACTTTCATTTCTATTTCGTATTTTATAGAATGGAATTATAATGATATAAAGGTATATTATAATTACAGTATAATATCATATATAATATCATATTTCCATCCTTTATACATCCCACATATGGTATTTAACAAATCAAATCACTTTGAGGGGGCGGTAGTCCGCACTTCCTTAAATGAAGATATCGCGTATACCCATAATGGAAGCCATAAAGGTAAGACAAAAATGAAAAATACAGAAGCATAAAAAAAACATAAACATATTATATATCATATATAAAAATAGTGACATCATAATGGCCACCTTTGAAGGTGTTAAATGAGTATTGAACAATCATCGTTTCGGGAGGCAGAATTTCACCATCCACGGAAACCGTATGTTCTTTAACCATTTTATGTAGTTGTGTGAGAGTGTAGCTCGAATAAATCTTATAAAAACATCCTAGTATATTTAATATACTGGTTTTGTTACAAAAGAAGTAAAAAAAACAGTTTAGGGGGTTGGAGAACCAAAATAAAATAAATGAACATGAGAGAACGAATTACCTTTAAAAGTGTAACTCCTTTTGATTTGAGCCTAAAGGCTTCCTTTGAAAGGATTCTGCCCAAAGGGAATCCTCTAGGGTGAGGAGAGGGCTGTGGAGAGAGTAAATGGGCAGTGGTTGGCCGAGCCAAATGCTTGAGGAGTGTGTTAAATGAGTTAGAGGTGGGGGCCTTTTATAAGAGGAGAGGAGGGGCACTTTTGGAAAGTAAAGAAATATTACTTTATTTGAAAATGTGTTTCGGTTTCAAAAGGTCCCACATTGATATAATTCGTGGATAAGGTGATAATTCTTAGAAATCCACTCATCAAATAAGTTTTATACATGTGTAGTTTATAGATTTTACATTATCTTTCCATTTTATTTAAATCGTCAAATAATGATGTCATCGCTGCATCATTATTATGTCATAAATAATTTAATTTATTTAATGTCTAAAAATTATAAAAAAAATACTATGATGTAGTAAATCTTTGTAGCTTTCCAATGAATATTTATAATCAAACATATGACTTTTATAACCTCACTTAAAAATTGTTTTAGTAAAACATCTCATGTTTGTGTCAATTTTACTTTTACATTAAATAAAATGTTATTTATGTAATTTCCCAACCAAAGTGTCTCCATGGGGTCCCCAAGTTGGCCCATGGCTTGTCTTGGTCGGCCATGACTCACCCAATATGTGTAGGACAAGTTTCATGGTGTTTTCACATTCTTATAATATCATTTTTACCTTAAATTACACTAATTACCTCTAATCGCGATTATGAACTTTATAAGTAACTATTCACCAAAAAATTATTATAATTTCATTGAACCACATTTTACTTCTTAATGACAACCATGTATGTAGGATTTTTGAAATTCAATACACAATGATGGCAAAATTTCATTTAAACGGAAAATCAGCTTTTATAAGTACCACTTAGTGGTTTCACTATTCATCAAAAATTGATGTTTTTCAGAAAAATCCCAAAAATTCACCCTAAGCTATATTTGATATTCTGAATTCAAAAATGAAGTCCGTTTTACAAAATTCAAAACATATAAGTCACATTAATTAATTTAATAATTAATTCCCGCTGTCATGACAAATAGCGTGTTTTATGAAACAATAAGTATCAAAAGATTGACACTAGTTTAAGTCTGATTTCAAAGTGAAATTGATTCCAACGACCACTATTGGATTTAATGGTAAAAATATTTTCTAATTTCACTTTAAAACCAATTCAAAATATAATCTAATCATATAAATAAATTAGATTAAAAAGTGGTTTTGAATTAAAACACAACATTTTACACTATTCATTAAAAAAAGAACTTTATCGGAAAGATACCAAAAATTTACACAAAGTAAATTTTGGTGTCCCGATTCTTAATAAGAGTTTTATTTGGTCCAAAAGAATGTTTAAGAGTGAACAAAACTATATTTAATGACGGTTCTTCATCAAAAGGTGATAAGTGAACCTTTAGTGAAAACTAGGGCATATACGCCTAAAATTGAATTCTTTCCGTATTTTAAGCCTTTATCTTTTATTGTATAAATGTAAAAATATTTAAGAACATATATAATCATATTTTAGTTATTTCTATCCATTCCCGCCATTACAACAACTACATGTTAACTACCATTTAGAATAATATTATTTTATTATTAGAGTGCAACGTAAGATTCCCAAGAAACTCGTTGTTGCGTGTTGGGTACGCCATCGAGCATAGCGTCCCCTTTAAAGTCATATTAATATTTTATTCACAAATATGGATAAATATGAAAATTTCATATTCATTATTTACCTGGGGTGTTACAAGTCATCTCGTCCTCACTTCCTATTGTATAAGGAAACGATTCTAACATCACCTGATGTTGTCACCCAGCTTCAGTAAGATCGATACATCAAACTATCCTCATATATGAGATCTTGATTCCATACCTCCTAGAATAAGGATATGTTAATTATATTTAACTTCACCCCAATGGAATTCCAGAAACAATCATAAAAATTCCTCACCCTTGAGGTCTCATCACCCACATACCCAGTGTGAAATGAGATAACAAAATGAATGTCGCTCCATAGTCCTTGAAATACATGTATTCCTATTGAAATTGTAACACCCGAGACTTTTATGTTATATAAATCATCAAAGAAATCTTTTTATACACACAACACTTGTTTGGCTTGCTTTACACGAAATCGCGAGTTCCCTCGATAGCTTGCATCGTACGCAATACCGAGTTTCACTAAACAACGATATACTATTAAAATATTATTAAAACTAGCTGTTATGAATAGTAATAACCAATTTTTGAAATTTTATAAATTTTATTTTTTAAAATGGACTTCATTTTTGGATTCGTAATATCAAAAATAGCCTAGGGTGAAATTTTGGTATTTTTCTGAAAACTTTCAATTTTGATGAATAGTGAAACCACTAAGTGGTAGTTAAACAAACTGAATTTTCCATAAAACTTAATTTCACCGCTTCTGTGAGTGGAATTTCGAAAATCCGAGGGACACAGTTGATGTCAGTAAGTAAAATGTGGTTCAATGAGATGAAAATAATTTTTTGGTGAATAGTAACTTTTTACTTTTTTTTACCACGGTTAAAATTAAATAGGGTAATTAAGGGTAAAAATGATATTATTATTACCCTAACACATGTCCTAATTCTATTGGATAAGTGTAATTAGACAAAAAACAACCTTAGTAATAGAATATGACCATTTAGGCCCACTTGGATTAGATTAGGACATTTATTATTATTTAATTCAAAGAAGAGTTAAAAGAGTAAAAATCAAGGTTTATTTACTAAAACATTTTTAATATAGGGTTATACATAAGATAAATTCGATTTTAAATATTCATTAGAAAGATAATAACATTTCCTACGTAATAATATTTTAAATATAATTTTTAGACATTAAATAAATTAATTTATATATTACACAATGATGATGTAGTAATTACCATAATAGTGAACAATTATAATAATTGATATTATAAATACCCAAATAAATATAATTTTAGACTTTTTATGAATTCCACTAATTTTCAAGGTTACTATTACATGTTAGTATTTATTTAATTAACTTTTTTCGAACACATAATTCTGTTATGATTTTCACAAAAATCAATTACTAAATAGTTTCAAAATTGACATAAAATAGTTTTTAAAACAAATATTATATTATTAATTGTTATTTTATTCCTAAAAATCTAAGGTTCAGAAAAATGACTTAGATACGGTTATATATATTAATAATAGACAACGTGAGGTTCGTTTGGCTTGATATAGTACGTTTATTAACCTTATAATGGAAGAAAAAAAGAAGACACTGTAAAAGTAAAATTATCTAACTTAAAGTTAAATATAATTGATAAGGTTAAAATAGGAACCTAAACTTGTCTAAATTCTATTGGATGAGAGTATTTCTACCCATCCCCACCTTAGCTTCTAAATAAATCAATTTTGAGCTATTTAAAACCGAACATGGCTTTATAATAAAATAATATATTTAGTTATTCCAAAGGTGTCCCTCTCCTCCGTTATAAAAGGGCACCCCTCCCTCTCTTCCTCACACCACTTTGAGCCTTCATTCTCATCCAACCTCTGCCAAATTATCTTCTCCACTTCCCTAGAAATATCCTAGAGGTTGGGGTCTTCCTCAAAGACCAATTTTAGTACCCTAAGAGGAGTTCTGAAAGAGGCGCTTCAAAGAAGAGGTAATTTCCGTTACCAATTCTTTCACCTTTATTTCTTCTTCCACTTGTTCCTCGAAGGTTTTTTCATTATGAAGTAATAACATCAGTGTCACTAATATACTGATATGTTATTATAAGTATGAAACAACCCTATTTCACCATCTATTCATCCTACGGAAATTGAAATCACCGCGCGTGCGTACGTACGAAATACCGTCTCCACGCCGTGGTGTAATCTATTTTCCACCACCACCTTACATGGATGGGTATAATGGTGTAAATAATAACTATATATGATTATTTTAATGTGATATTGATTCTGTAACAGTATACATACACTCAAATAAAATTCCACGATTATAGGAATGATATCATCGCTCGTGCGTACGTACGGAATACCGTCTCCACGACGCGATGAGATTCATTCTCAATGATTTACCATTCATGAATGATTATAAAGTATATATAATAAGTAATCATTAAATATATTACATAATAATGATACTGGATTTATGTGTATGTATGTCATCTACTTAATTCCATTCAACTCAATAAGGAAACGAAAACAGCGTTCACGCTTACGTACGGCCTACCGTCTCCATGAACTGTGTATTTCATTCCATTTAATGATTTATTATATATATTTATATTATGAATATATATAATATATAAATCATGTTTTATATTCTGAAATTAAGTAATCATGATCTACGTAATCATATGAATAATTAAAATTCAAAACACGGACGACAAATGAAATGATTTTACCCAAAACACTCTTTAACGTGGAATTTACAAAAGAACGGGTAATATAAAGTCACAAGTGAACCATATATGATATCATAACAATGAATATGATTCTGTAATAAGTCAATGACATTATTTAAATCATTATACAGGTGGTTCGGACACTTACGAAGCAAATCAGACCTAAGGTAAGGGAAAATATCACAATATCATTTTTATCTGAGATTGTTTATACTTTGGTATTTACTAGGGTGTATTATATCATCCAAATCCATGTTTTCTCAATATGTAATATTATTTCCATACACCTACAACTTTTAAAATCCAATTTTACCCTTCGGTGAGTTTTTAGTAAAAGATATGAAAGGAATCTTTTGTCGTTTTTCGTACGAGGTACTTTTTGACTTTTCTGAAAAAAGTACGAAGAATGTTTTTTTAACTTATACGGCATGAATGGATTTTTAAAACATTATTTCCAAGAATATTCCTTTACATGTTTTCAAGATTATTTTTAAACAACTTCTTTTAGTTTAAAATTGTTTGACATGATAAAAAATGAAAATGTTTTTGAAGTAGGAAGGATATTTTCCTCAAGAATGGAGTTCAAGTGTTTTATCAAAATTATTTTCCATCTAAGATAATATAGGGTTATTTTTTTATCCCTATTATTACATTGATTTGATTATGTTGTGATGGGATTATTTTTATGAATTCCTTTATCTTATATGAATTGTTTTATGATGTCCCGATGATTAAGATTCCCATTTTTATTACATGGGTTTTGCAAGGATGTATGATTTATGTTTTTGTGGCACACATAAGAATGGTATCATTATAAGATGGGTGGGACCTATATCTCCCTCCAATGCATTGGGTAAAGATTTTATATCTCATGAGATAGACATGGCTGGAACGGTAGGTTATACCGGTTCAGTGAAACAGGACTGAAACGAGGAGTGAACTTGGTTCAGAAAGGGACTTTGTCCACTAAGATAGTCTTGTCAATGAGTCTTGACTAATAAGAAATGATTCTCTATGATTATGTATGTATGCCACAAAGTTTCATGTTTTAGGTTATGATTATTGGGATTACATTTCACTACTATGATTTATCCCATGTTATGAAATTATGATCTCTTTTGCAGGTTAAGATTTCCAAAAGATATGTTCTTATGAATATGATGTGATTGATATTTCTTTTGTTTACCCTTACTGGACATTTGATCTCACCCTTTTAGGTTTTCTTTTCCCCAGGATATAAAGAAAGGATTAACGTTTTAAAAAAAGAAGATCTTTATGGGAGATGTTGAAGATATTTCACCACGATTAGAAGATTATATTCCGAGTTTACAAAGACACTAAACTATTACGGTCCTTGTGTGTGTTTTTTTATTGACTAAGTATTCGGCAAAAGTAATGTAATGTTCATGTACGTCAGGCTTCGGGTCTCTACAGTTGGTATCAGAGGAAAGGTATAGTCAACCTTTGGAAACTAGGATGTAAAAGCCTTAGTAAGAACCCTAAGGATAAGTCTAAGTATAGAAAACAATCTTAGTGTTTTAGAAATGTCCATGAATAACCTAGGATAAGACCTTAGGTGTGAAATTTTATTCTTGATTATGTGGTTTTCCTATTATAATTAGTGTTGATCACACTATTCTTCTTGGTTTTAGTCAATGGCTGGAACCCGAAGGAATCGTGTTAATGCGGAATGTGACGGGCAATGTAATGATTGCCCCCCTGAGCAACCAAACGTTATGGGAGCTGGAATGCAAAATCTTGTAGCCATGCTCACACAACTTTCTCATGCTATGAATCATATAGGACATCCAAACGAGCAAAGGAAGAAGCAAAATTCTGTTGAATCCTTTATGAGACAGCATCCACCTTCATTCAGCGGGTCTACTGATCCATTAGTTGTTGAACAATGGATTAGTACTACTGAAAAGATATTTTCAGTTCTTCAATGTTCTGAGCATGATAAAGTCATCTTAGCAGTGTATCGTTTGGAAGGTGATGCTGATCAATGGTGGAATCTTATTAAGAATACGAGGCAAAGGGATGAAATTGAGTCCATGGAATGGGACGAGTTCAAGAACTTATTTTTCAATAAGTACTTCCCTCGTATTCTCCGAACAAAGATGGAGAAAGAGTTTCATGAACTGAAGCAAAAGGATGATGAATCTGTTGGTACCTATGAAGAAAATTTTACAAGACTTTCAAGGTACTCTTCTGGTATTATTATCCAACCTGAGAGTAAGATCGATCGATTCTTTAGTGGCTTAAAACCAAGTCTTCGAAGGGCCTTAGCCATAAGGGACTTCAATAGCTACGAGGAAATCGTTCGATGTGCTCTCAAAGTTGAGATGGAGATTGGAGTAACCCAACAGTCATATGGGTTTGATAAGAAGAGGAAAATGGAATTCAAAGGAAAATCAAAAGGGCACACAGAAAAGAAGATGAGCTTTCCCTTATGGACAAAGTGTGGAAAGAAACATGGAGGGAGTTGTCTTAAAGGGACAAGTAAATGTTTCAAATGTGAAAAGGAAGGTCATCGGGCATTTGAATGCTGCGATGATGGGAAGAAGATGTCTAATGATGCAAACAAAGAAATGGATACACAGAATGAACCTACTACACTTCAATGTTTCAAGTGCAAGGAGTTGGGACATTATGCCAATAAATGCCCTAATCCAAGGGTTGATGATGATGGTCGGCGTCAACAAACTCTTAAGGCTAAAGACCAAGGAAAGTCACATGCAATTTCTATCAGCGATGTGGAGTACTATAACGATGTGGTGAAAGGTACACTTACCATCCACTCTAAAGTAGCAAATGTTTTATTTGATTCTTGATCCACCCACTCTTTTATTTCTGAAGAATTTTCTAAGGGTATCACCATATTACCTCAACAATTAGATGTTGAGTTAGCTGTGACAACACCTAATGGCACAACAGTCGCATCAAAAGTTTATAATTCTTCTCAGATTGAAGTTTGTGGGAAAGTGCTTCCTGCAAATCTTGTGATCCTTCCTATAGTGGAATTTGATGTGATTCTTGGCATGGATTGGCTTTAACTACATGGAGCTCATATCAATTGCCAAAGAAGGGAAGTCACATTTCATATTCCAGATCAATCTATGATCGTCTATCGATGCAAGGATGAACATAACCTTACAGTGGAAATTTCTTCCATTTTATGGGTATTGATTCCACTAAATGAAGGTTATTTATCTCAAATGGTTGGTGAGAAACTCACGATTAAGAATATTCCCATTGTATGGGAGTTTGATGATGTCTTTCCGGAGGAATTACCGGGTCTTCCACCAAATCGTGAAGTTGAGTTTTCAACAGAACTCGCACCGGGTGCTTTGCCTATTTCAAAGAAACCTTATAGAATGGTCCCAATTGAGTTGCAGGAATTGAAGAAGCAACTCCAAGAGAATCTTGATAAGGGGTTCATACGCCCTAGTACGTCACCTTGGGGAGCACCTGTTCTGTTTTTTAAGAAGAAAGATGGAACAATGAGACTCTGCATTGATTATCGAGAACTTAACAAGATCACTATCAAGAACAAATATCCTCTCCCACGCATTGATGACTTATTTGACCAACTATGCGGAGCTCAATACTTTTCCAAGATTGATCTTCGTTCAGGGTATCATCAATTAAGGGTCAAAAGAGAAGATATACCAAAGACGGCTTTCCGTACAAGGTATGGACACTATGAATTTATAGTGATGCCAATTGGTCTTACTAATGCCCCTGCTATCTTCATGGATCTGATGAATAGAGTCTTTAGAGACTATCTTGATCAGTTTTTGGTAGTCTTTATAGACGATATTCTTGTCTATTCAATGAGCAAGGAAGAACATGAAGATCACTTGAGAATTATATTTAAGACCCTGAGAAAGGAGAAGCTTTATGCCAAATTTACCAAGTGTGGATTTTGGCTTCAAAATGTTGCATTTTTGGGTCACATAATCTCAAAAGAGGGGATATCTGTGTATCCAGCAAAAACAGAGGTTATCGAAAGATGGTCGAGACCAACAATAGTAACTAAGATCCGATGTTTTCTTGGTTTGGCTGGATATTATCGACATTTTTTGAAAGATTTTTCACGATTATCTAATCCACTCACCAAGTTGACTCGGAAAGGAGTTATGTTTGTTTGGACGGAGGAATGTGAAGAGAATTTCAAGGAGTTGAAAAGAAGGTTATCCAGTGCACCTATGCTCACACTGCCTTGTAGTGGAGAAAGGTTTGTGATCTACAATGATGCATCCAAGAAGGGATTGGGGTGTGTTCTTATGCAAAATGATATGTTGATAGCTTATTCCTCACGACAGTTGAAAATCCATGAGCAAAATTACCCAACACATGATTTAGAGTTAGTTGCGGTTATCTTTGCATTAAATATTTGGAGGCATTACCTTTATGGTGAAAGGTGTGATATTTATACTGATCATAAAAGTTTAAAGTATATTTTCACATAAAAGGAGCTGAATATGCATCAAAGAAGATAGTTGGAGCTGATTAAAGATTACGACTGCTCAATCCATTACCACCCTGGGAAAGCAAACAAGGTGGCAGATGCATTAAGTCGACAAGACCATGCTAGTTTATCCATGATAAGGATCACAAAAGATCCAATATTTATGGATTTACAAAGGATGGATCTTGGAATTATAATGAAAGGGGAAAAATCGTATCTTTCTCAAATGAATGTTCAACCATCTATTCATGTGAAGATTAAAGAGGCACAGAAAGAAGATGTCGAGTTACAAAAGTTGGTGAGAAATGTTCCTGAATTCAACCTTGATTGTGATGGGATAATAATGTTCAGGAATTGGGTTTGGGTTCCTCCCATCCCGGAATTAAAGAAGGATCTTCTGGATGAGGCTCATAGTTCATCATTCTCTATTCATCCTAGAAGCACGAAGATGTATAGGGACCTGAAAGAGTACTTCTGCTGGGATGGCATGAAAAGAGATGTTTCTGAATATGTATCTCGATGCTTGGTTTTTCAGCAAGTTAAAGTTGAGAGACAAAAGTCTAAGGGGATGTTACAACCATTACCAATACCCGAATGGAAATGGGAAAACATCACTATGGACTTTGTCACAAGACTTCCTAAAACATCCAAAGGCAATAATGCTATTTGGGTCATATTTGATCATCTTAAAAAGTCTGCACACTTCATTTCTATTAGAGAGGATTTCTCTCTGGATCAGCTTGCCAGGATATATGTAATGGAAGTGGTAATATTGCATGGAGTACCACTTTGTATTATATCTGATCGGGATTCGAGATTTACCTCGAAGTTCTGGCGAAGTCTTCAGCATACTCTGGATACAGAGTTGAGGATCAGCACTGCTTATCATCCTCAGACAGACGGTCAGTCTGAGAGAACAATTCAAACTCTAGAATATATGTTGAGAGCTTGCTCTATGGATTTCAAAGGCGGTTGGGATCAACACCTACTGTAACATCCCAAGTAAGTAATGAATAATAGATATTTTTATCTATGTCTTTTAATGATTAAGATAGTGTTATAGAGGCTTAAAATGAAAATAGATACAATCTTATGCATGGAATACACTAATATTCTTAAAAGATTGTTTTACTGCCTTTTGATGGAAAACCATTTTTGAATCTATATTTTGACAATTTTATAAACTATGTTTGTCAAAATAAACTTATCCTTTATGATTGGGACATCAAAATTTACCTTGTGTGAATTTTTGGTATTTTTCTGACAATGTTCATTTTTTAATGAATAGTGAAAAATACTGCATTTTACCTCAAAACTGCTTTTTAATATAATTTATTTATATGATTAGATTATGTTTTGAATTGGTTTTGAAGTGGAATTAGAATATATTTTTACCATTTTATCCAATGGTGGTCATTGGAATCAATTTCACTTTGAAATTAGACTTAAACTGGTGTCAATCTTTTGATACTTATTGTTTTGTAAAAACACGCTATTTGCTCGGGCAGCGGGAATTAATTATTAAATTAATTAATGTGACTTATATGATTTGAATTTTGTAAAATAGACTTCATTTTTGAATTCGGAATATCAAATATAGCTTAGGGTGAATTTTTGGTAATTTTCTGAAAAACTTCAATTTTTGATGAATAGTGAAACCACTAAGTGGTAATCAAGCAAACTGATTTTTCAGTTAAATGAAAGTTTACCACTAATGTGTATTGAATTATGAAAGTCCGACATACATGGTTGTCATTAAGAAGTAAAATGTGGTTCAATGAGATTAAAATAATTTTTTGGTGAATAGTAACTTATTAAGTTCTTAATCGTGATTTGTGGTAATTAGGGTAGTTTAAGGTATAAATAATGCTTTAATAATAGGAAATGACCTAGACACATGTCCCAACCTTATTGGTTGTGTCATGGACGACCAAGACAAGCCATGGGTCAACTTGGGGACCCCATGGAGACACTTTGGTTTGGAAATGACATAAATAACTTTTTATTAAATGTTAAAGTAAAAATGACACAAACAAGAAATGTTTTACGAAAACAATTTTTACATGGGGTTATAAAGATCAGATATTTAATTATAAATAGTCATTGGAAAGCTAAAAAGATTTCCTACATCATAGTATTTGTTTTATGATTTTTAGACATTAAATAAATTAAATTATTTATGACATAATAATGATGCAGCGATGACATCATTATTTGACGATTTAAATAAAATGGAAAGATAATGTAAAATCTATGAACTACACATGTCCAAAACTTATTGGATGACTGGATTTAGAAGACTTATCACCTTATCCACGAATTATATCAATGTGGGACCTTTTTAAACCGAAACACATTTTCAAATAAAGTAATATTTCTTTACTTTCCAAAAGTGCCCCTCCTCTCCTATTATAAAAGACCCCCACCTCTACCTCATTTCACACACTCCTCAAAGCCTTTGGCTCGGCCAAACCCTGCCCATTTACTCTCTACACATCCCTCTACTCATCCTAGAGGATTCCCTTTGGGCAGAATCCTATCAAAGGAAGCCTTTAGGCTCAAATCAAAAGGAGTTACACTTTTTAAGGTAATTCATTCTCTAATGTTCATTTGTTTTATTTTGCTTCTCCAACCCCCTAAACTCTTTTTATTTACTTATTTTTAAAAACACCAGTATCTTCAATATACAAGGACGTTTTTATAAGATTTATTTGAGCTACACTCTCACACAACTACATCAAATGGTTAAAGAACATACGGTTTCCATGGATGGCAAAATTCTGCCTCCCGAAACGATGATTGTTCAACACTCATTTAACACCTTCAAAGGTGGCCATTATGATGTCACTATTTTTATATATGATATATAATATGTTTATGTTTTCCTTAAGCTTCTGTTTTTTTCATTTTGGGCATACCTTTATGGTTTCCATTGTGGGTAAACACGATATCTTCATTTTAGGATGTGCGGACTACCGCCCCCTGAAAGTGATTTGATTCGTTAATACCATATGTGGGATGTGTAAAGGATAAAGTTAATGATATTATATATGTTATTATACTGGAATTATAATATACTCTTATATCATTATGATTCCATTCCAGAAAATATGAAATAGAAATGGAAGTAGCGTTCATGCGTACGTACGGCTTACCGTCTCCATGAACGGTGCATTTCATTTCTTATCTCTAAATGATTATGTAATATTATAAATGAATGTATGTACTGGATATATATGACATATATGATATCTACATCATGAATACCATTCTGGATATAATGAACCTTTGACCAAATTAACAACATGTAAGTGTAAGAAGTCTATTTTTGACTTAAGAACCAAATACCGACAAAATGAACATTATTAACTTAACTGAGTACATGATGTTCATAACATGGTATAAAAGGAATAATGAACTTGAAAAAGATTCATAAGCAAGTAGAGATTAACTCAATTTTATTATTCATGAGATTAAAGAACGGTCGGGTCAAGTCGGATACGAGGTATGGGACTTCGTCTCAATCTCCTTTCATTGAGGCATATTTTATTTTATACACAACTTTCTTTTATACGGTGTATAAACACCTTTGACTTTTATGTTTATTCAAAAGGAATATTTTTTATACTAAGCGTTTACTAAACGTCAAAAGGGAATGTTTTTGTCGTACGTATGCGGCGACAATGACTTCTCCGCCGTCGTGACCGTTATTTGAGTTTCGGCTTCCTCTACAAGCCATACCTTCTTTTTAAAAGAAAAATAAATACCATGTTTTTCTTTTCTTTTATTTTAGTATTGAAAATGGTTTTCATAATGTTTTTATATCAATGTGTTGTATTGATATCTCGTGATTGAAATGTGGAAATTTTATGTTTCCTTTATGCATGTTTTATGTGATATGATTATGTTATGGTTCTTGGGCATTATTATGAAGACGGGTGGTTCCGTGATAAACTAAGGGCGGGTGAGCCCGTTATAGCTCTCCAATGAATTGGGTAACGCGAAGGAGTGAAACATTAAGGTTTCTCTGAAGAGATTTTAGGGAATATACTGTGATGGGTATTCCAAACGTAACCAAGAGGGTTACTCCCTACGTAAGAATGTTATGAATGCCTCAAGTTACCCTTATGTCTTATGATTTCTATGATTTATTCATGATTTTATGAGGTATGTTAAAGTGCCTATGTTTTATGGGTAAAGTATGATTTCATTCTTATGTATATATGAACTCATGTTTCCTTTCCATGTTTTTTTTATAACCCATACTGAGTTTTTATGCTCATCCCATGTTTTTGAAATGTTTTTCACAGGTCAAGGGAAAGCTACATGATAAGATGATAGAGTGAAGGATGTGTCATGAAATAATCCATGTTTTATTTTAAATGTGTTTCCATTGATGGGAATGAAGAATACTATCTTTATGCAACCACTTTGTTTATATGTGGAATGTAATGCAAGTTTTATGATCTAATTCTCCAAAACTCTAAACCCGAAAAGATACTCAATGTGTAATCTTGTAATAACTCAAGATTAAGTAAGGTTTAAGGCTGGGGCCTTATAGTTGGTATCAGAGGTCGGTTTAGATAACTTTAGGAGTTAGAATTATATTAAATGATTATCCAAAAATATTTTTTTTAATGGTCAAATTGAAGTGATATAGCATTTGAAGATTACCATGTTGCTTCATCTAAGACATGTTTGTTCAGAATGGGTTTCCGTAGAGGAAACATAGATTTTTTTTGGGAAGTCATACTGAGGGAAATGACCTTTTAAATCAGCATACTGAGATGGTCAGAATCAAAATTGAGCAGTTTACCGCAGTGATGGCTCAATTGAATCAGGTGATAAGTGGTGGTTTTCATTGATGATATTTTGGTGTTTTCTAAAAGTAAAGAGGAGCATGAAAGACATTTAAGGGTTATCTTGAAAACCTTAAAAGAAAAGAAACTGTATGGGAAATTCAGAAAGTGTGAGTTTTGGTTGCAACAAATTTCTTTCCTTGGTCACATTGTTTCTAAAGATGGAATAACTGTTGATCCTGCAAAATCAAAAGTTGTGGAAGAATGGCCAAGACCAACAAATGTAACCGAGATTCGTAGCTTCCTTGGTTTGGCGGGCTATTACCGAAGGTTTGTTAGAAATTTTTCAAGGTTATCTAGTCCAATGACTAAGCTAACTCGGAAGGGTGTTAAGTTTATCTGGACAAAGGAATGTGATGATTGTTTTCAGGAATTGAAAAGAAGAATGGTGAATGCTCTAGTTTTGGCACTACCTTCCAGGAATGGTGAGTTTGTTATATACAGTGATGCTTCATTGAAAGGACTTGGTTGAGTCCTAATGCAGAATGATCAGGTAATTGCTTATGCTTCACGACAGTTGAAAACTCATGAGGTAAATTACCCTACACATGATTTGGAATTAGCTGCTGTTGTTTTTGCTTTAAAAATTTGGAGGCATCATTTGTATGGAGTAAAGTGTGAAATATATACCGATCACAAATGTTTAAAGTATATATTCACTCAGAAAGAGTTAAAAATGAGACAAAGGAGATGGCTGGAATTAATCAAGGATTATGATTGTACAATTCATTACCATCCGGGAAAAGAAAATAAAGTGGCTGATGCTTTGAGTTGAAAAAGTAATGCTTCATTAACAATGTTGCGTTTGGAACGTGATACTTTGGTTAACGATTTGATGAAATTTGGCATAGAAGTTGTTGGTGCAGGAAGTCCTTCTGTTTTGTTTCAGGTATCAGTGAGATCATCTCTATCAGATAGAATCAAGCAAGCACAGAAGCAAGACAGTGAGTTGCAGAAAAAGGTAGAGCTGGTTCAGAAAGGTAAGTTGCCTGAATTCAACATTGATAATGATTGCGTTTTGAGATTTGGGAAGAGATTGTGTGTGCCTTGTGATTCACAGTTGAAGAGAGAGTTGTTATGTGAAGCTCATAGTTCTCCGTTTTCAGTTCATCCGGGCAGTACTAAGATGTATAGAGATCTGCGGGAGTATTACTGGTGGGATGGAATGAAAAGAGATATTGCTGATTTTACTGTGAAGTGTTTGACTTGTCAGCAGGTTAAAGCAGAGCGGCAGTTACCGAAAGGGATGCTTCAGCCTTTACCAGTGCCAGAGTGGAAATGGGAGAATATATCCATGGACTTTGTTGTTGGATTACCGAAGACGTCTCGAGGTAATAATGCAATCTGGGTTATTGTTGATCGCTTGACCAAATCTGCTCATTTCCTTGCTATACGAGATAATTTCTCTCTTGATCAACTTTCTCGTTTGTATCTTAAAGAGATAGTCAGGTTACATGGAGTTCCTCTCTCCATTGTATCGGATCGTGATCCCAGGTTTACTTCTAACTTTTGGAAAGGCCTTCAGAAGTCGTTGGGTACTGAATTAAATTTTAGTACAGCTTTTCATCCTCAATCAGATGGGCAGTCAGAACGAACAATTCAGACCTTGGAGGATATGCTACGAGCTTTTTCTATGGATTATCAGGGAAGTTGGGACCAACATCTTTCTTTGGTTGAATTTTCATATAATAACAGTTTTCATTCAAGTATACAGATGGCACCATTTCAGGCATTATATGGGAAGCGGTGTCGAACTCCAGCTTTCTGGGATGAAGTGGGTGAAAGGAAGTTGATGGGACCAGAATTGGTAGAAGAGATGGCAGAAAAAGTTCAGTTGATTCAGAAACACATGAGAACAGCTCAGAGCAGGCAGCAGAGTTATGCGGATAACCGGAGGAAGGATCTATCTTTTGAGGTAGGTGATCATGTTTTTCTCAAGGTTTCTCCTTGGAAAAGTGTGATGAGATTTGGTAAGAAAGGAAAGTTGAGTCCAAGGTTTATTGGACCATACGAAATTCTGGAAAGAGTTGGATCAGTTGAATACCGAGTGGCTTTACCTCCGAGTTTATCTTAGGTACACAATGTTTTTCACGTTTCGATGTTGAGAAAGTATATGCCAGATCCATCTCATGTTTTGAGTCTAGAGGTAGTTCAGCTGGAAGAGAACCTATCTTATGAGGAACAACCGGTCCAGATTCTTGACCACAGGGAGCAAGTGTTACGGAATAAGGTGATTAAGCATGTAAAGGTTTTGTGGAAAAACCACATGATTGAAGAGGCAACATGGGAATCTGAAAATGTAATGAGAGATAAGTACCCCCATTTATTCGATAAGTAAATAAATTGCGGGGACGCAATTTTCTAAAGGGGGGAAGGATGTAACATCCCAAGTAAGTAATGAATAATAGATATTTTTATCTATGTCTTTTATTGATTAAGATAGTGTTATAGAGGCTTAAAATGAAAATAGATACAATCTTATGCATGGAATACACTAATATTCTTAAAAGATTGTTTTACTGCCTTTTGATGGCAAACCATTTTTGAATCTATATTTTGACAATTTTATAAACTATGTTTGTCAAAATAAACTTATCCTTTATGATTGGGACATCAAAATTTACCTTGTGTGAATTTTTGGTATTTTTCTGACAATGTTCATTTTTTAATGAATAGTGAAAAATACTACATTTTACATCAAAACTGCTTTTTAATCTAATTTATTTATATGATTAGATTATGTTTTGAATTGGGTTTTAAGTGGAATTAGAATATATTTTTACCATTTTATCCAATGGTGGTCATTGGAATCAATTTCACTTTGAAATTAGACTTAAACTGGTGTCAATCTTTTGATACTTATTGTTTTGTAAAAACACGCTATTTGCTCTGGCAGCGGGAATTAATTATTAAATTAATTAATGTGACTTATATGATTTTAATTTTGTAAAATAGACTTCATTTTTGAATTCGGAATATCAAATATAGCTTAGGGTGAATTTTTGGTAATTTTCTGAAAAACTTCAATTTTTGATGAATAGTGAAACCACAAAGTGGTAATCAAGCAAACTGATTTTTCAGTTAAATGAAAGTTTACCACTAATGTGTATTGAATTTTGAAAATACGACATACATGGTTGTCATTAAGAAGTAAAATGTTGTTCAATGAGATTAAAATAATTTTTTTGGTGAATAGTAACTTATTAAGTTCTTAATCGCGATTAGTGGTAATTAGGGTAGTTTAAGGTATAAATAATGCTTTAATAATAGGAAATGACCTAGACACATGTCCCAACCTTATTGGTTGTGTCATGGCCGACCAACACAAGCCATGGGTCAACTTGGGGACCCCATGGAGACACTTTGGTTTAGAAATGACATAAATAACTTTTTATTAAATGTTAAAGTAAAAATGACACAAACAAGAGATATTTTACGAAAGCAATTTTTACATGGGGTTATAAAGATCAGATATTTGATTATAAATAGTAATTGGAAATCTAAAAAGATTTCCTACATCATAGTATATTTTTTATGATTTTTAGAAATTAAATAAATTAAATTATTTATGACATAATAATGATGCAGCGATGACATCATTATTTGACGATTTAAATAAAATGGAAAGATAATGTAAAATCTATGAACTACACATGTCCAAAACTTATTTTATGAGTGGATTTAGAAGCCTTATCACCTTATACACGAATTATATCAATGTGGGACCTTTTGAAACCGAAACACATTTTCAAATAAAGTAATATTTCTTTACTTTCCAAAAGTCCCCCTCCTCTCCTCTTATAAAAGGCCCCCACCTCTACCTCATTTCACACACTACTAAAAGCCTTTGGCTCGGCCAAACCCTGCCCATTTACTCTCTACACATCCCTCTCCTCATCCTAGAGGATTCCCTTTGGGCATAATCCTTTCAAAGGAAGCCTTTAGGCTCAATTCAAAAGGAGTTACACTTTTTAAGGTAATTCATTCTCTAATGTTCATTTGTTTTATTTTTCTTCTCCAACCCCCTAAACTCTTTTTATTTACTTATTTTGTAACAACACCAGTATCTTATATATACAAGGATGTTGTTATAAGATTTATTTGAGCTACACTCTCACACAACTACATCAAATGGTTAAAGAACATACGATTTCCGTGGATGGCGAAATTCTGCCTCCCGAAACGATGATTGTTCAACACTCATTTAACACCTTCAAAGGTGGCCATTATGATGTCACTATTTTTATATATGATATATAATATGTTTATGTTTTCCTTAAGCTTCTGTTTTTTTTCATTTTGGGCATACCTTTATGGTTTCCATTGTGGGTAAACACGATATCTTCATTTTAGGAAGTGCGGACTTCCGCCCCCTGAAAGTGATTTGATTCGTTAATACCATATGTGGGATGTGTAAAGGATAAAGTTAATGATATTATATATGTTATTATACTGGAATTATAATATACTCTTATATCATTATGATTCCATTCCAGAAAATATGAAATAGAAATGGAAGTAGCGTTCATGCGTACGTACGGCTTACCGTCTCCATGAACGGTGCATTTCATTTCTTACATCTAAATGATTATGTAATATTATAAATGCATGTATGTACTGGATATATATGACATATATGATATCTACATCATGAATACCATTCTGGATATAATGAACCTTTGACCAAATTAACAACATGTAAGTGTAAGAAGTCTATTTTTGACTTAAGAACCAAATACCGACAAAATGAACATTATTAACTTAAGTGAGTACATGATGTTCATAACATGGTATAAAAGGAACAATGAACTTGAAAAAGATTCATAAGAAAGTAGAGATTAACTCAAGTTTATTATTCAGGAGATTAAAGAACGGTTAGGTCAAGTCGGATACGAGGTATGGGACTTCGTCTCAATCTCCTTTGATTGAGGCATATTTTATTTTATACACAACTTTATTTTATACGGTGTATAAACCCCTTTGAATTTTATTTTTATTCAAAAGGAATCTTTTTTATACGAAGTGTTTACTAAACGACAAAAGGGAATGTTTTTGTCGTACGTATGCGGCGACAACGACTTCTCCGCCGTCGTGACCGTTATTTGAGTTTCGGCTTCCTCTACAAGCCATACCTTCTTTTTAAAAGAAAAATATATACCATGTTTTACTTTTATTTTATTTTAGTATTGAAAATGGTTTTCATAATGTTTTTATATCAATGTGTTGTATTGATATCTCGTGATTGAAATGTGGAAATTTTATGTTTTCTTTATGCATGTTTTATGTGATATGATTATGTTATGGTTCTTGGGCATTATTATGAAGACGGGTGGTTCCGTGATAATCTAAGGGCGGGTGAGCCCGTTATAGCTCTCCAATGCATTGGGTAACGCGAAGGAGTGAAACGTTAAGGTTTCTCCGAAGAGATTTTAGGGAATATACTGTGATGGGTATTCCAAACTTAACCAAGAGGGTTACTCCCTACGTAAGAATGTTATGAATGGCTCAAGTTACCTTTATGTCTTATGATTTCTATGATTTATTCATGATTTTATGAGGTATGTTAAAGTGCCTATGTTTTATGGGTAAAGTATGATTTCATTCTTATGTATATATGAACTCATGTTTCCTTTCCATGTTTTTTTTATAACCCATACTGAGTTTTTATGCTCATCCCAAGTATTTGAAATGTTTTTCACAGGTCAAGGGAAAGGTACATGATAAGATGATAGAGTCAAGGATGTGTCAAGAAATAATCCATGTTTTATTTTAAATGTGTTTCCATTGATGGGAATGAATAATACTATCTTTATGTAACCACTTTGTTTATATGTGGAATGTAATGCAAGTTTTATGATCTAATTCTCTAAAACTCTAAACCCGAAAATATCCTCAATGTGTAATCTTGTAATAACTCAAGATTAAGTAAGGTTTAAGGCTGGGGCCTTATACCTACCTTTGGTGGAATTTTCTTATAATAATAGCTTTCACTCCAGTATTCAGATGGCTCCTTATGAAGCTCTCTGTGGAAAGAACTGCAGGACTCCAACTTGCTGGGATGAAGTTGGGGAAAGAAAGCTATTAGGACCCGATCTCATTGATGAAATGGCAGAAAAGGCCAGATCTATTCAACAACACATAAGAGCAGCTCAGAGTAGATAGAAAAGTTATGCCGACAACCGAAGAAAAGACCTAGAGTTTGAAGTGGGTGATAAAGTGTTCTTACGAATATCTCCCTGGAAGAGGGTTATGAGATTTGGAAAGATGGGGAAGTTGAGCCCTAGATATATCAGTCCTTTCGAAATACTGGATCGTGTTGGGAAGGTAGCTTACCGATTGGCGCTTCCACCAAATCTCTCTCAAGTTCACGATGTATTCCATGTATCTCTCCTGAGAAAGTACATACCTGATCCTTCACATGTACTCAGCTCAAAAGTTGTACCACTGGAGCAAGATCTTTCTTATGAAGAACAACCAATAGAGATTCTGGATCGTAGCGAAAAAGTCCTACGAAACAAGACCACTCGTTTGGTGAAAGTTTTATGGAGGAACCACCAATTAGAAGAAGCTACATGGGAGCTTGAGGATATGATGACGGAGAGGTATCCTCATCTGTTAGTTACAAAGTGACGAATTTCGAGGGCGAAATTCATTTTAAGGGGTTAGAATGTAACACCCAAGACTTTTATGTTATATAAATCATCAAAGGAATCTTTTTCTACACACAACACTTGCTTGGCTTACTTTACACGAAATCGCGAGTTTCCTCGATAGCTTGTGTCGTACGCAATACCGAGTTTCAGTAAACAACGATATACTATTAAAATATTATTAAAACTAGCCGTTATGAATAGTAATAACCACTTTTTGAAATTTTATAAATTTTATTTTTCAAAATGGACTTCATTTCATGATTCGTAATATCTAAATTATCCTAGGGTGACATTTTGGTATTTTTCTGAAAACATTCAATTTTGATGAATAGTGAAACCACTAAGTGGTAGTTAAAAAAACTGATTTTTTTATAAAACTTAATTTTACCGCTTCTATGAGTGGAATTTCAAAAATCCATGAGACACGGTTAATGTCAGTAAGTAAAATGTGGTTCAATGAGATGAAAATAATTTTTTGGTGAATAGTAACTTTTTACTTTTTTTTACCACGGTTAAAAGTAAATAGGGTAATTAAGGGTAAAAATGATATTATTATTACCCTAACACATGTCCTAATTCTATTGGATAAGTGTAATTCGACCAAAAACAACCTTATTAATAGAATATGACCATTAAGGCCCACTTGGATTAGATTAGGACATTTATTATTATTTAATTCAAAGAAGAGTTAAAAGAGTTAAAATTAATGTTTATTTACTAAAACATTTTTAATATAGGGTAATACATAAGATAAATTAGATTGTAAATATTCATTAGAAAGCTAATAAGATTTCAAACATAATGATATTTTATTTATAATTTTTAGACATTAAATAAATTAATTTATATATTACACAATGATGATGTAGTAATTACCATAATAGTAAAAAATTATAATAATTGATATTATAAATACCCAAATAAATATAATTTGAGACTTTTTATGAATTACACTAATTTTAAAGGTTACTATGACATGTTAGTATTGATTTAATTAACAGTTTTAGAACTAATCATTCTGTTATGAGTTTCACAAAAATCAATTACTAAATAGTGTCAAAATTGACATAAAATAGTTTTTAAAACAGATATTATATTATCAATTGTTATTTTATTTCTAAAAATCTAAGGTTCCAAAAAATGACTTATATAAGGTTATATATATTAATAATAAACAACTTGAGGTTCTTTTGGCTTGATATAGTAAGTTTATTAACCTTATAGTGTAAGAAAACAAGAAGACACGGTAAAAGTAAAATTATCTAACTTAAAGTTAAATATAATTGATAAGGTTAAAATAGGAACCTAAACATGTCTAAATTCTATTGGATTAGAGGATTTCGACCCATCCCCACCTTAGATTCCAAATAAATCAATTTGGATCTATTTAAAAACGAATTTGGCTTTATAATAAAATAATATATTTAGTTATTCCAAAGGTGCCCCTCTCCTCCCTTATAAAAGGGCACCCCCTCCCTCTCTTCCTGACATCACATTGAGACTTCAAGCTCGGCCAAAATCTGCCAATTTATCTTCTCCACTTCCCTAGAAACATCCTAGAGGTTCTGATTTTCCTCAAAGACCAATTTTAGTACCCTAAGAGGAGGTCTCAAAGAGGCGCTTCAAAGAAAAGGTAATTTCCGTTACCAATTCTTTCTCCTTTATTTCTTCTCCCACTTCTTCTTCTAAGGTTGTTTCATTATGAAGTAATAACATCAGTATCACTCATATACTTATATTTTATTATAAGTATGAAAAAACCCTATTTCACCATCTATCCATCCTACGGAAAATGAAATCACTGCGCGTGCGTACGTACGGAATACCGTCTCCACGCCGTGGTGTAATCTATTTTCCACCACCACCTAACTTGGATGGGTATAATGGTGTAAATAATAACTATATATGATTATTGTAAAGTGATATTGATTCTGTAACAGTATACATACAATCCAATAAAATTCCACGATCATGGGAACGATATCATCGCTCGTGCGTACGTACGGAATACCGTCTCCACGACGCGATGAGATTCATTCTCAATGATTAACCATTAATGAATGATTATAAAGTATATATAATAAGTAATCATGAAATATATGACATAATAATGATACTGTATTTATGTGTATATATGTCATCTACTTAATTCCATTCAACTCAATAAGGAAACGAAAACAGCGTTCATGCGTACGTACGGCCTACCGTCTCCATGAACGGTGTATTTCATTCCATTTAATGATTTATTATATATATTTATATTATGAATATATATTATATATAAATCATGTTTTATATTCTGAAATTATGTAATCATGATCTAATTAATCATATGAATAATTAAAAGTCAAAACACGGACGACAAATGAAACGATTTTACCCAAAACACTCTTTAACATGGAATTTACAAAAGAACGGGTAATATAGAGTCACAAGTGAACCATATATGATATCATAACAATGAATATGATTCTGTAATAAGTCAATGACATTATTTAAATCATTATACAGGAGGTTCGGACACTTACAAAGCAAATCGGACCTAAGGTAAGGGAAAATATCACAATCTCATTTTTATCCGAGATTGTTTATACTTTGGTATTTACTGGGTTTTATTTTATCATCCACATCCATGTTTCCTCAATATGTAATATTATTTATATTCACCTACAATTTTTAAAATCCAATTTTACCCTTCGGTGAGTTTTTAGTAAAAGATATGAAAGGAATCTTTTGTCGTTTTTCGTACAAGGTACTTTTAGACTTTTTCAACAAAAGTACGAAGAATGTTTTTTTAACATATACGACATGAATGGATTTTTAAAACATTATTTCCAAGAAGCTTCCATTACAAGTTTTCAAGTTTATTTTTAAACAACTTCTTTTAGTTTAAAATTGTATGACATGTTAAAAAAGGAAAATGTTTTTGAAGTAGAAATGATATTTTCCAAAAAGTATGGAGTTCAAGTGTTTTATCAAAATTATTTTCCATCTAAGATAATATAGGGTTCTGTTTTTATCCGTATTATTACATTGATTTGATTATGTTGTGATGGAATTATTTTTATGAATTCCTTTATCTTATATGAATTGTTTTATGATGTCCCGATGTTTAAGATTCCCATTTTTATTACATGGGTTTTGAAATGATGTATGATTTATGTTTTTGTGGCACACATAAGAATGGTGTCATTAGAAGATGGGTGGGACCTATATCTCCCTCCAATGCATTGGGTAAAGATTTTATATCTCATGGGATAGACATGGCTAGAACGGTAGGTTATACCGGTTCAGTGAAACAGGACTGAAACGAGGAGTGAACTCGGTTCAGAAAGGGACTTTGTCCACTAAGATAGTCTTGGCAATGAGTCTTGACTAATAAGAAATGATTCTATATGATTATGTATGTATGGCACAAATTTTTCGTGTTTTAGTTTATGATTATTGCGATTACATTTCACTACTATGATTTATCCCATGTTATGAAATTATGATATCTTTTGCAGGTTACGATTTCCAAAAGATATGTTCTTATGAATATGATGTGATTGATATTTCTTTTGTTTACCCTTACTGAGCATTTGAGATCACCCTTTTATGTTTTCTTTTCCCCAGGATATAAATAAAGGATTTAGGTTTTAAAAAAATAAGATCTTTATGGGAGATGTTGAAGATCTTTCACCACGATTAGAAGATTATATTTTGAGTTTCCAGAGACACTAAACTATTACGGTCCTCGTGTGTGTGTTTTTGTTATTGACTAAGTATTCCTCAAAAGTAATTTAATGTTCATGTACGTCAGGCTTCGGGTCTCTACAGAAATCTCATGAACTCCTCATATCATTCTGAATTCATCATATTTGGGAATATGTTCTCATACAATCTTTCCTCAATATCCTTCCAAGTTGTTCCTTCAAATCTACCCTCTTAATCCTTTAAATCCAAATAGTTCATATCTAGTTCCCTAAGCAAGTACATATCCAGCTTCAACCTCCAGGTAGGGGTTGTCTTAAGATACTCAAAGATCATTCGCATTATCTTGATTCAATTCACACCCACCTTTGGTCCCCCCTCCTTGGAATAAAATTGGGTTTTGTGACTAGAAATCACGAGTTTTTTTACATGGATGAATCTGCCCTCCAATCTCCCCAATTGGCACCATGGACAACACACTAGGGGATATATTTAAACTACCTCACAAAAAACAACCCAAATGGCATCAAATTAGTTGAATTACTTTCCTATACTTGAGATTGAACCTGTGGTTTGTGCTCTTCATGACACTATGGGGCCTTAAATCCTCCATCATGTGTCTCAACCAATGTTTTCTCCTTCATCATCACATCATCTTTATCCTGGAACAAGATTGAATCATGTCTAGGTGGAATCCTTTTGAAAAAATATCATAACCCTTAACAATACCCATCAAAAAAATGTCTGTTGAAATCCATCCTCTTAGACCCTTACCACCATATCAGAGCCAGGTTTCACATATGGCCTAGGCTACTCCAGTCCTGATGAACTATGTCACCTCAATCTGATAACCACATCACCAACCTTAGGATCAACATAACATTATATCATCATCACTATCTAGTCCTATAATATCTAGGTCCATACATTCATATATCACATATCATATAAAAAATAAATTTGTTCCACTTTCCTAGGTAGGTTGACTGAGATGCTACTAAAGAGTTGATGGATAGGAAAATGCGACTTAGCTTCCTTTGTTGAATTTTTTTTAAAAAAACCAACCCCTCATTTCATAATCCAGGTCCATAATTGAAATTGAAGTCATTAAATCATTGAATGCGAATATATATATATATATATATTTAAAAACCCTATGTGCCTATAAAAAGTATAAATTTCCGCCCTTTGCTTTAATATGCCATGGTTCTGTATCATCCATTTCAATACCAAGAAAAGGGTCACATGTCATAACAGATAAAAGTCACACCCTTGTTCTTAACATGATGTGGAAATATTATCAACTATAAAAATTGAAAAATAGAACAATAGTTCCCACCACTAGAAACTGGGTCTGTCCCCTATTCATGGGGTTGCATGAACCCAAACAAAATCTCTGAACTGAGTCATGACTACATCCAAATATCGAATCTACCGTATCACAAATTTTAATACTCAAAAGAGGTAAAATATTCTCCTTTGATACCATTTGTTTCACCTCTAACCGTTTAGTCACCCAAATAGTTATACGAGATGAGTCCCACCAGGACATAAACATGAATCCCCATATGGACGAGGCTGTCGAATAGCTGTGATGGTGTAAATGGTAAGAGTGGAGATAATATAGCCTTTTGTGATAATATAATAATGTTCTATATAAATGTAATGTAACAGAAAAGAGAGAAAAAATATACTCTGGACTAGTAACCCACCCAACACAGAAGCAGATAATCGTGAAAGAAATAATATTATCCTCAATCCCAAAATAAAATATGTGTAGAATTAAACATAAAAAATGTACCATATGTAGATAATAATGAAAATCATGAATCCAATACCATTTATACAATAAAATAAGTACAAGGGTTTACAATGGCCAACCTTAGTACATATATATAATGGCATGCTGATACAAAAAATAAAACTAAAGAGGAAACTATAGCTAAGTCCAGAACAAATGGTCCCTCGGCTTCAATCCAATGAAAAATTAACGATCACTAACATCCAGATACTTTTCATGATATTTTACATGTTCATAAGGCTATAAAATCTATTTGAATCTCAAAGGGTCCTTGAAGGGTGTGTGAACTAATTTTAGTAGGCCACCCCCAACATATGCCTATCATCTATCTCTGACTAAGCACATGTCTCTAAATAATAAATATAATATCATAGCACACATGCATAATAATATCCCACTCCCCTTGTGCTCATAATTCATATGGAAGAGATCAACTACTTCAGATAACACAATGATACAATTGTTGATAGGATCCTTATCATAATCCTAAAGAATCCCTTGATGTAAACCATCCCAGGTGAACCCTCAGGTTCCACATCTAATAAAATTACAAAACACATCATTTCCAAAAATATTAGACATCCTGAAGGTACAACCCAATAATTATTAACTAGGCCCTCTAACTTTTCCTCATAAAAACCCTCATAGGGTCTTAGAAAACTGCTAGAGGAATAATGATACCTATCCTCAAAATAATATCATCATTGTCTCCACAACCAACTTTTTGAGGAACAAGGTTTTCTATCCTCCAAAACAGTCCTAGCCTAGTGTCCTAAAGCATGGTGAGCATCATCCCCCTTATGAGAGTCTCACCACTTTCAACCAACGTCTCCTCACAACCCCCATGAATTTCAATGGTATGGACCTTCAACCATTTCCCTAAGCTACAACTATCTGTGGCCTCTACCCACACGAGCGGTCCATACCACCACTTCATATGAGTCCTACTATGTGAAAACGATTCCAGACTATGAATTGGACAACATGAGTGGGACAAAATCACCAAATTAGAAAATATGCCACATCATATGGCACCTAATTCCCATATGACCATGTTGCTCCATTTGATTGGAAACACCATCCAACATTTGAAGGTCTTTTCCTGTAACATGATAAACTCATCATGTCATCCAATGACCGAGACACACAACCTATGATCTACATCACCTGAATATATATATATCGGGCCATACCTAGCCTGTCGATCAAGTTTACATGGTCTATATGAAATTCCCCACCTTTATCCTCAGGTTTACCCAATAAAATGCCATTGTAACTCATCAATTCTATAAAATTAAATTAATAAATTAAATTGAATCTATAACAACTACCAACCTAGTCATCCTAATGTCAAAAACATATCACAGAACTAAAATCATTTCTAATCTTGTGTTAACATTCCCCTATGAATCTCAAATGCTCTATTTAATTAATTAAATCAAGATATTAAATTTATTGGGTCTCTCTTGAGATAACCAGTAGTGGAATTAAAGAAAATATAATTAACAAAATGAAAATTTTAAAATAACGTTATGCACCAGCTAAAATGAGATCGTAGTCAACCACTTGCCAAATCGTAGCCTCTATCATGAGCTGATTTGGAAGAAATATACATTTTTGATAAACTCCATGAACATTTGGATAAATATTTTTCATATATATAGAACCCCGTATGGTGAAAGAAAAAGACTATAGAAGAAAAAGGAGTTGCAAACATATCTATAATAATCAAACACTAGAAAAAGATCATGAAATAGAGCTTGTTTGAGGAATCTTTATCAAAATACGATGGAGGAACCAAATGGTAGATACTGAACTACTATGCACTACCGAAGGTGGAATAAGGAGGTGGAAATGAGAATTATTTTATGAGGGTAAAATTGTCCCTTCACACATTTAATGGGTCTCACAGTTTGCTCAGATGGTTTGGAATACCATGCGCTAATTGCGTGATACCCAATATCCAAGCACTAGGCTCACAGGATTCATGAGCATGGTTTTCCAAACCATGAAAAAACTACGACCGATCCCTCTAAAAAAATTATAGACATCACAATATTATCATGAAACCCTTATGAAATTATTTGGAAAATAGTGACTAATAGACATGGAGGGACACAAAGTTTCTCCTTGGATGCTGCATAGTTTATCAGAACCATGTTCCCCAGTTTGTACACCTTGAAATGTTTGGATTTTTATCCTCTATGAGATATAAAACCCATAAAAAATATAGATACATAATAATATCAGTAAATATCAACTAAAATAGAGATCTAGGGTCAATGTATCCTTTGGAATTATGTTCTAAAAATTAGAAAAGAGTGGGACTACCCACCAAATAATGAAAATTCAAAACGTGTGAGGAATTCCACCCACACAAAAAACCATAGACAATAAAACTAACCCCTTTTCTGTTCAATAAATACTATAAAATCATATTATTGAAATTAGTATCTTGTTCATGAAAATAAATGATGGAATCAAAAATCTACTTATAGGATTTTTTGGACTAGTTTTGATACTACTGTAGCATCATCAGTTTTAGTTGGCATAACTTCAATCCATATGGACACATAAACCACCACAATTATGATGTAAAAATATCCAAATGAATTTTCAAAAGGGATCATAAAATTTATTCCATAAATATAAACTACATAACAAAAAAAATTTATTGTTTTATCTCATCTATAAGATAAAATTATCCTTATAATTAACATTAAATACAATTCCTACAAAATTCATGTGAAAATTTGAAAATTATGGGAAAAATAGGCTTAAATGTATCACATTAATAGTGTTTCTCTATGGTCCAATGTGGTAACCATATCTCAAACTATGAAAAATGTTCAGAACTGAAGAAATTTTAGAATTTATGAAATATCTCATTAAAATTTGATCACCACCCATGTTCCATAAATATGTATAATATTGGACATATTTAATTGAGTCATAATTCAATCTAGTAACATTATTATTATAAAACAATTGTGTAAAATTTTTTGTATATAAGTAATTCATAATTGTTTAAATCCATGGGCTCTTTAGTAGTAGAATACAACCTCTCCATAGAGAAAAATTCTCTAAAGTGATAAAAAATGAAATAAAATGACAAAAATCAATAGATATTAGACAAAAATAATTATCTATGAGGTTCTAAATCCATTCAGTATATTTTATTTTTGTATTAAATTTATATAGATAAAAGACCCATCAAACCAACCCTAGTTTGGATTATGGATTTTTCATGACCAATCGATTTGAAAAATGATGTATGAAAACCACTACCTTAGATACCAAAATATAGATTCTAATGTTATCAAGGGTGAAAAAATTTACAATAATTCCTTCTCTATTTCTATGTAAATAGACTAGAAACATGTAGAGTTCAATAACCATAGGTAATGAAAGGTGATTTCTTCTCTAATGTTTGTGGGAGAGCTACAACCAATGAAAACTCTAAGGAATCAATCATTGGATAAAAATACAAGTATGAATTATGAGGGTGAACTATTGATGGGGAAACAATCTTCCAATTATGTTTATTAAAGTCTTACTTACACTTATCATCAATGGAAAAATGAATTTCCTTCTAAAGTAGTCATTTCAGGGGAAATTTTTTTCACTTAATGAATTTTTTGAACATCCAATAAAACCCATCATTAACAAAAAACCTATAATCCTTCACATTATTGGGAAAATCTTGTGTAGAGATGATGTAAACCGTGTTATTTTACAAACAAATCCCATTCCTAAAAACATCATGACCACAATAAATGATAATATCAACCATAAAATGGAATTTTTAAATGTTTAGACTAGGGTTACTCTAATTAAAGACTCCAACCACATCACCTAAACTCCATATAAATTTCTCAATATATGAACCATACAAATTAATGTCAACTATAAACACTTCTATGAATTCATCAAGAATTTTATAAAAATGATAAGAATATATCTTTTGATTACGGCGGTTGAATTAAAGAGTCTGAATGAAATTTTATGATTATTAATGTTTCTGAAAGGGAAACTGGAATCCATTTTATCGCAGTCCTCTAAAGATATGATAATATGGAAATAACTATTATTAAAAAATTAATAAATAATTGGATTGGCTAGCTCACCTTTTGGGGATTTTATCAATAAATGAAATGGGAAAGTGCTTCTTTTTTGTCACTAGGTTTATAATCTTATAATCATTCCATACCCTCCACTTTTCAGGAAACTTATGAGGAACTAACTATATAAATTCTTTTTTTAACAACATAAAACCCTCCCATTTTAGAAATAATTTTTGATGCACTTTCCCCAAAAATTATCATAAATTTTCTAGATAATACATGTATCCAACAAGGTATTCACCTCCTTCGTACCAAATTTTTGAAGGGTAATATTCCATCTCCTCTAAAATTTTATAAATAATTTTGATTCATTATATACCAAAATCCTATGAATTCAAGTTTAAGGACTAATTCCAAATAAATATTCTAAATACCATCCTATTGAATTCCTATTCTTCACAAGGGCAGCTAAAAGTAACTTTTATTATTTATTTTAAATCTCACTAGAAATTATAACGGAGGGTTTTTTTGTTTTTCTTCTATGTAGAAATATTTCATGTTTTTATTAAAAGGATTATGTTCATGTGTGGGTTAGATGTGCTATCATAAAAAATCATGTTATCTGTGTTCATTTCTTTATCATTCAGCCTACAAATCATAAATTAGAAAAGAAAATGAAAAAATATAGACTAGCAATACAAAAATTATCAATAATAAAAAACATTATCTACAAAAGGAACTTAATATTCAAGTTCAGAAATACGATTTGACTTTTCAATAAAATTTTAGAAAAACTGAAGTCAATTTACTTAGAAACTAAATCAATTTCACTCATTTTAGAATAAATTTTTCCTCATTAAATCATAATTTTTACTAAAATTACACTTTTTAAAGGTTCAAATTCATCCCAATCATATTCGGTATTACATTAACCATATAATTTATTTCATACATGATCAAAAAAATTTTATATAAAATTCAATTGACTTAGAAAAGTTTTCAGTTTTACATAAATAAAAATAGAATATTTCTTTACTGTTATATTTAAAAACATCTTCGATAGGAAGAGGATCATTTCCAATAAAGTATTTATTTTCCAACGAATCATTAGGTATGTTATTTTTAATAAAATCATGAAATAAACCTATGAGGAAATTGTCAATCATGTTAACTTGGTTTATAGAATTGTGTTCTTTAGGGTGTTTTGTTGACTCAATGATACAAAAAATATCAATATTTATTCTAAAATATATGGAAAGGGACCCTTTAAGAATGATTATTATTTCCATAGTTTTTTTCATGAATGGCCTTTCTTTAATTACTATTGTTTCTAAACTAAATAAAAAATACCCCATGTTTCGAACATAAAAAATTTCAAGAAATATAAGTTCTTTAACTATTACCAACACATCCTCCATTACTCTAGATGGTTTAACTAAACTCTAATTTACATGTGTGTGACAATAACATAATATTATTTATCTCTACCCTACATAGATTTAAACCAAACATAAATGATAACTTTTATGGAGGATAAAAAATCCAAAACCATGCCTTCAAAGAGATGATTACAAATTATGAAAGGGATAGAGAATGTATTTGATATTTTCATTTAATAAAGAGGAAATATTGGATCATTAAAGAAAAATTTATCAAAAATTAACATTCTCATATTCCATTAAAAACCTCTCATAATGGTAAATATCAAAAAGATATTTACCATACAAATGGGTCAATTTCAGAACATCTAAAAGAGTGATATTAATCGATGATCATCAAAATATTTGAAGAAATTTTTTATTCATTTTAGTTTCAAAGGTTCAATTTATAAGACATATACCCAAGGTATAAGGTTGTATATTCCAATACAGTTTTATATCATCATCATTTTTTCTTTTCCCATTTTAATATTTCATTAGTTTTCTAAAATACTTATAGGTTATTTTATGTTGGATCTAATTGTTATTATTTGTTTTTATTGTTTATTTAAATCGCGTAAAATTTGTTTGTTAAATGGATTATTAATTTTTTAAAAAGTTTCAGTAGGTGGTTTAATATATTCATTACATGGTTGAATTACTTCAGTAGGTTTTCATGAGACTTTTCCATGAGTATTTTCAGTTTCTTCAGAAGTGAGAATAAGTTTTTTAGTGTCTTTATCAATGTTCTTATTTTGGGGGTATTTAATATTAGTTCTAATCCTAATAATTATTTCACTTATGATCTCTCTACCCCTTGGGTTACCTTCATATTGTGGTATAAATTTCACTCTAATTTAATTCTTCCTAATATTAATTTTGGATTCCATTTAAACCATTTGTGTCGCTATATTTTATTCAAAAAAATTTAATTATTGTGTAATGTATTATTTATTTTTTACCAATTCTTACATGTGTAAATAATTTCATTGGTTAATGCGCTATTTCTGATTATCTTGGTTCTTAATGGTTAAAATATTCCTACCCACTTGGTTTCCAAAATGATTGTCTTTGTACCTAGGAATACAATTTAAAGTATGATGCTAAAAATTATAGTTTTATTATTTTTTAGGCATAAACACAATGTTATTTTTGTTATTCCATCATTATTTTAAATTTTTATTTGATTGAAATGTCTTAGACTATAAATTTTGGTTATGAAATTTGTTTTTTGGGTTGTTGTAGAATTGTATTTTCTGGGAAAGATCCCATGTTAACATTTAGGTTCTCCATATAACTAAAGAAATTAATATTTAAAATGATCAGTGAAAAAAATAAATATTACAATGCATATGAATTTGATAGAATTGTTCTTTTTTGGGTTTGTCAAGGATGAGATTTAGTGTACATATACTTAATAATTCATGGATGTTCACTCAATAAACTCGAAATTTTCATTTAATAGGAATTGTATGTAGAAAATCATATCTAGGTTATCATGAATAAATATCGTGGTTTCAAATTACTATTAATTTTTGACCATATTTAAAATTATATTTCTAGGTTTTATTGGAGTCTAATCCACTAATTCTCCTCTTGCAACAACATGTATCATACTTCGGTCCAGAAAATACTAATCCATCATAAAAATATTGAATTAAGAGTTGATCAATGATCTGGTGATGATGAAAAATTCAACGTAGCTTCATGAATATTTCTCAATATTCTTGTAATGTATCCCCTTGAAGCTTAATTATCCCACATATTTCATTTAAGAAATAGGTAGTCTTAAAAGTAGGGATAATGTTTTCTAGTAATACCTCCTTTAGCTTGTAAGAACTCCTTATTAAGAATGATTAGTATATATAAACAACTATTTATCCACCCATCAAAATAAAATGTAATGTACCTCATCGAGATGTATTTATCATTGGCCCCTTGAGGTTTCATTGTGATAGACACCATGTGAAACACTTATAAATGTTTATTTATGTTATGACCCAATATTCCCTAAAATTAAATAATGTGATGTATCAACCATGATCAATGTTCTTACACTAGAATGTTTTTTGAGTATCCTAAAATGTTATACTGATTGTCAAATTTAGGAGTAATGCTCTCCTCTAGAGTAGTATGTTAATCCATCTTAGTGTTCTAAATTCATTTAGTTTTTATGAAATATTATCTTGGTGTTTCATATTGTTAAAAATCATCCATTTATAAGATATATAATTAAATAAATTGTTTATTTTTTTTTTAATTTTCACTATTCTAATTATTAAATTATATTGATTTTTATTTCTAAATTTTTTACATTGTTATGTTACATAATACAAAAATCTAATTAAGAGTTAATTTTAAATTTTTTGTTTTTTAAAAGTAGAATATGATTATTTAAACCCCATGATAGACTCCTCGACAATATAGGCAATTGAAAATGAAGATATTAGTACTCCATTTTTTATAACATAATAATTTTAATTATAAACCTCAATACTACAACAACTAAGGTTGTCTCTTAATGAGACTACCATTTTAATAGTTTTTTTCACACTTTAGTTTATTTTATAATTTTATATTTCTAATTATTTTTAAAGGTATAAATACTAGATTAAAAAAGGTTATTTTAATTTCTAATACAAATGAAATGAAATTAAAAATTAAAAAAAATTGTAATGAAAAAAACAGTGTAGCATGGAATAATAAGTTAAAAAAAATGGATATGTTTCCAAATGTTATTGATCTTCTGGATCAATCATTCTTCATCACATGAGAATTATTTACCGAAATATATCTTTATGAATATTAAAATATCTACATTTGATTTTCATTTGACTAAAAAAACTAAAGGTATTCAACTAAAATATTAGTTTAAAACTTCTATCATTATGATCCAATCGAGATGCTCAGAAATCATCATGCACCATGAAAAAATTGCACACCCATTGTACCCACAATTTTTTAATGAGAATTATAAAATTTATGAAATTAAATTAAATTATTAGGTCCTAACAAATATTATTTTCTTGTATTCACTCCATGATCTAAATAGTATAATGGGTTTTATATTTGAAAAAAATAGATGATAAAAGGATAAAAAAGTGAATGAAAATTTTCTCATTAAACATAAATGGTAAAATTCGAAGTATAAAATTCAGTAGAGAGAATATAGTAGAAGTTAATGATATTTGAGATCAGAAAGAAATCATCATTTAAATAAAAAATATTCATCTATAAGGAATATTATCATTCATGATCACGAGACACAAAAATCCTATGATCTTCTCCAATAATGTTAGTCTAAGAAGAATTCAAATGATCTTCTACATTTTTCTTCGATTAAACCATTACACAAAACATTCATTTTAGTTCATGTATACTATATACATTAGTTTTATAGTCCTTTAATATTCCTCTTTTTATTTATTTTGTTTTATATGCCATTAATATTAACTAACTTAATTTTTCACAACTGAATAGAGATGTAATAACTCATTATTATTTCACCACTAGTTCAATTTTGAAAAGAAACTCTAACAAATCCATTGTAAAGAGGCAACTAACATCATTTAATTCATTATCATCCAATCGATGAGTCACCATAATAAATGATATCTAATTATATGACCTATAAAATTAAAAATTAGTTTCATTATTAAATTGATCTAATAAATTCTCCCAACACCCTCTTCCATTAAAAATTTAATACCAGTTAGATTCAACCAAGTGGTGTTGTCTTTATCATGGATTACATAGTGGAATTCAACTTCACAGAAAAATTACATACTTTACCTAAATATAAATAATCCCATACAATGTCAAACTAAATCCCATCATTGATCATCAAATCATCTCAAATATATCATATGGATTGAATCTAGAAAATGGTAATATGGACAACTAAATATTTTCAATTTTGAATTCAAGAATTTTCTCCCATTAAGGTATCCTCACACTAGTCAATTAGGATCTTTTCATATGCTATCAGGGGTAAATTTCAGAGGTGTTTGTATACATTCATCATTTTTTTATTTCATTTTATAAATTTTCATAGGCCCTAGTCATTTTTATCTGGGTAAAATTCTGAAAAAATGGTGTGTGTCCTTCAATAAACCCTAAAGGTGAGAAGCTTGGAAATTTTGAGTACTCTATAATTATGTTCAACATGATCTTGGAATCAAATCCATTCATAAAAAATAAAGTCTTATTTTTTAATGGAAATTTTGGATGATGTTTCTTCTTAGACCATGGTTTTTTTGTTCAACAAGTTTCAAATAGATAACACCAAAAATCGAATGTCTCATCAACATTCATAGATCAAGATTGAGTTATTCAATTGACATTGATATTCCTTTAGATGTGACATCTATCCATATTTCTAGTTAATTTTACGTGGATAATAATATTCTTACTTGAGAATCAGAAGATCTCAACAAGAATCATTGGTATTCAATAGAAACAACCATATCTAAACTTGGTTTATCTTTTTCAGGAAGAACCCACACCAAATCAGTGTTCTCTAGATGCAACTAACCTTCAAACATTGACATAGATATACTGATGCAACCATAACTAAAATATTCTTAAAAATTCCATAAGAATATTTGGAATGAATCTTAGATTAAATGTTGGTGGCATCGACCTTCATCTTCAGCAATGGAGGTCAAGTTCAAGCTCCTCGATAATTACACCATTGGTGGCCTCAGTGTCTAAAAAATGGTGGCAGATAGTAGTATGAACATCATTTTTCTTCTTAAAGCTTTGGTGGCATGAGATCCGATTCACACATAGATGTAGACAACATTTACCCATTTTCTCAGTCCTTGTTCATCATCTATAGTTCCATTGGATTTGATATTTCTTCAGTATGATTTAAATCAACCTCCCATGACATATTTTGGTTCGATAGATTGAGAATGAACTCAGTCGTTGCCTCTGGATGGCTTCAATTATTAGTCGTAACATCATCATTTCTTGTAGAGAGAATCAAGTACATGAAATATTCTCTCGAGCAAATATTTAGATACATGAGATTGGACACCTAGAAAAATAGATACATGAGATTATTATTTTATGAATTAGCTACATGAGAGATCCTTAAATTGGTTACAATGTGTATTTTAAAAATTTGATACATAGGTGCTTAATGAAAACCCTATGTGGATCCATAAAAAATTTAATAAATGATGGTCTCCTCCAGAACAAGAAAAACACTTCATCAAAATAGAAATAAAAATCATTGAAAAAAAATCCATGAAAAATAAAATAAAATAAAATAAAATAAAAAAAAATAAAAAAATAACCTGTTAATAAAATATTGAAGATTATAAATATTTAAATGAAATAAAATCTAAAATAATTATTATTTTTAAAATTGTAAATGAAAAAAAATTAAAATAAACCCAATTAAAATTAATAAATGAATAATTAATTTAAGGAACTAAGAAAAGAAAAAAACCATTAAAGAGGTAAATTATAATTCCATATAACTAATTATTTATTAATTGGAATTAATGTAAATTAAATTTAATGTTCAATTTAGTTATTTTATAAAAAAATATAGGAATATATAAATTGATTTAATAGAATACCTAGAAAAATTTAAACATATTATTATAAAAGAATCTTTGAAATAAAAAAATAAAGATAAATTTTGAACAGAAAATATTATTAAAACATTAAAGAATTAATTAATCCTAAAAATATATCTTTATTAATTTAATTAAAACATTTAAAAAGTAAATTAATCATCTAAAACATTAATTTATCTATGAAAAGAAAATTAAATTAAATAAATTATTTTGAACAATAATAAAAAAATCCACATCTAATAAAATGCCTAATTTTGATTCCAATACAACTACTTTCAATTTTTAAGATGATTATTGAATAATAATTTTTCTTCAGTTCCAATATTCTAATCAATTAACTAGTGTAGAAGGCATTTTTGGTAGAATTATTTTCACATGAGAACCTTTGGGAAGCATGTTACAGTAATATAAGACACTTTTAATTTTTTTTCTAGAGATTCATTTTTTCTATAGCTTTTTCCAGCTATCATTTATTGGAAAATTATCTAGATATAATTTATAAGTTCTGTAAACATACACGAGGGTAATCAGTTTCTTCACTGAAGACCCTAAGATTTTTAATTTCAAAGAATGAACTTCTAAGGGGTCCAAGGAATACATTATTGTAAACACAACTACTTTTTCCTCAAGAGACTAAATTTTGTAATTTAATTATTTAAAATAATATATTACATTTTCAATTAACGTGACTTATTATTTAATATTTAGATTCTAATAAATACCAGATTCCGATTGATCCTGAGATTCATCTCGATCATCTAGTATGTATTCAGGTTTTGAAAAATAACCCTCATGTTTGCCAAAATATATGTAGAACATTTATGTTATGATACCACATATTTTAACATGATATTACCTATTGGGGGAGGGGGTTGTTAATCATAGTTTCATTTAATTCAAATATATTTTAACTCATAAATACATTGGTATTATATTACCCTATTTTAGGATCAACTTCGAAAGTTTATTGCATTCTCTTATAATCTCACAAAATCTCAATCATGGATTCAGAAATACCAAAATCTAAAAAAAATTCACTAATTTTATCATCACTATGTTATATCCATGGGGAATGTACTCATGGTTGTTCTAGTGTACCAAAAATCCAATACAAACTACTCTTTTTATGGAGAAAATATTCAACTGAAATAATTATTCAACATTCCACATTGACTATAAAAGTTCGGTAAAATAATTGTTCAACACAACCCACTGGCTATACCATTATTTAGGTAAAGTCTCACTTACACAAAATGGATAATAACATATCCTCCATCAAACAATTCTCTTGAAGAAATAAATTTATATACTTGTAGATATCTTCTCTATCTATCAACATGATTGTCACACCATTATCAGTATGTAGGACTAATATAATCCAAATAATAATTTATGATACGATTATAAACTATAAATTACATGCTTCTTCAAATTCCATGACAACATATATTCAACATCTTATTAGATGAGATGATGTAATTTATTTTGAAAAAAAATTCACACAACATGAAATCTCCTGATAAAGTATTTCAAGTGTATGAATTAAAGACATCCAGGTATTTATACATATGTGTAATAAAAATATAATTAAATACCTTATCTTTTGTTTAATTATAACTTGTGAGACTAAATACTCTTTAATTAAATTATTAAATTAAGTTCATATTTCTCTCAAAAATCATACTTCGTTATTTTCCCTTATTAGACTCTCTATAAATTTCTTATATGTTCTGTATTTTTTTTATCTATAAAAAGGTATAAAATATCCTTAAAGTATGGAAGATGAATTCATAATTCCGATTAAACCAAATTTTAACTTAATAAACTTTTAATGCATTCATTTAATTGTTTTAAAGTGTATCTATATAAATGAAATCGAAATGGGTTGTTAATAGTCATCAAAAAAGACTGCTAAAACTCTTGAGAGTGATAGGTCATTAATTATTTTTGATTTTTCCAACTTTTATAAACCATTCAATGGAATATTACATTTAGTAAATATGGTTTTATTTCTTCATGATCTTCTAATGGAATCACAACATTATATACTATTTGGTAACACAATCATAATTTCTATATCTAAACAACTGAGTATTTAATTTTTACAGATCTTCATCTTTCATCATGATTTAAATGTTATGACACATTCCATTTAATCATGGTGTGACCTTTATATTGTCGCATGAAAAAATTCTAGTTCTTATTATTCTCTATTTTTTTACATTGACACTCTCCCTCATGATACAAATCTCTAGATTTTGAAATCTCTTTAATCTGCACTTCTTCTATTGAGTAGGAATCACTAAATAGGAAGAACCACTAAAACACACTATATCAATATTAATCTACAATATAATGTATATCATAGTCCATGTACTCTCATATTACCAATCAAATTTTATGACTGATAATAATAAATAATTGTACTGAGTATTCCATCATAGGTTCCCTTATATGTTCTCCAAACCAGACCTTACATAATAATGTTTAACACATTTCAATCTTTCCAATCCCTTATGGTCCAAATTTTTTTTCATTGCATATTTATTTATTTTTACACATATTTTTAATGGGAAATATTATGATTTGAAAACAATATGTATATGAAATTTACATTTTCCATGAAATTTGAAACATCACTCACTGTGTGACTATTATTCTAACATAGTTATTTATTATTACCAGTTATAGATTAATGATATTTTACCGATATTGATATTATATAATTAAATATCATCCTAATCCACATAAAATAATCATCAAACTTACTCAAACCACCTCACAAACCGGGATACTTTGAATAAGCTCATTAATCATCATCAAACATATCATCACGATTTATTATATGTTTTATATAAAGATGCATCACATCACTAAACCATTAGCAACTTCTCATAATCTGTTTAATTATTTATTAAATATATTATATATCCAGTTATTTATAAAACACATCCTTATCATATTTTCAACTAATAATTTTTGCAACCTCTTGGAAATACACAACCTCTTGGTTTCTGTAATCTTATTCATAACTATCATTCATTATAATCCTTTAGTGATTATAAAAAATTATGACATAAAAACTTATGGTTGTAATAATAATTCATTGTAATTATGAAATATTTAATTGATTTCAAATTTTTATGGAATATGGTTGACATGGTCAATATAATTAGTATTTATCTATAATAGTCAAGACCTAATTAGTGGGTGAAATGAAGAATATTATTATAGAAAATTTAGAAGAACTGGTCCTCAATTTTGGTTTTAAAAGATAATGGACTATTTTTTAATTTATTTGACTATGTTTGATATAAAAAAATGTATTTATGATCACGATTTTAAGGAGTAAAAAATAACAATGAAAAAAACAATGTTCATCTAACATTTAATTTTTTAATGAATCATTAGAAATGATCATAGTGTCATATATTATTATATACCTATTAAAAATGTGGTGTGTAGATCATTCAGATGAGTTACAGATCATAAGATCGATATTGTATCTTTCCCAAACCTTTTTAACATTAATAATGAGTAATGTCATCCCATATTAGGCGAACACACAATTGGTTGATGCTCTATGGATTATACCTTTACGGTGAGTACAATAAAATATAGGTATCAAAAAATTATTTCATAACATCTAGATATTGTGTGTGGTATATATTAATAAGTTCGAATTATATTCTTATCATAAGAACGAGATCTAGTAGAAGAAAAGAATAATTAAACTCCTAAGTTCACACACCTTCTTTGGGTGTTTTAGTCATGTGGTTATGAAAAGAAGTTTCAGAGACACAATGTTGTTGCATTATGAATATGTCATTATTGAATATCTTCTTTGGAGAATGTGGCTAATTCCAAGAATTGTCATTTTCTTAGTGGTTATAATTATCATATTAGGAATTATAAGATGATATATGATATATGATATATGATGTCCTCAAATTCATGTGTTTCCTATGGTATTTCATGGAATATAATTTCTATGTGTTACAAATTAATAATGACTTAAGTTTACAGGAAACTACTCAATGTTAATTAAAGGAAAAAAATTCCATATCTACAACTATATAAAACCAACAATATATAGATGTCATGAGTGGTATATCATCAAATTTAAAATGTGATAAATTGGATAATAATTTTGAAGGAAACTCCAAGATAAATGAATAAAAATTATATGTTAGATACAAAACATTTTATGATTTTAAGATGTGTCATAAGGATAATATTGATTATTTCTTTAATTTCCTAATTGAAGTCACATGACGATACTTTTTTTTAGTTATGATATGAGATATTTTAATCTTATAAAAATTTTTTTCATAATATTACCAAATTTATATAATGTCATGTTGTCTACTATTTTGGAATAATATCTTATATAATTGTCTCTTAATGATTTTTGTATCATTTTTGTGGATTATTATAACATTTCAAGTGATGAAGTTTTATCACTTATCTAAAGAAATGTCAAGAGAAGAAATAATACCTTTAAGGATAAGACACTATTGGTATGATTTATATTTTGGAGGGTTGGATATAATATATAAGGATGACCATTGAAGGATAATACTAGAGTTAAGGATGTTGTTTTACCGAAAAAATAGATATGTATTCCCATGATATGAATTTTTTAACTAAAAAATCCAAATGGAAAAGGGTTCTCATTGAAAAATAATATTGATTAAAGAAGAATAATATGAATTAGGGTTATTTTAAGATGATGATATAGATTTTATTTTAGATATAAATAACATTATTATTTCAATGGTTAATAATGTTAAATAAGAAATAGTGGACGAAGAGCAACCTGAAGGAGTTGTTGACCTCAATTTTTAACATGAAGGAGAACTTAAAGAATTGGATGCAAAATGTAATAAAAATAGAATAATATCTGAATTCCTAATGGAATAATAAAAATATAATGATGAAATTGAGGGTAAAATAATGTGGCAAGAAAAAGTTGAGAAATAATGTAGGACTTCTTGAGAAACGTCTAGATAATATGGTTATATAAAGATGTAATGAAAATAGAAAACTAAAAATTATTGATGATCTGAATTCATAGATTAAAAAGGAACAAAAGTGTTTAATACATAGATGAAAATATTATTATTCAATTAAAAATGATTTAATTTGAATCAACATAATGTGATCCAATGAGGAATTTATATTTTCGAAACACATAGATGATGAGTAGATAAAAAGAGTCAATCAAAGCATACGATGTAGTGAAAATATGTTATTAATAAAAGACCCAAATACATTGGTAAGAGTGGAATTTTATTTTATGATAGGTAATTAAGATTTAGGAAAAAATCAAGAAAAATAGAAGTAAAATATTGTTAAAGATTTTTAAGCATTGACAACTTTTCCAAAATCAAGAAACTAATTCGTGGGTGGAAATATATGGAGAGATTTTGAGAAGAGAGTTCACTTGATGAAGTGTTAATTTTGTGTCTATCTAGGTTACATAATTAATTTCTATTAGAAGGTTGAATGATACATGTGGGAAAAAGAACATGGGAGTCAACAAAAATATATTTAATCATAATGTACAACTAAAAAAATGAAACTCCTTATAAGGATTTTGTTGTTATTATTCCATACTTGTTCAAAATGATAAAAAATATTGTCAATAAATAGTTAAAAATTACTTTTATGAAAACAAAAGGAGGATGAATTCTATACAACCAAACATGATCCCCTTAAAGAATAATTTTTATCAATTAGTGGAAGGGTATCATGATTCCAACACCTATCATGAATAAAATGAATACTGACCACCTTATATATCAACTTAACTGAAGATTTCATAGATGGAAATGAGGAAGAACAAGAATACTTCTCAGGATGATATTATTTTGAAATAAAAAACACATCATCACTAAAATTTTTTATAGCGTGTGTGCTTCCTACATGACCAAAAAACTGGTTTTTCATAATATGAGAGGTTATTTTAATGGTATATATTGATTAATCAATTAAATATCTATAAAAATAAAGGTATGTTGAACGATAATGATAGCAGATATGAGATGATGAATATGGATGTTCATTATGTTAAAAGTCATTGATATAATCTATTTATTGTTAGTCAACTTTTTGACTGTTTAATTATGGTAAAATTTAATCCAAAGGTTTATTTATAAAAAATAACTCTAAATAGTGATTTATGATGGGATTGAGATATAGAAACAACATTTACCATGTTTTTGTATATATACCACATTCCCCATTTATATATAATATAGAAAGATCATATGGTAATGAAGTATCATGTATATTCATCTGATATTTATGATGAATTTCTCAATGTAAAATTCTATGGTGGTAAGAAAAAATAAAAGGAAATTGGTAGAATAATTATAATTCTTATATAAGAGAGAAATGGTGAGAAATCCCTATTGATAAATGAATAGAAGGACCTCAAATTTGTTAAATCTATATCACAATGATTTAATTAGTCCCATGAATTTTCTGAATACAAAAATTAAAATAAAAAACATCATTTTTGTCGATGAATATAGTATAATTTGAATTATTGGGTTCATTTGGAAAATTAATGTAGGGATTGAGTGTATTATGAAGTATTAATTTTTTTAAAAAAAATTAAAATGGGGTAATTATCAACCTTTATGAATTGAAATATGGCACAAAGTATGCCTCTCAGGAGGTTAAAATTTACCCAACAATTAATTACACTAAACATGAACTCCCATCTATGAGAACACCATGATAGTACAGTGGAATGGGATAGAAGAATTTAATGGTAATCAGAATATAAAACCCATTTTTCATTGAATTTTGATTCCATCAAGGAATCTTTTAATGTGGAAAAGTTCACACAAAATCTATATTTTTTGAGTCCCAATGAAAAATTATCCTTATAAAACAAGGCATTAAAAAGGACGATGTTTAATTACATTAATGATTTTGGAAACAAGTTCAATATATGGAATTGGGATGGAATCATGTTAAATAAATAGATATAGTGGACCAAATTATTTTTTAGATTACACTATATAGAGAAATATCTATAAGTGTCTCACAAAGTGGTTGAAAAATATCACGAAAAATAGTTATATTAAATTTTTCATGATTTATCTATGAAAGGATATAGAATTAAAAAATTTATTATGGTCTGGTGAATAAGAGAAAGTAGATACAAATTCTATAGCCACATATAACTCAACATGTAATAAAGATTCAATTCCTGAATAAGAGAATAAAAAATATGATGATGTAGGCTAGCCAGTGGATTGATAGGGAAATATAAATTATGAGATTCATGGAATATTTTTTATATAATATACCTATTTAAATACACATTAAATAAATATAATTATAAATCATACTTCTTTATTATATCAATTGAAAACATCCTCATTTGATGATGTATCTGATTAATAATCCAGGGTCAAGTTAATGAAAATGGAGTTTGATAAAAATGACAATAATCATACATGAGAGTTTGTGATATTTTTTTTGTTTCAAAATGTTTTCGGAACAATGTGGGTTATAAAATCTATATATAATGACAAAGGAAAAGTAATCAGAAAAAAATCCATGTTTGTGTGCACAATATATATAGTAGTTAAGGAATTGATGTTTGAAAAACAGTTACACTAGAAGTGATACTTGAGTAGAATGTAATATATCTAGTTGAGTATATTTAGAGATAATTAAAAAACATCCAATGTTATTCCAATATGTAATTTTAAAAATAATAATTGGAGAAGATGTTTATATCAAATAATTTATGAAATTTTGTAATTAGTGATATTAAATCGATGGTGTAATTCTGATGAATGCCTTATACTAATTTAAATAAGATCCACAGGCCTTCTGTGATCAATTGAAAACATACATGAAGAAGCTATAATTTATAAGAGGTTAATTGATCATAATCTTTATGTAAAGTTAACTATAGAATAGTTTTTTATGGTTACAATTTATTTTATTGGAATGAAATTGGAAGGAATCATGAAGAAATTATTAGAGGAAGTTTTATAGTTGATGCTCCCATATTTTGAAATATTGATGGTTTGGGAACTCATGTATTTTCATGGGATGAAATTTGGTTAAAAAGGGTATCAAAATTTGTTTCATAATAAAAATAGGTGAAAGGGATACTATATATTATTGATATGATTGATAGGAAATTAGATTGAATAGTAATTATGGATAGTCATAATCTTCGAATAAATAAAGAAGGAAAAGAAGATAATCCAACACTTTTATAAAATATGATAAGAATATTTCTTTTTATCATAAAATTAAGGATAATTATATTTATTTATATATATATATATTTAGCAACCAAATTTTGTATATTTCAAAATGAGGATCAATTTCTCGACTATAAAACGTATTATATGGAACATTCAAGGAACACATGACTTTGGTTTTGTATATATTTTTAGTGTCTGGTAATGATTTATATGCATAATAAAATGTATACTGGGTTAGATACAATATGGATAGAAAATCCATGAGTAGGGGATCTTTCTTTATTTGAAGTATATTCATTTAAAATCTTGAAAGGATGTAATAAATAATTTCTCTCAATATATTTTATGAAGATTAATTTTCTACAACAAAATCATCTATACAAATAATATGGATGAAATAAAAACTAAATAATTTGAGATAAAATTGGATGCTTCACATTGTATTCCATTGTTAGAACCAAGTTTGATTGAGGTGATTTAAAATCATGGACAACATTCAAGGACTAATAATATTGATATTTGATAATATTTCACTAAGATGAAGGTGATTCAAGGAATTATGATTATATAACATGTGAGTATGAATAAAAAAGTGGAGGAAATCTTAAGAAAACCATTGGATAGATAGTAATTTTAGAATCAACTATTTATCTTTAGTATTCAATTAGCTCTATCTACCTGATGTGGTACAAAAAATTCCCAATTCCCAATTTTCAACTTTTGAAGAACTTGGTTTTTTTGGTTTTATAAAACATTATCCTTTGGGTTTATTTTCAATGGTGGAGAAACAATATTGATGTTCACATTAACTAAAGAAATATAATCAGAAGGGGGAGTTTATATTTGACTAATATTATTCTAAATTATTAGTGGAGATATTTTTTTGAATTATTAGTTCTCTTGATATATCACATCACGTTGATTTTCGGTTCTATTAACAAGTATTATTCACTAAAAAGAAGATTCCTAGATCTCACTTTTAATATATTATTCTATACATATAGATCTGTTTATATTTACATAGATTTATGGTAGTGTAAATCCACATATATTTATACTTTATAATGTTTATTTGTATTTAATTTAATTTAAGATTTCCTGGGTTTCAAATAAACCAAAATGGGGAGAATTCTGTAAATGATGATATCACTGTATTGTGTTTATATGGTTAATTATTATTATGTTAAAGATAATTTTTTAATTATTTATTTGAATCATATAATGATTATAATTCCCCTCATAGAAGTTTATAATAAACATGAAAGAGCATAGATGATGTATAAAGTTATCTATTTCAGTGGGATAGAATCATGCCGCGAGCATGGTGATGAAACTGTGTGTGGGAGATTCTTAATATTAATCATTAATGTTTAAAGGAGATATGTTGAATTAAATTTTTTATATGTGACTATTTAATAATAGACTAGAATCAAAGAAGATTTTGACATGCCTCAAGGAGATAAATCACAAATTTATGGTGTTCATAGTTGAATAGAAAAATTGGAGTTATAAAAGTATTATTCCAAGAAGCAACAAACAACACTATAATCGATGATGCATGAGAATAAATATTGTTTTAAAACAGTATTATTAAGGAATCATCATACTACAACACCTGGCTATGATAATAATGTACACCACTATTTTGATAAGATAAATGATCTATATTATTATTTACAAACCACAATATATGTGGTTACGAGAAAAGGAGGACTATGCCATGGAATAGTGGATATGTCATTAGGGATACATATATAAAAGAATGTATTAAATCTAGGTTTTTTGAGAATCAAGTCATATACAACATGAATAAAAGTTTCATGGTATTACATGTTAAATGTTCAACGGTATAATTGAAGAAATCACGACAAGATATTTCACTGATTTATATTTAGGATTTTATAATATTTTATAGATATAGTGGTTGAATGTGATAATGCCCTTGAAAAATAAATCATACCTAAAATAAGGAGTATTTAATGACAACCACACCATAGTAAAGGTAATTCAAATTATAAGCATTAAATTTAATGAAATTCAAGATGTTTAAGATCATATTTATTTTTATGGGATTAAGGTTGGAATGGATGAAATAATTAGAGATTAATGGTCAGTTTCGAGACCCTTGTGGATATGAAGGTAGAGGAAAAGGATAATGAAAATAATCTTATCCAAATAGTGTTTATATTTTGTAAATAATCATTATAATTGATCACTCTATTGTATATTTTTTATTCCTTATCTCAATGAATTGAACAAAGAAATAAGATGAGGGATTGACCATAGGATCGATAATAGATCATTACTAAATAGTTGTATGAGGTATAATATGTTGTGTTTTTTCAGGGTACATAAAAACACTAGCATCATTTTTTCATCGCATTAACCATTTTTGGTGAGCTATGAAAAATATTTCTATTCCTTCATTTACGTTCAGTATTTATATATTTTGTTTTCATGATGACATAGTGGTTTAAAGTATTTTTTTAATATGGATGGAAGATTTAATTAAATGAATGTGGAGTTGAGAACACATTTTCATTAACCACTTATGTTTTATTGCTCTTATGGTTTCAACAAGATGTTTAATAATTATTAATATCTAGTGAAATGGAGTATTTTTTGGCACCAAAACACTTGATTTTTAAATTTAATAATAACTCATAATTAATTATTAAACTTCAACAATATAGAAGATTATTTCTCTAAAAAATGGCTTTAAATTTGGAATTAGAATATCAAAAATATCATACAGTGAATTTTTTATAATTTTCTAGGAAATTTGCATCTTTGGGTGAAGAGTAAAATATGGTATGTGTAACAGTATAAATTATTAATTCATTTTATTATAAAAATGACATAATCAATAATATTAATTATTTCTTGACTATAAATGTTTTTATTCATTAAATAAATGTAATTTAATTTATAAAAGTAATTTTTATGAACATATAAAGATGATTTCAAAATATAAAATGAATTCTAGTTTTCTAAAAAATAATTCTTTATGAATAAAGGTTTTTCTAGTGCCAAAATAAAAAAATCTTTTTAATTTATTTTTGAGATAAATATCAAACAACTAGATTACAAGTAAAAATACCAATATATTAAACAATTAAACCCCAATGGTATTTAATTTTCCAATACCAATATTTCCCAAGCCAAAATCCAAAATTACTAAATAGTAATATCAATTTTTATAAACACACACCCTTCATCTAGTTACTTTTCACTCTAAAATCACTAAAAATGGATTTCATCTCAATTTACCTCTTAATAGTCCACGTAAGAGTCTATTATGTTTCTAAGGATTTAGTTATCATGTTTTATAAGGATATATATCTCATTATATTTTTCCAATCCCTTCTCTTCATTTAGCATTTTCCATCATTTTCAATTCCTTTATATTTCCATACTAAATATTTTTATGTTTCATTTTTATAATTATCCTCATGTTATATGAATGTTATATTATTGTTTTCTATAATTATACCACATTAATAATTCGGTATAGTTATAAAATATTTCTATTGACATAAAAACCATTTTGAAAATCCATATGTATACTAGTTATTTGTAGTATTATAAATATGTTAGTTTTTATATGTGGGATTTTTATAAGGAAGTATTATGATCATGTAATTTTCAAGACATATATCTGCTCCAGGATAGATTAAAAATGATTTTAGATTAAGTTCACCATTAGAATCAAATCATGAAAACCTGAATGTTTCTCTTTAGTTGAATTTTATATCCCGAACCCATTAAATATCTATATTATATATAAATAATTTTTGAAATGTGTTTTCCTATAATACCCTACATCTCCATCCATTTCTAGTATATTAACATTAGATTAATCATTTTTATATCTCTATATAATTGATACATCCTTCCATATTACGCTTTTATATATCCTTTGATAAGTGAATTGTCCATATCATTATGAATATCATATTATTTTCTAATATAATTTTGGACATTTACCTATATAGAGATATTATTCTATTAATTGGGGATACCATGAGAAAAAATGTATCCATTATTTATATATGGATAACAATTGATTAGTTAGGCCTGGTTATATAAGTTTTACATTAGAAAACATAACACATTGAATGATTTATCCTTTTTTCTTATGATATGGATTAATTGGAATTATTATTTTATGGAAAATTCCATGAATTATATAGCCCCAATATCCATTAGAAGGTCTCACTAGACAAATTTTCTTGTGAATTCATTATATACCTATTCTTTAATTTAGGTATTTTCTAATGTGGCCTTGATGGTATGTTTATGATGATTGAATTTATTTGATCCATCATTATGGGATTAGTTATTTCATTGAAGTGTGTTTTTCATTCCACTATAATGTTATCAGATGATATATTTTTATCAATTTATCATTTATATGGAATCATATGATTATATATCTCTTTTAAATTATATATACCATTTTTATTCCTTTCTAGATTCCACTTATAATTTTAGCTCACCCATTATATTACTTACCCATTTCCACATGAAACCCTAAATGATATTATATGTGACCAAAATATTTAGATACCTTAAATAAATGATCAACTATGAGGGTGGGGGTCAATCAGTGTTGAAAAAATATTCTTATTCATAAAAACATTCTCTCACAACAATTAGAAAATGATATATCTATCTCACTAGGTTTTAATGTAATTGTTGTGAATATTAGATTTTAAGGATTCCATTCCCCAACTAGGGTGATAATATATCTAGTGTGTGGTAGTTATTATCCCTAATATAGATGAATGATATTATTGTTTCAAAATTTTAATTTCTCGACCCGGTTCACTTGAATGTAACTGGACTAGAGTTCCATGAGACCTTACACATGAATGACCATATGCATAATGCTATAGACTAGTAGTGATCATTTAATAGGTGATAGGGGGAGTGAATAATCTTTAATAAAAAATAAAAAATATCATACATCAAAAGTAAATAATAATATAGAATTTTCAAGTAGAGCATTACATAACTATCCATAAACTATGTTATTCCAAATATGTAGATAAGGTAAAAAGAACTATATAAAAATAGACTGAATATAAAATATGCTAATCCCATACACATAACCTAAATGTTCCAAAATTATTATGTAGATCATCACTAAGGAACCACCTATACCATTTTTAAAACCATTACATCTAACTGATGACTTTGGGATTCCTATATCTAATGAGTTCCTAATGTTGAGATATTACCCTTTCCAATTCCATGAACCATAAATCTAACACAAATACTAGAGGTCGTACATATTTTGTGAGTCTAAACACAATAAGACACCACTGAAGATGAACATAGATAATATCCATATTTATTCGAGTGTATGAAAAGTAAAATAAATTAAACCTAAATCACTCCACCTCATCCAGTTCCAATTATGGTCGACCATCCTCCAGTATTCCATTACATATCTCAACCAATGTTAGAGTGAAATGATACATCCATAGTCTATCATACAGAATCTGAACTTAGACTCCCAACCAAATCCATTCAACACAGATGGAAATCCATAACCATCGGAACTAGCAAGATTCATCCATAATTGCCCATTGTCACATCTATAAACCAAATATCAAATCCCATGATTATATAATCCCTATAAAAATACTATCACAATAAATTGACCTAACACAAGGCATGCTGACTCCATTTATTTAATAATTTTGTCTCATTGGATGAAAAAGGACTATGAGCTTCAATCCCTAATTTAGTGTTCTCAGTCCACAAAAATCATGGATAACTATGAAAAATCCCTCATCCAAATAAATAATCAATACTATGACCCACATTCTACTCAACTATGGAGGATACCACTAATAATGAGTGGTTAAAATGACCTTATAAGGCCTATATTGTGCGCATATAACCCTAATGACCACATTCTATATGGTAATTATCATCACATAAACCATGTTACCAAAACCAGGGGATCCAAAATTACACATGTGACACTCTCTAGAAATATACACATCATATAGATATAAATCATTTGTCCATTCTTGATGATCAATATCACCCACCATCCCATAGGTTACACCAATCATGTTTCTATGGAACCACATTGGCCATTATTTCTAAAATAACATAATTAAATACATTCTGCACCCCACCAAATAATTTCTAACACACACAACAAATTAATCATTGTCATACTGGGGTAAACCCATCATTTATTACCTAGGACTACCCATTGGGTTTGCTTATAATGAATGGAAACCCCATGGAGTTCTATTCCTAAACGCACACATGGAACTCCTGTAACCATTTTACTCATGATAAGTAAATACACATATAACATTATAATAATCTTTCAATAACCTAAATGGAAAATGAAGGACATTAACCACTATGAAACTCTTGAGGATATATCTGAAATTGATGTTAATTTAGAAATCAGTAAAAAAAATTATTAAGGGAACCACTGAAAAACTACATGGTTTTGATGAGAAAAATAGAATATAATCACCCTAGGGAAGCTATTCGTACTCTCAGCTACACTATACAACAATATACATGAAGAACTAATAAAATTTCATAAATATAACTCAAGGAAGAAGGAGGAATGAGATAGATATATGATAACTACGGAACAACAATTAAATATTTGATGAAATGGAAGAATTCCACATTTCTAAATGATTACATCAATTAATATTCATTTAAAAAAAATCATGATCAATTTTTTAAAATTATTGGGAATATATATATCCTTCCCGTTAAATAAGGAACCCTTATGTATCTATAAAACTATTTGTATCATCTAGGTTAAAATTCACTTTGTCTAGAACCCTATTATAAAATTAAAATATCCCTTTTATATCATAGGAAACCCCAATAAATTACCCATATATATCCCATAAATTATATTAATGAAATAAAAAATTATTCTTATGTTACATGATTTCACAAATTTCTAACCCCTAGTAAAGAAAATGACATTGAACTATCAACATATTTAGCTGTACATTTCTCAGAAGGCTTCCCAAACATATCTATTTTTTATATCAATAAGTTCATGTGGTATTTGTTTAAATGGTGAGTAGAATAAGGATGAATTAATTATAACTTATAGCACTTATGTAAAGGGAATAAATGATATTCATGTTGTTATTCTTGGAGGATGATTGAAAAATACAACATGATTGAAATTATTTTCTGATTTGATGACCAAGGAATGTTTGCATGTGGCTTTACAAGAAGGTATGTAGAATCAATTCTATTAAATTTTTATTATTTAATAAATATAAACATAATTTTATGAGGAGAATTAGGAATAAATAGGATACAATCTTATTGTGGAGTCTATATCTGTGCATGTGTCGTCTAGTAGTAACCGAAGAATCATTTTGGAAGAGATATTTGAATTTTGAAATGGAATGGAAACATAAGTATGTATCTTCCATAGATCATGGTTGATCATTCTGAACATTGGTACAATTGATGTTATCATACATTTTCATATCTATCAGCATACATGAGATGAGTAATGGGGAAATGAGGAGTTAGAAAAGGTGGGGAGAGAATATGTCATTAGGCTTCAATATTAGGGGGAAATAAAGTCTATGAAAGTGTCATAACCTTCAACATAGTTGTGATATATTTACTTTTTAATTTTTAACTAACTACGTTTGTGTTATCCCAGACCTGATATTATTCAACTGGGATTTCTTGAAAGTTTAAAATACAGTCTTTAAGAACATTTCATTATGGAATAATTATATATAATTTGGTGATATTATTTATAACACTATGGTTGGATGTTCCATAAATCAAATGATTAATGGCCCGTTCTTTAGGAATTCCAACAACATCGTACCTCCAAAGGATTCATGATTTGTAGTAATAATGAATGAAAACCTTATAGTGTAAATCACTAATATTTTAGAATATATTTTTTAAACTTAAACTATGTATGATCTCATTATCCATAGACAACAATAAATGAAAATAATCCATAAAATATTAAATTAATATTATTATAAATATCATTTAAATATCAAATCATTAAGTTCATATGAAGTTATTACTCAACAATATTTTCTTACATTAAAAGGATAAATAATTACTATGATTTATTTTTCAAAAGGATTACTCTTTATCAAATAATTGTTTTTAAGTGTTGTACATTTTATCCAAATAAAATAATTGACATATTTTTTAATATAATTATAAAATATGAACAAATATATTATCATTTATTAAATTATAAATTGACATGAAATAATATTAAGAACACATTATGTTCAAAAATTACTTTTTTCAATAAGATATTATTTTCATTATATTTTTCATTTTCACAAAAAAGATAAATTTATATTTTTTATAATTTTAACAACATTATTTTTTAATTATTTGTTTTAAATTAAGGGATGGATTATTATATTTTTTTTCTAAGAAGACAAATTTTGGTTGAATATTCAAAATACTATTTTTTAAAATATTATCACTTTAATGAAACTTTCATAATATATGAATGTATTAAAAATATATAAAAAACTTTTACTAAAAGAATTATTTTTAAATTAAATTAAATATTTAAAAAGATAATTTATAAAACCCATGATTAAAATTTTCGAACCATAAAGTAATCATTTATTCAAATTGAAAAAAAAAATTATTTTTCTTTCTATTTTAATTAATATTTCACATAGTATAATTCGGGTTAGACTCTATTTTTAACCGGTAAAAATATTATTTTTTCAATTATAAAATATTCAATGTCACTTAAATTAAAAAAATGGATAATATTATCTTAATATTAAATTTTAAGCATAAAAATTTACTTTTTAAAAAAATTACATTTTATGTGCGATAATATTGAAATTAAATTTTATCCATTGTGGAAATTTTATTCAAAAAAATGTATTTCATATTTTGAATTATTCATTCCAAAATATTTTATATGTCACATTTTAATTTTTGGCATTAAAATTAAATTACGTGTTTAAAAATTACTAGACAAATTAAAATCTAAAAATGGTATAAGAAAAAAAAACGTAATTGTTAAGGACATAAAAACATGTGGAAACATATTTGGAAATTTTTGGATGTGAACTAATCAACTATTTCCTTCTCCAACTCCATTATTTTCTATTATTGGATCCATTTTACCATTGATTAATGACTTTAGCATTTATATTTTAATAAAATCCACCTCCTCTCTCTTATAAAACGATTAATCTCCACCCCATTTCTCTTCTCACCTCAAGCCTTGTTCATTAAGGAAAAATATAAAAATATAAACTCTTAACGATTCTTTTCACATTATAGAGTATTTGAAATTCTAAAAAGACACCACATTAATTACACAATTCTGTTTTCAATGGAACCCTTCCTAGTAGTATGTTAAAATTCTCAATTAATGATTTTTAATTTCTTTTCCTTTCCTATTTCTTCTTCATAAATTGAGCCTAATTTTACCATATTTACATAATTAAACAAACAAAATATTTATAATTTAAATGTTACTATGTTTTTGGTAAATCCATTTTCTAACTTCCTCTCAACTATCTGGAAGGCAAAAAAATCGATTGAGTTTTATGAAGACTACTTCCCCCACAAGGGATATGATCCATTTTTCCAAACCACATTTCATGGAAGGTTAAAAGTGGAGTATTTAATGAAATAATATGTTATTAATAACACATTAAATATTCAAAAATTATAATACATTAATTATCTTCCTCATATTCTATGGAAAAATGCATCACTTCTGCGCACTTGCATATTACTTCCTTCACGAAAGTGACATATTCGATTTTATATATTGTTATTTATGCTATATAAAACTCTATTTAAATTTGACTCACTAGAATAATAAATATACATAATACCAATAAATATACTGATTAATTAAATTATTCCATAATAATAACTTTCTTAACCATACTCACCTATTGATTATAGTTTTTTTGTTTGAGTAGGTTTAACCACCTACAGTAACAATGAAATTAATTTTTCCTAATGGATGAATATAGATACTTAAATGAGGATTTATTAACAATTAATGATAAAATAATTCCTAGTTTACTTTTTATAACTAATATTTATGTTATTGTTATTTTACCACTATTTTGTTCATTATGAATTACCAAAATAACCACATCACCAAGTCATATTCCAAAATCATAACTATAATACATTTAATATGAAATTAGATAAATATAAGTCATTATTAAAACAATTATTCAAATACCTATAATGTTCTATAAAATATTATATTTTAGTTTATAAAAAAGAATTGACACCACCATGAAAAAATGATTACTAAAAAAATATTAAAGCTAATGACATCTGACAATGAAATTAAAATATACACAACTAATAAATTCTAAATAAATTAATGTATACAAGGTTTATTAATGGTTAAATGTATAAATAAGGTTTTGAAATATGTTATTCTGTTAGTCATTTTTCTTATACTGGAGGCTATATAACAATCAGGTTAGCAGGATAAAAGGTATTTTTTCATCATATGAATTTCCTTTATTTGAGATATGTTTTTATACACCGAATTTCATTACAATGGGGGGTGTATATCCAATTTTATTTATCATATAATGAAATATATTTTATTAATGGTATTTTAAATTCAATTTAAAACACCCTCTTTTATGTGGTTTCTATTAAAAAATTTCTTAGGTGGTATAGTTCATTCTCAAAGCAACTTCATTTCATACGTCAAAATAATTCCCCTTTGACTATGCATTTACAAGATGGTGATATTATGTACTATGAATATTTTAAAATTAATTTAATCATTTTAAAATAGGAATTCAAATTTACATATTTATTTTATTAATAAATTTTATGATTTTAATAATAAAAATAATTATTCTCTCTAAATGAGACCATTTTTCGTCCATGCCCATATTCACCCATCCCGCTAATGCTATACATTCATATTTTGAAATCCCAAATTTTTTTATTTATATTGACATTAAAAATTATCTTTTCTTATTTTGTGAAGGATTATTTATCTCCCTTTTTATGAAGTTTGTTTCAATAATAATATTCTCAAAATATCAAAATGGATTTCAGTTTGATATTTGTATTTTTTATCATCAAATCAACATATCCTCTAAACACCATTATATACTTTATAGGACTCCATTTTTGAATATCTATTTTAAAATAAAAAAATTTCATATTTTTTGACTTCCCCTTTATGAAAATTCAATTTAAATGTGACCTAAAACATTAGCTTTTATGTGTATAGTTAAAAAAAATTTACATCAATTTTATGGCTTCCATCATAATATGAGAAATTTTATTCATAATGATATCAGTCAATGTATTAATGTGTTTTTCAAAATTATTTTAAAACTTGATGATTTTTTTAAATAAATGGAAATATTATTAATTTTCTAAAAATAAATATTTTATTTTTAAATTGAAATATTGATTTTAAAATGAATTTAAAAGGATTGGGGTTTTATTATAGAATTAGTTAGTGTTTTATGTCTTCTTAATTATTTTTTTAAAAACATCAGTAGGATATTAAATATATTTTCTGGAATTAAATTTTATAGTTTTAAAGGGTATTTTTTTCTAATCTCAAAGTACATCATTTCAATGAAAACATTTTTAATAGCTTTATATCCTTTAAAAAAATCTCATTTTCTCTCATTTATAAGTGACTTATCCAATTATTTTTAAACTTTATTTTATCTGAAATGCCATCATCCATAAATCAATTTAAAATACACATGGAATATTTTTAATCCACTATAGAAATTCCTTAAATTGTTGAATTTTGGAATTTTTTAGGAACATTTTACATGAAACTCATCCCTTTTACATGGGTTACTTAAGAGGTTTTTTAGAAGTGAATGGTTTTATGTTCTAATGGCACACATATGCATGGATATAGATGTGTGGGGTCTCGGATTTTCTACTAAAACATTAGTTGAGTTTCTATATCTCCTAAGATACTTAATGACCTTAGAGTTTAAGGACATAAGTCCCTTATAGATTTTAGGTTTTTAGAACCCATGCCACTAATGGACTATATGTTTCAAAAACCTGTGTCACTATTGAGAATAGGTATGTGAAACAATAGTCACTTATGGAGTGTAGGTTAATGAAAACTATGTCATTTATGGGTTATATTTTCAAAAAAATAGTATCACTTATGGAATGTTGGTTTTTTGAAAACCATGTCACCAATGGGCTGTTGGATTTTGATCTTGAAGCCACTATGTAATGATTTTATCCTCTTCGATATATACTATAGTCTTTTTTTGATATGGATCAATGAAATTATATATCAATATTCCTATGATTATGTACCACCGATCATGTTTATTTTTTTCATTTTTTGACAACATTATGAAATAGTATATGTTTTCTCGTTTGATATTACCTATCTAGCTATCAGGGCTTATAGTTATCTCTTATTATTTAATGTTACTTTTATTATGATATTTTCACCTACTCTTATTTTCTCCTATGATTATTATTTCAAACATAATGATATGTTGATATGTTTATTCCTTTTTAAATATATGAAATAACCACTTTATTATTTTTCCATTAAAAAGGTTTTGAAGATGAGTATAAGAATGATAATTTTAGAAGGAGGACCATAGAATCTCAATTTTTGATAAATGTCCATACGTATTGTCAAATATGATGCCTATCCAGTTGGTACTAAAATACATTAATCCTTCCATACATGTGATTTTTTTATTATTATGTGATATAATGTTTATATTATTAATATATATCAGTATCATGGGTCATCTCACTTGGTAGTAAAGCCTATGGGTAAATAATGATTTCTTAGTACCAACTACAAGAGTGTGGGTATGGGGTTCCACAGTTGTTATTAGATTTGGGTTTATTTATTTTTAAGGATTATCATATCTTTTAGGTATTATAATTAGGTATATTTGCGGAAAAACCGGGGATATGTCTAAGAGATATGATTTCTTATAGGATATAAACAATGAATATTTATAATATTTTGAGAATGTGGATTTGTTTTAAATTGCATCCCTGTCATGATATTGGAAAGTGAATTCAGTTATGAAGTTGAAGAATTTAGGGGTAATAATCCGGAAAAATCTTGGTTGAGTATCCTGTATATATTAACACGATACACAATGAGGGGCACTATGACTGGAAACCAAGTCATACACCACCGAGAGATATCCTTTGGATGATCAAATTCAATTTATGGACCACAGACATCTTAGGTTAAACTGAATGAGTGACATGTTGACCCAATTATGTAATAGTTGAAATAAAAGTATCATAGGTTGAAATTAAAGTGTTAATAGAGAAGACATCATAGGGTTGATTTCTTATAAGATAATTTTTTATATTATCGTAATCATTTTATTTTTTTTATATGGTCTTAAACATGATCATGAATTTGATGATGTAGAGAGTATTTCTCTAGAAATTCCAAAATAATGATATGTAAGAAAAAACGTTTTATAACATTACCAAACATAGTATTGATGATATGTCATTTGAAATCAAATTTTGAGTCATTCATAGTATATGGCAACATTTGACTATTTCATTATTAGCAGCTAATTTTAATTACGAGGGTAATGATCTTTTATGTTTGGGTGTGGGGTATGTAACCCCCATTGATATTTTTGGAATATTTTTTCCATCTAAATTAATAACATGTTTTATATATTTTTTCATAGGAAACACGTAACTATGAAAATACCACTAAAATAAAAATGAGTTTTTGGATAAATATTATTTTTGAAATTATTTGAAAAACAAAAAATATAGTAAAAAGGACCTTACTATTCTAAAATTCCATACATTAAGGGGGATAATAATTAATATGTTTTAATATTGGGAAGGGGTTTTCTTTCTCAAATAAAAATATTTTTAGTGTTTTATACTTTACCATAATAAATAAATTGAAACATTTTATGATAATATTATATTATATAAACTAAAATATTGGGATTACTTAAATTTTAAATTTATAAGAAATAATATTAAACGCTCTTATTGTTTAAAAATGCCATTTTATTTGGTAAATTTTAAATTTTAGTATAATTTTTATTTTCAATTGAAAGACAAAATTTTAAAATTTATAATTTTATCTTAAAAAAATAAACTTATATTTTTAATTTATTATGTCAAAATTGTACTAGGTTAATTTATTTAGGGGATTCCTAAAAGGCTGAATTTTGTGTGAATTGTGAAAATAATAATTCAAGAAATAGTATTTAATTTTTGACATTTTCATTATAAAATAACTATTTTAAATGTTAATTGTAACAAATTTATATAAATTTTATTTATAAATTAAAATAATTAATTTAAAAATATAGTTTATAAAACCCATGTTGTATATTTTCGAAATATAATGTAATAATTTATCATAATAATTTATTTTCGCATTTCTCCTTTAATTGTGAATTCAAAAAGTATAAATATAGTTATATATTTCTTTTTAATCCCCATAAATCTTATTTTATTGATAATTATTCAATTAATTTCATTGAAATTAGTAACATTTATAATTTAATGTTAGAAATAATTTTTAGGCATAGAAATTTGATTTTTCTAAAAATGATTTATGTTAGGTATGTGCTCTAATTTTAGAAAAAAATTAAGTTCTTATAAATTAATGTAAAATAACAAATTTTATATTTTTAATCATTAGGAGAACATTATGTAATACGTTTTTTTTATGAATTAAATATTAATTACATAGGTAAAACTTAGTTTCCCAGGTAAAAACCAAAAAATTATAAAAGTAAAAAATCTAATTATAAAAGAAAAAATATCATGTGAAATTTTTTGGTTTTTTATTTATCTCCCATTCTATTCTTACACTGCATTATTTTCCATTATCTGATCCAGTTGACCTATGAATATTGAATTTTCCTTATATATATTAAACAGTTTCAACTCCTTTCCCTTATAAAACGATCCATCACCACCCCACTTTTATTAAAACCACCAAACTATTAGATTCTGAAAAAATATACCCAAAATTACTCAAAAAAACTCGTATCACATTCCTAGATGTTTTGGTCTTCTCAAATATCATCCTCTCAAATCCTCAATGCATTTTGGGGGTGTTCTTCCAATGAGTAATATAAATTTTCCGAAACTCATTTCTATTTTCCATTAATTCTTCTTCTACATCCTCTAAATCTAATCTAACCATTTTTAAATAATTCCATAAGTACCCTAATTAGAGTTAAATGTTATAATTCTTTTATAATAACATTATATTACCTTCCTAAAAAATATTAGAAATTAAAACCCCTGTTATATTTCATGCATACTATCCTATAAGAGATGTGAGTTGTTTTCCATAACTAGAATTAATGTTAGGTTAAAATTGGTTATTTGTAGAATAAAAATGGTTTTAATTTTTTTTAAGATAATTAATTTATTAAATATTCTCTATACACCTATTTCAAATGAAAAAAATGCACCGCCTCTACATATGTGAAGACTACCACCCACACAAAAGTGTCTTATTTTAATTTTTATATAGTATTTTCATATTTATAAAATATATAAAAATATTATTGATGTATATTAAAAAATATTACCAATATTATTAAGAATATATAATAATTATATTATTCCAAAATAATCACTTGCGTATCCATGATCTCTCAAATATTATAACATGTTTTATCTTTCATTGGTTTAACTACCCAAATTATGAATTCATTAAACATGTTTCATAAATGAAGTTGGAAACATAACTACAAGTTTTACTTGAAATTAAACAGAAAATTATGCTTGTTTTATGGTTCTATAATCATTATACTTAATTTTTTTATTAATATACCACCTTTATGTTCATAATAAATTACAAAAAAAGCTCATAACTATCTTCATCATTACAAATCAGAACTGAAATACATAAGAAATTAAATCACACAAGTATAAATTATTATAAAAATAGTATTATTGTACCTTTATTGATATTTTAATGATTATATTTGAATCTATATATAATAATTGACACCTCCATTATGAAACTATTACTAAGAAAACAATTATATAAAATTACATCTGATGATGATAAGAAAATATAATGAACTAGTTTATTAATTTAAAATTAATATAAATGAAGTTGAAAAATATTAATATTTATTTATTAGGTTCTAAAATAGGTTATTTTTTATACATAAGGTTATAGAATGTTAAGATAAGCGAGATAAATGACATGGGTGTTTCATCTAAATTTTCATTATTGGAGTACTATTTTATGAATGTAATTTCATTTAAATGATTCGTATAACATGTAGTGGATATATTATATCATGAAATATATTTCATTCATGGAATTTCATGTTCAGTTTCATCCGCTATTTTTTATCGGATTTATATTTAAATGTTTTTCTAAGTTATAGGCGGTGTTATTAACTCAACATTATTGTTGAGTCATAATTGTTACTCTAAAACAATAGATTTTAAACATGGATATAATATATTATTAATTGATATTATAAATAATTTCCTCCAACTTTTTTAGAAAATAAAATAATGGATTTATATCTTCAAAAAAATTGATGATGTTATGAATAATTCCCATTATCTCCAATTGAGATCTTTTTCATCAATTTCCTTATCACTCATCCCTATAATTTAATCCTTATTTATTTTAAATACTATTTTTTTAGTTTTTAGGTATTTTTAAATTTAAAATTACAATTTTTTAAAATTAATATTTATCACCCCCTTTATACATTATTGGGTTTAGTAAAGGTAAATAAAAAAATATCACAAAGTATTTCCCTTTCATGGTTATATTTCAATCATTAACACCAAATTTCCTCTAAAAACGTTTATATAATTGTTAAGGCTCCATTATGGAATATAATTTTAAAAAGTGAAAACATTCAAGCATATTAACTTAAAAGATTTGAAAAGGACTTTTTGATATGACGCATAACATCATCTATTATTATAAATGGAAATTTTTTCTAAAATATTTGTTATTGTTTCACTCATTATATGAGTATTATTTTTTACAAAGATAAATTTTTATGTTTTAAAATGGATTGAAAATTTATTTAAACTCTTGATGACTTTCAAATAAAAATAAAATATAATTATATTTTTTAAAAATTAGTGTTTGATTACTAAAATTAATTATTCATTTTAAAAGAGATTATAAAGGCTTGTTTTGTAGAAATAATTCTTTAGTGTTTTTATGTATTCATGAAAATTCATTTTAAAAAACTCTTCCTCATTTAGGTTTTTTTATAAATATAATATATTTTATTTGTTTAAATTATTAATCCAAACAATAAAAATTTTGCAAAGTCCTTGGTCCAGAATCCACTCAACTAGTTCCCTATACACAGTTGGCCACATGGCCTCAAACTCATTACCTAAAATTCCAAAGGATTCCCACTAGCAGTGAGGGCTTAGGATATGATAGTGGGGGGAAATATTCCCTCATTGGTAGAGTGTGACACAACCGAATAAATAATAACAATAGCTGAAGTTTCAAACAACATGCATCTAATGTAAACAATAGATGTCTGCATGGTAACAGTAACAAGACTGAATGACATATTAGAATGATGTGGCATGATTTTTTTCTATGAAATTAGTGAAAAGAATATACAAAAAAATCAAGTATATTATAATACTACATTTTAACAATAAAAAATGAAATAGAATAGTATCATAAGCCTTAGCTTGGTCCAATGCTCTCCTTCTCCTAAGAAGCAATCATGTACCATTATATGGATCCTTCCACTATCAACACCTGTAGCAATATAGTCTATTTGGGATAAAAAACATGACCCAAATTGGTTGTGGGAAATAGATCCCAGTAGTCAACCACCTAGGTTCTTTTCCAATCTATCATTGAGTATATGCAGCAGTTGTGTGTCGTAATGAAATGAAACCAACTAGTAGGTACTCAGATGTAAAAAATTCTACACGTAATGGTATTAAATTATATAGGTCACTATTTTAATTAGAAATTAATTTACCTAAAGTATTTCAGTCTAGAAATTTTTCCTACACTGAACATTACCCATAGAAAAGTTAGAACAATAGATGTATCAGAAGACATTCTAACAAGTAAGTGATGTCTAAATCCAAGCTTGTTCATTGTCTTGTCAGACATATCACAATTCATTCCATTGCATCATTTAGGTATAAGCTGAGTCTGTTCATGATATTCCTATGTTGGAATTCATGTATCACTACAAGTGTAATTCTACCAGCATCCAATGAGTTTGTCCTCAATCGCCCTCCTAGGGTGCCTCGAGTGTCACTGTATATTTTGGTATATGTTCCTGCAATCCCTTAATCAATGGTCCTACTAGGTATAAAAAGGTATCACTATATGAGTAATATAAAATTTTGTTAATTTAGTCCATCTCTATTGGTCCTACTAGGGAGACCAAGTGCCACTAAGGACATATATATTAATAGCCTCTCGAGTCCATCTATGGAATTCTAAACCGAACCCATGTATCACCCAAGGTGGAAGGTACAAAATTCATGTGAGTCTGTTCAATGTGTTCTAAAAAAAACTAGTGTATCACCCAACACTATTCACCATTTACTTAATAAAATTTAATAAAAACATTCCAACCTACTTAGACATGTAAAAACACTATATGGAAAAGGGGAAAAACTATTCCAAATCCATAATCGAAACACATAAAAATTCTACACGAATAAAATTCTAGATGATAACCATGTTCATTTAAAAAAACCAAAAAAGGAATCTTAGTCAATCCTATAGACATCCTAGGTCGTAATGGACAAATAATAAATATCCATAGAATACAAAACCGTGGGTTGGACCCTAATCAAACAACAAGGCCAAACATTCTTTAATTCATTGAATTAATTACCAGAAAAACATTAGGTAATAATGAGGATCAAATTACCTTCATGGAAACACCCCAAACATGGGAGCGTGGCACAATGACACATATAAATATCTTGAAAATTAATGAGATGAACAAGAGAACCTCTATTGTCATAGTATGCCTCTCCTCATCTAGCCTTGAACTCCAATCTGAGCTAGAATGACATAGATTTAAGAAATAAGAAAAACGACTCAATAATAAATAACATCCCCTATAATTGGAATAAAGAATAAAGGATCAAACATATTCGAGATCTTCCTGATATGGTTAAAACCCAATTAACGATGATCGAAATAGAGTTTGAATGATGATTTGGGAGAAGGTTGAAGTTCCGGAAGTGCATGTTCTTCAACCTGGTGGGCCCTCTATCCGTTCCACTGAAAAGAGGGGATTCTACCGATTTTCAGTGAGAAAAAACCATATACATGTCATTAATATAATTATATTGTTCATTTGGCTGTCGTTTTCCACTGACTTTATTTCTTGGAGTTGTCGACAAGGCTACACGGCGTGTACCATGAAATACACCGTGTGTAGTCGTTTTTTTTATTTTCCTTTCTAACATTCCATCATTCCATGTATTCCATTCATACATGAAAAAACTACATGTCTTATAATTATGATTACATAATGTGTAACCCTGAATCGGCCCAAGTGACAAAATGATTCCATTACATGTCTAGCTTTCCCTTGTTCTCTCTTAAACAACTCTAAGGAAAAATAAATGAAGAAAATTTTACCACAATGTAAGAAATCAGAACATATAAAAATCCCCCTTAAATCAATTTTAAACTGAATTTACCTTTGAAACGTGGTGAATAAATTATTGAGAATAACTCAGGCCATTGAGCATGTAGGTCATCCTCCCTCTACCAAGTTTCTTCATGTACTCGACCATGCTGCCACTGTACCCATATGAGAGGAACTGATTGGCATTAGAGTACATTTTTGTTCTTGTCAAGTATATGAATCAGATGATCCCAAAGGATGCATCACCCTGAAGCTCAACTTCCTCAGACTTAAAAATGTGAGTTGATTTTCAGTGACAGCGGTGTAGCTGAGATAAAGGAAGAAGTCATGCATGCCTCGGTACCTCTAAGGTAACTAATACCGATAGGAAACCAGCCCAACTCTCTCAAGAATATCTAACAGAATGACATATCTCAGTGTTATCACACCCTATATCCTAATACTCTTGTATCCTTGTCTTCGTGTGACACTGTAGAGACCAAAAGCTTGACGTACATGGACATTACATTACATTTGAGGAATACTTAGTATATAACAAAAACACACACACACGGACCGTAATAGTTTAGTGTCTTTGGAAACTCGGTACGTAATCTTCTAATCATGGTGAAATATCTTCAACATCTCCCATAAAGATCTTCCCTTTTTTTTCTTACCTAAAACCTTTCATTATATCCTGGGGAAAAGAAAACATAAAAGGGTGATCTCAAATGCTCAGTAAGGGTAAACAAAAAAAATATCAATCACATCATTTTTATAAGAACATATCTGTTGGAAATCTTAACCTGCAAAAGAGATCATAATTTCATAACATGGGATAAATCATAGTAGTGAAATGTAATCCCTATAATCATAACGTAAAACATGAAAATTTGAGGCATACACACATAATCATAGATAATCATTTCTTATTAGTCAAGACTCATTGCCAATACTATCTTAGTGGACAAAGTCCATTTCTGAACCGAGTCACCCTCGTTTCAGTCCTGTTTCACTGAACCGGTATAACCTACTATTCCAGCCATTTCTATCTAATGAGATATAAAATCTTTACCCAATGCATTGTAGGGAGATATAGGTCCCACCCATCTCATAATGATACCATTCTTATGTTTGCCACAAAATCTTAAATCATACATCATTGCATAACCCATGTAATAAAAATGGGAATCTTAAACATCGTGACATCATAAAACAATTCATATAAGATAAAGAAATTCATAAAAATAATTCCATCACAACATAATCAAATCATTGTAATAATAGGGATTGAAACAGAACCCTTTATTATCTTAGATGAAAAATAATTTTGATAAAACGCTTGAACTCCATTATTGAGGAAAACATCCTTTCTACTTCAAAAAAAAACTTTTCCTTTCTTAACATGTCATAAAATTCCAAACTAAAATAAGCTGATTAAAAATAAACATGAAAACTTGTAAATGAAGCTTCTTGGAAATAATGTTTTAAAAATCCATTCATGCCGTATAAGTTAAAAAACATTCTTCGCACTTTTGTCGGAAAAGTCAAAAAGTACCTCGTACGAAAAACGACAAAAGATTCCTTTCATATCCTTTACTAAAAACTCACCAAAGAGTAAAATTGGTTTTAAAAAATTGTAGGTGGATGGAAATAATATTACATATTGAGGAAAAATTGATGTGGATGATAAAATACACCCCATTAAATGCCAAAGTATAAACAATCTCGAATAAAAATGAGATTGTGATATTTCCCTTACCTTAGGTCTGATTTGATTCGTAAGTGTCCGAACCTCCAGTATAATGATTTAAATAATGTCATTGACTTATTCCAGAATCATAATCATTGTTTTTATATCATATATGGTTCACTTATGACTTTATATTACCCGTTCTTTTGTAAATTCCATGTTAAAGAGCGTTTTGGGTAAAATTGTTTCATTTGTCGTCCGTGTTTTGACTTGTAATTATTCATATGATTACATAGATAATGATTACTTAATTCCAGAATATAAAATATGATTTATATATAATATATATTTAGAATATACATATATATAATAAATCAGTAAATGGAAAGAAATACACCATTCATGGAGACGGTAGGCCGTACGTAGGCATGAACGCTGTTTTCGTTTCCTTATTGAGTTGAATGGAATTAAGTAGATGACATACATATATATACACATAAATCCAGTATCATTATTTTGTCATATATTTCATGATTACTTTTTATATATACTATATAATCATTCATGAATGGTTAAAGTGGAGAATGAATCTCATCGCGTTGTGGAGACGGTAGTCCGTACGTACGCACGAGCGATGATATCATTCTCATGATCGTGGGACTGTATTGGAGTGTATTTATACTATTTCACAATCAATATCACTTTATAATAGTCATATATAGTGATTATTTAAACCATTATACCCATCCAAGTAAGGTGGTGGTGGAAAATAGATTACACCACGGCTTGGAGACGGTATTCCGTACGTACGCACGCGCGGTGGTTTTGTTTTCCGTAGGATGGATAGATGGTGAAACAAAGTTGTTTCATACTTATAATAACATATCAGTATATTAGTGTTACTGATGTTATTACTTCATAATGAAATAACTAAAGAAGAATAAGTGGAAGAAGAAATAAAGATGAAATAATCGGTAACGGACATTACCTCTTCTTTGAAGTGATTCTTTGAGAACTCCTTTTAGGGCACTAAAATAGGTCTTTGAAGAAGACCAAAACCTCTAGGATGTTTCTAGGGAAGTGGAGAGGAGGAATTGGCAGTGGTTGGACGAGCTTGGAAGCTCAATGTGGTGTGAGGAAGAGAGGGAGGAGGTGCCCTTTTATAAGGGAGGAGAGGGGTACCTTTGGAATAACTAAAACTATTATTTTATTATAAAGTCAAATTCGGTTTTAAATAGCTCCAAATTGATTTATTTCGATGCTAAGGTGGGGATGAGTCTAAATCCTCTCATCCAATAGAATTTAGACAAGTTTAGGTTCCTATTGTAACCTTATCATTTAGATTTAACATTAAGTTAAATAATTTTACTTTTACCGTGTCTCCTTGTGTTTTTACACTATAAGGTTAATAAACTTACTTTAACAAGCCAAACGAACCCCAAGTTGTTTATTATTAATATATATAACCATATATAAGTCATTTGGACTAACCTTTGATTTTTAGGAATAAAATAACAATTAATAATATAATATTTGTTTTAATAACTATTTTATGTCAATTTTGACACTATTTAGTAATTGATTTTTGTGAAAATTATAAGAGAATGATATGTTCGAAAAAAGTTACTTAAATCAATACTAACATGTCATATTAACCTAGAAAATTTGTGGAATTTATAAAAAGTCTCAAATTATATTTATTTGGAAATTTTTAACATCAATTATGTCAATATTTCATTAATAAGATAATTTCTGCATCATCGTTGTGTCATAAATAAATTAAACTATTTAATGTCTAAAAATTACAAATAAAATACCATTATTTAGGAAATATCTTTATCTTTTAATGAATATTTATAGTTGAATTTATCTTATGTATAACCCCATATTAAAAATTATTTAGTTATTAAACTTTGATTTTAACTATTTCAACCCTTTTTAAATAAATTAATAATAAATGTCCTAATCTAATCCAAGTGGGCCTAAATGGTCATATTTTATTCCTAAGGTTGTTTTTGGTCGAATTACACTTGTCCAATATAATTAGGACATGTGTTAGGGTAATAATAATATCATTTTTACCCTTAATTACCCTATTTAATTTTAACTGTGGTTAAAAAAATTAAAAAGTAACTATTCACCAAAAAAATTATTTTCATCTCATTGAACCACATTTTACTTACTGACATCAACCATGTCTCTCAGATTTTTGAAATTCCACTCACAAAAGCGGTAAAATTAAGTTTTATGAAAAATTCAGTTTTTTAACTACCACTTAGTGGTTTCACTATTCATCAAAAATTGAAAGTTTTCAGAAAAATACCAAAATTTCACCCTAGGCTAATTTCGATATTCCGAATCCAAAAAATGAAGTCCATTTTGAAAAATAAAATTTATAAATTTCAAAAAGTGGTTATTACTATTCATAACGGCTAGTTTTAATAATATTTTAATGGCATATCGTTGTTTAGTGAAACTCGGTATTGCGTACGACACAAGATATCGAAGAAGGTCGCGATTTAGTGTAAAGCAAGCCAAGAAAGTGATGTGTAGAAAAAGATTCCTTTGATGATTTATATAACATAAAAGTCTCGGGTGTTACATTCTACCCCCCTTAAAATGAATTTCGCCCTCGAAATTCGTCACTTTGTAACAAACAGATGAGGATACCTCTCCCTCATTATATCCTCAAGCACCCATGTAGCTTCTTCTAATTGGTGGTTCCTCCATAAAAATTTCACCAATCGAGTGGTCTTGTTTTGTAGAACTTTTTCGCTACGATCCAGAATCTCTATCGGTTGTTCTTCATAAGAAAGATCTTGCTCCCGCAGTACAACTTCTGAGCTGAGTACATGTGAAGGATCATGTATGTACTTTTTCAGGAGAGATACATGGAACACATCGTGAACTTGAGAGAGATTCGGTGGAAGCGCCAATCGGTAAGCTACCTTCCCAACACAATCCAGTATTTCGAAAGGACCGATATATCTAGGGCTCAACTTCCCCTTCTTCCCAAATCTCATGACTCTCTTCAAGGGAGATATCCGTATGAAAACTTTATCGCCCACTTCAAACTCTAGGTCTTTTCTTCGGTTGTCGGCATAACTTTTCAGTCGAATATGAGCTTCTCTTATGTGTTGTTGAATAGATCTGACCTTTTCTGCCATTTGATCAACGAGATCGGGTCCTAATAGCTTTCTTTCCCCAACTTCATCCCAGCATGTTGGAGTCCTGCATTTCATTCCATAGAGAGCTTCATAAGGAGCCATCTGAATACTGGAGTGAAAGATATTATTATAAGAAAATTCCACCAAAGGTAGGTGTTGATCCCAACCACATTTGAAATCCATAGAGAAAGCTCTCAATATATCTTGTAGAGTTTGAATTTTTCTCCTAGATTGACCGTCTGTCTAAGGATGATAAGAAGTGCTGAAACTCAACTCTGTATACAAAGTATGCGGAAGACTTCGCCAAAACATCCAGGTAAATCTCGGATCCCGATCAGATATAATAGAAAGTGGTACTCCATGAAATCTTACCACGTCCTTTACATATATCCTGGCAAGCTGATCCAGAGAGAAATCCTCTCTAATAGCAATGAAGTGTGCAGACTTTGTAAGACTATCAACTATGACCCAGATAACAGTATTGCCTTTGGATGTTTTAGGAATTCCTGTGACAAAGTCCATAGTGATGTTTTCCGATATCCATTCGGGTATGGGTAATGGTTGTAACATCCCCTTAGACTTCTGTCTCTCAGCTTTAACTTGTTGACAAACCAAGAATCGAGAGGCATATTCAGCAACATCTCTTTTCATGCCATCCCACCAGAAGTACTCTTTCAGGTCCCTATACATCTTCGTGATTCCAGGATGAATAGAGAATTAAGAACTATGTGCCTCATCCAGCAGCTCCTTCTTTAATTCGCGAAAGGGAGGAACACAAACCCGATTCCTGAACTTTATTATCCCATCACAATCAAGGTTGAATTCAGGAACATTTGTCACCTTCTTTTGTAACTCGACATCTTCTTTCTGTGCCTCTTTAATCTTCACATGTATAGATGGTTGAACATTCATTTGAGAAAGATACGATTTTCCCCTTTCATTATAATTCCAAGATCGATCCTTTGTAAATCCATAAATATTGGATATTTTGTGATCCTCATCATGGATAAACTAGCACGGTCTTGTCGACTTAATGCATCTTCAAACTTGTTTGCTTTCCCAGGGTGGTAATGGATTGAGCAGTCGTAATCCTTAATCAGCTCCAACCATCTTCTTTGGCGCATATTCTGCTCCTTTTGTGTGAAAATATACTTTAACCTTTTATGATTAGTATAAATATCACACCTTTCACCATAAAGGTAATGCCTCCAAATCTTTAATGCAAAGATTACCGCAGCTAACTCCAAATCATGTGTTGGGTAATTTTGCCAATGGATTTTCAACTGTTGTGAGGCATAAGCTATCAACATATCATTTTGCATAAGAACAGACCCCAATCCCTTCTTGGATGCATCACTATAGATCACAAACATTTCTCCACTGCAACGCAGTGTGAGCACAGGTGCACTTGATTACCTTCTTTTCAACTCATTGAAATTCTCTTCACATTCCTCCGTCCATACAAACTTAACTCCTTTCTGAGTCAACTTGGTGAGTGGATTAGATAATCTTGAAAAATCATTCACAAAACGACGATAGTATCCAGCCAAACCAAGAAAACTTCGGATCTTAGTCACTGTTGTTGGTCTCGACCATCTTTCGATAACCTCTGTTTTTGCTGGATCCACAGATATCCCCTCTTTTGAGATTATGTGACCCAAAAATGCAACTTTTTGAAGCCAAAATTCACACTTGGTAAATTTGGCATAAATCTTCTCCTTTCTCAGGGTCTTCAATATAATTCTCAAGTGATCTTCATGTTCTTCCTTTCTCTTTGAATAGATAAGAATATCGTCTATAAAGACAACCACAAACTGATCAAGATAGTCTTTAAAGACACTATTCATTAGATCCATGAAGATAGCAGGGGCATTAGTAAGACCAAATGGCATCACTATAAATTCATAGTGTCCATACCTTGTACGGAAAGCTGTCTTTGGTATATCCTCCCTTTTGACCCTTAATTGATGATACCCTGAATGAAGATCAATCTTGGAAAATTATTGAGCTCCGCGTAGTTGGTCAAATAGGTCATCAATGTTAAAGAGTGTTTTGATATCATATATGGTTCACTTATGACTTTATATTACCCGTTCTTTTGTAAATTCCATGTTAAAGAGTGTTTTGCGTAAAATTGTTTCATTTGTCATCCGTGTTTTGACTTGTAATTATTCATATGATTACATAGATCATGATTACTTAATTCCAGAATATAAAACATGATTTATATATAATATATATTCAGAATATACATATATATAATAAATCAGTAAATGGAAAGAAATACACCGTTCATGGAGACGGTTGGCCTTACGTACGCATGAACGCTGTTTTCGTTTCCTTATTGAGTTGAATGGAATTAGGTGTATGACATACATATATATACACATAAATCCAGTATCATTATTTTGTCATATATTTCATGATTACTTATTATATATACTTTATAATCATTCATGAATGGTTAAAGTGGAGAAAGAATCGCATCGCGTCCTGGAGACGGCAGTCCGTACGTACGCACGAGCGATGATATCATTCTCATGATTGTGGGACTGTATTGGAGTGTATGTATACTATTTCAGAATCAATATCACTTTATAATAGTCATATATAGTCATTATTTACACCATTATACCCATCCAAGTAAGGTGGTGGTGGAAAATAGATTACATCACAGCGTGGAGACGATATTCCGTACGTACGCACGCGCGGTGATTTTGTTTTCCGTAGGATGGATAGATGGTGAAATAGGGTTGTTTCATACTTATAATAACATATCAGTATATGAGTGATACTGATGTTATTACTTCATAATGAAACAACTAATGAAGAAGAAGTGGAAGAAGAAATAAAGATGAAAGAATCGGTAACAGACATTACCTCTTCTCTGAAGTGCTTCTTTGAGACCTCCTTTTAGGGCAATAAAATAGGTCTTTGAAGAAGACCAGAAACTCTAGGATGTTTCTAGGGAAGTGGAGAGTAGAAATTGTCAGGGGTTGGCAGAGCTTGAAGGCTTAAAGTGGTGTGAGGAAGAGGGGGAGGAGGTTCCCTTTTATAAGGGAGGAGAGGGGTACCTTTGGAATAACTAAAACTATTATTTTATTATAAAGTCAAATTCGGTTTTAAATAGCTCAAAATTGATTTATTTCGATTCTAAGGTGGGTATGAGTCTAAATACTCTCATAAAATATAATTTAGACAAGTTTAGGTTCCTATTTTAACCTTATCATTTAGATTTAACATTAAGTTAAATAATTTTACTTTTACCGTGTCTCCTTCTGTTCTTACACTATAAGGTTAATAAACTTACTATAACAAGACAAAAAAACCCCAAGTTGTTTATTATTAATATATATAACCTTATCTAAGTCACTTGGCCGAACCTTAGATTTTTAGGAATAAAATAACAATTAATAATATAATATTTGTTTTAAAAACTATTTTATGTCAATTTTGACACTATTTAGTAATTGATTTTTGTGAAAATAATAACAGAATGATATGTTCGAAAAAAGTTACTTAAATCAATACTAACATGTCATATTAACCTATAAAATTAGTGGAATTCATAAAAAGTCTCAAATTATATTTATTTGGATATTTATAACATCATTATGTCAATATTTCATTAATAAGATAATTTCTGCATCATCGGTGTGTCATAAATAAAATAAATTATTTAATGTATAAAAATTACAGATAAAATACCATTATGTAGGAAATCTTTTTATATTTCTAATGAATATTTATAGTCGAATTTATCTTATGTATAACCCCATATTAAAAATTATTTAGTTATTAAACTTTGATTTTAACTATTTTAACCCTTCTTTAAATAAATTAATAATAAATGTCCTAATGTAATTCAAGTGGGCCTAAATGGTCATATTTTATTCATAAGGTTGTTTTTGGTCGAATTAAACTTGTCCAATATAATTAGTACATGTGTTAGGGTAATAATAATATCATTTTTACCCTTAATTACCCTATTTACTTTTAACCGTGGTAAAAAAAATAAAAAAGTTACTATTCACCAAAAAATTATTTTCATCTCATTGAACCACATTTTACTTACTAACATCAACCGTGTCTCTCGGATTTTTGAAATTCCACTCACAGAAGCGGTAAAATTATGTTTTATGAAAAATTCAGTTTTTTAACTACCACTTAGTGGTTTCACTATTCATCAAAAATTGAAAGTTTTCAGAAAAATACCAAAATTTCACCCTAGGCTAATTTCGATATTCCGAATCCAAAAATGAAGTCCATTTTGAAAAATAAAATTTATAAATTTCAAAAAGTGGTGATTACTATTCATAATGGCTAGTTTTAATAATATTTTAATGGCATATCGTTGTTTAGTGAAACTCGGTATTGCGTACGACGCAAGCTATCGAAGAAGGACGCGATTTCATGTAAAGCAAGCCAAGCAAGTGTTGTTTAGAAAAAGATTTCTTTGATGATTTATATAACATAAAAGTCTCGGGTGTTACATTCTACCCCCCTTAAAATGAATTTCGCCCTCGAAATTCGTCACTTTGTAACAAACAGATGAGGATACCTCTCCCTCATCATATCCTCAAGCTCCCATGTAACTTCTTCTAATTGGTGGTTCCTCCATAAAACTTTCACCAATCGAGTGGTCTTGTTTCGTAGGAATTTTTCGCTACGATCCAGAATCTCTATCGGTTGTTCTTCATAAGAAGGATCTTGCTCCAGTGGAACAACTTCTGAGCTGAGTACATGTGAAGGATCAGGTATGTAATTTCTCAGGAGAGATACATGGAACACATCGTGAACTTGAGAGAGATTCGGTGGAAGCGCCAATCGGTAAGCTACCTTCCCAACACGATCCAGTATTTCGAAAGGACCTATATATCTAGGGCTCAACTTCCCCTTCTTCCCAAATCTCATGACTCTCTTCTAGGGAGATATCCTTAAGAACACTTTATCACCCACTTCAAACTCTAGGTCTTTTCTTCGGTTGTCGGCATAACTTTTCTGTCGACTATGAGCTGTTCTTATGTGTTGTTGAATAGATCTGACCTTTTCTACCATTTCATCAATGAGATCGGGTCCCAATAGCTTTCTTTCCCCAACTTCATCCCAGCATGTTGGAGTCCTGCATTTCTTTCAATAGAGAGCTTCATAAGGAGCCATCTGAATACTGGAGTGAAAGCTATTATTATAAGAAAATTCCACCAAAGGTAGGTGTTGATCCCAACCACCTTTGAAATCCATAGAGAAAGCTCTCAACATATCTTCTAGAGTTTGAATTGTTCTCTCAGACTGACCGTCTGTCTGAGGATGATAAGCAGTGCTAAAACTCATCTCTGTATCCAAAGTATGCTGAAGATTTCGCCAGATCATTGAGGTAAATCTCAGATCCCGATCAGATATAATAGAAAGTGGTAGTCCATGCAATCTTACCACTTCCTTTACATATATCCTGGCAAGATGATCCATAGATAAATCCTCTCTAATAGCAGTGAAGTGTGCAGACTTTGTAAGACGATCAACTATGACCCAGATAACATTATTGCCTTTGGATGTTTTAGGAAGTCCTGTGACAAATTCCATAGTGATGTTTTCCCATTTCCATTCGGGTATGGGTAATGGTTGTAACATCCCCTTAAAATTCTGTCTCTCAGCTTTAACTTGTTGACAAACCAAGAATCGAGAGACATATTCAGCAACATCTCTTTTCATGCCATCCCACCAGAAGTACTCTTTCAGGTCCCTATACATCTTCGTGCTTCCAGGATGAATAGAAAAGGAAGAACTATGTGCCTCATCCAGCAGCTCCTTCTTTAATTCGGGGATGGGAGGAACAGAAACCCGATTCCTGAACTTTATTATCCCATCACAATCTAGGTTGATTTCAGGAACATTTCTCACCTTATTTTGTAACTTGACATCTTCTTTCTGTGCCTCTTTAATATTCACATGTATAGATGGTTGAACATTCATTTGAGAAAGATACGATTTTTCCCCTTTCATTATAATTCCAAGATCGATCCTTTGTAAATCCATAAATATTGGATCTTTTGTGATCCTCATCATGGATAAACTAGCATGGTCTTGTCGACTTAATGTATCTACCACCTTGTTTGTTTTCCCAGGGTGGTAATGGATTGAGCAGTCGTAATCCTTAATCAGCTCCAACCATCTTCTTTGGCGCATATTCAGCTCCTTTTGTGTGAAAATATACTTTAACCTTTTATGATCAGTATAAATATCACACCTCTCACCATAAAGGTAATGCCTCCAAATCTTTAATGCAAAGATTACCGCAGCTAACTCCAAATCAATTGTTGGGTAATATTGCTCATGGATTTTCAACTGTCGTGAGGCATAAGCTATCACCATATCATTTTGCATAAGAACGCACCCTAATCCCTTCTTGGATGCATCACTGTAGATCACAAACATTTCTCCACTACAAGGCAGTGTGAGCACAGGTGCACTGGATAACCTTCTTTTCAACTCCTTGAAATTCTCTTCACATTCCTCCATCCATACAAACTTAACTCCTTTCCGAGTCAACATGGTGAGTGGATTAGATAATCGTGAAAAATATTTCACAAAACGACGATAATATCCATCTAAACCAAGAAAACTTAGGATCTTAGTCACTATTGTTGGTCTCGACCATCTTTCGATAACCTCTGTTTTTGCTGGATCCACAGATATCCCTTTTTTTGAGATTATGTGACCCAAAAATGAAACTTTTTGAAGCCAAAATTCACACTTGGTAAATTTTCCATAAAGCTTCTCCTTTCTCAGGGTCTTCAATATAATTCTCAAGTGATCTTCATGTTCTTCCTTTCTCTTTGAATAGAAAAGAATATCGTCTATAAAGACTACCACAAACTGATTAAGATAGTCTATAAAGACTCTATTCATTAGATCCATGAAGATAACAGGGGAATTAGTAAGACCAAATGGAATAACTATAAATTCATAGTGTCCATACCTTGTACGGAAAGCCATATTTGGTATATCCTCCCTTTTGACCCTTAACTGATGATACCCTGAACAAAGATCAATATTGGAAAAGTATTGAGCTCTGCGTAGTTGGTCAAATATGTCATCAATGCGCGGGAGAGGATATTTGTTCTTGATAGTGATCTTGTTATGTTCTCGATAATCAATGCAGAGTCTCATTGATCCATCTTTCTTCTTAACAAACAGAACAGGTGCTCCACTAGGTGATGCACTAGGGCGTATGAAACCCTTATCAAGATTCTCTTGGAGTTGCTTCATCAATTCCTGCAACTCAATTGGGGCCATTCTATATGGTGTCTTTAAAATAGGCAAAGAACCCGGTACGAGTTCTATTGAAAACTCAACTTCACGATTCGGTGGAAGACCTGGTAATTCCTCCGGAAAGACATCATCAAACTCCCGTACAATGGGAATATTCTTAATCGTGAGTTTCTCACCAACCATTTGAGATAAATAACCTTCATTTAGTGGAATCAATACCCATAAAATGAATGAAATTTCCACAGGAAGGTCATGTTCTTCCTTGCATCGATAGACGATCATAGATTGATCTGGAATATGAAATTTGACTTCCCTTCTGTGGCAATTGATATGAGCTCCATGTAGAGAAAGCCAATCCATGACAAGAATCACATCAAATTCCACTATAGGAAGGATCACAAGATTTGCAGGAGGCACTTTCCCACAAACTTCAATCAGAGAAGAATTATAAACTTTGGATGCGACTGTTGTGCCATTAGGTGTTGTCACAGATAACTCAACATCTAATTGTTGAGGTAATACGGTGATACCCTTAGAAAATTTTTCAGAAATAAAGGAGTGGGTGGATCCAGAATCAAATAAAACATTTTCTACTTTAGAGTGGATGGTAAGTGTACCTTTCACCACATCGTTATCGTACTCTACATCGCTGATATAAATTGCATGTGAATTTCCTTTTTCTTTAGCCTAAAGAGTTAGTTGACATCGACCATCATCATTAACCCTTGGATTAGGGAATTTATTGGCATAATGTACCATATCCTTGCACTTGAAACATTGAAGTGTAGTAGGTTCATTCTATGTATCCCTTCCTTTGTTTTCATCATTAGACATCTTCTTCCCATCATCACAGCATTCAAATGCTCGATGACCTTCCTTTCCACATTTGAAACATTTACTTGCCCCTTTAAGACAACTCCCTCCATGTTTCTTTCCACACTTTGAGAATAAGGGAAAGCACATCTTCTTTTCAGTGTGCTCATTAGATTTTCCTTTGAATTCCATTTTCCTCTTCTTATCAAACCCATATGACTGATGGGTTACTCCAATCTCAATCTCAACTTTGATAGCACATCGAACGATTTCCTCGTAGATATTGAAGTCCCTTATGGCTAAGGCCCTTCGAAGACTTGGTTTTAAGCCACTAAAGAATCGATCGATCTTACTCTCAGGTTTGATAATAATACCAGAAGCGTACCTTGCAAGTCTTGTAAAATTTGCTTCATAGGTACCAACAGATTCATCAGCCTTTTTCTTTAGTTCAAGAAACTCTTTCTCCATCTTTGTTCGGAGAATACGAGGGAAGTACTTATTGAAAAATAAGTTCTTGAACTCATCCCATTCCATGGACTCAATTTCATCCCTTTTCCTCGTATTCTTAATAAGATTACACCATTGATCAACATCACCTTCCAAACGATACACTGCTAAGATGAATTTATCATCCTCATAACATTGAAGAACTGGAAATATATTTTCAGTAGTACTAATCCATTGTTCAGCAACTAATGGATCAGTAGACCCACTGAATGAAGGTGGACGTTGTCTCATGAAGGATTCAACACAAAGTTTCTCCTTCCTTTGCTCGTTTGGAAGTCCTGCATGATTCATAGCTTGAGAAAGTTGTGTGAGCATGGCTACAAGATTTTTCATTCTAGCTCCCATAATGTTTGGTTGCTCAGGGGGACAATCATTGCATTGCCCGTCGCATTCGGCATTAACACGGTTCCTTCGGGTTCCAGCCATTGACTAAAACCAATAAGAATATTGTGAGAAACACTAATTATAATAGGAAAACCACATAATCAAGAATAAAATTTCACACATAAGGTCTTATCCTAGGTTATTCATGGCCATTTCTAAAACACTAAGATTGTGTTCTATGCTTAGACTTATCCTTAGGTTTATTACTAAGGCTTTCACATCCTAGTTTCCAAAGGTTGACTATAACTTTCCTCTGATACCAACTGTAGAGACCTGAAGCCTGACGTACATGGAAATTACATTACTTTTGCGGAATACTTAGTGCATAACAAAAACACACACACAAGGACCGTAATAGTTTAGTGTCTTTGGAAACTCGGTACGCAATCTTCTAATCATGGTGAATGATCTTCAACATCTCCCATAAAGATCTTCCCTTTTTTTCTTACCTAAAACCATTCTTTATATCCTGGGGAAAAGAAAACATAAAAGGGTGAGCTGAAATGCTCAGTAAGGGTAAACAAAAGAAATATCAATCACATCATATTCATAAGTACATATCTGTTGGAAATCATAACCTGCAAAAGAGATCATAATTTCATAACATGGGATAAATCATAGTAGTGAAATGTAATCCCAATAATCATAACTTAAAACATAAAAATTTGTGGCATACACACATAATCATAGAGAATCATTTCTTATTAGTCAAGACTCATTGCCAAGATTGTCTTAGTGTACAATGTCCATTTCTTAACCGAGTCACCCTCGTTTCAGTCATGTTTCACTGAACCGGTATAACCTACCGTTCCAGCCATGTCTATCTCATGAGATATAAAATCTTTACCCAATGCATTGGAGGGAGATATAGGTCCCACCCATCTCATAATGATACCATTCTTATGCGTGCCACAAAATCTTAAATCATACATCATTGCATAACCCATGTAATAAAAATGGGAATCTTAAACATCGTGACATCATCAAACAATTCATATAAGATAAAGGAATTCATAAAAATAATTCCATCACAACATAATCAAATCATTGTAATAATAGTGATAGAAACAGAACCCTTTATTATCTTAGATGGGAAATAATTTTGATAAAACGCTTGAACTCCATTCTTGAGGAAAATATCCTTTCTACTTCAAAAAAAACTTTTCCTTTATTGACATGTCATACAATTCTAAACTAAAAGAAGTTGATTAAAAATAAAGTTGAAAACTTGTAAAGGAATATTCTTCGAAATAAGATTTTAAAAAACCATTCATGCCGTATAAGTTAAAAAAACATTCTTCGTACTTTTGTCAGAAAAGTCAAAAAGTACCTCATACGAAAAACGACAAAAGATTCCTTTCACATCCTTTACTAAAAACTCACCGAAGAGTAAAATTGGATTTAAACAATTGTAGGTGGATGGAAATAATATTAAATATTGAGTAAACATGTATGTGGATGATAAAATACACCCAAGTAAATGCCAAAGTATAAACAATCTCGGATAAAAATGAGACTGTGATATTTCCCATACCTTAGGTCCGATTTTCTTCGTAAGTGTCCGAACCTCCTGTATAATGATTTAAATAATGTCATTGACTTATTCCAGAATCATAATCATTGTTTTGATATCATATATGGTTCACTTATGACTTTATATTACCCATTCTTTTGTAAATTCCATGTTAAAGAGCGTTTTGGGTAAAATTGTTTCATTTGTCGTCCGTGTTTTGACTTGTAATTATTCATATGATTACATAGATCATGATTAATTAATTCCAGAATATAAAATATGATTTATATATAATATATATTCATAATATACATATATATAATAAATCAGTAAATGGAAAGAAATACACCGTTCATGGAGACGGTAGGCTATACGTACGCATGAATGTTGTTTTCGTTTCCTTATTGAGTTGAATGGAATTAAGTGTATGACATACATATATATACACATAAATCCAGTATCATTATTATTTCATATATTACATTATTACTTATTATATATACTTTATAATCATTCATGAATGGTTAAAGTGGAGAATGAATCTCATCGCGTCGTGGAGATGGTAGTCCGTACATACGCACTAGTGAGGATATCATTATCATGATCGTGGGACTGTATTGGAGTGTATGTATACTATTTCAGAATCAATATCACTTTATAATAGTCATATATAGTCATTATTTACACCATTATACCAATCCAAGTAAGGTGCTGGTGGAAAATAGATTACACCACGGCGTGGAGACGGTATTCTGTACGTACGCACGCGCGGTGATTTTGTTTTCCGTAGGATGGATAGATGGTGAAATAGGGTTGTTTCATACTTATAATAACATATCAGTATATTAGTGATACTGATGTTATTACTTCATAAAGAAACAACTAAATAAGAAGAAGTTGAAGAAGAAATAAAGATGAAATAATCGGTAATGGACATTACCTCTTCTTTGAAGTGCTTCTTTAAGACCTCCTTTTAGGGCACTAAAATAGGTCTTTAAAGAAGACAAGAACCTCTAGGATGTTTCTAGGGAAGTGGAGAGGAGAAATTGGTAGGGGTTGGAAGAGCTTGAAGGCTCAAAGTGGTGTGAGGAAGAGGGGGAGGAGGTGCCCTTTTATAAGGGAGGAGAGGGGTACCTTTGGAATAACTAAAACTATTATTTTATTATAAAGTCAAATTCGGTTTTAAATAGCTCAAAATTGATTTATTTCGATTCTAAGGTGGGGATGAGGCTAAATAATCTCATCCAATAGAATTTAGACAAGTTTAGGTTCCTATTTTAACCTTATCATTTAGATTTAACATTATGTTAAATAATTTTACTTTTAACATGTCTCCTTGTGTTCTTACACTATAAGGTTAATAAACTTTCTATAACAAGCCAAACGAACCCCAAGTTGTTTATTATTAATATATATAACCTTATCTAAGTAATTTGGCCGAAATTAAGATTTTTAGGAATAAAATATCAATTAATAATATAATATTTGTTTTAAAAACTATTTTATGTCAATTTTGACACTATTTAGTAATTGATTTTTGTGAAAATCATAACCGAATGATAAGTTCAAAAAAAGCTAATTAAATCAATACTAACATGTCATATTAACCTAGAAAATTAGTTTAATTCATAAAAAGTCTCAGATTATATTTATTTGGGTATTTATAAAATCAATTATGTCAATATTTTATTAATAAGATAATTTCTGCATCATCGTTGTGTCATAAATAAATTAAAATATTTAATGTATAAAAATTACAAATAAAATACCTATATATAGGAAAGCTTTTTATATTTCTAATTAATATTTATAGTCGAATTTATCTTATGTATATCCTCATATTAAAAATGATTTAGTTATTAAACTTTGATTTTAACTATTTTAACCCTTCTTTAAATAAATTAATAATAAATGTCCTAATCTAATCCATGTGGGACTAAATGGTCATATTTTATTCCTAAGGTTGTTTTTGGTCGAATTACACTTTTCCAATAGAACTAGGAAATGTGTTAGGGTAATAATAATATCATTTTTACCCTTAATTACCCTATTTACTTTTAACCGTGGTAAAAAAAAGTAAAAAGTTATTATTCACCAAAAAAATATTTTCATCTCATTGAACCACATTTTACATACTGACATCAACTGTGTCTCTCGGCTTTTTGAAATTCCACTCACAGAAGCGGTAAAATTATGTTTTATGAAAAATTCAGTTTTTTAACTACCACTTAGTGGTTTCACTATTCATCAAAAACTGAAAGTTTTCAGAAAAATACCCAAATTTCACCCTAGGCTAATTTCGATATTCTGAATCCAAAAATGAAGTCCATTTTGAGAAATAAAATTTATAAATTTCAAAAAGTGGTTATTAGTATTCATAACGGCTAGTTTTAATAATATTTTAATGGCATATCGTTGTTTAGTGAAACTCGGTATTGTGTACGACACAAGCAATAGAAGAAGGTCGCGATTTCGTGTAAAGAAAGCCAAGAAAGTGTTGTGTAGAAAAATATTCCTTTGATGATTTATATAACATAAAAGTCTCGGGTGTTACATACACACAGGAAAATTAGATTACTGAACTCAAACTCCAAAGGTTGTCTATGGTGATTAGCATTTTATATCTAAAGATAATATACAGTAGACATCCAATTTTGAATCAAGTTGACCTACTCAGTAGTCTCTTGGTAAAGATGAGGTCATAACATAGCTACCACTCCTACCTCCAGCCAATATAGGGGTGATCGGTATGGCCTCCTGTAAAAATACTAATGTGGAACCATCTAAATAATAGTATAAAAGGTATTATTATAGGTTATATAACCAAAATTATAGGATTCTACTAAGATCCCCAAAGTTTAGGACACATGAACAAAACATGTCCTCTATCACATGTATCATACGCTCTGATTGGCCATCTGTCTAGGTATGGTATGCTGTGCTGAAAAGAACCTTTGTACTAAGCACCCTTTGAAAACTCTGCAAGAAACGAGACGTAAAGTGATCATCCTTATCTGAAACAATAGAATGACGGACCCAATGAAGTCGTACCACATCTCAAATATATATTTTTCCAAGATAATAACCATCGAACATATCCTTGATTGATAAAAAATGATAACCCTTAATAAGTCTAACAACTAAAACCCACACAACATCATTCCCATTAGGGGTCCTCAGTAACCCTGTTATGAAATCCATCACGACATCATCCCATTTCCACTCCAGAATAGGTAACTACTATAAAATACCAGATGGTAGCTAATTTTCTTCCTTCACATGCTGACTAATAGAACACCTCGTAACAAAACCAGAAACTTCAAGCTTCATGATTGACCACCAGTACTGATGGAGTAGGTTACAGTACATCATGGTGACTCTGGAATGCACTACCAAAGATGGATCATGAAACTCCAACATCAGCTCTATGCATAAATCCCCTAGAACCCACAACCATCCATGGATACACATAACTTCATCCTCGCCTATTGTCCATCCAGGAGGAGGGTGCTCACCTACCACACTCTCCCTTAGAACTAGGCCTTCAGAATCTAACAGTTGCCTCATCCTCACTCTGTCTAGTAGGGTGGAGGTAACAATCAAAGATGAATGATAAGTCTATACCTGACTATTGTGCACCTATAAATGCATCTCAGAGAACAATTCCATATGATTCCCCTCACCACGGGCCTCCTTCACTGCATGTATCTGAGTCTTCATGCTCACTGCATCAGCCACTGCATTGTCTTTTACAGGATTATAGGAAATCTCAAACTCGAATGACTAAAGATATTCCACCCACCTAAACTGTCTCAAATTATAATCACATTGAGTAAATATGTATTTGAGATTTTTGTGGCCCGTTTACAACACAAAATTTCCCCCCAATAAATAGTGTCTCCAACAGTGGAAAGTATCGACAACTACAGCTAACTCGAGATCTTGTGTCGGGTAATTCCTCTCACGGGGCCTCAACTACTGAGAACCATATGAAATAGATAAATCCCTCTACATAAGCATTGATCCCATACCAATACCTGATGTATAATAGTATACTGTGTAACTCTTTTCTAACATTGGTAATATTAGTATTGACACTAAAATCAAAGGTCTCTTCAACTCCTAAAAGACTGCGTCATAAGAATCTGACCACAAATACATCACACCTACTTTGGTAAAGTCCGTCATCAGTGCTTCTAAGAATGAGAAGTCCTGTATTATATTCATGTAGTAACTAGATATCCCTATGAAAATACATAACTCAAATTAAATCGTGGATTTCATCAAGGAAAGTACTACTCTTACCTTTTCTAAGTCAACTGATACACCAATCTCTGAGGTGACATGAACCAAGAAGTGAATATGATCCATCTAGATGTGGAATTTTGTGATCTTAGCATATAACTAATGCTATCTCAGTGTATTCAAAATGAATGCAAGATGTTTGTCATGGTCATGTAGACTTTGAGAATACACCACAGAATATTCCAGAAAACCACCATGAAAGAAACTAGGTATTCATAGAGCACTCCATTTATCAGCTCCATGAAAACAGTGGGTGCGTTAATGAGACCAAATGGCATAACTAGATACTCATATAATCCATAATTTCCATGAAACATGGTACGAGGTATGTCTATTGGCCAAACCCGTACCTGGGGATATCTTGACTTATGTCAATGTTTGAGCACAATTGAGTTTCTCGACGTTGATTAAATTAGTCATCTATTTGTGGAAAGGGATATCGGTTTTCAACCATCAAATAGTTTAGTTTCTGATAGTCCACGTATAGCCTAAGGGTACTGTATCCCTTTATCATAAAAAGGTATGGGGAAACCCAAGGAGAGGTAATTTTCCCAATATAACTCTTATCTTTTAGATCTTTCAACTACCTCTTGAGATCTTGAGTCACTATCGTATCCATCTTCTTAGGAGGAATGAATATTGGTGCATCTCCTTGAACTAGATCAATAGTGAACTCCACCTCTATGACTTGAGGTAAGCCTAAGAATTATTCCAGGAAAATGTCTCTAAAATGATCAATCACTAGAGGTTAATATTCCAGATATGTTCCTCGTTCATCCACATATAATCTCACAATCTGGTCTTTCATCCTGCCGATCCCAAAATGATCGGGTCCAGCTTGGCTCGCCTGAACATCCCATTAAACATTAGGTAGAAACTCTCCTCCCTTTGGTGATGTGAAACTCACACTATGGAAATAGAAATAAATGAAGGCTTGAAAAGAAACCAACAATTCCATTTAGAGAATGACATCAAAGCATGTCATCTCCAAGACATTGAGGTTCTATAGAAAGCGACACCCACCAATCTCAATGGGGAACTTATTACAATAATGCACACCTACGGTTCTAATACTTAATGGAGTTTCTAACATCGGAATATAAAAGGTAGTAGAGAAAAGATCCCAGGGATTTCTACAAAATCCACAAATATAAAACTATGAGTAGCACGAGTATCAAAAAGTGTAGAAGATATAATAGAGGCGACTAGGATAGTACCTATGATAGTAGAAGGTATGGGATCCTGATCCTATTGGGTTTTTTGTACTACATAAGTCTGACCTGCATTGTAGCCCTAAGACACTTCTTGTATACCCTCAGTTGACCCACATTGTTATCGCTGAGATCCTATGGTATGACTTCCATGACCACGACCACCACCTTGTCCTGAACGCCCCGTCGTATAATAGTTTCCAGACTGGGGAGAAGCTACTGACCCTACTCCTACACGTGGAATCTGTACAGAACCTCTCTCACTAGCAATTGGTGGAACCATCCTATATAATCTCTATAGATAGACCATCCTACTGAAAACATGTCACTCAACTAGCTCTTTCAGGCACATAGGCCTCATATTCGATATCCTACCACACTTTTAGCACCTCACCTGATTACTAAAAGAATGGTCATGGAAACCACTATCATAATGAGAGAACTATAGACCATTATACTTCTATCCAGTTGAGACAGTACCAGAAATCAATGTCGAACAGCTCTATCCCACCCCACTAGCTTCCCACAGATTTCACTCAGTGATCAGTTCCTGATTCACGATTGTAGAGACCGAAGGAAACATGAACTCATTCCCCTATGATCAAATATGAAACATGAGGCCATATTAGAATCATCATGATTTCAATACATCATCCCTCTTCATAATAGGTGTGAATCACTGAAGCTCAGTAAACTGGGAAGAATAGTCCATAAATGATAGTGTGCCCAACTCAACGTGCATGATATCCCGAGCTCAGTTTCCCCTTAGGGTCTCATGAAAATAATAATCATATAAGGATTCCTAAAAGACTCCAAAATTTCATATCCCGATGATGACTTACCTAAGAGATAACTTCTCACTATCTCTTGGAAGGATCATGCATCATATAAGTCACAAGCTTGACCCTCCTTTGGAGATGCGTCTCTAGATGCTCGAACATAGTCAGCACTAATTCTATCCATGATTCTACAACCTTTATTCTTCCATCCCCTAAAAATGTAGGTGGATTGTGCTACTGTTATATTTGTTTCAGCTATACCATTTTTGTTGAAGCCTGCAGTGCTCCATGGATGGTTTTCATGAATTTCACAAAACCTTCTGAAAATTGTGCATCTACACCCGCATCCGGTATAATGGCTGGTGCCACAGATGGCACCACTAGAGTATCTATTCGTAACATAGGGACTTCCATTTCTGGAGTATGATCATAACTACTCCCCTAGTGTATAACTCATGGAAATCATGATGACATGAATATACAAGATCAAGAACATGCCTCAATTAAGAAATTATTGTCAGGGTTTTCTGTTCAATAGTTCCTTGAACAACACATGAAAAGATCCTAAAACAAGTTCTCAAAAAAGGAGACTACACGGCGTGTACTCATGATACATGGAATGTACCTTTTATGTTATCACAAGGATATGTTTTACCGCCAGCATAGAATGTATCAAACCCAAGTACAGGGCATGTTCCATGAGTACAAGACATGTACACATGTCTATCCTCATAGACATGTACTCTCACACGACCACATCCACACATGTTCTCCTTGTGTAGGCTACACGGCATGTACTGTAAGTATACTACGTGTTCTGATCAAGACTAAAAAACCTATGTTTCCTCTCACATGACCCATTACACGGTGTGTAAACAAGGTACACAATGTGTTCACCTTAAAACATGGAACACCTTCTTCCCTGAACAGAAAGAACACACATTGTGTTAGGCTAAACTACATGCTGTCTATGATGGGTTTTTAAGGACATAAACTCTAGATTGCCCAAAAAATCCATGTTAATCAGAAAAACTAACTTGTGGGGTGACAATTTCTTATCTATAGGGCCCATAATACCCGTGAATCTATTTTTGAAACCAAATAATAGCATATATTATCACAATTATATATAAAATGTTTAATTATGTTCCACCATATTCTGTTCTAAAAGGTCCCATACAACTCAGGAACCAATTATTAGTGTCCATTTAATCCAAATAATAACATATACCAATACACCTATCACAATAGGAGGAATATATATCAAGGTAATATCAAAACAACAAGAATCTCTTACATGACATCTATCACAATAACATGCAATATCTAATGCTTCCATGATGGCATGGCATAGTGCATGTCATGTGATTCTAACAAGTGCCTATAAGATGAAAGAGATGGAACACCCTCGTCTCATCGGGTTTCAATTGAAATAGAACCTACAATTTCATAAATAGTAATACAAGAAATCAAGTGTGTCACCCAATAGTTAAATCGAATCAACTATAATAGCTCAAAATATAAAGATCACAAGTCAATTCAAGGAAATTTGGCTTTTCCCTATACGCGGGGTAGCTACTCCCAGGCACAACTAATAACCAAATATCTATTCCTTCCTATCGTTGTCTATTGGGTCTAAATAGTAAGACAAAGTACAAAAGAAATACGCTCGTATACCACTTTGTAACTTATCGGGTCTGAAATACACTCAACCTATGCCTCATACCTTGTTGGCCACAAGGCATCAAGAGCATTTCCCAAAATTTTAAAGGATTCCAATTAGCATTAAGGACCTAGGGTGTGAGATTGGGGAAAATATTCCCTCATTGGAAGAGTGTAATATAGAGAAATAAATAATAACAAAGTGGAAGTAGTAAACAACATGAAACTGAAGTAAATAGTAGAAGATTTCAAGGAAAAAGTAACAAGAAGGAATAACATATCATAAGTATGTAGAATGTTACATGTTCTATGAAGTCAAAGAAAACAAGGTACACTTTAATAAAGTACAATACAATACTAAGGTATAACAATACAAAGTGAAACAAAGTATCATCGCAAGCCTTGGCTTAGTCCCTTGCAATCCTGGTCCAAAGAAGTAATCAAGTACATGTAAATGGATCATTTCCCCTATCAACACTAGAAAAAATATAGTCTTTTTGGGCCCAAAAATATGACCCAAAAGGGTGTGAGAAATAAATCCCAGTAGGCAACCACATAAGGTCTGTTCCAATTTGTCAGTGAGTATATGCAACAGTTGTGTGCAGTAATGAAATAAAGTAAAATATTAGGTACTTATAAGTAAACAATCCTATAAGTACTAGTATTAAATTATAGAGCTCACTATGCTCATTAGAAATTCATTTACTTGTGGTATTTTAATCTTGGAATTCAGCCTAAGCTTGAAATTCCCAATAGGAAGGTAAGAAAAATAGAAGTCTCAAAAGACCATCTAACAAGTAATTGAAGTCTGAATCCAAGCTTGTGATTTGGCTTGATAGAAATATCAAAATTCATTTTATCCCATCTTTTGAGTATAACATGAGTCCTTTCTTGAGATTCTTAGGTTGGAATTCAAGTATCACTATAGGTGTAATTATACTGACATCCAACGAGTCTGTCCTCAATGGTCCTACTAGGGAGAGCCGAGTGTCACTCTTGACATTGGTATAATTTCATCTGAGTCTATCCTCGTGGTCTTACTAGGGATCCCAAGGTATCACTCTATGAGTAATATAGGAGTATATAAAATTATTTCATCCCTTGCAGACCTAGATTGGATCCCAAGAGTCACAATTGACATATATATCAAAATCCTCTTGTTTTCGTCCATGGTGTTCTAAAATAATCCCATGTATCACCCATGCTGCAAGATACAATAGTCATGAGAGTCCGTTCACAGTGTTCTAAGATGAACCCATGTCTCACCCAAAACTATTTACCATTAACACATTAAAATTAAATAAAATCTTGACAACCTTCTTAAAAAAGAAAAAACACTACCTGGAAAAAGCGAAACACAATTTTAAATCCATAATCAAAACAGTTAAAAATTCTACACAAATGAAATTCCATATGATAACCAATTTCATTTTAAATAACCCTAAAATGAAATGAAGGCATGACCATAGATGTAGAGACCATAATCTTGACGTACATGGACAATACATTACTTTTGCGGAATACTTAATACATAACAAAAACAGACACACAAGGATCATAATAGTTTAGTGTCTTTGGAAACTCAGAATAAAATATTCTAATCGTGGTGAAAGATCTTCAACATCTCCCAATAAAGGTCTTCCCCTTTTTTTACCTAAAACCTTTCTTTGTATCCTAGGGAAAAGAAAACATAAAAGGGGTGAGCTCAAATGACCAGTAAGGGTAAACAGAGAGAACATAAAACAATCCATAAACATTTTGAATGCAAAAACTTGAACATAAGATCTAAACATCAAAATCTTGAGAAAAGACATGAATCGTGGAAGTATGTAAGGAATATATCATAAGGGAACATAAATCATGATAAAATAGAATGGGAATAAATCATGTAATTTTGGCAACCATTAAGCACATGATATGATTTCCAAAGTAGCCAAGGCGTTGCTGCCAAGACCATCTTAGTAGACAAAGTCCCTTTCTGAATCGAGTTCACTTCTCGTTCCAGTCCTATATTACTGAACCGGTTTACCTTTCCGTTCTAGCCTTTTCTATATCATGAGATATAAATCTTTACCCAATTCATTGGAGGGAGATATAGGTCCCACCCATCTCATAATGAAATCATTATTACTTGTGCCACAAAATAAACATACATCATTCATAATAACTCAATGAATAAAATTGGTTTCATAAATATCATCCCATCATCACATAATCCATATAAAAGAAATGGATATCATTTCATAATAAGGAATGTGAAACCATGTAAATAATAGAGACATGATACTTGAAACATACACATGTGAAATAATGTCATCTTAGATGAAAAATGGTTTTCATAAAACACTTGAAATGAATTCTTGAGGAAGAAATGCTTTCTTCTTCAAAATCATTCTCTTTTTACAAAATGTCCAGAAATTTTAAAATAAAATGATTTTTTTGAAAATAATCATGAAATATTATGGAGGAAGCTTCATGGAAATAAGGGTTTATAAAACCTTAAAAATCCTTTCATGCCGTATAAGTTAAAAAAACATTCTTCTCGTACTTTTGCCGGAAAAGTCAAAAAAGTACCTCGTAACGTAAACAAAAGAATGATTCCTTACACACCATGTAGTAAAAGTCAAAAATTGGTAAAATGGACTTTAAAAATACATGAAAACACTTTTATAAAACATGGACAAGGATGATAGCAATAACCCCAGTAAATACTTACGAATATGCAATCTCGGATAAAAATGAGATTTGAAAAATTTTCTATTGCCTTTGGTCCGATATGCTTCGTATGTATCCGAAACTCTTGTATAATGATTTAAATAATGTCATTGACTTATTAAAGAATCATATTCATTGTTATGATATCATATATGTTTCACTTATGACTTTATATTACCCGTTCTTTTGTAAATTCCATGTTAAAGCAGCGTTTTGGGTAATATCATTTCATTTATCGTATGTGTTTCAACTTGTCATTTTTGATATTATTACATATATCATAATTAAAATTATTCCAGAATTTAAAAAATGATTTATATACAATATATATTCATCAAATACATATATATATTGTAGATCGATAAAAGGAATGAAATGCACCATTCCTGGAGACGGTTGGCCGTACGTACGCATGAACGCTGTTTTCGTTTCCTTATTGAATTGAATGAAACTAAATAGATGACATACATATATATATATATATATATATATATAAATCCAGTAGAATTAATATATTTCATTATTATTCATTATATAAACTTTATGATCATTCATGTATGGTTAACTTGGAGAATGAATCCTATCGCGTCGTGGAGACGGTAGTCCGTACGTACGCACGAGCGATGATATCGTTCCCATAATTATTGAATCGAATCAGAGTGGATGGTATAATATATCAGAATCAGTATGATGTTATAATAAACATATATATTTATTCTTTACACCGTTATACCCATCCATGTAAGGTGTTGGTGGAAATACAGATTTCACCACGGCGTGGAGACGGTATTCCGTACGTACACACGTGTGGTGATTTCGTTTTCCGTAGGATGGATAGGTAGTGAAATTGGGCTGTTTCATAATTATAATAACATATCATTATATGAGATACACTGATGTTATTAATTCATAATGAATCAACTAAAGAAGAAGAAGTGGAAGAAGAAATAATGTTGAAAGAATCGGTAACAGACGTTACCTCTTCTTTGAAGCGCCTCTTTGAGACCTCCTCTTAGGGAACTAAAATTTGTCTTTGAAGAAGACCAGAACCTCTAGGATGTTTCTATGGAAGTTTAGAAGAGAATTTTTCAGGGGTTGGCCGAGCTGGAAGGCTCAATGTGGTGTGAGGAAGAAAGGGAGGAGGTGCCCTTTTATAAGGGAGGAGAGGGGCACCTTTGGAAAAACTAAAAATATTATTTTATTATAAAGTAATATTCGGGTTTTAATAGCTCCAAATTGAGTTATTTAGAAGCTAATGTGGGTATGGGTCGAAATCCTCTCATCCAATAGAATTTAGACAAGTTTAGGTTTCTATTTTAACCTTATCATTTACATTTAACCTTAAGTTAAATAATTTTACTTTTACCGTGTCTTCTTATTTTCTTACACTATAAGGTTAATAAACATACTATAAAAAGCCAAACGAACCCCAAGTTGTTTATTATTAATATATATAATATTATATATGTCATTTTTCCGAACCAAAGATTTTTAGGAATAAAATAACAATTAATAATATAATATTTGGTTTAAAAACTATTTATGTCAATTTTGACACTATTTGGTAATTGATTTTTGTGAAAATCATAACGGAATGATTAGTTCGATTTTTTAACCAAATGAATACTAACATGTCATATTAACCTTGAAAATTAGTGTAATTCATAAAAAGTCTCAAATTACATTTATTTTGGTATTTATAACATCAATTATGTCAATATTTCATTAATAAGATAATTACTGCATCATCTTTGTGTCATAAATAAATTAAATTATTTAATGTCTAAAAATTATAAATAAAAAACAATTATGTAGGAAATAGTTTTAGATTTATAATGAATATTTATAGTCGAATTTATCTTATGTATAACCCTATATTAAAAATGATTTAGTTATTACACTTTGATTTTAACTATTTTAACCCTTCTTTAAATAAATTAATATTAAATGTCCTAATCTAATCCAAGTGGGCCTAAATGGTCATATTTTATTCTTAAGGTTGTTTTTGGTTGAATTACACTTATCCAATAGAATTAGGACATGTGTTAGGTTAATTATAATATCATTTTTACCCTTAATTATCCTATTTACTTTTAACCGTGGTAAATAAAAGTAAAAAGTTACTATTCACCAAAAAATATTTTCATCTCATTGAACCAAATTTTAGTCCTTGATATTAACCGTGTCTCTCAGATTTTTGAAATTCCACTCACAGAAGCGGTAAAATTATGTTTTATGAAAAATTCAGTTTTTTTAACTACCACTTAGTGGGTTCACTATTTATCAAAAAACGAATGTTTCCAGAAAAAGACTGAAAATTAGGCCTAAGATATATTTGATATTATGAATTAAAAAATGATGTCTATTTTACCAAATTCAAAACATATCAGTTGCATTAATTAATTTTAAAAATTAATTCTCTTCGTCAAAACAAATAGCGTGTTTTTAAGAGATAATAACTATCAAAAGATTGACACTTGTTTATGTCTGGTTTAAATGTGAAATTACATCCAATGACCAACATTGTATTAAATGGTAAAAATATATTCTAAATATACTTTAAAACCACTCAAATTAAAAATTTATTACTATTAATTATTTCGATTGAAAAAGTTATTTTTAATTAAAATTTAGTAATTTTCACTATTCATCAGAATATGAAAGTTATCCGAAAAGTACAGAAATATCACCCTAATCTAATTTCCATATTCCAAATCCAAAAATTAAGTTCATTTTGAAAGATACAATTTATAAAATTTCCAAAAGTGGGTATTACTATTCATAACAGATAGTTCATAATAATATTTTAATATTATCTCGTTTAGTTAAACTCGGTATTGCGTACTACACACGCTATCGAAGAAGGTCTTTATTGCGTGTAATGAAAGACAAGTCAAGGATGTGTGTTGTGCAAGCTCGTTTTGGTGTAACGTACAAGAGAAGAAATTAATGAAATAATAAAAAATATTTTTTATAAAATCTCAGGGTGTTACATTCTACCCCCCTTAAAATGAATTTCGCCCTCGAAATTCTTCGGGGTTATAAATGGTTTACTACTCGAAAGTTCCATTAATGGAAACCCACATCGTAAAAAGGAATACCAAAACATGGATTTAAAAACTAAAGTATGAAACGTAACGGTTACCCAAATTAACTCATCAATGGGTTTTCACGTAGGAGAACATAGGTGAAAATATGGATATGGAAGAAAAATCTAACCATCATGTTCTGATGGAGAGTGGAAGAGAACATGGCTATGAAAAAGCAAACAATCACAAAGCCATAAATTTGTGATGATCTAGGGTACCATATGATTCATCGGATATAAGGGAACTAGGACAACATTTATGGTTTTCAAGATCATTTCCCTAAAGTTGACGAATTTGAATTAGAATAAATACTTACTTTATTTTGGTACAATCTCACTGTTGTTCAGGACTTGAACAATTTCCACTTCATCTCTTAAAGAAATGAAGTTGAATTTGTGATTCGTGAAGTGTTAGAAGATCATGTGATAGAATGACGAGTCATTCCATCTGTCTCAAACAAAAGGATAGCAAAAGTTATTAAATATACATAAGTCGATCTATAGTGAGATTAATCATATATGGTTCCTAAAATGGACTTATACTTTATATATCATACTGCTTAATATAATAAAACTAGTTTCTACTAAACAGGGACTTCCTGTAGGCCAGTGGCTGGCAATAAAGGCCAGTCGCACTTCAGTTGTGGGTTCGATTCCCACAGCCTTGTCCGAAGCGATGGGCTGTCGCCCGTCCTGCAGGTTTTCCTTTTTATAAAACTACATTACTATAACATCTCATCAATAATATCGAAAAAAGTTCTATCCTTAAACAATACTATCTTATGTTCAACATAATCCATTCCAATCTTTATCTCAAATACTTCGGTCCAAGCCCATATTATAAAGAAGACGATCACTTGAAATGTCATCAACCAACCATCATTTATCCCCCATTATCTTGTTGGTCACATTCCAATCATGTGAATACATTAATCATGTATTCTCTTGAAAAATGAATACCCATTAACCCTTAGTGAAAACATGAATGCTGTCAAAAGTTAACTCTTTCCACATACCAAAATCCAAATTTTCTATATACTCAAACCATGATATAACCTTCTCCTTATATCAGTCATGAGCTCATGAATACTATCAAACATTTAATTTTCTCATTTTCCCTTCATTATGTGCATATCATCTACTTTCCAAAAATATCTGAATAACCATTCATGGTAACTGGTACCATTAATCATACACTTTCAAAACTTAAGGAAAGACAACAGTGAAACAATCCTTAGATGTCTCTTTATTCCATAGTACCATGAAATTACTTATATAACATTACACTTGATAAACATGTAATCATTCCACTACCTACTTAAACCATTGACCGAGCTTCAAAAATACTTTCATCTCATATCTCATTTGTAGTCTCTTCATCATCATCAACATAAATATTACCCATATGACCATACTAATTCTCTTTACGAGACTTTACCTTAGGGAATTGGTTTGCATAATGCCCGTACATTCCACATTCAAAACATTTAACCATTGTTGATGTCGTAGCAATACCATTATCCTAATCCATGGTGTTAACTGAACCTTTTCTTTTGAACTTATTGGCTTTATGTCCTTTTCCACACCCAAAGCATCTTCCAGTTCTTTTGAAACATTCTCCTTGATGCCTCTTCCCACATGATTTACATAGTGGAAATTGAACTTTCTTTCCTCTATGATCATCATGAAGCTCCATCTTTCACTTATTAGCTGAGTCAGGAAACTTACCAAATTTGAGTTTATTGATCATATTATGAGATTGCTGATTCGGCATAATAATGATGTTTGGACTTCTAAATCCCATTTCATTTGGTTTCTCATGAAGAATATCATTCCATTGTACATCATATCCTCCATTATCCTGAATCATCTTGTTTCCATCCATTTTCTAAAACCCAAAAAGAATAGTGCGAGAGGCACAAATCATAATAAAGGGGGAGTAACTTCAATATCTAACATCATAGGTTTAATCTGATATCGTTACCATAATTCTAGGACTATAACTTATACATATACTTAACCTTAGGGACATCCCTAGACATACCTTAGAAATATCTATAGGGATCTCACTAAAGTTCTCGCATCCTAGTTTCCAATGGTTGACTAAACCTTTCCTCTGATACCAACTGTAGAGACCCAAAGCATGAAGTACATGGAAAATACATTACTTTTGTGGAATACTTAATACATAACAAAAAAAGGCACACAAGGATCGTAATAGTTTAGTGTCTTTGGAAACTCAGAATAAAATCATCTAATCGTGGTGAAAGATCTTGAACATCTTCGAATAAGGATATTCCCCCTTTTTTTACCTAAAAAATTTCTTTATATCCTAGGGAAAAGAAAACATAAAAGGGGTGAGCTCAAATGCCCAGTAAGGGTAAACATAGAGAACATAAAACAATCCATAAACATTTTGAATGCAAAAACTTGAACATAACATCTAAACATCAAAAGCTTGAGCAAAGACACGACTCTTGGAAGTACGTAAGGAATATATCATAAGGGAACATCAATCATGATAAAATAGCATGGGAATTAAACATATAATTGTGGAAACCATAAAGTAGATGATATGATTTCCATAGTAGCCAAGGCATTGCTGCCAAGACCATCTTAGTGGACAAGGTCCCTTTCTGAATCGAGTTCACTCATTGTTCTAGTACTGTATTACTGAACCGGTTTAACTTTCCGTTCCAGCCATGTCTATCTCATGAGATATAAATCTTTACCCAATTCATTGGAGGGAGATATAGGTCCCACCCATCTCATAATGAAATCATTCTTACTTGTGCCACAAAATAAACATACATCATTCATAATAACTCAATGAATAAAAATGATTTCATAAACATCATCCCATCGTAACATAATCCATATAAAAGAAATGGATATCATTTCATAATAAGGAAATTGAAACCATGTAAATCATAGAGACATTATACTTGAAACATATAGATATGAAATAATGTCATCTTAGATGAAAAATGGTTTTGATAAAACACTTGAAATGATTTCTTGAGGAAAATATCCTTTCTTCTACAAAATCATTTTCTTTTCATAAAATATCATGAAATTATAAAAGAAAAGGATTTTGTTGAAAATATTCATGAAATCTTTTGGAGTAAGTGTCATGAAAATAAGGATTTATAAAACCGTAAAAATCCTTTCATGCCGTATAATTTAAAAAAACATTCTTCTCATACTTTTGCCGAAAAAGTCAAAAAAGTACCTCGTAACGTAAAAAAAAGAAATATTCCGTACATACCATGTAGTAAAAGTCAAAAATGGGTAAAAATGGGTTTAACCATACATGAAAACACTTTTATAAAACATGGACATGGATGATAGCAATAACCCCAGTAAATACTTACGAATAAGAAATCTCGGATAAAAATGAGATTTGAAAATTTTTCCCTTACCTTATGTCCGATATGCTTCGTACATATCCGAACCTCCTGTATAATGATTTAAATAATGTCATTGACTTATTACAGAATCATATTCATTTTTATGATATCATATATGTTTCACTTATGACTTTATATTACCATTTCTTTTGTAAATTCCATGTTAAAGCTGCGTTTTGGGTAAAATCATTTAATTTATCGTATGTGTTTCGACTTGTAATTCTTGATATTATTACATATATCCTGATTTAAATAATTCCATAATGTAAAAAATTATTTATATACAATATATATTCGTCATATACATATATATATATATTATAGATCGATAAAAGGAATGAAATACACCGTTCCTGGAGACGGTAGGCCGTACGTACGCATGAACGCTGTTTTAGTTTCCTTATTGAATTGAATGAAACTAAATAGATGACATACACATATATATATACATAAATCCAGTAGAATTCATATATTTCATTATTATTCATTATATAAACTTTATGATCATTCATGTATGGTTAACATGGAGAATGAATCTCATCGCGTCGTGGAGACGGTAGTCCGTACGTACGCACGAGCGATGATACCATTCCCATAATTATTGATTAGAATCGGAGTGGATGGTATAATATATCAGAATCATTATGATGTTATAATAACCATATATAGTTATTATTTACACCATTATACCCATCCATGTAAGGTGTTGGTAGAAAAACAGATTTCACCACGGTGTGGAGACGGTATTCCGTACGTACGCACGCGTGGTGATTTCATTTTCCATAGGATGGATAGATGGTGAAATATGGTTGTTTAATACTTATAATAACATATCAGTATATGAGTTACACTGATGTTATTACTTCATAATTAAACAACTAATGAAGAAGAAGTTGAAGAAGAAATAAAGTTGCAAGAATCGGTAACAGACATTACCTCTTGTTTGAAGTGCCTCTTTGAGACCTCCTCTTAGGGCACTAAAATTTGTCTTTGAAGAAGACCAAAACATCTAGGATGTTTATATGGAAGTGAAGAAAAGAATTTTTCAGGGGATGGCTGAGCTTGAAGGCTCAAAGTGGTGCGAGGAAGAGAGGGAGGAGGTGCCCTTTTATAAGGGAGGAGAGGGGCACCTTTGGAAAAACAATTTTTTTTTATTTATTATAAAGTCATATTCGGTTTTTAATAGCTCCAAATTGAGTTATTTCAAAGCTAAGGTGGGTATGGGTCTAAAAACTCTCATAAAATATAATTTAGACAAGTTTAGGTTTCTATTTTAACCATATCATTTAGATTTAACCTAAAGTTAAATAATTTTATTTTACTGTGTCTTCTTGTTTTCTTAAACTATAAGGTTTATAAACATACAATAAAAAACCAAAAGAACCTCAATTTGTTTATTTTTAATATATATAACATTATCTCAGTCATTTAGACGATCCTTATATTTTTAGGAATAAAATAACAATTAATAATATAATATTTGTTTTAAAAACTATTTTATGTCAATTTGACACTATTTGGTTATTGATTTTTGTGAAAATTATAACAGAATGATTAGTTAGAAAAAAGTTAACTAAATCAATACTAACATGTCATATTAACCTTGAGAATTAGTTAAATTCATAAAAAGTCTAAAATTACATTTATTTGGGTATTTATAACACCAATTTTTTCAATATTTCATTAATATAATAATTACTACATCATCTTTGTGTCATTAATAAATTAAATTATTTAATGTCTAAAATTTTTAAATAAAATACCATTATGTAGTAAATAGTTTTAGAATTATAATGTATATTTATAGTCTAATTTATTTTATGTATAACCCTCTATGAAAAATGATTTACTTATTAAACATTGATTTAAACTATTTTAACCCTTCTTTAAATAAATTAATATTAAATGTCCTAATCTAATCCAAGTGGGCCTAAATGGTCATATTTTTCACCTAAGGTTGTTTTTGGTCGAATTAAACTTATCCAATATAATTAACACATGTGTTAGGGTAATAATAATATCATTTTTACCCATAATTATCCAATTTAATTTTAACCGTGGTAAATAAAAGTAAAATGTTACTATTCACCAAAAAATATTTTCACCTCATTGAACCAAATTTTAGCCCTTGATATTAACCGTGTCTCTCAGATTTTCTAAATTCCACTCACAGAAGTGGTAAAATTATGTTTTATGAAAATTTCAGTTTTTTTAACTACCACTTAGTGGTTTCACTATTCATCAAAAAATGAAAGTTTCCAGAAAAATACCAAAAATTAGGCCTATGATACATTTGATATTATGAATTCAAAAATGATTTCTATTTTACCAAATTCAAAACATATCAGTTGCATTAATTAATTTTAAAAATTAATTCTCATCGTCAAAACAAATAGTGTGTTTTTAAGAGATAATAACTATCAAAAGATTGACACTTGTTTATGTCTGGTTTAAATGTGAAATTACATCCAATGACCAACATTGTATTAAATGGTAAAAATATATTCTAAATATACTTTAAAACCACTGAAATTAAAAATTTATCACTATTAATTATTTCGATTGAAAAAGTTGTTTTTCATTAAAATTTAGTAATTTTGACTATTCATCAGAATATGAAAGTTATCCGAAAAGTACCAAAATTTCACCCTAATCTAATTTCGATATTCCGAATCCAAAAATGAAGTCCATTTTGAAAGGTAAAATTTATAAAATTTCAAAAAGTGGGTATTACTATTCATAATAGCTAGTTCATAATAATATTATAATAGTATCTCATTTAGTGAAACTCGGTATTGCATACTACACACGCTATCGAGGAAGGTCTTTATTGCGTGTAATGCAAGCCAAGTCAGGGATGTGTGTTATGAAAGCTCCTTCTGGTGTAACTTACAACACAAGACATTAATGAAAAAAAAAATATTTTTCAAAAAATCTCGTGGTGTTACAATAGACATCCTATGCATGATTTGAAAAATAATAATTATACAAGGGAAACAAACCCACTGGTGTCTTTTAATCAAATAACATGTCCAAAATTTCTTTAATTCATTGAATTAATTACCAAACAACATTTGGTAAAAATGAGGATCATATTCCCTTTCATGGAAACACCATAAACAAGGGAGCGTGAAATAAAGGCACATAAAAACGTATCAACAAATAATGAGTGGAACAAGACCACCTACATTGTCATAGTATGATTATACTTGTCTAGCCTTGAGTTCCAATTTGAGCAAGAAAGATGTTGATCTAAGAAAAAAGAATAAACATAGAACCTTAAATAGGATCATCTTAATAGGAATTATGAGCAACGACTCAAGAGTAATTTAGAATACAATGATACAATTCAAATTCAACTTACGAAGATAGAAACAGAGTCTGGACAATGATTTGGGAGAAGGTTAATGTTTTGGTGGTGCTTGTCCTTTAACCCAGAGATCCATCTGTCCGTTCTACCAAGAGGATGGGCTTCCTCACATTTTAAGTTTGAAAACACATATACACGGAATGTAATAACTTATTCATGGCATGTATATCTTTTTAATATTAATTTGGCATCAGTTTTCCACCAACATACTTTCTAGGAGCTCTATACATGACTATATGACATGCACCATGAAGTACAAGATGTGCTATTGGGTTTTCCACTTTCCCTTAACGACCAGCACACAAGACTTGTATTCCATTCATGCACGTCCAAACTACATGGATTGTACTTAGTATTACATGGAATGAAACCCAGAATATTCCAGTGTGACAACATGATTCCAGTACATGTCTATTTTTCCCTTGTTTTCAAAAAAACAACTCAACCAAAGAAGAAAATAAAAAACTGTACCTCAATGTATGAACCAGGTTCTTAAAAAAGTATTTAATTTTAAAGAGAAAATTTGTTTACAGGTTTCACACCTTTCACAAATTGGAGTAATTACTGTAATTTTTCTTGTGATTTATCTATTGATTTTAAATAGTTATATTTCATATATTTTACGATAAATATTTATATATAAGTTAAAATGAGAATATATTTAAGAAACCATCAGTATAATTTAATTTCATGGATTTTTAAATGTTCTAAGAATGTTTTGCATGAAACCTATATCTTTACCATATAATAATTATGTGATTAGGAATGAGAAATGTTTTTATATTATTATAGGAGAAATATCAATATATGTTGATGGGTAGGGTCCTCAATCTCTTGTCAGTGCATTTTTTATGGTTTTATATCTCATGTGATTCATATAGACTCTAGTTTTGCCGAACCCATGTCACATATGGACCTGAGGTCTATCAACCCTATGTCACTAATAAACCATATATTTATGAAACCTATATAGACATATAGACTATAGGTTTGTGAAACCTAGTTCATTATGGGATTTTAGGTTTGTGAAACTATAGTCACTGATGGACCATTGGTTTTTGAAAACTAACAAACATATAAACTATCAGTTTGTTAAGCCTAAGTCATTTATAGACAATAGTGTTGATATTTTTGAGTCACTTATGTAATGTAGGTTTTAAAACCCATGTAAACAATAATTTGTATGTGTGTGGTGTGTTAGACACCATGTTAATTTTACATATTTCAAATTTTTGAGATGTTTAGTTCTTATTCTATATCTCATCAACATTCCATATCATCATTCCATTGATTATTCTCAATGGATCCTGTTTATTATCCCCCATTTCCACCCTATTATTCAGGAATATATGTTTTCTCATTTGATAGTACATGTATTGTTATCATGGATTTTATATAACTCTTAATGTTTCATGTTATCTGTAATAAGATATTTCTCCCCTGATTATGTTATCTAATATCCTTAAGATCTAACCATTGATGACATGTGGATATATTTTTTCCCATATAGAGTATTTTTGATCAACCCATTCCCATATATCCATTCCCCATGTAATAAAGATGGGTATTAACTATTTTAATTTTATAATAAAAAAGTCTAGTGTTATTAAATTATAATGAAATACTTTGTAAAATTTTATAATAAGTTTCTTATATAGATGATCCTAAAAGACACCAAACCTTCCATTAATGGGATTATGTGATTCTGGTGAGATGTAATGTTTATGTTTATAATATAATTATATATATTGTTATCTTCAGTCATCACACTCAGTATTGAATCCAATATGTTAAGAATGTGTTTTTAGCATTATATCTATATTTTTGGGTCAAAGGTTCCAAATATAGTGGGTTTTTAGTTTTAAAATGAAAATAATTTAGATGAAAACGTTCGAAGATGTTACCTAATGGTTTGACATGAATGTAGGATATCACTAGAAAGTTACATATTAGTATATAGAGCATATATCATGTAATAATAGTTCTTCAATAGGATAGAAAATAAATTTTCATTTTACATTCTACATGATATAATATTTAATGGGAAGTGATGAGGTGGATACTACATTATCCCCAATACATGGAGATAAATTTATGAAATGTTTTTAGCAGGTCATGAGTGTTTTATTTTCCCATATTCGTGGAAACACCTGGAGTGGAGACGCAATAATGGATTTGACCCAACTCTTTATAGATTTTGTGATATATGTGATGAATCTATATATATATTCTCATATATAACTAATATCTAGAGGCTATTATAATCCCGTAAATGTGTGAGAAGAATAAATATATGAAATTGTCTTTTTCATACACATCGATATTTTAAACTGAAGGCCATGTTCGATAGCATATACTACATGCAACACTGAGTGTAAAAGAATCGTGAAATATAATAAGTAAAAAAGGGAAATAATAACCTAGATGTTAAACAAAATTATATTAATTAATATAAATAAATAATTAAAATTATATACTCAAATAAAATAAATTTAGTTGTTATTGATTTATTATAAATGAAGAAATCATTTGAAAATAAAATATTTTTCTATAAAAAACATTATTAATGTGTGTAAGTTAATTTTTATCATCATATATTATAATAATAAATATTGGTGAATTATTTTAATTATAATAAAATATTAAATATTCAACAAAAAATTATATAATTCATATAATATTTTTTTAAGCATTGGATAATAATAATTCAAATTTTATGCTCAAAAGCTATATTATTCTAAAAAGTTGTATCAGTTTTTGGACACTTATTTTAAAATTAAATTTTACATAATATTTAGAATTCAATTAAAAAATGTATTTAATTTTTGAAATCATCATATTAAAATTATATTAGGGCTATTTTTTATATTTTTCTAAAAAGTGCGATTTTTTGGGAATAATGTAAAATACTACAACTTGTAAAATGAAATTCATTTTAAATAAATTAATTAACCTTAAGGTACCATTATATGTTTAAATTTATATAAAATAAAAATAATTATTATTTGGTTATATTTAATCTTATTAGTTACATTTTAATTAATTTCATTCCAATTTTTTCTCTATGATTACTTTTATGAATAAAATTGATTTTACTGAAAAGTGTTCTTAAGTGCCTAATGTTCCTCCAAATAAATTCATTAATACAACCAGTAATATGGTATTATTTAAATTTAATTTATATATTTTATATTTGAATATATTAATTTCAATTCATTTAATTTTTATTACTAGTTATTGTGTTAATATCTGATCATTTGAAACATGAAAAATGCAATCCTTTAAAACATGTTTCTCTACACATTTTTATGTTAATTTAAAATATAAATTACTCCATATCTATGAATTGCATATGATATAATAGATTAAATATTTTTAATCAACATAATTAATATTAGTTAATACATTCATCTTAATTATTGGTAAAATTGAATATTTTAAAAATTAAAAAATTAAATTACGAGAGTTCTGGTTAAACGGTGTTTTCTATGTTAAATGAACCTGGCTAAAAAAAATTTCACCCACAGTTAATGTTTATTTGATAAATAAGATTTAATAATAAGGACAAATTTTTCCAGATTATCTAATGGGGATAATCTTTTATGCTTAAATAATTAATTACCTAGGTTAAAAAACAAATTACATGGTGAAAACTGAAATGGTAAATGTATGTAGACTTAGAGGATTTAGGAATAAAATGTTTAGAAATGTTTTTTTGTTGGACGTGTTTATATAACTTTGTATAACTCTACCCCATTATTTATCATTTTTTGCGGCACTTGGTTTGAGAGTGACATCCCATTATTAAATGTTTTTTATTTACAAAAATGACAATCCTCCTAAGTAATAAAAGGAAACTCCCTCTCCTCAGTCATTCAAAACCATCAAGACATTTGGATCTACCAAAAAATTAAAAAAACTCACTATCCAACATTCATATCCATATTAATATACTAATTATATAACTTATGGTTGTCCAAAAATAGAAATCCTAGAGTCCTCAATAATATATTCAAAGGAGGTTATTCTAAGAGAATGTAATTATCATTTTTAAGCTCTTTATTTTATTATTTAATATTTTTTCATTTATAATTGTGTACTAAAAATGTAAATATAATAAAACAAGTATATATTAGAATATTAGATGCTATTATGATTATGGAATAATTTTTATCCAGCTTTTTCTCTATGAAATTGGAAACAAATCTATCACCCGTGTGTATGGTGGGTTGTTCCATGCGAATCTATGTAATATGTTTTCCATCACTAACTCAAATAGATATTATTGATGATGTAAATATTTAATATTTGTGATAAATATTAATTTTAATTAATTATTTTAAATTAATATATCTTCCAATTACATATCCTTTCACCTCTTAATGGAATTATATCTTCTTACATACCTTTGTACAACCAACATTCTCTACGAATTGATGCGATTCATTTTCCATGTATAACTTACAAGAATGGTTATAGAGAGGAATACAATTAAATAATAATATATTTATAATAGTAATCATGTTATTGATATTATTGAACTATATTATATACACCATAATAGGAACTTTCATTACAAAAGGTGCATTCAAAAATGAACCCGAAACAATGAACTGATGATATAATATTAACAAACGGGCAATAACCTGTTATAATAAGATCATATATGATATTATTAATTTTAATATGGTTGTGGTATAAATTATTATCATGTATAAAAACATTACCGAAGAGGGTAAATCATGTTCAACTTACTAAAAACGGTAGGTAAGGAACTTTATCCCAATTTCCCTTCATTGAGATATATTTTAAATCTATACACCTTATTTATTTTATATGGTGTATATACTTCCTATTTTCCTTGAAATATAATGGATAATACATAAATAATTGTATTTTAAGTTTCAATTTGAATTATTTCATCGAAATGGGTTTTACTTAATAATTACCATCTAATAAAGAATTTTATAATTCAATCTCTTTTCATTGGGTTGTAAAACTTATACATTGTATTTGATATTATAATATTTTTTTTGTAATGTACTTTTACAATTTTATTTTTTATTTCAAATTTTTTTATGTTGATTTAATTTTTATACAAAAAAATATGTTCATTTATTAATTCTCATATCAACAGTATGATCTGTGTAATATATTTCATCTCAATTTACACTCCAATGAGAAATATTTGTTATTATGTACCAATTTAATTATATCTTGTGTATATACTACACCTTTGATGTATTTTACATGTATAAATATGTATTTAAGATGATTAATTTTTCAATTCAATTCTATTATTTAAATGGGTTACAATTAAAATGGTATATAATAGGTAATAATCAAATTTACAATCTTACTTTCATTTAGGGTTTCTTTTACTCTTATTGAAGGATTCATTTAATTTTTTCATAAAAATGTAAAACCATTTTACTACCCACTGAATATTTAAGGATTTTATATAGTATATTCTAACTATTCTTCTATTATAAAATTTATTAAATTAATCAAAATTTTAAAAGAAAACCATATTTTATTCCTCTTTAAATTGGATATTTTTCTATGTCCCTATTTTTCAGAATTGTTTTACAAAATAAAATTTTATTACTCAAATTATTTGTAATTTTTATCTTCTATAGTGATAATAAACATCCCTGTTACATTACCCTTTTACAAAATTTAGATTCTTTTACACATTCAAAATCGTTTTATAATGAAAAATATTTTGTGAATGCTTGTTCAAATGTTTAACATCTATCCCCTTTATTCTTGAATATGACATGATTTTATTATAAAAACCTATATTCCCATTGAAACAATTGTCACTACTCAGTTATTGATTATTTTTATGATGATTACATTTCTTTTGATATAATAACAATATTTTTTTAAATTGGAAATTAAATTTCAATTAAATATCAATATTCTTTGTATCAAGGATTTTATTATTCCCCAAATTATATACCATTTTTATATACAATAATCACTTTGAAAACTATTTGATTAACTTGAGAAATTGTGATATATTCATATTCTTTACTGAATATAGATATTGTATGATAAGTAATATTTTTCAGGATTTAAATTTATCATTCTATTTGTGAATAGTTATTTCAAAATATATTGATGGTAGGGCCTATAATTATATACCCCCCTCGATGCATCGACATGTCTCATTGGAAAAATTACTATATTGGAATTAAATGGAACATTACCCATTGTTTTTAATTGTGTTGTTAGAATGTACTAACATTATATATATCACGATGCCTTACATCATGATGTACAATTATAGAAAATGTATTCATTGAGAATATACTCATTATTATGGAGGAGATTTCTGATTTTTTATTACCCGTGGAAGCAATTTGGTCCTCAAGTCATTGATTATATGGAATGTTTATTTAGTTATTTAACATAACATATTGATTATTCCATATATAATTATTATATATAATATATTTGTTAAATATAAAGAATGTTCAATTATTTATCTTTCCATATTGATTATGGTTTATTGACTCATGGTAGATTCAACTTTATATAACCCTTACTGAGAATATTATCTCACCGTTATTTTGTTCCCTGACATAGGCATTGGAGAATAAATATGTTAAATAGTTCTAGGATGTAATTTTTTTTGCCTCCCTTAGTTTTACATAATGTTTCCAAATTTAATTTTATATTCAATTGTGTATCTATTTTTCTAATACTACTTAAGACCTCAGTACCTTGGGATGCAGTCTCTTGTACATTATGCCAAGGTAATAAAATAACCACATAATCTTGGTTACTGGTGTTAATATCTTCTCATTTTTCATATATTATAAATATTTTAAATTAATATCATTAGTTTATATTTTATTTAATATGATGAGAAAAAAGATATATAGTAAATTTAAGAGGTATCACTATATATATGTAGGGATGAATAAGAAGAGAGAAACTATTGCACAATATTGACATATTTGATGAAATATGATTAATGTGTTCACCCCCATAACTTTTAAGTGAAATAAGAATAAGAATGAATCGAGTCCAATGAGTGAATAGTAACAAATATTTAAGGATTAATTTCATATTTTTTGCAATTGAAAATGTGATGTCTATGGAGGTGTTCAAAATAGATTTCAAATGCGAAGCCAATGGTCTTAAATAACACATCTGTAAAATGTGAGGATTCAACCATCCAATAATGTGATACTGATTTAATATAGACATACAGATCTAGAAAATTCATGTTTCCAAAATCTAATTAGTATGTGGGGGAGCTGGATTGATAGTGATACTTGGGTTATAGTGAGTTGACCCAAAATTACATTAGGATTGTGATCTCATCACAAAGTCATAAAAAACATTGCATCTATTGAAATAATTGGTTCTTATGGATTTTGTTGGGTCATAATATCACCAAAAACATATTCCTCATATTATTTTAGTGTGGGTAAAACATATAAAAATCAATGGGTCATAGTTTGATTTACATTGTTTCACATTTCATATTATTATGTGAGGTTGATTGCAAGATAATTAATTAGAAAATCAATTTACATAAGTGGAAACTAGTTCCGAATATGTAATGGTGATAAAACATTTTAAATGGAAACACTTTTATTCCCAACAATTCATGGTTTATAATGGACCTAAAAGTTGGTATTATAACCTAAGGTTATGGATTTATATTCAACCAAATAACATTATAATTACTTCAAATATGAAGATAATTTTTTTTAATTGTATAGAATTTTATCTGTTGAAAATAATATATTCACTACATACATTGTAGATGTTGCAGGAGACCCTCAAGTGGTTGTGTAATAAGGGGTTAATATATTGAGCTGATATGAAATTACATTTGAAATATATCATTAAAATAAAGAAATTTACTCTTCAAGTAAAGGGTAATTAATGAAGGCTCTCAATAAAGATATCATCAACATTATTTATGACATTAGATTTACCAAATATATGTAGATAAAAATTGGAGAATTAAATAGAAATTATTCAATTAAATTAGTCAGTAATGTTCTTAAAAAATTAGTTATATCAATATGAATGAAGAAGAAGATAAATAATAAGTCCAACAAGAGGATGTTCTCTCCAAATGAGGTAGTAAACTATGAATTTATGGATAAATTTGATTTTTTCCTAGTGTGGAGAAATATTGTTTACCAAAAATTTAATACTCACTTGTAGATAAGAAAATAAGATAAATAACAATGATTTCAAATTTATAAATTAGGTGTTTGTCATTTTCATGAGTTGTGTGATATTTTAGTTTTATAAGAAAATATATAAAATGGGATATTACTATTGTGAGTGGGTTCCCTAGATAAATATATTTTATGTACATTGATTAACATTAAATTTAATTCTTTGATGTATACATGTTTTTATCTTACAATAATCGTGTAGATACTTATGGTTCATACATCTGTAATTTAATGTCATTAGATTGTTTTTAATATCAAATGATATAGTATTTTTCAAATATTATGAGAACCATGAGACTCCATGATAATAATATTATATAACTGTGTTATGGTTTAAATACATCATTCTAATATGACACAAATAATAATTGAATATTAGGTGTTGGTGGCTCATAACATTTAGAATTAATTTTATGAAGTTTCCATATTGTGATCCTGAGTAGGTAAGATCTTGAGGAAGAAATCATTAAAAGGAACACCACATATTATAGGTTACATTTGATGTTCTTATATGAGATATTGTGTATGATTATATTTAATTGAGACCGTTTTCATTTTATACCATTTTATCTTATACGTTGATGCATGAAAAAAACCCATCATATATGTTGTGTTGAGGTAACTAGAATTGGATGTGTCATTGGTGTTATTACATTAGTAGAATTATAATGATATGCTTTTTTCACATCCTAGTTGAGTAAGAGATATCATCGGTTAAATTTAAATGGATGGTAGAACCTTTATTAATTCCATGGTCATGTTATAAGAAGAAATGGCTATCCACAAATGTTATAATATAATAAGTCAAGAAATAATGTTTGCATGAGTTGTGCTCTTAAGTTTATGAGATATGACATGTCAAAAGTGATTATACTACACACAATGTGTTCCTAAAAGAGCTTTTCATTGATATAACAATACATTATCACCATAGGGGACTTTTTTGATGGTGAGACTCTACTACTAATTTATATTAGAACATTGTACCATTGAGATATGGTCATATCAGGTCACACACTAAGTATATTCCGTAGACAGACATATTTTATTAAATTGAAGTGTATGAAATAGTGGGCCCCACCAAAATGATTGATAAATGTCCAAGGATGAATGATTTCAAAGGGATATATAAAATAACATTATTTAATTTTAAAATAATTAGTATTGAATTTATTTATTCAGAATATTCAGAATTTTTTAATTGAATATATGGGAAAAAATAGTACAAATAAAAAATTAAAATTCATGGTTTGTATGAAATTTATGGGTTAAGAGAGAAAATTTATGGACTCTAATTATATCAAATAACATTTATATTATGATAAAATCAACTGATAGACTATAATGGAATTTTTGACACCCTTAGTATGTCATAAGATGTTATTTTGGGATTATTCTGATGGTTAAGCATATTTGAGGGCCAATACTAAATTTCAATAAGTTTATTCCAACTATATAATTCAGGGGATGCGAAATTTTGGAGAAATATTTACTAAATTTAATTTAGGAGCTTCTCACTTTTTATCTCACATATTATATTTAGAAGGAGTCCCTCCATGTACCCCAATCCATGTATTCCTTCCCAGATCGAAGATGCAGTGCTATGAAGATCATCCGAACAGCTAAAGATTGTTTAGTTATCTGTGATAAAACTCAGAATCTAACATCAATTATGATCTAAAATGTTCCATCATTTGTTCCTTCATTAAGTGATCACCTGTGTCGAGAAGAACACACTTACATGGTCAAATAGAACAAGGTAACAATTTTATTGAAAAATATTTTTTCTTACATTCACCCACTTGTGATGTTCAATTTTGAAGAGGGAATAGTTTGACACCAGAGACAATGTCATGAAATCATGTGGGTGATAAATTTTTTAATATACCATAATTTCACATATCCATAACATTACCTATAACAACATGTAGTATCAAAACTATCATATGATGAATTGAGACATGTTTAATTAAATTCACATGAATTTTAGTAGAGGGTGTTTGTATCGCCCCAACACACCTAATAGTGTTTCGATAAGAGATTATATGACCTATTATAGCCTTTAAATGGCATACGATATTAATTTTAGGTTAATAATCAATTAATATGAATATATATATATATATATATAATATTTTCATTTTAGTGAAGACAAACCTAAGGTTGTACTTCACCCTGATGGTTAAAATATTCAAAGGAAGTGATTAATAATCTTCCACACCACTAAAAAAAGTACATAGATAAAGATATATATGCACATTTCTTTAAGAATATTTCACGTGAAAAATAATCATGAAAAATATGGATGGATAGTACTCAGAACAATTCTTGTGAATAGTACACCGAAACCCATAGGGTTTTAAAAACTAGAAAATCCTAAAATATCATGAAAATTAAAAAAAGATAAAAAATTAAAATTGAATTGATTTATTTTTTGGACCATTTCATAAGTTATTTATGTGTTAAAATTATTAATATTTATTTTAATTCATTATTTATTCCATCCTGTTAATTTTTTAAAATTTAATTTTACTCTAATTATTTTGTATAATGACAGATCGTGAGTGAGACCAACCTATGTATGTATGTGGTTTCTATTTAATTATTAAATTATCATAATTCATGGGTTGTTTTTAAAAACAATTTAATTGTTGATAGTCTATGTGTCATCTCTCACACCTCATTAATATAAAAGGAAATGTGTGTCCCCGATTTCTTTTCTACATGTGTATTTCACTTTACAGAGACCCCCATCTATATGTGAGTATTAATGTATAATTATGAGAGTGAAACTAAAAATATTTTATATATCTATTTTATTTAAAATAAATGATATTTTTTACTATAATGTAATAAATATTTTTGATTATGTAGTAATATGGACTAGATCATTCATTTTAAAAATTCATAAAAATTTCATTTTTAACCCTTAAAAGTTAACATTGGTGTTTTCTATATAAAATTTATTATATGACGTATTTTTAATTTAAAAATTTTGAAGGTATTATTAATTATCTTGGCTAAAATGTAGATTTGTACCGATATTTTTAGATCACACATTTGATGATAGAAATTTTCCCCAAAATTCAAACCTAAAATAGACTCATTAAAATAGACATCACTGCATATTTTGGTCCATATAATTCTCATTCAGTCATAGATTGGGATAAAATATGTATTTTTGATAGAGTCACCAATTATAATGATATCACCCTTCTAAGAGAACATAAGTTTTGCACATTTTGGAGGTCAATAAGTTGGTGAAATTTGGAATAAAATATTTGGCCGAATTTCTCACTCACACTTGAAAAGTCATCCAACAATTTCTACCTATATACTCTATAAATGAGTGTTTTTTCATTTGGAGACATTTTTCTAGGAATTAGGTGATATAGTTAACAATATAATTAGTTTTACAGAATTAATCTATCCATTTAATGATGGGTAACGATTTAATAAAAGATCTCTTATATGAGGCCATCTTATTCTACTTCTACTTTATATTAAGAATTTCATTCATTTCCATAAAACTATCTATTTATCTTCCTCAAGATCTATTATTTTTATTTTATTCTTCTTAATTCACTCTTTATGAGAGTATTTAGGAGTAAAAATAGGATTGGGTTTTCCATTTCTGGACCATTGTACATGGAAGAGCTATCCACGATTACTTCACTATTAGTGAAAGAGTAGATTTCTTTGAAATTGATTTAATTATCTCTAATTTTAATTATTAGTTTTAAATCTTGAATTTAAATTTAATTCACATAAATATAATCTATGAAATTGGTTTTATTTTTCAAATTAATTTAAATGATTAAATCTACACATGCAACATGGTGTAATGTGTGAATTATGGAACTAAAATCATAATAAGAAAAAATAACATGGTTTAAAATTATAAAGTTCCAATATAATCTCTAGACATAAAATAAATCATAATAATAATGTGGGTTTTGAAATAATTTTTTATAGACCAGACTGGGTCGACCCAACCCATTACATAATCTAGCTCTCAACAATATATCAAATGGGCATCCATATATTCCATAGGTCGACAATATGAAGTGACGGCCAAATGAGATATCGTGAGGAAAATAAACCATTATATTAGAGTTAAATAACAATAGAAGTAAACCAAAAAAATAAAAATCAAAGAACATTAAATAGAGAATAAATTATTAAAAAATAGTTGATATATGAACATCCTATAAATTATAGAATGGAACATATAGACTCAAGGACAGAGCATACAAACACTGGTCACCAACTGGTATGACTAAATATCCCCAATAAAAAATATAAAAATACACAAGGGTTACTCCAAAATCAAGAAAAACCACACACCCAGTCTCTACAACCACATAACAACACCATCATAGACCTCCAACTCCATACAAGAAGCTCCACTCAATCATGAAATATTGAGACTCTTCCTGATCCTACACATAATGTTATTAACCTGATAGGATACATAAGGTATAAACATACATTAAGGTGTGTGTGCCTTGGGTGAGAAATAAATCCTATAAGGACACAATAAATAGTGTTCCAAACATATGATATCATGAAAAATGTGTGCAACACACATCATTTCTAGTCTAGCCTAATGAGACCACTTAAATAAAATAAATCCAATATAGCGAAAAAAATTTAAAAAAAGATAAGAACGGGTTCCAACCATTAACTATAGTTAAAAATACCCACTCCGTTGACAAAAAATTAGAATTATAAAAAGTTTCTAACACAACCATAGTGTCATGCATGCTCGCCTGATCAAGAATGAATTCAAATCGCACCACAAGGGAATGCATGAATACTAGAACCAATGATCTATTTTTAGGAATCTAAAAAATTAAGAACCCCTACTACTAATTAGAAACCAAATAAAATGATATGAACTGGTGGTAGAGACTCCTTGTTGACCTTAAGAGTATAAATTCATGCCTGAGATGTTGTAAAAAACCAATTAGCAAATAATTAACATGTCCGTGCATCTCGTTGTTACATGGAAATTCCCCATAAACAAATAAATTGGAACATATAGAGTATTGGTTGTCTATACCACTAACCCTATCCAGGGAAAAAAATATAAAATTGTCCTATTTCACATATCCAAATCTTTAATTAGATAGCTATCCCCACCTCATAACAACCAAATAACCAACTTAAGATAGAAATAGAGTTAATACTTAGGCCATCACATGGTCCTATAATATCCCAAAGATCACCTCTATATTCAATCTCAAATAATAAAAACCTCAAAAACTCTATGCCATAGCTCAAGCACCATGGTTGGATAACAACCTCACTCTCCAACCAAAACCATTAAAACTAGCACCAACCATCTCGTTAAATAACCAAACATTGTACAACCTCCATGGTTCAAAAACACTTATAACAAGTAAGAAACAAATAAAATGGACTCTTAAAGCTATCCACACATCACAAAAGGTCCTCTATAAGGGGATCCTTTAGAAAAAAGAAACCTCACACCAAGCCCACTCCAAAGGAACCAGATCTGGCCTCCCAAATCTCAACCAATATATCCCCATATCCATAAGGGAAACCCAAATAAACACTACACTCTGATGGGATACCTCATATGACATATCTACTAAAAGGTAATTCCATAATCTAGCCCTCATATCTATGTGAAACCAAAATCAAGGATGCATAATCACAAAATACATCTCCTAATGTTATCCCAACCGGAAGGCGCTAACTGTTCTGATACTCAATCAGTGATAACCAAAACACAATCAAAATAACTAATGATCTCAACAAAGAATCACGTGGTCATACCTATCATGATCTATAAAAATAACCTTAGGAGAGCTCACATGGTTTCCTCTATTAAAAATGATCAATATGTTCACACCCTCAAATAGTCTCACAACTAAAAACCCAACGCCTGGTGGATTCTAGAACTGCAACCTCAAAATAATTCCTCCCACCAAACACTCATGGACCAATACACCATCCATATAGACTTAAAATTATAAAATGATTCCACAATTATTATTTATGTCGAAGAACACATAGAATACAATAACCAAATTTAAAATTCTTATTTTGGGTCATAAGACACCCAAAAACCCTTGTAGGAAAAAGTACATGGCATTTACTTTTGAGTACATGGAATATACCCTCAATGGTGAACCTTTCATTGTACATACCCATGGAAAGGGAACACTTTGTTCTCCCATTCACTAGTACATGGACACAACACACATGTGGTTTGTTCATGGATTATTACCTGGCTAGGGTTAACATGTGTTCTACTAGTGTAATACTACTTATAAATGTATGCCTCACAAGTGGTGTTCTCCCAAGAACCTAGCTACATTGACAAGTCACATAATATGGGGTGTAACCTGGGTATATGATTTCTAGTCCTGACTGTATTGAACGACCATGCACATAGAAGCATGTTCAAGTACTACTACATTGTGTGTACTTAAATTACATGACATGTACATTGAAAAAAATTATTTTCCCTAAATAGGATGAATACATGACATGTTTTCATCAAAAGAAATGTGATCTGGTTGGGATTTCATTAATATAAATACTTAAAAACCTTCGAATACCCCTAGATTTGGCCAAAAACAACAATATCACCCCATTAAGGATCCCCAACAACAAATAAAAAAGATTAAAGCATAAAAAAACCACATGAATTTATGATGAAAAAAATTAAAGAGGATCTACCTTCAGGAAGAAACAACAAATAATTTGGTCCAATTCACCACCCAAAACAACCACATAGTGATCCAATATGACTTGGTCTTTGCGAAGGCACCTCCTTCTCCTTCTATATAGTCTATGAATCTCCTATCTCAATCATCACTATATATCACAGCTAAATAACCCTAAGTGATGTCGGATACATGAAACAACATGGAGTAGGAAAGGATAAAAAATAAGAAAAATTATAAATGAAAGAAAAGTGAAAAGTAAATAAAAAGAGGAGTGAGATGAAAATAGGGACCAAGAAGACCCTCATTATAGACACAATGTTATTCCATGCCTAAGGAAAACCCCATTTTTGACTAAACTGGGATTTTGGAATTTTAATCAGACACACCTAATTGAATATATCACCAAATTAACATGTTTGAAAAATAAAAATTTATTAATTACCTTTCAATTATTGCACCATAATTCTAATGGCTCAGAATTCTACCAAACAACAGTTAATGGGTAAAAACCTTATTATCGTACCAAAAGAGTAGTAAGAAAAATTATATGAGGATTCATGAAAGTAGAAAATACTATTTCCCCTCAAACACCACCTGAGGAAAAAAAATAAATTTACCCAAAATTTCCAAAATTTCCATAATGTTGTTCATGACAATCTCCCCACCATGATCGTCCCAATAATGTATATGGATAATTTTTTCTACCTTGTTACCTTCACTTCAAACACTACCACAATTGTATACTAAAAGGTCCAATAGTGAATAAACACTACCCACATGAGGGATATTCATATGAGATAAATTGGATGCTACCCACAACAAGAGTATACATATCATCACCCCTAATCCAACCAACAAAATTCATATCCCTATCTCCATCAACTATCTGATATAACAAATAAAAGTGGTCAAACCACGCAGCCAAAGGAATTAACACTAAATACCAATGAAAACATATTCCCACTATATGATAATCCATTATACCACTCATTGAGCACTGACACCATGAACCAACTGACACTACAAAAAAGGAAAAAATAATTCCCCCACTCAATAAGGGTGTCACTAAATTACAATGTAACCCCCAATATCCAACTCATGGTTGAGTTATCCCCCCAAAATCCTCTTGAATCTATCACAATCGAAGGTTTACCCACTAAAATGAAAGACCGTAGTCCTGATGTTGGAATGTTTCACCAAACCAAATATCCCTCGAAACTTCTTTTAAATAAGAATCTTTTTCATTCCATGATAATGAAAAATACCGTCCTCTATTTGGGTATCAATCCAAAAGAATTAGTTCCTATCCACGCTCTCGTCACACAATCAGAAGCAAAACTAGAACCAATAAGGACAAGTATCTTTCTAAACATTCCCTCTAAAACCCACCGTAAAACTACATGCAAACCTAATAAAAACCACAAAGGTCCAATACATCCTCTGCATCACGAAAAAACATATCAAGGATATTTAAACATAAGAGAATGTCAATCTTAATCCAAGCATCTCTCTGGTATTCTTATCTTCACTAAGCCAACCACCACTAGTAAGGCATTCCAAAGTTAACCCAACACACAAGGGTTTTAAAAAATATCTTAAATATGGAACAACAACTCAATCCCAGGATACTACCATTCCATGATATCCACATGAATTTCTATTAGAATAAAAATACCCACTGATCAGTTGTGTATAATTCCACAACATTCTTATATGAAGAAATAACATATGAGAAATTGTTAATAATGAAAAATCTATGCCTCTTGAAATATTAAAAACACCCATAGTTAGATGAATTTAATGAGGATCCTATGTTTGTATCAAGATCCATAAAAGGCCTCTTTCTTGGAGGAAAAATTTAAATAACTCATAAATCCTAAAATACAAAAATATAAGTTCATCACTCAAGGCCAAAATCACATAACTGTAAATGTAAAAAATAAGAACAACCATCCCATAAACACGGTAAATTTGAAATCCAATAGGAATATATTTTCTTGCTACAACATCATGATATCTATCATATTCATTGAATCTTTCTTAGATATCTAGATTATTTACTCCCCAAATAGATAGACCAAGAAAAATAATGCTCTAAATTCCTTTTATCAAGAACAAACATAGGTAGACAGAACCCATACCCCCTTATAGATCAAAAAATTAACTCAAGTTCACATCCCCATATGGTAAATTTTATCATCTAATGGTGATGGAATAATTACATATAGTGGGGAGACAATGTCCATTGATGAAAGTGAAATAAAAGAGAAATTGAACCAAACCCAGGCACTTCCATGAAAATAAGAGAGTTCACAAATAAATAAAAAAATAACTGAAAGAGGAACATGATATAAATAATATATGGATGTATACAGACTCAATAATAGGGAATACAAAAAGGGGTCACCCACTGGGTGAACTGTATGTACTGATAAAAAATAATGAAAATAAATACACTTTTCTCTACAACAACTCTGACTCGATCAATGTACTCAGTCTTCGAAACTACTTAATAGCTCTAGAACAAATATAGGAATCCACACGAGTATCCATAATTGATTATACAAGACTAAGACTCTGACTAATCCTTCATACCTTATACACAACATGAAATCAAAAATTTATTATACATGAACATCGAGATGCACATTCTAGGGGTGGGAAATAAATATCAGTTGGTTACCCCCAACGGTGGTATTAACATAAACTGTAATAAAAATGGTAAAAATAGGGATCATATATAGAGTATCTGAACAATACTGTTGAGATAAAATAAACAAAATATAGGAAATAAATAAAAAAACTACACAGAATTATAACAACAAACCAAGAGTTTCTATCCTAAAACCCATTATAAAACTACCATAACACTAGACCATGCACGAGGAAATAGGAAATATGGATTGAGTAAACAAAACATCAAGAATTTCCTCATGATAAATAAAGATATCCTAATTCGACCATAAAGGAATACATGTTTTCTGTATCCTAGGATCTCATCTTGGGAATCTAGAAAACATTATAAAACAATTGATCACTATGAGTATAATAACATGATTTGCACTGGTGGTAGGGACTCCCTATCAACCTCAAGATTATACTTAGAAGTCCTAATTACCTTGAAGAACCAGATTAGTGATAATGTACCCACCAACTCATCTCTAGGATGCACATTCAGTCCCAATACACAAATAAAATGAGATAGGGAGAAAAATATCATCCCCATACTATAAATACTAGCCATGTATAAAATCAAAAACCAGGTGGTATCATATATCCAGATCATCCATTATATCCCTAGCCCCACCTCACAATAAATAAATAGTAAATATTTGAGAGTAATATAGTCAATATCTAGTCCAATTACAGGTCTGTTAATAGTTCAAAGGTATCCTCCCACATTATTCCTTTTGAATAATAAGATTATACCTCCATGTTATAACTTAAGCACTAGGGTATACCATCACCCTCACCCTCCAAACAAAACTACCGAAACTACCGCTGACTATCTTATAGGACAACGAAACACAGGACAACCTTCTCTCTTCCCAAATACTCAGTACAACAAGGACACCCAATAAGAGGATCCCATATCTTGCCACATATCATGAAAGACACCATAAAGGGATCCTTTCAAAAAACCAATCCTCAAGACAAGACCACTAAAAAAGAACCATGGTAAACCTCTGTGCTCCCAACCCACAGATCTCTATACCAAGAAGGGAGTACTCAAGACAAAACACACTCATAAGGGAATCATCATGAAGAACCTCTACCTATGGAAAATTACTTATAAAATTCCATCATACCTATATCAATCAAGTCTCAATGAATCCAAAACAGACCGGACAATGCGATATGTCATCTTGACCCAAAGGCTACTAATTTTCCAAACCGAAATCAATCAAAACCAATCCTAATGAACTATAACTGATGATCAAATCCAAGGAACACTCAATCTCGCATATCCGGATCTGTCCCTAGAACCCGAAGAAAACTCACATAACTTCATCAAGCTAATATGATCAATAAGTGGACATCCTTATGTGGCATAACAACTCACAAAACAACAACTAGTAGGATTAATGAATTACAACCTCCATGTAAATCATCTTTTCAACCATTATTTCTCCAAAACACCATTTAGATAGCATATAAATGTTAAAATTGTTCCACCATTTTAATATATGTGAAAAACAATCAGAATGGACTACTCTGAAGTTGAGTTTTATATATGGACTAGAAAGACACACAAAATACCTTTTTAGAAAAAGTAAATGGATTGTTGATTTAAGTACATGATATTTACCATAAAAGGTTTACCAAGCTATGTAATTTCACAAGGTTTGGGCACACCCGAGGTCTACCCATGGACTAGTACATGGACAAGACTCACATAAGGACAAGACATATACTATTACATAATAAGAAAAAACATGACTTCTTAAAATGCACTACTACATGACCTTGTACACCACACATGGGGTGTCTACCTAAGAATCCGACCACATGGTAATATTCAACAACATGGGGAGTAACCCCAGAGCATGGAATGCAGTACAAATAGTTATGCATTACTAATTACCTATCTCCAGGTACATACACTATGAAATGACATGTACACATAAAAACATCATCTTCCCCGATCAAGAAAAACACATGGAATGTGTTTATCAAAAGACACATCATGTGATCTACACCACCCATACATAAATACTCCCAATCACCTATAACTAAATGATTCACCTAAAAATGACTAGATTATCCCATTTGGTGTCCCAAAAACCCAATATTAATATTTAAACAAAATAATTATTGAAATATAGTTATTTATAATGAATAAATTAAGAGGTGATATATTTGGGTTGAAACCACTGAATATTTGGTCTAATTCACAACCCACAACTATTCCATAATGATCCAACATGACATGAGATTCACGGCGACTCCTCCTTATTCCGAATATATCCTCTCCCTATACACTCACTCCCCCACATATATATCTGTATGATTATATCAACTGAATATCCCAAATGGAAGGGCAATTAGTTGTATATTAGTGATTCGGAAAGGATAAAAAATATGGGAAATTAAAAAAAGAAATGAAAAAGAAATGGGAAGGAAAATAGAAGATAGAGAAGAAAATGGTTCCTTTTCCAACCATAGTGCCCCACATAAGATAATTCCTTATCTAGGAAAACCCTCATTCAAAAATAAAAAACATAGTAATAATTTATTTCTAATGCTAGGAATTGAATATATCAACCAATTAACATGATTGGATTAATAACAATTAATTAACTAAATCAAAAATATTCTTCCAAAATTTGTTGGATTATAATTCCACAAAACACTTTCACTAGGTAAACCACCGTATTATGGGACTAAATTTTTTTTCATTAAAACTATTCAAGATCTCATAATGGGATAAATTAATATTTTCCTCTTGAACACGACCTAAGAGAATGAAATAAAATTTTCCATTATTTTCCAAAATTGTCATTATGTGGTTTGTTGAATAAATAAACTCTAACAAAAATTTATCCAAGGGATGAAAATAAATTAAATTGTTATAGTTTTTTAAATTTTCATGTTAGAATAATGTTTAATCAATTTCACATAAGTAGTTTTGTTTAATTCTCTTCGATTCTAGAAGTTCATCAATCTTGGGATTGAATTTTCATGATTTTCTTCTCAAAGGGAAATAATTAATTATTTATAACATTTAGAGAATGTTAAAGTAATAATTATAAAAATATGTTCTAAAAATAAATTTTCATTTAGTTTTCTATCAGCATTTCAAAAAAATCTTATTCTAACATAAATTTTAATTTATTGTAAACACAAAATTAACCAATTTTTTTAATAGCTTGTATATTTATGTTTTTTTAAATAACTTTTATATGTTTTTGTAAATACCACCTATTTATAGAATGTATTTTTTATGCCACTATACTGACCTATTTACTAAACATTTTCACATGATTTGGGAGGGCCTATGAAAAATCTATTTAGAATATTGAGGCAGACTATAATAATACGTGGTGGAATACAATATGGGAGTTAGATGACTCCGATAGGGTGGGAAATATAATGTGAGTTGGTATTTACTCTTGGAGTTATCCCAATGGTCTCACGTAATCTAATATATGGCCAATAGATTATCTTATAGTAAACCATCATTTTTATTGGATTTATTTATTTGTGAATGGTTTATTATTTTGTGAATGTGTTATGTTTATGTGACATATTGAATACTAAATGTGCATGTAAAGATGAAATATATAAATAAATTTCTATTTTTTATGTTGCTAATTGATAAATTATGATAACTATCCCATATAATTTCATTGATAATAAATATTTAATATCAGTCAAAAAAATATTATGTCACATGGAATTCAATCCCTTTAGTATAAAAAAATAAAAATATTCTTGTTGCTCTTTAGCTCTAGTTGTGGGGGAATCACACTATTTGGGAAATCATATGAACATTTATGGTTGAAATAACTAATGTTGATTGAAAAAAGTATATATAGAGTTCTTGTTATGAAATTAGATGCACATTGAGGATTTATTCATGGTTTAAATTTATGGTGGTTGGGAAATCACTCAACAGATCAAGGTACCTTGTGTTAATGTGGTTATCAATAAAAAATCCTAACTTGAAGCACTCTGAGTAGTGGTGCAGTGATACGTATACTATGAGGAGATTCATTATCTATCCTTATCAATATAATACTAAATATAATAAGTATTCTGAATCTTTAATTAAGGGTTTCATGGATACAATGAAATAATGGGATAGATTAAATGATTAATTAATATATAACATTTGTCAATAATCAAGATAAGCCTTACATTACAAATTTGAATGTCCATAATAAATAAAAGTGGTTCCGATGCTTTCACATTGCACTATAAAAAGAGAGGAATATTTATCTGCAATAATGCTAAATCCTATATAGAACAATATTTGAGAAACAATTGAAAATTAATAGTGTATAAGAATTATTCAGATGATGTGATAAATATGATATGGATTATTTTTCAATATACAACTTGTGAGCTATAGAAAATTAATGAGGATTAATATTCATAGGAAATTATATATCATCTGGAAGACTAAAACTAAGGGATATCTCATTAAAAAATACATGGGATGTCCGTTGAACTATATAGTTTCAATCTAGAGATTCATTAAGGACCTCATGTACTCAAAATTATTTAGCAAATTGGGACACCTTAGATTCTTTAGATAAAGATAAATAAATAAATAGATTAAAATTTCATTATTTCCACGAAATCAATGAAATTATTTTCATTCATTGTTAATGAAAATATGAATAAGTATCTTATATACTTGTAGTCATTCATGTTCCATATAGATAAAGACATTCATAACTAAAATTCATCTTTTATTCTGGTGAAAAATTGGAGGAAAGGTATGTCTGAGTGGTTCAAGGCTATGTCTTAACCACATACAATAACACGCTACCCCTCCATGAAACTAATGATATCAGGGAATGTCAATCTAAAAGATACCTTATTTTTATCTAGTATAAAAAGGGCCACTAAAAGAATATTTAAATAGTTGTGAATAGAAACAACGATAATTATTGTTCTCAGGTATGTTTTTCACTGAATTCAATCTATTTAAATTAATAATTTTGGTATTAGATATTTCATGTAGTTAAAATTTTCATTAAAATATATCAACAATGTTGATGAAAATATATTTCAAAGAGTGAGGTGGATCGATGCATAAAAAATAGTGAAAGACAAGAAGTATTTAAAATTGGATATTATCATCTTACAGTCATAATGTCTTGGTTCTTATATTAAATAAATTATATTGCCTACATTATTTTAGAAAAAAACATAATATGATTGTTGAGTTTAGATACTATTGAATTATATCTCTTGTTTAGAAATATAAAATGTCTCTTTATATGGATAAATTATTTTATGGTATGGAACATCATAAAAATGGACTATATATTCTTGAAGATGAAAAAATAGTTTTTGGAAATCAATGAAAAATAATGTAAAATTGAATCATATAATACCCACATGTTGAAATTTAGAACTCGTCATTTAAATGGTAGGTGTATAAATTTTTTTTATCAACTGGGCGTTTTAGACAGTTATATGTTTAAACCCATGGATATAATTCACAAATGTTTACAAGTGAAAATGGAAAATCTACCTTTATTGTGAAAAGAGATAGTGATATAGAACTGCTAGAATTGATTCATACTGATGTCTGTGGTTCATTCCTAATAGTGTAAAAGGGTTTTTATTTCTAATTCATTACCTTTACAAATAACTTTTGTCGGTATGGATATATCTAATTAGTGAGGTATAATTATGAACAATATATATTGTTTATAGAATCTAAATAAGAAATAGAAAACTATCTTTGAAGAAAACATATATGAAATTTTCTCATAATTTTGTGGATAATATCAAAACCAATATTTCTTCCATCACCTAAATGAGTGTGGGATAATCTCTCCAATCACTCCACCTCATACACCTCAATGGAATTCTATATGTCAATGGTGGAATAATATGTTACTTGAAATAGTCATATTGAGGACAAGTCCTGAAATTATACAATTAATTTTTTGGGGATGTTCACTGAAGACAATTTCATAAACCCAAGTCCAAGTACCAACTAAGAAAAAAAAGTTAATTCCATAAGTGTTATGGTATTAAAATAAACCCACATTTCCTCATATTCATTAATAAGGATATTATGTATTTTTCAAGACAATACCTAATGAATAAATTTAATTGTAAACTATTAATTGAATATTTAGAGGTTTTATTAATGTGACTAATGGATATTCCCAATATAACTCATTAGATGAAAGAACGACTGCGGAAGGAAATGATATATTGCTTTAAAGAGAAAATATATTTGATGTAAATAGTAGGAGAATGACTGATTTAAATGATTTCAATGCTCTAGTTTCACATGATGTGGCAAGGGAACAATATATATATATATATATAATATAGAGTGAAACAAGGAAGTACACATGACATAAGTACTACATTGGTTTACGAGGGAAGATATATAACATGAAGGATATTTTTTCATAGAATTAATTCAAATGTAACATTATTCCATGAGAATGATGAACCTAGAAAATATATTTAGGATGTTTATGGAATTGGTTCTAATAAATAGAAATAATAAATCCATTCTGTGATGGATTCCATATAAAAACATCATATTTTTATTTTCGTAGACCCTTCAATTGATGTAAAAAATGGGTGTAAATGGTTATTCAAGAAAAAACTATACATAAATTATAAACTATGTACCTATAATTAATTAATGATTGAAAATGGTTTCAAGAAAATTCATGACACTAAATATGATGAAACCCTCTCAAAAATCATGATGCTAAAATCCATCAGAATAATACATGAAATATTATCTTTATATGATTTTCAGATTCATAAAATGGACATTGAAATTTTATTTATAAATGTAATATTATTTTTAAACATCTCTATGACACAACCTGAAGGATTTATAATTTTATAGATTTACATTAATTTATGCATTCTATTGGCCTCCATTTATAGGTTGGAAAAGAAATAATGACCATTAAATTTATGCACTGATGAAGAATTAAAAAATTTGGTTTCATCAAGAATTAAAGTGACCAATATTCCTAAAATAGGTTTACTGAGAGTTCAATTTTTTTCAATTAGTTATAGACTCCATTATAACCATGTGTTTGTATTACCATAACTATGTTTATATTTACATGTCAACTAATGACATGGTAATTCCATTATATAATTTTTTGTATAAAAAGGTTATAATTGTTCCCAACTATGATATGAACCTTGAGATACGATAAAAATATCCTTAAATACCATTCCCATGGTCTTGATACATCATACGTAAATAATGAAAACAGTTTTTATATATCACATTATGGGGGATTAAAATCATTAGGATTTTTTTCACATGATGTTTTCACTTTTGGATCATTCATAAATTTGATCATGATGACATACATGTTAATAAGAACACCACATGTTGCAGGTTTCATTCAATGTTCATTTCTCTAAACACATGCATTGGCATCTCGAATTGTGATCATAATCAATGTGTACCACATTATTACATACATTAGTGAAAGATCAAAACAAAATGTTTATATTGTGGGAAGATATCATTCATTTGTTGTTTCATTGGTAGTATGTCATTAGTTCAATGATCAAGAAATTATTTGTTGCTTCCCAATTGAGGAAGAGATATCTTAGGGATAGTTAGCCCGAATCCTAGTGCCTTTATTAAAACAGTGACCATTAGAGTTGAAGGAAAAAATATATTATATGGTAATAAAATAATAAAGTAAAAATGGATGAGAACATGATGTTTGCATCATTCAAAATGAGAAATCATTTGATAAAGAGATTATAATTGGATTTTTTTTGTCGAAGTGATTTTTCTTACCATAACAATTCCTTACCACCTTTAGGGACTTGATGAGTTACTATAATCCACTACAAGTCTGTTAGTAGTACACACTAATATAGAGATAAATGCATATAGGGTCATAAATTAATATTATTCCAATTTCAGGCATATTCAAATGAATAAAATTGTAGAATATAGTAGGACCTGGAAAACTGTTCAACATATGAAGAATATTAAATGCTCTCAAATAAATTAATTGTTTCATAATAACACATATTGAATTTATTTATTCACAATATTCATATGTTGTTTTGTGTATACACTGAAAAATATTTTATGAATGAATATTTAATATTCATGGTTTGAATGATATTTTTTTGTTTAAGAGAGATGATATCATGGATCTAAATTTTTTACATAAAATTAATATTAGGTTAAATGTATCTGATAAAATATAAATGGATATTATTAAATGGTTAATAATTCATAAGATATTATTTAGGGTTTATTTAGAAATCTAAACATTTTTTATGGCTATTGTGAGATTTAAATATACACAACCTATAAATATTAGTTGGGAATTCCCATGATCAGATAACTATTCAGTCACATGATTATGGTATCCTCTCTAACATATCCCATATATCTATAGTGGTATGTAGTCCCTTAGGGAAACTAAGACCATGAAATAAATCTTGAATATAATAAAAAATTATGTGATATTCTATAATGTGTTGAATGATTCCTTAGATACCTATTCCATCCCATAAAATCAATTGATCAATTATATTGAAGGAATTTTAATAACATGTTGACAATGTGAATGGATCTGATGAAATTTCTTTAATATAAAATGAAATATAATGATAATAATAGAATTTTTTATTCAAATTGAAGGAGTAAATAGATTGATTAAATTTGTATGTATCACTTTATCCTCACACGATCATTATGTTGTAATCGAGCATTGTTTATCATGAGAGATGACATCATGATGTCTATCAAGAATTAAATACTTAAAAATATAGTTATTTTATTCATTCTATATCTATATGGTACCTGTTGGCGCCAAAATATGGCCTGCAAGGAAGGAAAGAAAATGAAGGCTGGCGCGCTGCCTCGCGAAGCACCGCCGCAAAGCACCCACGCGAAGCCCCGCCGCGAAGTGCCACGACCATTGCTGCGTCGCGAAGCTCCAGAGACGGTGATCCCCCGTGAACGCATTTGACGTTCGCGAGCCGCCGCGAAGCTCTAGAGGCGGTAATCCTCCGCGAACGCATTTGACGTTCGCGAGCCGCCGCGAAGCTCCAGAGGCGGTAATTCTCTGCGGACGACGCTGACGTTCGTGAGCGTGCCGCGAAGCAACAGAGGCGGCGCACGAGCCCTACTTCGCGGCGCCCCTTCCCTATAAATACTGGACTCCCCCTGAGTCCCTAGGGACGATCCGACCTTTCGGCTTCTCCTCTCCCGAATCGCGAAGCACTCTTTTCCCCGGGAATCATGAGCTCCACGAGGTACTTCTACTTCGCGAGACACCTCTGCTTTGTCTCGCTTTGAGCCCCTCTTCCGAGAGGGATTCCCTTCGCGAAGCTCAAGGGCATTCGTGAAGGAAGGGGATTCACAAGGGAATTCGGGCAGCCGCGGAGTGTTTATGCTTCGCGAAACACCCAACCTGTACTAGTGATCCCTATGCTAAGGCAGGATCACTTCACCTCGCGAAGCACACTGCTTCGCAGGACCTTGCTTCGCGAGGCACCTCTCCTTCACGAGGCAGTGCTCCGCAAACACTGTTCCACTTCACGAAGCATCTTCCACCCACACCTATGCCCCATGCTAAGGCCAAGGCACTCCACTTCGCGAAGCACACTCCTTTGCTTAGCGATTCCTATTCCCGTGCGACCCTCCAGGTTTGCACGATGTGATTTCAAGGTCCCATGGACAATACCACCCGTAGCGTTGCTTCGCCTAATGCTTCTTCGCATAGGCACGCTAACGGCTATTGCTTCTTCGCATAGCCACGCTAACATGGACCCCTTGGTGGTTCGTTCCACAACCCCGTTAACCATGGCCTTACTGGTACCTTCCCTTCCCCAAGGACCAGAGGGTACCGGTTATGTAAGTCCTAGGGGTGCGGAGTGAACCCACCTCGTCCGAGCTTCAGGACGTTAAACTGCCAAGCACCACGTCCTCAACACATGACGTTAAACTGTGACCCGACCTCGTGCCCCTCACGAAGGGTCCCCCCAGCTCGAACATTCTTTACACCACTCGTCTCCAAGGGAATGGAATCACCCATTCACATGGGATGATATCCTCCTTGTCGGAGTGGCGTATGTTCGTAGGAGAAGGGCGACCCTAGTTCTCCAACGGATGGCTGCACCTCTGCATCTCCGTACTTCCCCACTACCAAGGTTAGTGGAGGGCGTGATAGGGAACGAGGCACCTCCCATCATTGGACCAAGGTCTATCTTTCCCAAGCTTTGTCGTGCCATGGGCCTCCATCCTGGAGTAAGTCCCAACACCATGGGCCGCCTAACGTGTAAGCCCCTCTTCGCTTCTCACGGACGCATCCTTCGCGACGTGATCGTCAGGTCCTTGCAACCTCTTGTTTCTCACACTGAGCATGACTCACGTGGGCTTAGAGTGAGCACCAACCCTGACCCCCCACCCTCAAAGAACTACGAGGACTTTGATCCATGTCAAGGCATGGTACGTAGGAAGCCTCCATGAGGTTCAAGCCCACCCGTCACTCATTCACGTCGGGTCTCATTCCCGTCCAGCATGACGTTAAACTGCATTCCGGTCCAACCGAAAGCCATTGCGACCCATCCCATTTGAACTACGAGGTCTTTGATCCATGTCAAGCCATGGTATGTAGGAAGCCTCCACGAGGTTCAAGCCCACCCCTCATCCAATTCACATCGTGTTCTACCTACGTCCAGCACGACGTTAAACTGCAATTCCCGTCCGACGGCAAGCCGTTGTGACCAACCCGAACTACGAGGTCTTTGATCCATGTCAAGGCATGGTACGTAGGAAGCCTTTAAGAGGTTCAAGCCCCCCACTCACTGGACCATGGTCCATCTTCACGTCGGTTTGCCGACAAAGCCACATTGCTCGGTCGTTCATTCACGTCGAGTTTCGCCCTCGTCCAGCATGACGTTAAACTGTATTCTCCCACCTGAACTACGAGGTCTTTGATCCATGTCAAGGCATGGTACGTAGGAAGCCTCTCTAAGGCTCAAGCCCAACAATCATTGGCCCAAACCCTCTCCTAGTCGGTGTGCCAAGCCCCCATTTTCATCCGAACTACAATGACTATGATTCATGTCAAGGCATGGTATGTAGGAAGCCTCCCCGAGGTTCAAGACCAACTCCCATCGGACCAAGGTCCCTCATTTACGTCGGTTTGCCGACACCCACCACCCATCGTCTATTCACGTCTGGGTTCATTATCGTCCCGCAAGACGTTAAACCGTATTCCATCATCCAAACTACGGGGACTTTGATCCATGTCGAGGCATGGTACGTAGGAAACCTTCCTAAGGTTCAAGCCCGCCACTAGTGGACCCACGGTTCTACTTTCACGTCGGTTCACCGATGAAACCCTTTGAACTACGAGGTCTTTGATCCATGTCAAGGCATGGCACGTAGGAAGCCTCCCCGAGGTTCAGGCCCACCACTCATTGGACCAAGGTCCACCTTCACGTCGGTACGTTGACGATGCCCATCGGACCAAGGTCCACCTTCACGTTGGTTCGCTGACGACATTCATCGGGCCAAGGTCCACCTTCACGTCGGTTTACTAGCACCAACCCGAACTATGCGGACTTTGATTCCCTCCCACGGGGATACGTAGGAAGCCTCGTCAAGGCTCAAGCCCAACTTCACTGTCGCCCCTGTGATGGTCCCATTTCACTCTCCCTCCACTCCATTCATCAACCTATCACCCATCCTGATTCTCGCCCGAACCGTCTTATCACGGTGAGACCATGTTGGTACCCTCTTCTTCACAGCCGCCCATGGGCTGGCCCCGGTATCGACATCCCTTCAAGGAGGGTCCCTCAATCCGATCTATCCTAGCTAATGCTTTGGTTGGGTTGATCCGTCTCCTCTAGACGTTAAACTCGCGGCATACCCTGTGTTAAACATGGGAAGCTGAGGAAAACCTCAGATATGTGTCAATGACACATAAATCCCCGCGCTCGATGTGGGATGCCTCGGGTTTCCACGCCTTCAAGAAGCCCTGTGACCAGGGATAACAGACAGACATGCCAGGCTCCCCAGCATCCAGACACGCTACTGATGCCTCAACGTGACTACTCCCCCGACTGAAGGTTGCTGCCCTGACTGGACCCTTTGGAATGTCCCGACAGAAGTAGTGTAATTAACCGGTGACCATGGGAACATGGCATTGGGAAGAGTTTCACGAACTACATATTAAATCTACAAGGGAGACCCAGACAAGGTGGCGAGTTCTGAGGAGGAATCCCCAGAAGGAAGAACCGACATCCCATCATCCCGTTTCGATCAAGGAGTAGATGTCCCTGAATAAGGAGTGAATGTCGCCCGCCTTTGGAAAGCGGGAATGCGGGGCAACAGCAAGCGCCGCGTGTCCCCCTCCGCGGACGGAACGGATGCGCGCGCGCGCCCCGGCGGAAAGCGTCGGAAACAGAAATGGTGAACCCGACGTGAAATTGTTCTCCTCAATATGGAGATTAGTAGCATTCAAGACACCAGTAGATTGACATGTCACCGGATCCAGATATCTGGTGCCTGGTCCCGCCAAGCAAATAGCGGGCCTGTCCTGAAACTCACCGGAAGTTGGGGCAGTAGAACGTGGGGCACTCTGTCCTGCAGCGTGTTGGCGTGGATCCTTCTCACAGACGTGGAGAATGGAAGGACGCTGGGGCACTGGCTGTTGATCCTTTTCCTCTCAGTTCTGATGAGTTGATCCCTTCGTTTTTCAGGAACCAGGTTGCTATTTCAGAGATGCGATCACAGCCCAATCACCTACGCAGGGGCAGGGGCAACATCGCCACTGCCACCCCACATGGTGCCGCTACCGCCACGACGGCCGCCACAACGCGGAACACGGGGCGCCCACATCCCCTTTCCCCATCAGAGGTCATCCATCGAAGGGTGATCAACAACCTCGTGCGCAGGTACGAGGAAGAAGGGGTCATCCCAACTCGGGATATGGCCCACCTGGACCTGGAGGCCTCTAGGCCCCGTCGTCAACGCCTCCCTAACAGGCCGCACAGGGAGCCCCTGCTCCCCACCCCGACATTCAACCGTTTCGGGATCCTGTCTCCGGAACGCCTTGACGAATCCTCGCCTTACACTGAAGAGGCGGGCGCCGTTCGGCTCAGCCCGCTCAGGGTCCCGACCCGAGGGATCCAGGCGAGAACTCCCGTCCGGCCGCGTCAGCACCGCCGTCCGGCCCCGCAGGAAGAGCAGGCAGGCTACGTCCCTGCACCACATGCACCAGCCCGCCTGACCCGACGTTAGTGCCGGGCCCGGGCTGAGGACGCTCGCTCAGGCGCGTCGATGTCAACAGCTACAGTGGCCCGAGCCACCGCCGACGTGCACCATGAAGCCCCTGCATACACTAAGCAGGGGCACTCCTTCACCCAACCAGTCTCGAGACCCCAACCGCCCCACGGGCAGGCTGGGTTGACTCTCCGGGTTGCAGGACCAAGTGGTGATCGCTGCGAACTAATACGCGGTAATATCACCCCGTACGGAGGTCCTCCCCGTACCACTACTCCACAGAGCGTGGTCCTTCCCCTCTCCGAACTTCATCACGGAGGCATGCCTCGTGCTACCCCCATCCCGAAGGAAGACCTACCCCGCGGCAGTGACGCTCAGTGCGGAAACCTTTCTCGCGCCCACTATGCAGGGTATGGAGTCCATCCTCCTGCCCCCGACCGCCAACCTGAAGGCACCGTCCATCCGGTCCTTCTTCAATGTGGGGGCCCTCCCAACGTCCTTTCTGCAACCGGCGAAGGTCCTCCTCGCCCCAGCAACTCGAGGAATGAAGGTCAGCCTCGCTCCACTCGCATCGACCATGGAGGTCCTCCCCATGCTCCTGCCGGTTCCAACAGAGGCTCCGCCTATATGGGTGTTGTTCATGGAGGTCCTCCCCATGTACCCTTCGACATTTGCCCCGGTGCCCCTCGCACCCCAGCTACCTCGATTGGGGGCCCTCTCCGCCACGGCGCCAGCGCCGCCCCGAGGCTGCCTGATAGGGGTCAACCCTGTCCCGAAGAGTCACCCCGGGGCAGGAGATCGGGTCGTCGCCGCCACAAGAAGAACCATGGGAAGGCCCAAGTGGAGATCAAACCTGCCCGCTTCTCCGATTCGGAAGAGGAATGCGATTCAGCGATGGAACCTTCTCCCTGCTCCTCTGTATCAAGGACTGGGGCAGGAACCAGACACGTTAGCCTCGTTCTCCCAGAATTTGAGGTCCACCAGATTCCCATCTCCGTCCACAGATACATCCAAGAGGATGAAATATTGGGAATTCCACAGGTCTCGACCGCGCAATCACCGCCTTTGTCACCAGAAGCGCCCTCTACCTATACCAGAGATCATAGGGAGCTGTTTTGGGGGCCAACGGCGGTAGTGCGATGACACGACCTGTCGTCAGTAGTCGTGACTCATGTTCCGGAAGCTATGGCTATCAGCCCGTCTTATCGTGACATCGTGGCCAGGTCACCTCACTCTTCGGAGGATGGTCCGGAGTTCGGCGGCCAGTCAGCTCGTTTGCCGTATTCTCCACCGCCGAGCTTGCTATCCCAGAGGTCGGCCTCGGTACCGTTACCGGTCCCTCAGCCACCCCCGGTTGACGAGTGGGGAAACATAGGGCCAGACCCTGAGTCCGAGCCCAGGAGCTTCTGGAGTATTCTTGTAGAAGATTACTTCCCGGGGAAGTTCTGGCCGACGGCGGCGCTGAATTTTCGCGTACCGGAGTTTCTTACCCCTGAAGAAGTGGGGTGATTTTGTCGAACCCTATAGGAGACACACTTCCGCCTCCGTTATGGATGGGTGGCGTACCCCAGGAGTCGAGAGCACTTCGAAGAAATCGGCGAGCAGTGTCGCCTGGTCGATGCGGCCGCAGTCCTTGCGGCCCAAAATCCTGAGTCGCCAGGCCGCCAGAGCGCCCTTCAACAGAAATGCGTTGAGAGTTTTAAAGCACTCCGCAGAATCGTCAGGGAAACCACCCCCCATGTGCATGTCTGTGGTTTGGGACACTATGCCGCTCTCCTCTTCGACCCTATCCGACGACAGCCCGATTCACTATGCGACATCGAGGACATGCCCTCGAAAGGGGTCGCGGTGCACATGGCTGACGTCGTGGACAAGGAAGATGAGCTCGAATTCCTTGATAGAGACTTACCTGTCGAGGGTGTACCGCCACTACTCGACCCATCAGGGAGAGTTACCCGTCAGCAGAGGAACCTGCTAGGCCTCCCCGTACCCACCGAGTCGCTGGTACTCGGTCGGAACACCGGCAAGGGTAAGGAGCACGTCGGAACAGTCAAGCACTTCGACCCGTCCGTCTCTGTGCAGAAAACGGACGAAGATCCCGAGAAGGCCACGTTACGCCAGTTGCTTGCTGAGCAGAAGAAGCTGGTGGACGAACTCGTGGCTGAGCGCGCCGCAGAGCGGCGACCCGACTATGGTAATCCAAGGCCGGGGCAGCAGGGGCAGGAACAATTTCCCCCCGGTGAGATACCTTCGGGAAACCCTGATCATGCTACTGCCACAGACAGGGCAGAAGCCGGAACATATGGCAAGAGGGCGTGATACGTCTCGCCAAATCCCCCCGAACGACGGGGCAATCTGAAGAATCCAACCCGGGTTCCCCCAGTCGCCCCGCAGGTCGTCCAGCCAGCTGACCCACAAGCGGACGAAGCCGTCTACCGTGTTGAAGAACCTGGCAATGCACTTATGGTTAGGGATCCCCTTCAAGACAGGGACCCCCACCCAGATGATCTTATCGTTGCGCTCATAGCCCGCCTCGAAGCGTTGGAAACGCGATAGGTAGCGGTCCCACCGGATGGCAAGCCTTATTCGGCATGGGTGGATGATATGCCCGCACCTCCGGGTTTTGGAAACCCCACCTTCTCACCTTTCAACGGGACAAGGGACCCGCCACATCACTTGGCTCATTTTTCTTCCAGGTGTGGCCCCATACTGGGGACCCCGGCTCAGCAAGAAGCCGCCAAGCTCCGATGTTTCATACAGACCTTGGAAGGTCCGGCATTCTTCTGGTACAGCCAGCTCCCTATAGGATCAGTGACCGGTTGGGAGGACCTCCGTCGGAAGTTATTATACTAGTTCAGCTCCACCACGGGGAAGACCAGCATTGCAGACCTCTTCAAGTGCAAGCAAAGGCCTGGTGAGCGAGTCGAAGACTTCATCGGCCGGTGGAAGGGACTTACGTATTCCCTCGATGTGCCACCGAATCAGGAGAAATTACTAATGATGTGTGTCGGGAACGTCAAGACGGAGCTGGTACCCTCCTTGATCACTCAGAACTACCCTGGAGGGTTCAGAGATTTCTCGGATAAGGCTCAGCACCTTGAGAAAGCCCTGCAACAGGCTAGTCAGGCACGTTTGTTTCCCTCTATGATCCCGGCCAGGAGGACCGCCAGGGCTGAACCCACCGTGGTGGCCCAAGTAGAAGCCCCCAGGCAGCTAGAGTTACTGCCGGCATCACCACCCCCGCAACCCCGCAGAGGTCCTCCACCTCAAGCACAGGCTCCTTCCCAGCAGCGGCTGCCTCAGAACCGACAGGTTCCCCCGCGCAACGCGCCACCACCACCTAGGCGAGACAATCTGGCGCCGCCTCCTCAGCAGGCCCCTCCGGCCCCTCGTCAGGTCCAGGGCCCCAGGGCCCCCTATCCGGAAAGAAGGAACCAGAATTATTCGTTAAACGAAAATCAGGTCCCTTACTATTTCCTAAGTGCTCTAGAGCAAGGGATTGTGGGTCAGCTTGAGTGCAGAAGGCCGGCAGAGATGCAGCTCACCGATCACCCCAACTACTGCCCTTATCATCGGATCCTGGGGCACACCCTCAAGCAATGCTATGTGTTTAAAGACTGGCTTCAGGACCAGGTCAACAACAACATAGTCAAGTTGGGCCCAGCACCAGCGCAAGGAGAAGGTGTCTTTGCAGGATCAGAGATCGGCAGCGACAGCGAAGGCGAGTGGCAGCAGGTCCCTAGCCGCGGATCCCGGAAATACGACGACTGGATGGCTCGAAAAACCATCGTTCGTGCCCATGGTATCATCCGGGCGCGCCTGAAGCAACCAGAACCTTCAGAAGAAGTAGCCGGCGCCTCCACATCATCTTCATAGTCGACCTCTTCCCAAAAGGGCAAGTAGCGGCGACGCAAGAAGAAGCAACGCGCACCGCCGTTGCTGTCGTCGTCCCGCACCCTCGGCGACTTTATGCCCCCTGAAATGGGGATTCCTCCTAGAATCCGCCCAGCGGTGGATGATTCCTCGAGTGACAGCCAGGGGTACGCTTCGGTGAACACCGTGGAGCTGGTAAAGCCCAATATGAGTCCCGACGAGGGGGAGCGCCAGGCAGACCTCCCCAACGTTTCTAGCCGACGTCAACGACAGCGGAATCGCAACCGCACCGGTCATCGAGGTACGTCAGCAGGCACTTTTGGCCAAGCCGTGCATTCTACTGAGACCAGGCAGCAAGCTCAGCGCAGGTCTCAGCACGCGTAAACCCATCTAATGCCCTCGGCTCTACCTCCACCGCCGTTCATGCTACTGGATCGGGGGGAGCTGCCTCGTTCATATCACGGTCAGTCTTGCCCGGATACAGGGCAGCCTCCGCTGTCCGATCCTAGTCCGGCGACTACTCTCCAGGCTTCTACTAGTAGGCAGCAAGACGTACCCAGTACTAGTCGATCGCCGGTTCAGCTGGCAGGATCCGCTATGCCTCCAAATGCTGAACGACCTCCTGTAAGCAGAGGTTCACGTTTGGCACAGAAGTATGATGTTCTGAAGCACCTGGTCGGCATTCCGGTGAGGCTCTCCATCCTTGAGGACCTTCGCCGGTCATCTGAAATGTGCGAGGCACTTGCCGAGGCCCTAAGGAGCCCCCTCCAGTTCGAGATGGAGGTAGCAGCTGCAGAAGCCTTCCACACCGAGACGATTGAAAACGCCGAATGTCAGGCGATTATCTCGTTCTCCGGTGAAGATGAGGACCCTCCTATACAGGGGCACATTCGCCCGCTGTACAACCCTGGCCACTTTAATGGCGTGGAAGTCCGCCGCTGCCTCGTGGACACGGGTTCCAGAATCAATCTAATTCCAACCCGGACGTTGCGAAAGCTGGTTCTGTCTGAAGGTGATTTAACTCCCTCTGATCTCAGGATCCAGGGGTATGACAGGACCGAGCAAACCCCAGTCGGAAAGATCCGCCCGAAGACTCAGTTCGGTGGCTTAATGGCCAGCACCGAGTTCATGGTTGTCTCTTAGGACACCGCCTACAATGCATTGATGGGTAGGCCATGGCTCCATCTGCATGCAGCGGTCCCTTCGTCATATCACCAGTTCCTCAAGTACTCGCTCAACGGTCGAGTAGGCGTGCTCCAAGGAGATGCGTCCCCTTTCTCTTCTTGTGAGGCCCGCTATCCGCACGCGTGTTATTAAAAAAGTAAGGATAAGCAAATCCTCGTAAGCGAGGATGAACCCGCCCCGGTCACAAGTGATCCCTGGGAAAGTATGGATGATGCCTACATCCTCCCGATCCACCAGTTGGAGGCCACGACCCCTGACATGGGGCAATGTTTTGTTGTTTCGGGTACGCAGGGAAGGCATGTTCCCGTGTCCAAGCGACGACAGAAAATCACCTCGTACTCCTACATCAACCAGGCTCAGATCATCCCAGAACCTCCTACCCCTGTACGGTACCGGGACGTCAAGCTCATGACAACGGCAGTGCGCCATACATGTCTCTTCCATCGGGCTGGAATTAACCGACTCAGGCCGACACGTCACCACTGCTTTGATATTATCAAACGCGGCCCCTTAGGCCGAAGGGCAGATGGGATAGGGTCGACCGCCTTCATTGATATGGTTTCAATGGCAAGTGAGTCTCCCGATGTGCTGACCACTGCTGCCCAAGCCGGCACTAGCTTCCCCTCGGATTTTGATAGCCCAGAAGTACCCCCCGTCGCGGGAAGTCCCCCCACGGGTGGGGAGGACTACTTGGAGGATGCTCCCCCAGCCTTTGAAGAAAGCATCTCTACCAAGGTTGATGAACTGGTACAGGTGAACCTTAGTAGCGGGGCAGATCCAAAACCCACATTGATCAGTGCAGCCATGTCCTCCGAAGAGCGGCAGCAGTACGTAGACTTCCTCAAACAGCACCGTGATGTGTTTGCTGGGAGTTACAACGAGATGCCAGGGCTAGATCCCCATGTAGCCGTTCACCGTTTGGGCCTCCCGGCAAAACACCGTGGGTTTAAGCAGCCTCCCAGGAAGATGCACCCTTCTCATGGTGCTATGGTTGAGGCCGAAGTTGACAAATTAATCAAAGCCAACTTCATCAAAGAGGTCCAGTACCCCAAGTGGCTTGCCAACATTGTGCCAGTCAGGAAGAAGAATGAGCAGATCAGAGTCTGCATCGACTTCCGTGATCTTAATCGCCACTGCCCAAAGGATGACTTCCCACTCCCGGTAACGGAGTTGTTGATTGACGCCACGGGCGGGTTCCAAGTTCTCTCTTTTATGGATGGGTATTCTGGGTACAACCAGATCTGGATGGCCCCCGAAGACGAGGAGTCCACTGCCTTTAGGGCTCCCCAAGGTACCTTTTGCTACCAGGTTATGCCATTCGTTTTGAAAAATGCAGGTGCCACTAATCAGAGGGCCATGCATCGCATATTCAAGCCGATTCTCGGGACATTGGTGGAATGCTACGTGGATGACCTCGTATTCAAATCATGTCATCGCCAGGACCATCTCAAAGACCTTGAGAAAGTGTTCGGTTTCCTCCATTCCCGTCACCTGAAGATGAACCCGCTGAAGTGTGCCTTCGGGGTCACCTCCGGGATGTTCCTGGGATTTGTTGTCAGATACCGAGGTATCGAGATTGACCTGGAGAAGATCAAGGCCATCAGCCAAATGCCTCCCCCGAGCAACATTCGGGAGATTCGAGGCCTTCAAGGCCACATAGCCTATATACGCCGATTCATCGCGAATCTGGCCGGCAAGTGTAAGCCCTTTTCCCGGCTCATGAAGAAGGGTGCCGCCTACGAATGGGATGAGGAGTGTCGGACCGCCTTTGAGGAAATCAAGCAGTATCTGCTCCAACCTCCAGTCTTGATGCCACCCGTCTCCGGAAAGCCGCTGGTCCTTTACATGTCCGCCCTGGAAAGATCCCTCGGTGCGCTGCTCGCCCAAAAGAATAATGAGGGTACTGAGAACAGTCTCTACTATCTCAGCCGCATGCTTCTCGATACGGAGGTCAGATAATCCCATATTGAAAAGAGCTGCCTTGCGCTCGTCTTCGCCGTGCAGAAGATGCGACATTACCTGCAGCACCACGAGGTGCAATTGGTCTCCTGGGTAGACCCACTGAAGTACATTCTGAACCGTCCCATGCTGACTGGCCGACTAGCATGGTGGGCAGTGATTCTCCAGCAATTTGATATCAGGTTTGTACCTCAGAAGGCCATTAAGGGACAGGCGTTGGCAGACTTTTTAGCTACCCATCCAACCTCCACAGATCAATCCCTGGACCTAGATTTCCCTGATGAGACGATCCTCTCAGTCGATCATGCTGTCCCGTGTTGGAAAATGCATTTCGACGGCGCCTCCCAGAGCCCCACCGGTAGGAGGCTCAACGATCCCAAGCTCAACAGAGTGGGCCTGGGTATTTTCTTCATTACCCCAGCGCAAGCCGTCCTGCCATACTCGTTTCTGTTGTCAGAAGGCTGTACGAACAACGAGGCAGAGTACCAGGCCCTCATCACCGGTCTCGAATTGGCCCTTGAAATCCATGTTCCCCATCTACATGTGAAGGGAGATTCCGAGCTGGTAATCAAACAGGTTAATGGCGACTACGTCGTCAGGAAGCTGGAGCTTTCACCATTGCTAGAGTACACCCTCCGCATAATGGCCCAGTTCTCTTCTCGACCGGAGGTTACCCATGTCCCACGGTCGCAGAATGGTCAAGCAGACGCCTTGGCTATCTTAGCCGCATCGCTCGCAGAACCCGAGCAAGATGATTTGATCATACATGGGGCACACCGGAGAGTCATTGCCCCCGTCACCCAAGAGGACCATGATGGCCTGCGGGTAAGTCATCTCACCGCTGGACCCTCCACGTCAGGGGTCTCGGGTTCGTCAGAAGCAGTGGATGAAGCCACTCCCGACTGGAGGGCACCTTTTGTTGAGTATCTCCAAAATGGTTGCCTCCCGGACGACTGGGCCGAGCGCGAGTGAATCCGACGCCGCGCGCTGCAATTTACCCTCCAGAGCGGCCCCAATCTTGAAAAAATCATTTATAAGTGGAGTTTCGATGGTTTCCTCCTCCGTTGCATTCAAGGATTAGAGATACCTCAAGTTATGCAAGAGGTTCACGCCGTTTCCTGTGGCGCCCAACAAGCTGGGCCGAAGCTGTCCCATCAAATCCGGAGGTTGGGGTACTTCTGGCCTTCTATGCTCCACAATTGTATTGGGTATGCCAAGAGATGCCACACGTGCCAAGTTCACGCCAACATCCTGCATCGGCTGCCAGAGCCCCTTCACCCCACCAAGTACTGTTGGCCATTTGCGGTATGGGGACTTGATATAGTGGGACCATATCCACCGGCAACAGTCTGCCAGTGTAGATTCATCCTGAATGCTACATATTTCTTCTCCAAGTGGGCAGAAGCAGTTCCTCTTAGAGAGGTCAAGGCCCGTTCCATCGTTGACTTCGTGAGCTCCAACATTATCCACCAGTTTGGAGTCCCTCACGCCGTCCTCACCAATAACAGAACCAACTTCCGAGCAGCTGAACTAAAGAAACTGTATGCCAAGTACGACATCCGGTCGAACCATACCTCCCGCTACTACGCGGAGGCGAATGGACAGATCGAGGCATTCAACAAGACCCTCTCTAACATTCTGCAGAAGATGGTTGGCCAAAACAAGAAAAGTTGGCCGGACAAGCTCCCCAACGCCCTCTGGGCTTACCGGACGACGACTCGCAACTCTACCCAGGTGACCCCATATTCCCTAGTGTAAGGAGCCGAGGCCGTCCTACCCATTGAGATCCAGCTTCCGTCGGTACGCACTGCAGTTTATGATCACCAGACATCAGATGAGGTAGCCAAGATCCGTCTAGATGAATTAGAAGCACTGGACGAGAACCGGCTTCGTGCCCTGCACAATCTGGAAAGGCATCAAGATAAGATAGCGAGGGCCTTCGACAAAAAGGTTTGTCTCCGCTCTTTTCTACAGGGCGACCTGGTACTGGCCCTTCGAGCTTAAATGATTCCCGGTAGGAAACCGCCCAAATTAGAACCCAAATGGGAAGGGCCTTATATCATCCATAAGGTTTACCCCAATGGAGCATACTCCTTGGTGACCAAAGATGGAGAGCGTATAACCCCTCCCACCAATGCCAAATTCCTCAAACGATACTTTGCCTAGGGAAGAAAGGGTCCTGCATGACCCTAAACTGAAAAATGGTCCCGCATGACCTTAAACTGCATCTTCGTCCTGCATGACCCTAAACTGCAAAATGGTCCTGCAAGACCTTAAACTGCATCTTCGTCCTGAAAGATGATAAATTGACAAACGGTCCCACATGACCTTAAACTTCACATTGTGGTCCAACATGACTTTAAACTGTGAAGTCCTGCACGACCATAAACTGCATCTCCGTCCTCACTGCAAGACATTAAACTGCAAGCTAGTCAGGCTTTCCTGACCGAGGCTCAGCCTCAGGCCCCTTGGCCTCCTCAGGCCCCCGGCCCTAGGTTCCCTGATTTTCCCCAACTTACCCTCTTGAGGGATTGTAAGATATGGTTTACTCGTCGTACTGTACATATCCCCCAAATGAGATGCTCCTCATCCCGCACGACGTTAAACTGCATTTCAAGAACTACGTGTGGCTTGATTCCCATCCTCACGGGATACGTAGGAACGCTCGGACGCCTCGTCTTGAGCCCATCCCCAAGCTTTTCTCTTCCAATATCCCCCTGGGAATAGTTTCCTTGGAGGATCTTTGTGTAGCAGGGAGTGGGCTTTCTTGGCCCCGCTCATACGACCTCGCTCGCACAAGTATTGTAAGGGTCGCACCATGTGCCCACTCTCGTTCTTCTATCATCCCACTTCCTCACCGCACGACGCTAAACTGCATGGCCTTCAAGAACTACGTATGGCTTGATTCTCATCCTCATGAGATACGTAGGAACGCCCGGGCATTTCTTCCGTGGGCCCAGCACAAAAGCCAAAATCGTCCCCTCGGGTCAAGACATGGCAGGGCACAAACTTTTTCCCCAACTCACATCGAGCAAGCCTCGACCCGGCTGCACATCCCCCCTGGAGATGTTTGCCTCTTTCGTGGATGGATACAGCTATGCTTCACCCACTCCATTACTGAGATTCAATCATTTTCACACCCAGAGGGACCCCCAAGAACGGCCTGGATACTACGCCCAAGGGCTCTCCTACCGTTACGGGCCAACGCCCCCGATGGTTTACAAGCAACAAGCCGATACAAGTCCCGCGTTGTGAATTTGGTCAGCGGTCAATGCTCATTTGTTGCTCCCATACCAGGTCGCCATAGGAACGCTATGTTTCGAACATGGTCAACAGTGTCCTGGATCTTCGGGTCTACCCCGAGATGTCCCAGACATCGAGTGCAGTGATTCATTCTGCCCCATCCTGAGGTGACAAATTTCCCCCGGGTGGTGGTAGCAGTCGGGCCCACGACCCCGATTCCCCACATGAGTGTACGGTGTGGTGTAGGACTACGTCCTCATTCACGTCGGGATCATGTACCATGCCGTACGCCTTCCCTTATGAGGCCCAGCCTCAGGCCCCTTGGCCTCCTCGGGTCTCCGACCCCCGTCCTCATGTAAGACATTAAACTGCAAACCCGTCAGGCCTTCCTGACTGATACCTGACCTTAGGCCCCTTGGACTTCTCGGGCCCCTCCTCCCAACTTCTTACCCGGAGTGTACGGTGTGGTGTGGGACTACGTCCTCATTTACATCGGGATCATGTACCATTCCGTACGCCCACTCTTACGAGGACCAGCCTCAGGCCCCTCGGCCTTCTAGGGTCCCCGACCCTCGTCCTCACTGCAAGACAATAAACTGGAGTCCGGCCATCCTGACCAATTCTAACCATCAGGCCCCTTGGCCATTTCGGGCCACAACCCAGGGCCTCTCTTATAGGAGTGTACGGTGTGGTGTAGGACTACTTCCTCATTCACGTTGGCTTCTTCGACATGCCGTATACCTCCTTTGTTTAAGGGTATATTACTCCCCTTCTCATCCCGTATGACGTTAAAATACATTTAGAGAACTACGTGTGGCTTGATTCCCATCCTCATGGGATACGTAGGACCACCTGAATGTCCAATATTCGGGTCCAGCTCCATCTCTCGGGAATCCTCATCCCATCTTGGCCCCTTGGCCTATCCTTCCTCCATGAGAGGATTATATGGTGTGGTGTGGGATTATGTCCTCATTCACATTAGTCTCGTAATGACCACGCCATGTACCTCCCCCTACTGAGCTGTTTCGTCGATCCCTTTTCGGCGGTTCACCAATGTGCTTAAGAGTACTCTGGTTTATTACCTGGAATGCCAAGCTTTACTCGGACACGTCCGCACCCGCTTTCCAGGCTTTTTGTATCCCTGCATCAGAGCTTCCATCATCTTTCACACCCGGAGGGACCCCCATGAACGGCCTGGATACTACGCCCAAGGGCTCTCCTACCGTTACGGGCCAACTCCCCCGAGGGTTTTGGACAACAAATCGATAAAATCCCGCGTTGCGAATATGGTCAGTGGTCGATGCTCGTTTGTTGTTCCCACCTCAGGTTATTGCGATATGGACACTGTGTTTCCACCATAGTTGATGGTCTTCCTCTATCTCCACGCCAACTCTTTAGGCCCAAAATGTCGGGTGCACAATTCACACCCTTCATCACTTCACCGTGTCTAAGTAGAATATTGGAACTCTTGGTACTTTTCCTCCATGCACGTCTGTGCATTGGGAGAACAAGCCATGACAAAGGTGTCCTTCGGGGCTCTCTGCCAACTCCCCTTCGATGGGCACCCCAAGTATTGCGATAAGGATCTTCCCCCCTTGTTTCCCACACCGAGTTTATCTCACGTGGGCTTAGGGATTGGGTTGACGCCAGTGCTTACTCGGGGAGTTGTCACCATCCATAGTCCGAGCTCTAAGACCATAAACTAAGATTCTCATCTGGAACTACGTTCAGCCTTATTCCCATCCTAATGGGATACGTAGGAATGCCCAGACCCCTTGTCTTTGGGTCCAGCTTTAGTTCAGCAAGTTCACCTCTCTGGTCCTGCCTTCAGGAACCCAACTACGGGACCGCGTGGCGTAGTGCGGGATTATGTCCTCAATCACGTTGGGTTTGCAATGACTGCACCACGCGAACCCTCGTCCTGAGGGTTATCCCTCCTATTCGTTGTCCCGCATGACATTAAAAGGCACCCTTCAGAACTACGTGTGGATTGATTCCTATCCTCATGGGATACGTAGGACCACCTGAATGTCCAAGATTTGGGTCCAGCCCCACCTCTTAGAGATCTCCTGATCTCCCGGTCACCTGGGCCACTTGGCCCATCCCTCTCCAGGAGGGGGATATGTAGGTATGATACAAGGTTTTGGGCACCATGTCCCCTTTTCCCGGGAATCTTCCATCTCTCGATTACCCTCAAGTTGTGTCCCTTGACTCCTTGTAGCTACCAACCCATGTATTAAGAGTACTCTGGTCTAGGAACAAGAGTGTCAGATTCAAATTGATCAAGTTCCTCCCACTTGTCAAGCTTCGTGTTCCCCTCCATTCGGGCTTCCATTACCTTTCACACTCGGAAGGACCCCCAAGAACGGCCTGGATACTACGCCCAAGGGCTCTCCTACCGCTACGGGCCGACTCCCCCGAGTGTTTTGTACAACAAATTGATAAAGTCCTGCGTTGCGAATACGGTCGGCGGTCGATGCTCATTTTTTTGTCCCCATTTCAGGCTAACGCGACAGGATGCTGTATTGCGAACATGGTCAGCAGTAATCCTCTGTCGTCACGCCAGCCCCTTCAGTCCTCGAATCTTGGTGGCATGATTCACATCATTTTCCACCCCATCATGTCCAGGTGGAATCTCGATACTTTTTGGCGCTATCCCTCAGTGCACCTTTTCATGTCAGGGGGACAAAGCTGCAATATGGCGTCCTTCGGGGCTCCCACGGTCCGAGCTATAAGACCATAAACTAAGATCTATCCGAGACTACGTTCAGCTTTATTCCCATCCTAATGGGATATGTAGGACCACCCTGATGCCTTGTTGGGTCCATCCCATTTGGGGAGCCATTCTTCCCCCTATGTTTCACCTCTTACCTCTATATAGGCCCCTCGGCCTAAGGTTTCCCTCTCCGAATGGCGTACAATTTGATGTGGGATCATGTCTCCATCAATTGTGTTTTATAACACCGCGCACGTTTCCCACCTAGAATCATCTCTGCTACGTCTGCGCTGCATGATGATAAAATGCATGTTGGGTCCTATCATATGACCCTAAACTGTGACATGATCATCCTGGCCGCATGATGAAAAACGGCGCTGCATTGTGGTGACCTCGATGTAGAGGACATCACGTTGGGTATTGGTCACGAGCCATGCCATTTTTCAACGCCCATCACGGCTTGATCCTTGTGGCGACACCACGACCTACTATTCTAGGCTTGCCGCTTCAGAAAAAAAAAACCATTCACCTTAAAGAACAAACAAGATTTATCAAATTCCGCTTCTTTTAGTGCAAGGGCCACGACCGAACTCCCCTTTTCCCCTGGCATTGGTACCTTACCATGTCACCTTCAGAACTACGTGAGGCTTGATTCTCATCCTTATGAGATACGTAGGAGTGCCCGGACATTTCCCCGCGGGCCCTGCCTAACTATGGTCCAAATTCTATGACCATAAACTAAGATCTCCCTATGGGAAAAGAACCTGCTCCCTCCCCCTAATACGTCTAGTTTTCGTATTCAGATGTGTTTCGACAAAGAGCCCGAAGTGTGGGACATTCATACGGACATTCCCTTCGTCCCACGACCAAGCTTCGTGAGCCCGCTATTTGGATCCTCATCCTCTTCCACATCCAAAATGACCCCCGGACGACATGGATACCAGGATTAAGGGCTCTCCATGAGTGCTGGACCTAAGGGCCCTCCAATCGTTTCGAGCCAACGTCCCTATGGATATTTGACAACATTTGTGACATGGTCCCGTGTTTCGAACATGGTCAACGGTCGACCGTCATTTGTCTGTCCCCGTTCTAGGCTAACGCGATATGGACGCTGTGTTTCCGCCACGGTCAACAGTTATCCTCCATCGTCACGCCGCCATTATCGTGATCTGAATCTCGAGCTCCATGATTCACACATTTCCACCTCCTCATGTTCAAGAGGAATTCCATCATACTCGGATTTTTCTCTTCGCGCATCTAGGTGCGCTAAATGATCGTGTTAGTGTCATTGGGCTGGTATTTACCGAGCGTCCCTTTGCCCTAACCTTCCCCTTTATGTGTCGGGAAATTCCCACCACTACTTCTTGTTTCCCACACCGAGCACGACTCACGTGGGCTTAGTAGTTCTGGCGGGATGTGTACCAACACGGCTAGGCTTCTCATCGTCCCGCATGACGTTAAACTGCGCTTCCAGAACTACGTATGGCTTGATTCCCATCATCATGGGATACGTAGAGACACCCATTCATTTTACCTAGGGTACAGCCCCAGTAATCGAAAAATCATGTTCCTCCCCATTTTTGGCTCTCTGGACTGACCCCTCGGGGGGAACTATGTAGCTGCAATTTTTCCATGAACAAGTTCAGGATGCCCGAAGATCCCATTGGGAAGCGACATACCCCCTTGCCAGAGAGGCCCTGTCCCAAAGAAGGAATGATCCATGATCAATCCAATGCGCCCATATGGCGTACTCCCACCACGGTGGTGTAATTACATGAGTGTTGGATTCTATTCAGACAAACCATCACTCCATTTTCCACACTTTGCGTGCCCCTTATTCGGACCATCGTCCCCTTTCATGTCTGAAGGGACCCCCTAACGGCCTGGTCTCATGCCGTATCGGCTCACCTACCGTCCTGGGCCAACGTCCCGGAAGACTGGTCATGTTTGGAAGGACCCCCTAACAGTATGGATGCTCGACCTATGGTCTGCCAACTGTCCTGGGACAACGTCCCGAAGGATTGATCGACAACATTTGTGACCTGGTCCCGTGTTTCGAACATGGTCAACGGTCGACCATCATTTGTTGTCTCCATTACAGGCTAACGCATTAAGGATACTGCTTCTTCTCCAAGGTTAACGGTTATCCCTTATTGTCACGCCATCCCCACAGTGTTCCGAATCGTGGCTATCGTGATTCAAACTTCCCATTTCCATCTGTTTGGACCGATTTCAGCGCCCCTGGCGTTGCCCCGTTCGTGCATAAGAGCACGCTGAAGAAGAAGTAAGTCGGTTATCCAAGAAATTCATTCTCCGATCAGGCCTCTCCCATCATTCAGGAATCTGGACTAGTAATCCGAATCCCGGATGCCCGGAGCATGATCCCCACTCCTACGTTGGGTGGGATGAGAGGGTAACTATCTCCTGTTTCTCACACTGGGCTCGACCCACGTTGGCTTGGGGAATTGTCGCTGAACGTCCCGCAAACATTTTAGATATGTAACAAGGCAATTCAAACAGTGGAAATCATGCGTGCTAAGGCATTCAAAGCAAAGAAGAAAAAATTCGAAGCACGAAAGTACCAATAAAAGGTTTTTGGGTTTGTTACAATACACGGGGGTCGACTCCCCCCACGGACGGGTTGACCCCGTCAAAAGAGTGTTGCTGCTCCGCCACCCGTTGGCTTGTGGCATCCAAGGCTTGATGTCGCTGATTTAGATCTCGCTCCTCCTCAGCAGCGGCGGGGCGTAGTTCGTCAGTTCTAGCTTTGGCCCTCTCCACGCCAGCTTGAACGACAGCCATCTTTCTAGAGGTCTGCCTCATATGCTCTTCTGCCTCTGCCAGCTAGGCCTTCAACCGTGTGACTAGCTCAGATTGTGCATTGAGAGAGGTTGAAACCTCATCTGCCCGGGTCTGCATCTATTGGACCTCGCTTTCAGCCTCCTGGAGCTTCTTGATGTTGGTCGCCTTTCTCCGCTGCCAGCCCACGCTGAGCCCACGATCATGCTCCCGGATCTTATCAGCCATAAGATCGCGGATGAGTGCATGAGGACATTGGGCATCCACTCCCCCAGCACACAGTTCGCGCAACCGCGAGCAGAGTCTATCCATTTCAGTCAGCCATTGTGCTTGGGGAGTGTCCTTGATAATGCGTGTGATCAGCTTCCATGACCGGCGGCGGACTATGCTGCTGTCTTCCTCATCGGAGGTCGTTTCGTCCCAGTCTGCGCGATTGGTAGGCTCGTACACAGGGTACGCCCGTAGGAAATCATCAGCAGGATCAACATCCGGTGTTGAATCCAGTGCGACACCTGACGCCGAAGCAGGCGTGACAGGACTAGGACCGACTGACTGATCCTCTTCCTCGGAGTCCACCTAGATGACTTCGGGTACGACCCTGTTGGTGGTTCTGCTAGTGATAATGTGCGTCACAGCTTGAGGAGATGGGGGGAATATCGCCACCATCACCGGCATGCCCCTAGGAGGGATGCCACCAGATATCCCGACCAGTCTTGCCGCAGCAGCCCACGCCAGTCGAAGAACTGTACGATAGAGAGGGACATAAACATTAGTTGACATGGTCCACATGTGACAACGAGGAGGCCGGAAGAAGAGACTTACGGAGATCGACCTCCTAGTGCTTCTCTTGAGCCGGCACTGATGGGACCCCAAGGCGAGGCCCTCCGTATACTTTTGGAAGGTCCGAAGATTCCGGAGGAGCCACCTCAGGTGCTTTGGTCCCACCAGACGCGGAACTGGACGCGGCCATAGGTGCTGGTTCTGGAGGTCCCGCATCATCACCCACCAAGGAGCGAGAACGAGGCCTGCGAACAAGTTCCTCCTGCATGGCTCAAACATCGGTGAGAAGTCCATAGGGACCTAAGAACAGATCATAGGGAAAGAAGTTCGGAATGCTACCTCGAGAGCCTCTGCGAAATAGTCGGATTCTGAGCCTCGGTCTCCGACCTCGCCCTCCTCCAACGGGCCCCCTCCTCTAGCCTCATCCTCCCGAGAGGAGTCCTCTGATTCCTCCGGCAAGGGGAAGCGCTCCCTCAAATCGGCAGACGATAACTGTGGGGGGACCGTCTGATTCAACAGTACCCTCACCCGGTCTGTCATTGGGCGAGGGACACCACTAGAGTGGACGTAATCCTCCAGCTCGTCCAGGTACTGTTCTACCTCCACCAGAGACGCCATAAATCCAGCCCGAACTGGGCCTATGCCCGATAATTCCATCCCGAGGCGATTCAGGTGAGCCCATATCTCAGGTGGGCTGAGGAATTGCCGGTTGACATCCAAAATGTCCCAAGCTTCTGGGAAGACAGCGTCCTCTTCCATGTCAATGTGACGCAGCCGCTTCCCTGGAGCCTGAGTGGATATCCTACGGAATCCCCTCGGTGGCCACCCCTCTGGATGACCCTGCTCTTCCGGAAGCACCGGATACACCGCTGCTGCCATACCCTCGGCCGGTGTGGGTCTCGCCACCATGGCAGCCCCGCTACCGCGAGCGGCCCTAGCTGCCCTCCGACCCTGACCTCGAGATAGAGGAGGCCCACCATCACCGACCCGGATAGTCGGTTGCTTCAGAATCTCCCCTGGGTAACCAGCCTCCCAACTGATGGCGTACTCCTTCACCAATCCGAAAGCGGTGATGGATGGAGGTAATGAAATCCGCATCTTTCCATCTTCCCGTGTGAACAGGAGCCACAACTGCCTCATCACACACGGGTGCTCCTCGTGACGCACCTCCCAGTAGACCTGCGGGGTCAACCATTGGAGGCACCAGAACTGCCTCGCAAACCGATGTGGGGTGTACGGTTCACAGAGCGGCTCACAATCTATTCGTGCCACCAAAACTCCACCTCGGAAGGCCAGGAGGTAATCCCGATGTTCTTCTGTTCCTCATCTGTCATCAGTAAGCATCCCCATCGGCAATGGGAAGGGGTGGAAGTTAAACTCATCCGCCCTCCACACCCTATTCAGCACCATCGGCATGGCTAATTTGAACGGGAAGCTCCCGACCGCGTTCAGGATAGAGGGGCGAAAGTTCGATCCCGGCGGCGAAATGGGGTTTGGATACTCGTAAATCCCCCTGATATGCGCTGCGATCCACCCATACAGGAGGTGGAAGGGCCCGCATATCCTTGGCGGCTTTTTCCCTCGCTAATATGCCACAGCATTCTGTACAATTTGGTGAGCATCAGAATCCCCAGATTGATTCGCTGCCCCATGGCCAACATCGACACCATGATAAACGAGCTGGGCCTCACCCCCATGCTTGTATCTCTCACCGGTAAGATCCAACCATAGATGAGCGCCGCGATGAACGCCGCCAGCCTGACTATCGGCTGTTGTTCAGTGCTGACACTAAAACCCCAAGTCTTCCATTGGCTGTCGTCCAGGACCCGCCAGTACGAGTGCCCCTTGCCCCGTTGGGCCGCCCTTGGACAAGTTCGAGGCCTCGGAGGGAACTCTCGATTCTCTGGGAAATTCAGGAAGCATTTGAACCATCTCCTAAAATGGACATCCCTCACTGCCTCCTTGTCCTCTCCAGGGACGAGTCCCATCAGCGCCGACGCCAGTCTCGGTATTTGCTTCGTATCCCCCCACGCGCTGGCTACGGGGAGGAATTCGTCATACATGGCCCCCAAGATCGGGACCCCAGAAATCTGGTGGACATCCCACAGGCTGATGCCCACCTCCGCGTGATGCACGTGAAAAGTGTTGGTCCTAGACGACCATCTGCTCAGCAGTTCCGGCATCAGTTGCTTGGGTTGGTAAATGTGGAATTGGGAGGCCCATGCCACCTCATACAGCCCCACTCTCCTCAGCTTGGCCCCAAACTCCTCACATGAGGCACCTACCCAGTAGGCCCAAGCCCAGTAATCAGTGAAGTTGCCGCCCTGGTGCAGGTCCCACTCATCGGACCATCCCTTCTTCGAATCCTGCAAATCCGCCTTCAGCATGGTATGGTATAGAGGAGGGGACGTCTCAGGTTGCATTGGCTTCCCGTCAATGTTGTTCACATGGTTTTAGAGACAGTCAGCGGTGACGGGTGTGAAGTTCTCTTGTGCGTGACCATCGGCCTCCCTGAACAATTGATGATGGCATGGTGTGCTCCTGAACCAGCAAGCTGGTTCATCCCTACTCACCTCAGGGATAAAGACGTCATCCATCAGCCCGAAGCCGTACAATGGCAGTTTCTTGCATTGCGGATAATCCTTCTGACCCTCTGATAGAAGATCTGTCAAAGAAGTGTGATCCGAGTGGCTTGGGACCATCTCCCCCAGGCCTGGACAGTTGGCCATCTCATCCCGCCAAGCAGCATCTGCAAGCACCCCCAATACATCCTCTTGATGGGCCATCTCAACTCTGGCCCTCAGAAAAGAATTTTTTCATCTGGATCGCGAAGCTCGACCGCGAAGATGAATTGCGAAGCTGGATCACGAAGATCGGTCGCGAGGAGAAGTCCCGAAGTCAGGACAAGGCCGACAAGAAGAAGTTCGCTTGGCGTGGACGCGGAGTCAGAGACCCGCGATTCGCCGCGAAGCTCAATTCGCGGAGGGCTGTCACGGAGTACGCGGAGCTTCGCGAAGTCGAGAGCGCAAAAAGACAAGGAACTCACGTGAAGACAAAAGAGGTCGACCCACTATTTATAGGCAGTGACCCCGGAGCATCGCGGCGCGCCTCACCCGCGCGGAGCATCGCGGCGCGTCCGGATCCGCGGCCCCGGCGAGCACCGCAGGGCCCCTTCGCGATGCCGCATCGCGAACCGCCGACAATTTTGGCGATTTTCCCTCAGACTTCGACCCTTCGCCCTCCGCGGCTCCACGTCTGAGGGGGGGAATTTGTTGGCGCCAAAATATGGCCCACAAGGAAGGAAAGAAAAAGAAGGCTGGCGCGCTGCCTCGCGAAGCACCGCCGCGAAGCACCCACGCGAAGCCCCGCCATGAAGCGCCACGACCATTGCTGCCTAGCGAAGCTCCAGAGACGGTGATCCTCCGCGAACTCATTTGACGTTCGCGAGCCGCCGCGAAGCTCCAGAGGCGGTAAGCCTCCGCGAACTCATTTGACATTCGTGAGCCACCGCGAAGCTCCAGAGGCAGTAATTCTCTGCGGACGACGTTGACGTTTGCGAGCGTGCCGCGAAGCACCAGAGGCGGCGCGTAAGCCCTGCTTCGCGGCGCCCCTTCCCTATAAATACTGGACTCCCCCTGAGTCCCGAGAGACGATCCGACCTTTCGGCTTCTCCTCTCCCGAATTGCGAAGCACTCTTTGCCCCGGGAATCATGAGCTCCACGAGGTACTTCTACTTCGTGAGACACCTCTACTTTGTCTCGCTTTGAGCCCCTCTTCCGAGAGGGATGCCCTTCGTGATGCTCAAGGGCATTCGCGAAGGAAGGGGATTCCCAAGGGAACCCGGGCAGCCGCGGAGCGTTTATGCTTCGCGAAACACCCAACCTGTACTAGTGATCCCTATGCTAAGGCAGGATCGCTTCACCTCGCGAAGCACACTGCTTCGCAGGACCTTGCTTCGCGAGGAACCTCTCCTTCGCGAGGCAGTGCTCCGCGAACACTGTTCCACTTCGCGAAGCACCTTCCACCCACACCTATGCCCCATGCTAAGGCCAAGGCACTCCACTTCGCAAAGCACACTCCTTTTCTTAGCGATTACTCTTCCCGTGCGACCCTCCAGGTTTGCACGATGTGATTTTAAAGTCCCAGGGACAATACCACCCGTAGCATTGTTTCGCCTAATGCTTCTTCGCATAGGCATGCTAACGGCTATTGCTTCTTCGCATAGCCACGCTAACGTGGACCCCTTGGTGGTTCGTTCCACAACCCCCCTTAACCATGGCCTTACTGGTACCTTCCCTTCCCCAAGGACCAGAGGGTACCAGTTATGTAAGTCCTAGGGGTGCGGAGTGAACCCACCTCGTCCGAGCTGCAGGACGTTAAACTGCCAAGCACCACGTCCTCAACACATGACGTTAAACTGTGACCTGACCTCGTGCCCCTCACGAAGGGTCCCCCCAGCTCGAACATTCATTACACCACTTTTTTCCACGGGAATGGAATCACCCATTCACATGGGATGAGATCCTCCTTGTCGGAGTGGTGTATGTTCGTAGGAGAAGGGCGACCCTAGTTCCCCAATGGATGGCTGCACCTATGCATCTCCGTACTTCCCCTCTACCAAGGTCAGTGGAGGGCGTGATAGGGAACGAGGCACCTCCCATCATTGGACCAAGGTCTATCTTTCCCGCGCTTTGTCGCGCAATGGGCCTCCATCCTGGAGTAAGTCCCACCACCATGGGCCGCCTAACGCGTAAGTCCCTCTTCGCTTCTCACGGACGTATCCTTCGCGACATGATCGTCAGGTCCTTGCAACCTCTTGTTTCTCACACCGAGCATGACTCACGTGGGCTTAGAGTGAGCACCGACCCTGACCCCCCACCCTCAATGAACTACAAGGACTTTGATCCATGTCAAGGCATGGTACGTAGAAAGCCTCCATGAGGTTCAAGCCCACCCGTCACTCATTCATGTCGGGTCTCATTCCTGTCCAGCATGACGTTAAACTGAATTCCGGTCCAACGGCAAGCCATTGCGACCCATCCCATTTGAACTACAGGGTCTTTGATCCATGTGAAGGCGTGGTACATAGGAATCCTCCACGAGGTTCAAGCCCACCCCTCATCCAACTCACGTCGTGTTCTACCTACGTCCAGCACGACGTTAAACTGCAATTCCCGTCCGACGGCAAGCCGTTGTGACCAACCCGAACTACGAGGTCTTTGATCCATGTCAAGGCATGGTACGTAGGAAGCCTTTCAGAGGTTCAAGCCCACCAGTCAATGGACCAAGGTCCATCTTCACGTCGGTTCGCCGACAAAGCCACATTGCTCGGTCGTTCATTCACGTCGAGTTTCTCCCTCGTCCAGTATGACGTTAAACTGTATTCTCCCACCCAAACTACGAGGTCTTTGATCCATGTCAAGGCATGGTACATAGGAAGCCTCTCTGAGGCTCAATCCCAACATCATTGGCCCAAACCGTCTCCTAGTCGGTGTGCCAAGCCCCCATTTTCATCCGAACTACGAGGACTTTGATTCATGTCAAGGCATGGTACGTAGGAAGCCTCCCAGAGGTTCAAGCCCAACTCCCATCGAACCAAGGTCCCTCATTTATGTCGGTTCGCCGACACCCACCGCCCGTCGTCTATTCACGTCTGGATTCATTATCGTCCCGCAAGACGTTAAACCGTATTCCATCATCCGAAATACGGGGACATTGATCCATGTCAAGGCATGGTACGTAGAAAACCTTTCTAAGGTCAATCCCGCCACTAGTGGACCCACAGTTCTACTTTCACGTTGGTTCACTGATGAAACCCTTTGAACTACGAGTTCTTTGATCCATGTCAAGGCATGGCATGTCGGAAGCCTCCCCGAGGTTCAAGCCCACCACTCATTGGACCAAGGTCCACCTTCACGTCGGTACGTTGATGATGCCCATCGGACCAAGGTCCACCTTCACGTTGGTTCGCTGACGACATTCATCGGGCCAAGGTCCACCTTCACGTCGGTTTACCGGCACCAAACCGAACTACGCGTACTTTTATTCCCTGCCACGGGGATACGTAGGAAGCCTCGTCAAGGCTCAAGCCCAACTTCACTGTCGCCCCTGCGATGGTCCCATTTCACTCTCCCTCCACTCCATTCATCAACCTATCACCCATCCTGATTCTCGCCCGAACCGTCTTATCCCGGTGAGACCATGTCGGTACCCTCTTCTTCACAGCCGCCCATGGGCTGGCCACGGTATCGACATCCCTTCAAGGAGGGTCCCTCAATCCGATCTATCCTAGATAATGCTTTGGTTGGGTTGATCAGTCTCCGCTAGATGTTAAACTCGCGGCATACCCTGTGTTAAACACAGGAAGCTGAGTAAAACCTCAGATATGTGTCTATGAAACATAATTCCCCACGCTCGATGTGGGATGCCTCGGGTTTCCACGCCCTCGAGAAGCCCTGTGACCAGGGATAACAAACAGACATGCCAGGCTCCCCAGCATCCAGACACGCTACTGATGCCTCAACATGACTACTCCCCCGATTGAAGGTTGCTGCCCTGACTGGACCCTTTGGAATGTCCCGACAGAAGTAATATAATTAACCGGTGACCATGGGAACATGGCATTGGGAAGAGTTTCACGAACTACGTATTAAATCTATAAGGGAGACCCGGACTAGGTGGTGAGTTCTGAGGAGGAATCCCCAGAAAGAAGAAGCGACATCCCATCATCCCGTTTCGATCAAGGAGCAGACGTCCCTGAATAAGGAGCGAATGCCGCCCGCCTTTGGAAAGCGGGAATGCGGGGCAACAGCAAGCGCCGCGCGTCCCCCTCCACGGACGGAACGGATGCGCGCACGCGCCCCGGTAGAAAGCGTTGGAAACAGTACCAAAAGTTTTTCATGAAGTTCTATTTCCATTTTAGAATATTTGTAACTGGAAAATAAAATGATTAAATAAGTATAGGTGGATCTGAATATTGAAAAAGTAGATTGGGGTAATGATAAAAGATCAAAATAACATACTTTAAAATATCTCACAAGAAATAATAAATTATGTGGCTATATAAAATGATTTGGATGCTAGTATTATCTCTCTCTAATATCAACATAAAGATATGAGAAAAACTGAAATGGTATCTACCATGAGAATGAGAGAGTTGGCTAGCAATGTGAAAGAGAATGGTAAGAAAATCAAAGGAATTGCGGAGTGGAAGAACACCTCAAATTAAAAATGTGAATATCCCACTAATGAATAATCAATATTTATATAAATAATGAATATAGTTTTAAAATATGGGAAAAGAAGAATTATTATATATCTCAAATATAGAAATAAAATTAATCTCGATTCTGGGATGAAAGAAAATTTTCCAGAAAAATTTGAAAGAAATTATGAATACAAGAATATATAACAAATATGTGACTATTATGGATGATATGTGAACATTATGAGTTTAATTGTTAAAAAAAATAATCATAAATTTTAAAAAATATTTTATTAACATTTCACTCAAAGGGAGACTCCACGAGGTATGATTGGTTTGGTAATGCTTTTATATATGTTAACCCATGTCATTTGGAAGGATTGTGAAACATTAATGGAGTGGAAAAAGTCATAAGGAGTCTTTCAACTCCTATGTAACACAATTAATATTCCTTTTTATAAAATAACCCTATTAGGATGGAAAATTGGTTCACTATTTTGGATAAGAGTAGTGGATCACAACAAAGAGTAAATAAAAAACATAATTATTTTTACACACAAAAAATATTATAAATGAAGGATATATATTTGGAAGACAATGAATGAGAAGGGGGCCCAAACTATAAGGTAAAGAAAAGATGAGAAGGAGGATACATCAATGAAATATGATATGTATATCATGAATGTCAAGGAAGTGGAATACCTAAATCGTCTCAAATAAACCACTCTAAGTTAAGAGATAAGGATTGGTGGAAGATTCCAAAAGTAGTGTATAAATTTAGAAGTAAGATCCATTGATGTTTCAAAATAGGGGTAGATTTATATAAGTGAAATATATTCCCAAATGTTATAAAATCTAATGATATGTTGGATTTTTTTTCCTAATATCGAAGAATAAATATGTGTTTTTTCACTACACTTAGATGGTCTAGTTGAAAGGTGTAACACCCAATGATTTTTATGAGATATCATTTTTTTAATTTCTTCGATGTCTTGAGATGCATGATACACCAAAAAATCTTGCATCATACACAACAGTATATTAGTTTGCGATATACCGAACACAATTTTTTTCTTGTGTTATACACAAGTACATGTTATTTTGATATAATTCATTTCATGCAACACCTTTTATAAGTGAACAACTAAATATTATTATGTAACCTTATAACCCAGATGTCAAAATAGTGGGAGTGAGAAAAATTAATTTATTTATGAAAATATTGTTTACACATGTATTAAATTAACTCATTTGTAAACAATTATTTGTAAATGAGAATAAATCCTTTTTTAATTAAGATGAAACGTATTTCTGAGAAACTATTTAAATAAAAATAAGTTTGTTTAGAAAATAATAATATCACTATTTATAAATTTTATCAATGAAATATATGTGTAATATATTCATTTAAATGTTTAAAATTCATCATATATGTTTTCTATGCATTATATAACATCAAATTTAATGTTTCAAATAAAAGAAGTATTTTTTAATGAAATACAGTTTTACTGCCTTTTGATGGAGAAACCATTTTAAATATAGTTTTTTAAACTATTATCAGTTATTTCTATAAAAATTACTTTCTTGTTTCGAAGAAGGACATAAAAATTTACTTTTGATGAAATTTTGGTATTTTTCTAAGAAAATTCATATTTTAATGAATAGGGAAAAATATTACATTTTATTTCAATACAGCCTTTTTGTCTAATTTATTTTTATCGATAGATTATTATTTGAATTTGTTTTAAAGAATATATAGACTATGTTTTTATCATTAAATCCAATTTTGGTCACTGTACGTAATTTAACATTGAAATTTGATATAAAAACATGTTAATATTTTTATGGTTTTAACTTTAAAAAAACTCATTATCACACATTTACAATGGAAATTAATTTTAAATTCATTACAACAATTTTATTTATTCGATTTTGAAAAAATTTATTCCATATTTTGAGTCATTAATTCCATATTATGCAAGTATACCCCATTTATTTTTTGGACATTATGAATAGTGACATTGGTAATTTGTATTTACCACAGTTAAAGGTAAATCATATAAATTTGGAAACTAAATAATATAATAAGGACAATAAAATTATACTAATACCTGAAAAAATCTTATTAGATGAATAAAAGTATACCCTTAACACCAAATGATCAAAATTGATTCGTTTAATGGACTTTTTTCCATGAAAGTGATGTAATTGTTATTAAAACAAAAGAAAGTGACAACATGTCACTCTCTTATCTATTATAGGTATAAGAATTTTAATTTAGTGTTAAAAATTATTAAACTAGAAACATAAGTATTTTACAGCACTATAATGGAATTATATATATCATGTAAATCTATTAAAAAATTTATAGTTGAAATAATTACCATAAATACTGACACAATAATGATACATTAATTATATTATTAAAATAAATATCAAATAAATTATATTATAAATATAAAAATAAATATTATATGATAAAATATATTCCATAAAATAAATTTATAGGTGATTATGACATGTTATAATTCTTTTAAATGGTTTTTTTTATGTTATATCCCTTTATAAATTTTATTTTAATTCAAAGAAAAAAATATTATAAGAATTGACTCTATAGATATTTTATAAAAATTATATTTAATTAAATTATTTAAAAATAAAAAAAATATTTTAAAATCAAAAAGTGACAATGATAAGTTCTAAAAGTTCATTAATTGTCCAAATATGGAAAATTTACCCCATAAAAAAATTATGACCTCTTAATACGTAATATTTTGCTACCACAATTAAACTTAAAAGACAATAATTAAGTGTAATCCAAAAAGATAAGGTTTAAAAAAATCAATACATTCCTAAAATAATTGGATTGAATTATTTCAAAATATTCTGATTTTAGCTTAAGAAATATTACAATTTGGATGAATTGGTATTAAAAATTAAATATATATTAATTTAAAATTTTATTTTCCAAGAGTTCCCGTCACCTCAATTATAAAAGGTCACCACATACCTCACATCTTCACTTCAATTTGATCCTCCATGATTGACCATCCACTGAAATTTTAGATTCTAAAATTCTTTATTCATATTATGTAAATTCAATTATTATAGAAATTCCAACTCTACATCCTTTAAGAGGCGATTTAGTGAAAGAACGTCATCGAAGATGCAATCAATTCTACCTATTCTTTCAAAATTCTTTCTTATAATTATTATTCATTAGTTGTTTCATTATAAATTAATAAAATTAGTATCACTCATATACATATATGTTATTATAATTATGAAATAGCCATATTCAATCTTCCTCCCATCCTATAAATAAAAAAATCACTATGCTTGTGTACGTATAGCTTATCATCTCCACCTTGTGGTGTAATATGTATTTCACCACCACCATACTTGGATTGATATAATGATGGAAATAATAAATATATATGATTATTATAACATGATATGGATTGTGGAACAACAAATATACCATCCAATTCCATACCATTTCGTAATTTTCATAATGATATCGTCGCTTGTGTGTACGTATGGCCTACTGTCTCTACGATGTGATGTGTTCCATTCAACAGGACATCGAATAAAAAAAAATTCTATAAATGTAAGACGAATCAATATGATATTTATTATGTTTATATTATTTTAGAAGGATATAAATAAGACCTAATATGTAGAACTGGAACTTATTCAAGAAAACATGAATACGAAAATAAATAAGTTCATACTCGGATAATGTGTAATAATGAAATATTATTACCAAATGGATGAATATATGATCATATATGATATCATAAAAATGAATATGAATCTGGAATAAGCCAATGACATAATTTAAATCATTATAAAGGTTGTTTTGATATACACAAAGAATATCTAACCTATGGTAAGGGATTATTTTTTCTCACTATTATTTCTATGGGAAATATGCCTTATACAACACCTATTTATTTTTTGTGTTTCTTTTGCTTCCCAAGAATGATTTATGATTATTATTTTGAAATTTAGGATATTTAAATATTTATATAGTTTTCTTTGTTTTATAGGGCATATGATTTGACCGTTTATTTGGTAAGGGATAATTTTACAATATCATTATTCTCTGAGACTGTTTATATCTAATAATTTACTGGGGTATATTTATCATCCATGTCCATGTTTAACAGAAAAAATTCAAAAAATATTTACTATTCTAATATGGATGTTTGAAGTAATTTTACCCATTTATGACTTTTACTACATGGGTTGGAATTAATATTTCTTTCATTTTCTATACGAGGGAATTTTGGACATTTTTGAAAAAAGTAAGAGGAGAATGTTTTTTTTACATATATGGATCGTGTAAGAGCCCAAACCTTCTTTTCAGGTACATTTTTCCCTTTTCTAGAGTTTTTGAGAAAAGTTGAATTTTTGGAAATTTTTTATGTACATGTCATGTACTTTATGAGTACACGCCGTGTACTTCATTGCCACTCGAGGCCGTGTGCTGGCCGTGTCATGGGTACACACACTGCCATGTAGGGGTGACATGGATGCCGCCTAAAGTAAAGTACAGAAAGGCCTTGTACACGAAGTGTACACCAAAAGTACACGTCGTGTACTTTCTTTTTTTTTCATTAAACATGCATGGGTCGCGTCTTAAACCCAGAACAGACTTCTTCTCCAGATTCTTCGACCAAGAGAATCCCGTATGTCCGAAAATCTCCTCCGAGCCCCCGAGCTTATATCCGTTCTCCGAATCGATCACCGTCAATTGCATTGGAACCGTAGTGGTATTCTCTTCCTTCTCCTGGAGCTTCGTTTTCCAATTTCTCATCTTTCTCAAGTTATCGTGGGTTGAGCATTTTGTGTTTTTTCTTATATATATAAAGTTCCAAGGAGAATCAAGCTTAGAGGTTCTAGTTTATCGATCTCTTAACATCAAGGTAGGTGGTTTGTGCCTTTATGTAGAAATTCTTTGAGTATTTTGTGCATATTCCCCCAATACTCTTGAACGTGGTATTGTGTGTTTCGCTTTTTTCCATTTTTGTTTCCTTCATTTGCTTATATTCCTAAGTAGAGGTTACTAGTTGTGAATATGGTAATTTTACTATGCTTTGGATGCTTTTCCCATGCATGCTTTTACTGTTTATGATCGTTTGGTCTAGTTTTGCCTGTTAGGCTATTTCCATTTCCATGCCTAGTTTGTAGGATGTTGTGACTATTATTCCATGCAGAGATGCTGTAGAATGTTAGCCATGTTGTTCTTGAGGATAACTTGGCCATTACACGATGCGATACGTGGTGACTTTACATAGGGCTGTGAGAACCTAGTGTATTAGACCATAGAGAGAATGGATGTCGGGGTTTCTCCAGAGTGTCTTTAATTTTATGATGCAAGACCATAGAGGGAATTGATGTTGACTGCTTTCTCAGAGTGGTTGTAGTTCCTCGACGCGAGATATAGGGGGAATGAGACGTTGAGTTCTTCCATAGAGCGCCTTTAGTACGATACTAGACTATAGGGGGAATTGACGGTGAATGATTCCCCTGAGAGTATATTCGGTCTGTAGCTAAACCACATGGGTGAGACTGTGTGTTCCTCCCAAAGGGTTGCTAGTACTTGTTGGTTGAACCATAGGGGCTAGGCTATTAGAACTACCTAGAGGGTCACCTATTTGTTCTACTTACTTGAGTGGCTACATAATTATTTGTAAGTTATATGCTAGATAATGTGGATTGTTTTATGTTTAGTACTTCCCACTTTACTGGTTTCGGTACTTTTACCTTCCATATGTTCACTGACTGTTAGGCACTGATCTTTGGGTGGTTGCCTACGGGGACTTTGTCTGACACCCAGTTTGGCTCATGCTTCTAGGCCCAAACAAATTATATTGTTGTAGGTATAGATAAGGGAAAGCTCCCATCTACTTCACCTTCTTGATTGCACTGGAGCTGGAGAGCATGGGACCAAGCTGAGGCTAGCGATGCTGACGAGTTGTTCATATTTTTTTCATTTGTACTTATGTTTAGAAATGTATTCAGCATTTTGACTTGTTTGGCTGCTTTCCTAGAAATAGATGTTTCATGCATCATTCCATTTATATATATGGTCGCTCTAGTTTTTTATTGTTTAGTCTTCCACTGTTTATTGTTGTTTGATATTTACTACTTCTTCTGTTTTATGTGTTGTTAATTCGACTGTGGACACTGCCAAAAAGGGAATAGTTTCCCCACTATCACACCCAAGTCCCTCCCTGCTAGTTGGCAGCCTCTGGAATTCAGGGAAATGCGCTTGAGTCCATGTGACCAACCGGGTACGGGGCGCCTCTAGGTGGCTTCCAGAACGGGGACATTACAAAGTGGCATCAGAGGGTTTCTTTTCTCTTAACAAACTGTTTGGAGCCTATAGCCAAGGATAAGACGTTATAGGTACTTGGTAATAAGTTGTACCCGAGAGTAGCTAACTCATGTATAAAGAAAATCCATACTACCTCGTTTATTGTAATTTTATTGGTTTTCAAATTTTATAGTTAATTTGATTTCACCGTTGGGTGATTCACATGCTTTGTGATGTTACCATTGTTGTTATTGCGGTTCTATTTCTATTGCAACCTGATGAGATGAGGTTATGCCATCTCATGCATCATATAGGAACTTGTTACAAATCACATGCCATGCATTCGTTCCATGCCATATAGGATGCATTAGCGATTTCATGGTGTTGTGATAGATGTTGTGTATATTATGCATGATCTTGTGATAGATTATTTGATTGAATCCCTATGATTTGATAAATAATTTGTTTGTATAGTGATTTTATTATATGTACGCCAAACATTGGTTCTTGAGGTGTTATGGCCCCTCATGGATCAGAATTCGGTGGATCGTTTCTTTTTTCCTTGTTATGACTTGTATAAGATTCCAAGCTTTGATTCAAAGTGATTATCGGCCCTCACAGATCAGAATTTGGCACCTTAACACTTGTTTTTCAGTGTTTTTTTGCCCCGGTGCAGTTCTAGGGCTACTGTCCAAAAAACCTGAGAATTCATGGCATGTACTTTATGAATACACACCGTGTAGTCTATATTTGTGTCACTGACTGCGTGGGAAGGGACATGGGGTTGTGAAAAACCATCCATGAACATGTCGTGTACTGGTTGTGCACGTCGTGTGGTGTAATCCTAGGAGTCCAGTCATGTAGTTAACAACATGGCCGGTGAAGTCTCTTCATATACATGACGTGTACTTGTTTAGAATTCCTTGTAGTATGGAATAGGTTCCTCGGCTGTGTCACGAACAACACAGGTCATGTTATCTTTTCACATACACGCTGTGTCTGAATCATACATGCCTTGTAGTCTGATCTAGGTACCCCGACTATGTCGCGAACAACACGGGCCGGTGTTACACATTCCCGTACATGCTTTTTAGGTCTGGAAAAAGCCATGTAGTGTTAGGCTGGGTCATTAACAACACGGGCTAGGTAAGGCAAGTCAAATACACGTCGTGTCTACCTTGAAGACACCATGTTTTTTTTCTCTTAGAGGAGCCGTGTGGCTAGACTGTGTAAAAGGACTCAGGCAGGGAAGAGGATTCATGTACTTATCGTCTGTCAGGACAAAACATCGGGTATTTGGGGTTTTACACGACTAGTTTAGGTATAATTACATGCCCATGTGAATGACTAAAGGGAACACGCCGCGTAGGGAATCAAAAAGCCGTGTAGTCATGTTAGGCATAACTTTAATGCCTTATTTTCCTTTTTCCTTCTTGTGCCTTCAGTTTTTCAGTCCTTGTGTATCCTGAATCCTAAGTGTGAATTTGACCTTGAAGAGTCATGGCACCAAAACGTCCTCCTGTTGTATGTCAGCTTCCAGATGGTGATCAGACACTAGATATGGCTAAACTGGGACCTCCCACAGATCTTCATGTTGTGCATGCCTTGGCACCAGTAGTGATACTGGTTACAGCTGCCGATGTTTAGTTTATGGAAGGATTTCTGAGGGTTATGAAAACCTTTCAGGGAGAACCACCTCCTACATCGACTATGGAAGACATAACATGGGATTTCAAGCTGCAACATCCTCCCACCTTCTCAGGGGAAAGAGTACCTTAGGCTTAAGAGTCATGGCTAGAAGCCTTGATGACGATCTACGAGCCTCTGAAGATGCCTCCAGAATGGAGGGTCAATCTCACTACCTATATTCTATGAGACTCCACCAAGATGTGGTGGGAAATTATCTCACAAGCGGTTCATCAGCATGTTATGGTGTATGAGGAGTTTCAGCGCGTCTTTTACGAATACTTCTATCCGGAGACCTTGAGGGCCGACCGAGCCTGGGAGTTCATGATCCTAGAGTAGGGTACTCTTTTTTTCATGGAGTATTACTATTGTTTCACTTATCTTCAATGTTTCACACCCCTATTGGGTGGAGATGGGTTGTTCCTGGCAAGGAAGTTTGAGGATGGCCTCAGACAGGAGATCTACTCACAGGTGAATATCTTCCTGGTGACTTCCATCGCTTCCATTGTCAAAACTATCACTGATTATAGAGCACAATCTGAGATATTTTGAAGCTGAGAGCCATGGCGGTTCTATTTCCAGAGTTATTGCTTCACTAGATGACAACAGGAAGCACCGTAAGGAGTCTGCACGTGGTGATTCGAGGAGGCGAGACACATCTTCTAGTAGCCAGGTGGTATGCTACCAGTGAGGAAGGGGTGGGAATACGAGGTTACAGTACCAGAGGGAACCAGTGGAGTGTTGATCTTACAAAATGATGGGCCACTTACAGGGCTTCTATTAGGTTTTATCACCAGCAACTGGTGATAGGGGTTCGTTCCATTACTCCTTGTTCAGGAGAAGCACCACCAGTTTCTCACCAGTCTAGGAACTGGGGTTCTTCTGGCCGTTCTGGCTGAGGTACATGTCATGGCCATGGTGGGTAGTCACCAGTCCTTCAGCGATAGTAGGGTGGATCAGCTCAGAGCGGTCTGGCAGGGTCACAGGGCCGTGGTGCAGGCCAGACATTTATAGTAGAGCAGGATCCCATACCCTCTACAGTTCGAGGTACGATCATAGTAGACTTAGTTATATCTTCTGCTATTTTCGATATAGGGGATTCTAATAGATTTATATATGTTGTTGTTGTGGAGAGCCTTGGGCTCTTTATCTTTTCCTCTACTAACATTTTGACTCTAGACACACCGTTGGGGACTAAGATGGATAGTGTACGTCAGGGCAGAAAGTTCCCACTTGACGTTGTGGGGTGCCCTTTATATAGTATCTTTATGTCCTAGAGATGATAGGGTATGATGTCATTCATGAAATGGACTAGCTAGTTCCTTACAAGGAATTTGTTAACTGTTATTTCCACAGGGTGAGTTTCTTATCACCAGAGGGTGGATCATTTCTCCTTTGGGCCGAATGGGATGTCCAGGCGACTAGAGCAAGACTAGAGCACCATGGGATAGACAGAGTTACAACAAATATTTCAAGTTTTTATTTGGATGACCAGGGGACTTCACAGTTAGAATTTCCTCTAGTATTGGATCGTTTCAGGGATGTCTTTTCAGAGGAATTTTCAGGTTTTCCTCTGGAGCGTTAGGTAGAATTTTTTATAGAGCTTGTGCCAGGAGTGGCATTGTTGTCCATTCCTCTTTATAGGATGGCTACACCAGAGCTACATGATATCAAGAAATAGTTGAAATAGTTCCAGGAAAAGGGTTCCATCCAACCCAGTACTTCTCCATGAGGTTCTCTGGTCCTGTTTGCGAAGAAGGTAGATGAAACCCTTAGGCTTTATGTATATTATCGAAAGCTATACCAGTTGACGGTCATGAACCGATATCCCTTGCATAGGAATGATGACCTCTTTGATTAGCTTCGAGGACCCCAGGTGTTCTAAAAGATCAATTTGATGTCTGGTTACCATCAGCTCCACATTATACCATATGATATACCTATTACTGCTTTCCATATCAGGTATGGTCTATACGAGTATATGGATATTCCATTCGGTCTCACGAACGCGCGTGCATTTTTCATGGCAATGACAAACCGAGTTTTCCATCCATTCTTATGTTCCTTCGTGGTGGTTTTCGTGGAATATACCTTGGTGTACTCTCACACTCGACACGACCGTGCTACCCATCTTGAGATAATTTTTAGTACCCTGAGGGGGAATCCGTTATATGCTAAGATCTCAAAATTCCACTTTTGGATGGATCAGATTCAATTCATGGGTCATGTCATCTCAGAGACATGATAATCTGTAGTCTCTGAGAAAGCCAGAGTAGTAGTTTCTTGGGAGCAGCAGATGAAATTCTTTGAGTTGGGGAGTTTTCTAGGGCTGGCTAGATAATATAGATGTTTCATACATGACATTTCACGCTTAGCAGCACAGCTGGTAGGTCTGACCAATAAGGGTGATAAGTTGTTATGTTCAGATTCCTTTGAGTCGTCCTTTTAGGAGAAAAAAGGTAGGTTGAATTCAGCACCGATACTAGTCTTTCTAGATCCGGGCAAGAGTTATACTATTTACTATGATGCATCGGGTATCTGGCTGGGAGTTGTTCTTATGCAAGGATATGGAGTCGTTGCGTACGAGTCTCAGCAGTTGAGGGCACATGGGAAGAACTAACTTACACCCGATCTAGAGTTGGTATCTGTTGTTCATGCTTTACATTGTTGGAGACATTATATTCTGGGAGAGAATTTCGTGGTTTTCACCGACTACAGAAGTCTCAAGTACATATTCACTCACTGTGATCTGAATCTCAGACAACACAGGTTGGTCAAGTATCTTCAGTCCTTTGACATTGATCTTCCCTATACACCTATTAAAGGAAACATAGTGGCTGATTTTTTGAGCAGGAGAACTCAGATACATGCAGTTCAAGAGGCCAGTAGTGAGTGGAAGCTTATCGCTCTGTTTTCAAAGATTCATTTGGAGGTGCACGACAGATAGGGGTAGACATTCATATATTCTATTATTGTTACCTCTACACTTCTTAATCAGGTAAAAATGATGTTAGGTATCAGATTTTGAAGGCCTAGTCCTATGGGAAAGTGTGTCAGGAGTGTAACCTATTCTTGGATGTATAGTAGCCGAGGATGAGATCTTGCATTTCTAGGGATGCATATGGGTTCTACCAGACATACGCGTGGAATTGATGCGGGACATTCATTCATCAGTTTGGGCAGTTAATCTTGGCATCACTAAGATATATCATGATCTAAACTGTCAGTATTTGTGGATAGGTATGGAGAGATATGTTGCTGGTTTTGTCACGATATGTTCTACTTATCATCAGGTGAAGGCAGAACATCAGTGACCAACAGGTATTTTATAGCAGTTACCCATTTCTGAGTGGAAGTGGAACGATGTTGAGATAAACTTCGTAACTAGTTTGCTGAGGTCGCCTCGAGGTAATGATGCTATTTGGGTTGTCATCGATAGGCATACGAAGGTTGATCACTTCCTGCCGATCAAGGAGACCTTCAATGTTGATTAGATGGGATGATTGTACATCCAATATATTATAACTCTACATGGAGTTCCACACTCCAATGTTTCAGACATAGATGGAAGCTTTAATTCTTGGTTTTAGTAGGGGCTTCAGAAATCTTTGGGTACACAGGTAATTTTGAGTACATCATACCATCTCCAGACAGAAGGCCAGTCCAAGCGTACGATTCATGTGGTTGAGGATATGCTCCGAGCATTCATTCTGGACTTTAGAGTTTCTTGGGAGAATCATATACCTATTGTGAAGTTTTCCTACAATAATAGTTTTCAAGAAACTATTCAGATGGAACCTTATGATGATTTGTACGGTAGGCCATGCTGATCACCCTTATGTTTGATAGAGGTAGGAGAGGCAGCTTTGATGGGACCTCATCTTGTTCAGGAGACCACTTAGCAGATAGAGTTGATTCAGAAGATGATGGCTATTGCATAGTCTCATCAGAAGTCTTATGATGATTAGTGGAGATGACCTTTGGAGTATGAGTTTGGGGATCAGGTTTTCATACATGTGACACCGAGGTTGGGACACAAGAGGATTCAGAGACAGGGTAAGTATTCAACATGGTACGTCAGACCATTTAAAGGGCGATAGATAGTCGGTCTGGTAGCCTATCGGTTGTAGTTATCTTAGTGGTACTGGGCTATGCATGAAATCTTCTACGTTTCTCAGCTCTAATGTTACTTTTCAGGCCCATCTCATGTCTTCCAACCTGAGGAGGTTGAGCTCAAAGCAGATGTATTGTTTGAAGAGAATCATATCCAGATGGTCGATCATAGTACGGAAGTTCATTGTGGTGGTTCTATTCCTATAGTATGGGTTCTATGGATGCACTAGAAAGTAAAAGATGAGGATTTGGAGAGGGAGGCCGATATACGATCACAATGGCTAGAGTTGTTCGGGGTTTCTTCTTCGAGACCACACAAGGGAAATTCATGGAAGAATTTCATTAAGGGGGGATGTTTGTAAGAACCCGGACCATCTTTTCATGTATGTTTTCCATTTTTCTGGAGTATATGAGATAAAATGAGATTCTAGAAATTTTTTAAGTACACGTCGTGTACTTTATGAGTACATGTCGTGTACTTCGTTTCCGCTCAAGGACATGTGCTGGCCGTGTCATAGCCACACACATGGCCATGTAGGGGTGACATGGAGGCTTCCTAATTCGGAGTACAGAAAAGCCTAGTACATGTTGTGTACTCCAAAAGTACATGATGTGTAATTTTTTTCATTAAACGTACTGGGGTCACATCTTTTCCCCAAAACGGTCTTATTGTCCAACTTATTTGACCAAGAGTGTCCCGTACTACCGCAAATCTCCTCAGAGTCCACGATCCTACGTCTATTCTCCGAATCGACCGCCATCGATTACGTTGGAACCACATCAGTATGTTATTTATTCTTATAGATCTTAATTTTCCAATTACTCCTCTTTCTCATGATATTTTTGGTAGAGTGTTTTGTGCATTTTATTAGATATACAACGTTCCAGGGAGAATCAAGATTCGAGGTTTGAGTTTATCGATCTCCTATCATCACGGTAGGTGGTTTCTGCATTTCTGTAGAATGTCTTTGAGTATTTTGTGAAAATTCCACCAATACCGTTGAACAAGGTATTGTGTATTTTCTGTTTTTCCATTGATGTTTCTTTTCTTTGCTTATATTCCTGAGTAGAGGTTACTGGTTGTGAATAGGGAAATTTTACTGTGCTTTGGATGATTTTCCCAGGCATGCTTATCCTATTTATGACTGTTTGGACACGTTTTTCCTATTAGGCTATTGCCAATTCCATTCCATGTTTGTTTGTTGGTGTGACTGTTCTCCCATGTTGAGATGCTATAGAATGTTAGCCAAGTAGTTCTTGAGGATACTTTGTTTGTTATGTGATGAGATACTTGCTAACTTTACTCAGGGCTGTGAGAACCTAGTGTAGTAGACCATAGGAAGAATGTACATAAGGGCATCTCCAGAGTGTCTTTAATTTTATGAGGTGTGACCATAGGGAGAATTTACGTTCATTACTTTCTCAAAGTGTCTATAGTTCCTCGACACAGGCCACAAGGGGAATGAGATGGTGAGTTCTTCCCAGGGCTCCTTTAGTATGATACGAGACTATAGGGGGAACAAACGATGAGTTCTTCTAGAAAGAGTCTATTATTTCTGTAGCGAACTAGAGGGGTCAGGCTGTGTGTGCCTCGAAGATGGTTTCTAGTACTTGTTGGTTGAATCATTGGGGTTAGGCTATGAGAACTACCCAGAGGGTTACATGTTTGTTCTAATTTCTTGAGTGGTTTCTTACTTGTTTGTAAATTATATGCCAGAAACTGTGGATTGTTTTTTGTTTAGTACTACCCTGTTTACTGCTTTCTGCACCTTCACCTGCCATATATTAACTGACTGTTAGGAACAGATTTTTGGGTGGTTTCTTATGGGGACATTGTCTCACAACTTGTTTGGATCATTCTTTTGGGCCCAAAAAGATTATATTGTTACAGGTATAGTAAGGGTAAGCTCCCTTCTACTTCAAATTCTTGATGGCACTGGAGATGGAGGGCATGGGACCAAGATGAGGCTAGCGATGCTAAGGAGTTGCTCATCTGTTTTTATTTTGAACATTGGGTTAGTACTGTATTCAGCATTGTGACATGTTTGGATGCTTTCCTAGACCTATGTGCATCATGAATCATTTCATTTATATATATGGGTGCTCCAGTTGTTTACTGTTTAGTCTTCCGCTATTTATTGTTGTTAGATATTTACTACTTCTGCTGTTTTATGTGTTGTTACTTCCATTGTGTACTCTTCCAATGAGGGCATAGTTTCTCCTCTATCATAGCTAAAGCCCTCGCTACTAGTCAGCAGTCTCAGGATTTCGGGGAAATGCGCTTGAGGCCATGTGACCAACTGGGTATGGGGCGCCTCTGGGTGGTTTCCAGAATCGGGATGTTACAGTACAAATGGAATTTTATGCTTTCATAATTCCTTATTTCCATGAATCTACTCATACATGTTTTCAAGATTATTTTCAAAGTAATTATTTTCCTTTAAATGTTCGTGGTTTTTATAAAAATAAAAAAAATTATGATGAAATGATATTTCCTAAAAAATTATTTTCATGTGTTTTATCAAAAATAAATCCAACTAAGACAATGGATATTTTCTCAAGTATACTATAAATATTATTCTTATGATTTATTATGTTTATGAAAGAATTATATTTCTGAAAACCATTTTTTTCATGGATTATTTTATGATGGAATGATGTTTATGAAACCCTTTTAATTTTTTGGGTAATGTTATGATGAATGATTTATGTATTTGAGGAACACATATGTATGTTTTTGATTATGTGATGAGTGGGAACTTTATATACCTATACTGAATTTGGAAATGATTTATATCTGATGAGATACACATGAATAGAATGGAAAGTAAATCTAGTTCAATAATACGGGGCTAGACCAATATGTAAATCTACTTCAGTAACATAATGTCAGAATAGAAATTAAATCTGCTTCATGAATACCTGTTGGAAAGAGAATGTAAACCCATTATAGTAATACAATTTTTCCACTATGATGTCGATATAAATGTTCCTTGGCTAATATGGAAAACAATTTCTATGCTAATGTGTTTGAAACAAAGTTCATGTTTTATTCCAACACTATGTTATCATGGTTAATGTTCCGTTATGATTTATGCCTTCTATACTGCCAAGATAAATTTTATTTCTCAAGATTTTGATATTCAAAATATATGTTCATTTTTTACACTATTAGGTTTATTTTTACATGTTTTTCTTTACTTATCATTTGATCTCACCATATTTATTTTTTTCATTCCCCCATGATATAAATATATTTTTTTGGTAGGAATTATATTGGTGGAAATTTTTATGTGAGATGTTTAATATCTTTAACAATGCTAGAAGAATGTATTTTAAGTTTCAAAAGATATTAAACTAATATAGTAATTGGGTGTGAATATTTTCTATGTATTAGGTATTATTAAATGGAAACAGAATGTCCATGTAAGTCATCCCTGTGTTGTTAGAAAAAGGATTAATGAATTTGGATGCAAAATATTTTGAAGAAAAAAGGCTGAGTTGGAATATGGGATGACATTACTTTCCCAAAATCCAATTTAGGGGAGGATAAATAGTATAATAATTTTTTATTCAATGTTACCTTCCCTATTTTTAAACATGAAAAAATTTGTAGTGTATATATATCCCCATGAAATATAATTTATTATACATTTGAAGTCATAAATAATTTAACGGGACACCTGATTGATGAGGTAGTTGGGCTATAAAAGAACATTAGTTTGTGATAAAATACATATATAATTTATCCAATATAATGTTAAACAAATTAATTAATCCTCATATATTTAGATCACTTTTTAATATCAGGCCTATATAAGAGAACCAAGGCTGAACCTAACTCATTTAGAGGTGGAAAGAGACTATTTTATCCTCAAATATGGAGAATAATACATAGATATATATATATATATATATATAATTTTCATTAAAACTCAAGATAAATTGAAATATATTGTAGGAGAATGGTTTGGAGTTAAATGTGGTGTTAAAGTCATCTATGAGTCAACAATGGAATTATGATAAATATGCATTGAAATTGGAACTGGGAAATGAAATTGGTGAAAATATCTATCTAGAATAAATTTCCTAGATTGGGTGCAGCGAAAAAAATATAAAAAGGTAAATTATTATTTATTCCTTTTGTTTAAAAATTTATATTCTCTGTCTACAGCGATATGAAACTTAAAGTTAGATAGTTGGAAGGGTTATTCCAAGAAATTGGGCTCCCTAAATTGAAATCCATTTATTAGTGTATAGTGTTGATGTTTAGGGGTCATTTTTATTAAATTTTCATGGATTCTAATCCTTAATTGGAAAATGGGAAATGACTTGGAAGAGTAGTAAATCAGTTAGTTCAAGTGATATCACCATTGAATAGTGGTATTAAATGATTAATATAATTATATGATCTCAAAGTTAGTGTTTTTATTAATTATATACTGATATTTTGGTGGGAATGTGGTGATACCACATGTAGGTTTGTTTTTGGAAGACTGAGTGTTTTTTTCTAGATGTGTCTTGATGGATAACCAGTAAGTGATATTGATATCATTGAGAATTTTATCAAAATATCAATTTTCTATAGTGATACCTGGATATTTATTCATAGAAGAATTTTTTAATACTCAAATTATTGATTTTGTATTCCAACCAGAAACCTATTATTTTATAACAAGTGGTGATATATCCAATTTTTTTCCAAAAAGTTCATGAAGGTAAATTATTAAGATGGAACTGATTTACCAAGAAAAATATGGTGAGAACCCCAAGGTGGAGTTCTTCTTTATCAACAAATGGGGGAAAAGTTGGTAACAATCAATGATATTTCAAATATAGGATTAGATAAATCACATGAAGAAAACCATCTTCTATTCTATCGACTACGGTGGAGTGATCTATATTAATATTTCATCGAAATCATTTTTGGGTGAGAAAAGCTAGATTCAAAAGGAGAATATGTGTTTTATACATTCTCTAGGGGATCGTGATTCATACTGTAAGATCTATTTGAGTAAGGGCGAGAAAATAGGAATACAGAAAAAATGGATAGAGGAAATTTTTTTAATCTTTTAACCTATGTGACCTTTTTATTTATTTTACAACGGGGGGATATTTATGATATTTCAAGGTGCCTTATATTAATCCAAATACAAATGAGAAATTGTTGAACACCTATATGGTTGTGTCGGAAATTTCAAAAAAAATTATTTAATTAGGTTGAATGAATATATTTTATCATACATGTGTAATTAGATGAATAGATGTTGAAGTGTCCACGATCGGTGGATAATTTCTTCTAGTTTCTTATAAACTCTTATCAGACATGATTTTATCTACTTTGGAATATAAGCCTCTTGATTTTGACTTCCACCAAGGATCCCTTCACACCATGGGGATCACTTACCATCATCTAAAAATAATTCCTGATGGTGGTGGGTGATTATATTCAAAATATATAATTCATCCATGTTACTCCTCTATGCCTAATGTGGGACTCAAGGGTGGGAATCACATGTGAACTCTCTAGTCATGTGTGAGCCCTGATTCCATAAAAAAGGGACATGAGAACATATTATGATCTCTTATGATAAGAGTTTAATTTATATCGGTGGAAAATCAACCTCGTACTGTTTTCCATAAATAGTAAAAATTTCCACCAACTCTAGTTCTAGGAGTGGTTTTCCTAACCACACCCCATGCATGTTTTTCAACTTTAGAACACAATACTCAAATTTTTTTATTTAAGTTCGTCTCACTACCCACATAGGGGATTACTACACCTCTTATAGAATGGACATAGGTTGTAGGTGGGGGTGTATTTATACTACATAAAATCCATGCTGGTCACTCCCCCATTCACAATTTGAGGCTTGGTGATGGGAATCATTTGTCACCTCATTTTTCATGCATGATCCCTTCACTCAAGAATTATGGACATGAATTCTCTTTTATGATCACCATAGATAGGAACTAAATTTATTTTTGACAAAAAATACCCATTATAACACTACCAAAATGACCAATGTTACCCATTATTTAGGATAGTAATTTTATGTTTCCTAGCTCAAATTCATAATTTTACCATGTATTCGAACGAAATGAATGATACATTTTATGATGTATCATTACAAGGCACCCGACATGTGTTTTAAAAACTGAATGGTATGTGGAACATCATGTGTATTCCAACTAAATTTCGTATGAAATCAATGTTTCTTATTTTCTTAAACCTCATGTACTGTAATAAATTAACAACACATCTAAAACCCATGTTGTTTCATTCATTTAATCACATGGACTACACTACGTGTAAGTGAGTTACATAGTATGTAGTCCTATCAAACCACATTCTTAACTAGTCCTATCAAATTTTTTTGTGTATTATATCCACTACACATGTATCTAATTTATTATCACTTTATTTTAACATTATTTTTTCTTGTTCTTTGAATATAGGAACATAATGTGTACATTCAAGCTATACGCCTTGTACTCATTTATAATTAAGAAAGAACCCTTTGTGTTTCCTAATGTATTATTATGATGTTTTTTTATTAATTTAACATTTTATTTCTTATATGATTTTGAAAATGTATTTATGAAAGGAATCATATTTTCCCAATTAAATAATGATAACATAGAAATAAATCTAGAAAAAATTTCAAATGATAAATCCATGATTAATAAATAGTTATAATCTAATCACATGACCACTCTATTACCACATGATTTTATCAATTCTAATATAAAAAATATAAAAACTCATAATAAAATTAAATATAAAATATAATAAATTCATCTTGATTTCTCTAATAAATAAGGTTATTAGTTATTGTTGACAACCTATGTGGTCATGACACTATCTTTGAATTTTCGGAATTGAGTCATACCGTAGAAAACTATGTATATGGATTTTTTTTGTTATTCAACTCATATAAAAGGTGTTGATATTCGACCATTAATTAAATAAAAAAGGTAATAATCATTTCCAAGAATATTAATTAATGTAATAATACTCATGATGCTCCCAATCTGTCCTTCTTCATAATAAATAATATAGTGTTCCAACTTCTTTCAGTAAATAAAAGAAATAATATAATGTTATATAATAAAAATATTAAATAATAAAGATACAAACACAAAACAATATATATAAACTTCCAATGAAACAAAAAAATAGATCGCCTACTTGAAAATCATTTTCCCAGAGCCCTTACATTGGAAATTACCAATGGTGTACACCATAAGAAAGTGACTTAAAGTCATATGAGTCTCAACCCTTGATATAATGTATCATTTTTTTACCTTAATACCATATCATTAGACAATATAATATATATTTGATAATATTATCATGTAACTTCTAGGATCTCAACATATTATGGAACTACTAAAACCATTCACTGTGACAGTCACTCTTAGGACATTATCACATAAAATTTCACATTGAAGAAAAATCATGATGTGATAAAGAAGATTAAAAAGAATCATAAAAAGATAATTTATTTAATCATAATGTATAAGAAAATTTTATAGGAATCTATGTACAATAGATTGAACAAGTATTCTACCATATTGATTAGAGATATTGGAATCAAAGAGTTATATTGTACAGTGTACATAAGTATGTTGTTATATGTCATTAAAAATTTATCATATTTTATTATGGGATACATGGTGTATTTATAGACATATTCCATGAAATTTACATTTTTGTAACAAGTTCCAGGGCCACAAAGTTTGTGTGTCTAGAACCATATTAAAACACAATTTCAATAAAATATATCGAATAAATGTTATTTTCACACATGGTTTAATAAATATTCATTTTTTGATTGGTCCTTAATTTCTAGTCTCTTGTCATTTAATTAAATATATTTTATTATAATATTTATAAAATATTAATTTTTCATTTTATTGATTATAATATTTAGTTATTTATGGAGGAGTATTTAAGTGATTGTTTTTTAATTAAATAAATTTCCATTATTGAAGGTGCATTAAAAACTAAGGAGTCTTGGAATTAATAATTTAATAAAATGGAGGTAATATATTTTAATTATTTTTTAAATAGATGATAATGTTTTGTTCATTAAATAATATTTGTTATCTTTGAGTATTGTGTGTTTAAAATAAATAACAATTATATTTTTATCATTTACACATGGGGTTCAACTAGAGGTTTAATAGAATAAGAAGGAACCATGTAAAATTATAACCATCTAACCCTTTATCAATTTGAACTCAATTATATCATTCTCATATATTAATTATTGTTATGTATGATGAAATCCTAGAGAGACCTATCCCAATCAATAGATAATTCTTCTACTGAAACACTCTCAATAATGGAGGGTTATTTTCATCCTCCACCCTCCTGACTATAGAGAGAACATGAAGAATCATTTAAAACACTATATAATTATTATAGTGTTCATAAAAAATGATTAAAACATGTGTTTCTTCTATTCTAGAACAAATATATTTCAATTATGATTTTAAGTATTTTGTGATTCTTATCCAGATCTAATATATAGATATTCTAACATTTATTCCTCTATCCAAATTGATGGAATGAATAAAATCATGTTAAATCATCAATAAAGATTGAATTGAAATGCAACATGATTATCAGTTTACGTAAATTTATTACCAATTATATATGAGTATTTTATCTACTTGACTATTACATTTTTATCATGTAGTATTATACTAAATCTATTAATCTTGAAAAAACACTATTATGAACAACATGGATTATTCATTGATTACAAAATAGATCAGTCGGTTACTATCTAATAAGAGATTCAATTATGCATAAAATCATCGAGTTGTATCAAAGTGTCTACACAACTACTTCCAATTGTTTATTGATCGATGATTGATTTTCCAATTTTCTTTTTCCATTCCTTTTTAGATTAATAATTCATTAAATTTTAATATTGATATAATTACTTATCCTTCTTTTTTCATAATTATATAACCGAAAAAATCTGCATCCTATACAAATAACATAAAAATAACCCATCATTATGTGCCAAGGGTTATGGTTAGATGACATAAGAGTATATGAAGTTCAACTAGTTGTTACATGACATGTACCCATGTACTCTAAACCAAGAAAAATATGAGAAATCATGGTCTAAATTTTGTAAATACCATTGATATTTATTAATATGTAACCCACAATGACTTGGAAACCTGGAGACATGGTTTTCTAGAAAACAAACTATGTAACTCACTTACACACTGTGTAGACCACACAATTTTTTATTGGAAAATGAAGTGTTAAAGACATGTCATTTATTTATTGCATGATGAGTGTGACTGAATGAAATTTTAATTTTAGGTCACCTAACATTTTACTACTATACACATTGTGTAACTCATTAATAATTGTAGTTGGCTTATATAAATTTTCCTTTGGAGTGATTCATAGATAAAAAAAGAGACATATACCATGTGTTTCTAGCCTATACACATGATGTATCTTTTCTATTTATATAAAAAAAATTAACTAACTTCTCTATTTAAATATAATCATCATGTCTTAGTGTTGGATTTATTGTTCGTACAGACCATGTGATATGTTATATAAATATATATATATATATATATTTAATTTTTATTTAATTTATCCATAATATTTATTACAATATAAAATATATTATATACATTTGATTAATACATCATTATTATTAAAATAATTAAATTATATGTAAATAACAAGTTATTTTTGTCATTTATTAACATCACACCCACCATAAAATTGTGAAAAATGTGTACACTATATGTGATATGTGTTGATAGTATATAACCTCAATAAATTTGAGGTAGTTCAAGTGAGTACTTACCTTGTTTCCTTTTTGTACATGATTTGTAATTAGTTAACTTTAATGAAAATATTAATTTATTTAACTTGTTTAAAATTATATTTTACTAGAATAACAATGTAAAATTCAATTCATGTTATGATTAATAAATGAATTAATTAAAAAATACAATTAATTAAATAGAGTGAATTTTGTTTTATTTGTGACCGAATAAAATGGGTGGTAGTATATTAAATTCTTAGTCATTGTATGTGTTAGGATTATCATGTGATAAGAAAAAAAATTATGTTATTTTTTTCTTTTATTTTATTATCAAATTAAAATGATGATCTATGAGTCATACCCTTATTCTTATGTAAGGGTATCTGTGCAACCATTTCTTTCTTGTCAATCCCCTTATATAATCATTTCATTACCATCACATATATGTGATTCTAATTGTATTTATAATTTGGATATCCTATGAGAAATGTATTAGTCCAAACATGGATCAAAAGTGAAACCATCAAAGGTCACATATGGTATGTAGGTTGAATGATACGAATTTAACTAGGGCATGGTTCCAGATATGTCACCTAGCATTAAGGGTTGTTTTATCTTATTCTACATTATCCTATGATAAGAATATATCATTATAAAAAAACATTATTATTTTATTCACAATACATTCAAGGTACAAATTTATGGATTATTTATTATGATAAATTGATAATTATAGTAAACCGATTAAAAGTGGTAAATAAAATAAATTTCACTATACATAATTTTGGAAAAGATATCTCTAATAACATAAATATATCCCCCTTAATTATAACAAGGATTTAATATGAGAAAAACATTCAATATATGTATAAATATAAAAATACCTCAATTAAAATAATATGCCTATATATCCATCCATCACATGATTTTGAATTTAACCATTGGTTCATGGTTTTTTGCACTGGCTCTCGTTGGGCCACTACTATTTAATAGAGATTTATATATATATGGATTTTTATTATCTAAAAAAATTATATCAATATAATTATCCTTTACATGTCTTGCAGTAAATTCATGTATAACTATTGAGGACATATTAGACTAGTATTTTAAGATTAGGTGGTCCACTAAATGGATCATTGAGATATTAAGAATAGTTTGGATAAAGGATTTCTAAACTAAATACCTTTTATTAATTGAACAATCACCCATTTGAATCATTAAATGGTTAATATGGGTTATTTAATCTAGGTTATGTAAATAATAGATATTTATAAACCTATGTTGTAGCCTATGTGGATTCAATAAAATAGAGGGTGATTAATAAATTAAATTAATTTTATAATAAAGTTTTTGAATCCTAATAAAAGAAAAAAATTTTATCATTCACTGGTGAAATGGGAAAGCATATGAATTTGAATAAATCATTGTGACCTATATTAGAGAAGGATAACTTTATTACTATCTCAAATTCCTTGTAATGGTACATGTTTTTATTTATTATATAATGAAATGTTCTAAAATTATACATGTAGGAAAAACATATTTATAAACCACCTGGTAATCAGGCTAGTGAAAACGAAATGACTCTATACATTAAAAGTTTGGATGATGTCACAAATTTCTAATATTTCATGCTATCATCCATGTCCAACAAGATTATAAAGAAACATGATGATTTGAATGAATATAGAATCATATATCACCATCATGATCTTTATTAAGTGAAACTAATACAAGAGATATATAAGATCTATAATGGTATATTAATAATAAAATAATTTTATTCAGTGCGCTGTAATACACCTGTATTCAGGATGATAACATTAAAAGGGTTCATGGAAATATTTTTATTTAATACCCTTGATGAATTTTGTAGAGATCTAATTTTATTCTCATTACCTAAGATTTTCCACAATTTCATTAATAAAAACAACATAATAAATAAGGAGAATATCTCTCAAAACTCATTACATTGATTAACTAAATCTATAAGGACCTGAGGAAAAAATCATGGGGTACTTATGGTGAGTAAAATGTATAACGAAGAGATGAGACCCATAACCCACATAATACAGAAGGCTCATAAAGAATATTTATTCCAAGAATAGGAATATCTATAGATAGGTGAAGAAAAAATAAAAACATCTTCCATTAGGAATGTTGGGCCATAAGAAGAAGAAAAAAACTCGGTTAAGGAAACAAAGAAAATATTAAAATTTATTTTTTATAAAAAGAAATATCTCTATATCTACTAATATGATGTTTGATACATATTGTGGATGATAAATCATTATTAATATAGAATAACTAAGTTGGTTTTATGTGATTTAAGGAGTAATGTTAGATTTTCCAGATACCAAGGCAATATATATTTCTATGTTAACTAAAGAATAAAATCACCTTCTATTTCAAATACAGATGATTTTGGTCTTAAAAGATATATTATACACCTACTATTATGAAAATCATAATTTCAGTACCATTACTAGAAACATATGGTTTAATTTTAAAATTTATATGTTAGGAGTGTTTTTTATAAGGAAATTAATTTTTTATTGAAAATCTATATATCAGCATTTATTTATTTTAATAAAATAGTAATGTATTGGATATTGATAATGAATTGTGGTCACTCGACTTATATTGCACCCACATGTGTAGTCACATGCATGATTTTATAAATGTGAAGAAATTTATTTGTGTATATCTAGATATTAATTTAGTTTTTTTAAATAATGTCTCTTGATAGATGTAAAACTTGTTCATAATAAAAAATGACCAATACCCTCTTTGGTGTTATTCGTTAAAGGGAAATTAATCTCCTAAAATTGATATAGAATGATGAGTGTTGACCTTTTCAAGTAAAATATATAGGAATATATTATTATTAAATTAATTTTATTAATGGCTTATGAAAATTTGGGTATGTATATTTAAGGAGCTATAAGTTAGAATAAATTGATAAATTTAAATAATAAAAAATTAAGTATATAGTCTAATTTCTAAGAAGATAAATAATCATTTATATGATTAGGGTGTTGAGTATCTTAACCAATACTTCATCGATTTTTTATGATATTTAGATATTTTTTCTCAAATCACTCCTCCTTATACAGTATTGTAGAATAATTTTAGTGAAAAGTGTAACAACACCATAAAATATATGGTAAGGTAAATTTTAATTCATGAATATCAATTATTATCATTCTAGGGATTTTAATTTCATACTATGAGATACACACAAAACAAGCTACCGACTAAATTGGTAAAAAAATACCATAATGTTTAATTTATGGAATGAAATATGTGTTGAACAAGTTACATGTACAGAGATTTTAGGTATTTTTAAGGAAAAATCTTGAAATAAACTAGTTCCTTGGGGGGGAAAGGATTTTTTTATTTGATATCCATATGAAATAAGGGGATTCTACATCTACAACCACTCAATATAGAAGGTATCCATTGTATGAAATTCAATTTTTCTTTAGAGGGAGTACATGCTCAAAAATGATAGTGGGGTAAAGATCCAATTTTACAAACTTGATTCATAAAATATTTAAGGGTTGGTGTAAGAACACATTCCATAGATCCCTAAAGAAGATATAATATATTCGAAATAATACTATGTTGGAGAACTAGAGTGGTTAGAGAACCAAAAAGATATATTTTTCTTGTAACCGAGGATGGAGTCTCAATATTGGTTAAAAATAATGTTGGTATTTCTAATAAAGAGGTAAATGAGAGCTCAAAAGCATAATAATTATAAGAATCGATGAATTTTTCAATGGATACAATGTATCATAAATAATTATGGGTTCTAGTGGATCCACTAGTTGACAAAAAATCAATTTGGTTGAAAATGGGTATTAATGAGTAAATTGGAAATGTAGATTAATATGAGTACCTATATACCATTAATAACAAAAATAATGATTAAATAACATCATTACATTTACATTGATGAAGTATTATCTCAATTTTTCATGTTTAAATCCTTTTTAATTCTTGTTCCTATAGGATAATTCTGTGACTAAGGAATTTTTTAATAAGATACTATGAATAGATTTCCTAACTAGGAACCTTCAAGATGATATACATATGAAAAACTAGAAGGTTTTGTGTCTTTAGGTAATAAAAATATAGTATGCATGTTATAGTGATCCATTTATAGGCTGAAATAAGAATCTCTCTCATAGAACATTATGTTGGATTAATTGTTAAGATAATTTGATTTCATAATGAATCAATATGAGCTATGTTTATACAAGTGATTTAGATGATCCCTCATTTTTCTAGTAGAATTAATTCATCACATATTATTTTTTATAAATGAACTATAATTGATATAGTTTGTTAAGAACTAGTTAAAAATATTAATCTATATGAAGAAAATTAATGAACAAACCAATTTTTTTAGATCATGATCTATCATGAGAGATATAATAGGTTTCATAGACTTATCGAACATGTATATGTTGACCAAATTTTGAGGATATTTAGTATTTAATAATATAAAGAGGGATTGGTTCCAGGAAAAAATGGTATATATCTATTATAGAAAAAATGTCCTTAAATATAACATAAAGAATATAATATTACTATTACACGTTATTCATTTGAGATAAATGCGATTATATATTTTATTTTATGTAACAATCTTGATGTTTGAGATGATTTGAGTATCATGGTTTGAACTAATACTGATCCAAGTGAACAACATTTAAATTTTTTAGTCTATCCTTATGTATTTTTGGCATACTATGGATGTATTCATTGTATATGGAGATGTAATGGTGAAATTCATCTAGGAATATAGTGATCTTAGTTTCCAAATAGATTAAGATAAACTATTTTCATGGTTAGTATATGACTTTATTCATTGTGGAGATGTTGAGGGCTATAAAATATTAAAGCATCCAGTTGTTACTGATTCTTCAGTGGAATCTGAGTGTATTGTGAATTTTTATGTAGTAAAAAAAAGTGTTTTTATAGAAAATCATTCAATATCTTGATGCTGTGCATATAAATAAATACCTTATCAAACTATATTGTGATATCACTACAGTGATAGTTCTCATAAAGGATCTTAGGTCACATTATTAATGAAGGACATACATTGGAAGTATCAAATATGGAGGGATGTTTCTAAAAGGGGGAAAGTCAAGATTAGAATAGTTTCTACAGAATATAATGTGTTATATCCCTTGACTAATGTTTTATTTTATTATAACCCTAAACATCATTTTATAGAGGGTTTATTCTAATTTTTTAAGCAATTAACTCTAGTGAAAGAGGGATTCTATTGGAATTGGTTCAGAAAAATAAAATTCAATGTATTTTTTTTATTTTATTAATATTAATAAATTTATAATTGCAAAATTATTGTACCAATATTTAGAATTTTCATGAGAATATTTATGATGGGTTCCTATGTCCGGAATGACCGTAACAGTCCCACTCAACAATATGTACATAAAATTATTATTAATGTATTCTTGAATATATGTTATATTAATGGATGAAATAATTTTATAAGTCCAAAATGATATAGGTTATCATTCAATGGATACTCATTGGTCCTTGAAGCATTATATCATGTTTTACACCCTTGGACGTATAAAAAAAGTATGCCATGAGAATATGGCCGCTATTAAGAAATCCACATTCCTATGTGTAATTGGATGATTCAATCTATGGAAATGTGTAATGGTTCATAGACATTAATATAATTATTAATTATTCATGATCATTTTTCTATGATGTAATGAAAAAATGGTGGGGATATATGTTTGCTGTAAGTATGATATATTGGTTATGTCAAGGGTGATATTTGATCCATGAATAATCAGAGTAAGTGTTTTATCGTTTTTTCTTTAACAAATGTTGATATCTCAAAACCAATTATGAAAATGAAACATCCTAATTAATTTCCAATCTATGATGTTATGATAGAAATTTAAATTATGGAATTTATAAGAATGAAATATTGATCCGATAGATTAGTGACACTAGTATAAAACCTTATTAATTAGAGATTTCATTAGAATGGGTTTAATCTTAAAATGAAAGTTTGTATGAGGTTTCATATCATTACAACCTTATCAATTTTATTCATGGGTACCTCAATGTTTTTAGACAATATTATTGGACTTTAGGTGGGTTATCCAAACTCTACTAGGAAATAGGCGTAGAGGGTGAAAAACTATGTGTGTCAAAACCTTAGGAAAATTTAATATAAATTTAACATGTTAAATAATTATTATTCCCTAAATGGTTTTATGATTATTAATTTTTAGATTGACTAAAAATATTCAATAAAATAATATTTAATTGAATATTTCTTTTTAATATTTAATGAATATTTATTGTAAATTTTATTGAATATAATATTTCTTTCATTATCACCACGTAAGGAAGTAATATTTGTTTACTTAAAGAAATAATAATAATTCAATTATTGAAATTTTTTCAAGAGGATTTAATGACCATGATTAATGATTCAGTGAGGATTAGTATATATTTTATATTATTTGAATAAACATTAATTTATTTATAGATGAAATGATATTTATCTATCTGTGACAGTAGTGCTTGTGAATTCAGTAGTAAAAATAGTATTATCTGACACTATATTAACGTAAACATGATTATATTATTTTTTACCCTAATTTTTTTTTTGAATTGGGAATGTGAAGTGATAATTCTCCCAATCCCTAGAGCACACTTCTCCAAGAATAATATCATGAAAGGAGTTTCATTCTCCAACCCCACTAACTTGACAATAGATATGAAAAGAAACATCCTTCTTTGGTTGTTGTGATTCATGTGATGATTATAAATGAACAATAAAAGCTACATAATAATAAAATCTAGCACTCCTAGAATTTTATGATTATTCTTATAGGTTTTTGGTTCATGTGTGGATGTATGCTAAGTGGTATACTTAATTTTCTATAAAGAATGAATTCCATTGAAAGATAATTCAAAATTTAGATAAATTACTTATGAATTACATGTTGTAACGCCCCGACCCTAGTTGCCTAGAGTCGGTGCATTACTTCGTAACATTGGCATGATCACAAGAAAGATCAAATCTCGAAAGACCGATTGGTTTAGTAGCCTTGGAAACACTAGATATATTCATAAGTTTTACATTACATCATAAAATGAAAAACTACTACAACAACATAATGTTTCCACAGTCCACACTATAATCCCCTCATAATATCCCTGCAGGTCATTCATAACTTACATCTTCACTTCCTGGGAAAAAATAAAACATAGAAAAGGGGTGAGCTCAAATGCCCAGTAAAGATAACAATATAGCGGAAACTTTCATAAATAAGAATAAACATTTAAGGCAATGTATAACTAAAACAAAATCCTTTTAAATATGAACTTTCAACATGGTATGGCATAAATAAAATGAAATAATTCCATTTACTTATTCACATGGATATTCTACTAATCGAATAATCACATGAAAAAATCAATAACCACTTTCATAATGTTGGAATGCATAATGCTGAACTTTAATTACTTTTCAAGGCCTCGTCCCAAGACCATGGGGCTAACTGTAACCGGAACCCAACCCGGAGTGCCTCTAATAACCGGACACCAACCCGGAGTGCCTCTAATAACCGGACACCAACCCGGAGTGCCTCTAATAACTGGACACCAACCCGGAGGGCTTACTTTTACCAGTCCCTAACCTGGAGGGCTTACTTTTACCAGTCCCCAACCTGGAGGGCTTACTTTTACCAGTCCCCAACCTGGAGGTCCTACTTTAACCAGTCCCCAACCTGGAACATACTTGTCCAACATATTCATATGAAGTAAAGATTGTAATATATCATAAACATTCTTATTGGAACTAGTATACGAAATGTCAATACTTTCACCATAAAATATGAATGGTATAAAAATAGCACATCCACAGTCAAACATATCACAAAACCTTCAATACAATATAGAAGTTTTGTATCATAATAAATCAACTTCAAATAATCTTAAAACCCATCAAAGGATGTTGACATAGATGAAATCAAAATTCTTTTTAAAGAAATATCTTCTTTTATTTTGAAATCATTTAAGATCCATATAAAATCAAACATTTTCTTTGAAAATAATCTTATAAGCTTTTAAGGGAATCTTTGGCGATTTTATAACGGCGGAAAATAACCGCACCCGCCGTATAAGTTAAAAAAAAATTCTTATCTTAATTCTGTCGAAAAGGTTAAAAAGCACCTTGTTTGGAAAACGACGGAAAGATTACCTTATAAACCTCTTATAAATAGTCAAACAAGGGTATAAATGACTTTAACCCATATTATTTTAAATAGTAAAAATGTTTTGAAATACATTTTTAAGAAACATGGATGTGGATGATAAAGATATCCCAGTAGATTATTACGTATAAACAACCTCGGATAATGAAGAGATTGTGAAATAACCCTTACCAGTTTGGTAACTTATGAAACATACAACCCATGAAAGAGGTATCATACAATGAATATGTAAGTACACATAAATTAGAGTGTATTACACAAAGAATATAATTATGGGCAATACATACACCACACAAAAGGTAATGGTGGCAATATGGCATGAATCTCATGAGAATAAGGAGTGAGATGAAAACCCCTTACCACGTTAATCAACTGAGTCGTATGGACAAAAGTTAATAACCACCAAATGATTTACAGAATAACATGAATATAAATAGAATCATGATAATATATATCAAATGGCAGTACACAATACACCACTTTCAATAATTTAGTGGCGAACAATGGAAATCTCACGGAATTGAAAGTGAGATAAGAAAATCCCTTACTTTGTACTTTTTACTTGGTCGATGGTAGTTTTACCTCCTGTATAATGGTGAAATAATTGTTATTGAATAATACAAGAATCAGTTACTTTAATATGATATCATATATGATCTTTTAACATTGATTTGTTAACAATATCTTAGAATTATCGTCATTTCAGGTGTTAACGGGTTCATTTTACTTTATATTCTTTGTTATGTGAGCCATATTCGTTATTAGTGGGATGTATATTATTCATATCCAGAATGGTATCAAGTCCTTAAACATCATTTTTAAATCATCAAATGATAATTATACTTGAATGGATATGATGGAGAATGAATCTCATTGCGTTCGTGGAGACGGTAGTCCGTACGTACGCACAAATGCTACTTCCATTTAATTTTTATTTTAAAATAATCGAATCCAAATGATACATAGGTATATTACTATTCCAGTAAAATATAATATTCTATATATGTTACTTAAGTTCATTAACACCATCCTTTATACGTTCCATGGGTGGTATGAACGAGTCATATCATTTTAAGGGGGCGGTAGTCCGCACTTCCTCAAATGAAATTATCGTATGTATATACAACATGAAACGAATAATTGTATGAAATAAAATGGAATTACAGAAGCTTATATATAAAATATATATCATTAATATAATATTTAATTACAGTTCCATCCTAATGGCCACCATGAGAGGCGGTAAGATGTATTTGAACAATCATCGTTTCGTGAGGCGTTAGTTTGCCATCCACAGAAACATTATGTTCATCATCCATTAGATGGAGTTGTGTGAATGTGTAGTTTGAATCCTTCTTATAACAACATCCTAGTATATTGTGGATACTGGTGTTGTTACAAAAGAAAGGAAATAAAAAGAGTTTGGGGGTTGGAGAAGCAAAATAATTGAAAATAATTTAAGAGAAAATGTTACCTTTAATTTAGGTAACTCACTTTGGTTGGAACCAAAGGACTTCTTGAAATGCTTTCTGCCTAAGGGGAATCTTCAAGGAGGAGGATAGGGATGTGGGGAGCTTAGTTGGGCAGTGTTTGGACGAGCCAAGTGGCTTGAGAGGTGTTAGGAATGAGTAGAAGTGGTCTCCTTTTATAAGGGAGAGGAGGGGCTCCTTAGGAAAGAGTGAAAGTATTACTTTATAATATAATTATATTCGGTTTATAGTGGTCCAAAAATCATTGAGGTCGAAGATAAGATGACTCATATTCTAAATAACATCAACCAATAAGAATTGGACAGGTTTTAGATAATATTTTAATCATTATAATCTTATTTATTTAAATGATTTATTAATGAGGCAAACATTGCATCATTATTGTGTCATTAATAATTTAAATTATTTGATGTTTAAAAATTATAAATAAAATATCATTATGTAGGAAATCTTATTAGCTTTCTAATGAATATTTATAATAGAAAATCAAACATGTATAACCCTATGTAAAAATTGTTCTTTTAAAAGATGTAAGCTTATGCCATTTTTGTATTCATTTTAATTTAATTAAAATAAAGTGTCATTATCACTTACAAGTGGATCAATGGGGTCCCAAAATTGACCCAAAGATGCCCATGGTCGACCATGTATCAACCAATAGGGTTAAGACACGTTTTAGGGTAATTTAGTATTATTATAATATTATTTTGTTAACCCTTATTTACCGGATTTACCCTTAACCATGGTAAATAAAATATTTACCGCAGTAATTATTCAAAATGTCTAAAAATAAAAGTTACCTATTTACACAATTTGAACATCCTGATTCCAAATATGGAATCCATTTTACTAAATTCAAAACACAGAAGTGGCAGAAATTAATTTAAAATTAAATACCGCTGTCAAAACAAAAAGCGTGTTTTTAAGAGATAATAACTATCAACAGATTGACACTTGTTTATGTTCGGTTTAATTGTAAAATTATTTCCAATGACCAACATTATATTAAATGGTAAAAATATATTCTAAATATACTTTAAAACCACTCAAATTCATAATTTATCAATATTAATTATTTTGATTAAAAAAGTTGTTTTTAATTAAAATTTAGTAATTTTCACTATTCATCAAAATATAAAAGTTATCCGAAAAGTACCAAAATTTCACCCTAGGATAATTTTGATATTCTGAATCCAAAAATGAAGTCCATTTTGAAATATAAAATATATATAATTTCAAAAAGTAGTTATTACTATTCATAACGGCTAGTTTAATTGGTTGTTAGAACTCGGTGTTGCGTACAACACACGCTATCACATTATTCAAAGAGAAGCGTACCGTAGAAGCTTGGGATGTTTCATTTTAAATTTTTGATGTCCCCATTTAGTCAAATATTTTAAAATATAGTATTTAAAAAGGGTTCACTATTAAAGTTGATAAAAGTGCAATACTGAAAATGAATTTGTTCATGCATTATATCTAAGAAACTCATAATATGGATTCTAAAATTATAAGGATTATATAAACATTAAAATTTATCTAATACTATTCATAACCTCTTTTGAATGGATTTTTTTTATGTCATGGTGTGATTGAACTTGGTGTTGCATGTAGTGAAAGTTATTGAATTATTTTGAAGAAATAACACACTATGAAATCTTGGGGTGTTACACATTTTATGGTCCTATATTATTTGTTTTTGGATTTATATTAAATAGTATTAGATTTAAACAATATTTCATTACTAACGATTTCCATGTACAACTCAGATCATTCATTGATTAAAAAATACTAAGATAGATACTACCTAATTTCTCCTTCTCCTACCCCCAAAACATTCAAGTGGTATCAATGTATAACTGTACCAATTCATAATTATTTACTGACCATGGATTGATAATAAAATTAATTGTTTTCTACTGGAAAGTTTTCTATAATTAAGAAGAATTCATTCTTGTTATTCTTATCTTTTAAAACAGTCTTCTCCAATATATTATTTTCTTCATATCTAAGAATGATATTTAAATTCAAGTCACAATGATATTATTTTTATCATCATTTTCATGATTTTTTTTCTCCTCTCCCATAATTAGTTTTTAGTTCATATTTTTTCCATAATTGAGTATTACATTGTTATGGGATGATGTATTTATTAGCAATAAAATTTATTTCAAGAAAATATTGATCTCAACACACCAGGTGTATCATTTAGTATATTCATCTTCTATTATAGGAAGCATGAAAATCACTATGAATATCATCATATGAATATATACTTTCTTCATATTAATTTCCCATAAAAACCTGATAGGTATTTTTATTAGAACTATCCTCGATAATTGTTTTCTCCTCTCCAACATAACAATATTCTTCAATATATGTATAATTAATTTATGAATGATTCTAGATGATGTATTAATTTTTTATTTTATTATTTTATTATTTTAATGGAAATAATTTTATGGGTTGATTGTTTTGCATATTCAACATGTTCACAGTCCTTAGTTATTTTAAAGGATAATTGTTATAAATGTGACTAATCATACCACTGTTAAAACATTTGAATTATTTCCTACCTTGATCATTAATTTTACCTATCTATATTTTCATTATAAAAACTGGATTATCTTTTTAAAACCATCCATGTTTTTATATTTATAAAATTCAACATTATAATATTAGATATTTACATTTTTAATGAATTAAATAATCTTTTAGTTTTATCTATGGTTTTCAATATAGTGTATAATCACAACTCATTGGATTCTTAATTGTTGTGATGTTTATTAATTGTGAAGTTATCTAGATCTATATATTTTAGATATTATATACTAGAATTGAAATTATATACAAGTATTCTAATGGGTTTCCCTAACTCTATAGATTAATTAATTATTTCTATATATCTACAAAATGGTCCAAAATATCATGGTTTCTATGCTAAAGTACATATCAATGGATCCATATTTTTTCATTCTCTTAGCATCAAATTATTTTTCACAGTTTTATATTTGGCCCCTTTACCCATTTGTATCATTCATAGAATCAATATTATTTTCTCCAAATCTCAATTGTAAAATTGTATCCCCAGACATTAGTAAATTATTTATGAGTCAATAAGAACAAAAATTCATTCAGTTAATTCTCAACATTAGTAGAAATTTTTTAATGAATAAAGTCCATGAAAATGTAAAAAATGGAACGTTTAATCCATTAATTTCTTATCAATGAATATGACTTCCAAAAAATAGAAGATAAGGTTGAATTGTTTTATGATATATTCAAAATCCTTTCACAAAACTCGTCTCCATTAGGGAAACTGGAGTGGTTATCGATGGTTACTGTGATATTTTATGCGTCTCATCTCCTTTTACAATAAAAGTAATCCCATGAACTACATTTTAGGGATTCAAATATAGAGTTCTAGATGGTGATTCTAAAACTATTGCATATATACCCAATCTTAAATTTCTTCTTTATGTGACTCTATATGTACAATATAACGTAAAATGGTGAACCTTTTTTATATTTGTTTCATCCGATGGATCTGAAAAAAGAAAATTAATGAAACACCACATTCCTCATTCACCACAATGATTATTGAATATAACTATTACTCAATGTCTTTATGGTTGCAAACTCACCCAGGACACCCAGAGATGATATATAAGGAAATAATTGACAAGATATATCTATAGAGGATCATAAGAGAACCAATTCACCCAAATCATCTAGGGAGGCTCCATTGGGAAAATTTTTTCTCATGCCATTCAGAGAGGCTTAATGGTGAACTAATTCATATAGGCTCCCTAGAGAGGCTCATTATCAAACCAATTTTTACCAAGACAAAAAATAATTTATTCTATCACCATTTTAACATATTCTAATTCAGTAAATTAAATATGCCAAAAAATATTATTCATCTTCTCAACTCACACTTTTTTCCAAGTATGGTAATACATTTATAGTCAAGGATTATCATGATATAATGTAACTCACTCATCCCGCCTTGGTTTAAGGGAGAGAACAAACCTCAATAAAAAATTTGATACAATGTAACCCAAATTTAGTTTACAACATACCATTAATATTCATAATTTACTAACCTCTACTGGTATAGTGAGTGAGTTGATTAATTGAATGTTGTGAAGTTCATACTATGGAAGGGTGAAATTATTTCATGTCTATTAGAGTAACTATCTCCTCCACCATTCATTACCCTCACACCCTCACAATAAATTGAGATATTGATTACAAATTAAATATAAAAATTCACGAATAACACAATAGTTTCTATTTATACAACCTATAATTGGAATTAAATTCATCATAATTAATTCTGATATCATACATATATCATAGGGATTGAAATAAATAATTGGAAAATGGGTGTGGGATGAGGGAAACCCAATCAAATAAAAATAAAATGTTTTAAAAAAACCAATTGAATAATAAAATATTCTAATGAAAATAAAATACAAACAAAAAAGTTTGGAATATTTCTAATTTTAAATGAAAATTATGTTTACAATCATTTTCCCCTTTCATTTCCCCATGAGTTTTATTAGTAAGATCCATTATCATTTGAATTCCTCTATGTGTAATTTTGAGGGTCAAAATTTCACCTGGTATACACACTCTATAATATTCTAAAAATTTTAAACTGTTCAAAAATATTATCAGTACCATTTTCTTGATTTATTTTTTGACAATGAGCTCCTATATTCCATTATGTAATGATCCATATCATTCAAAAATATATGAATATAGATTTTATAGTGTCCGTTTATCCCCAATATAATATGTGAAATTCAATTTATTAATCACATGTAACATTTAATTTGAATCAATTATGATTTCCTTATTCTTAATATAAATCTAGTAATGTTTGTGGGTATCATTAATTTCATAGTAGTGTGAAGAGTTATCAATTTAATCTCATGAATCCTAGGAAATATCTTGTTATCGAAAACGAATGAAATATTTTGTATCTTTAGAAAATAGTTTTATATGATGCATAATTACATGCATATATACTCTCTCACTTCTATAAAAAAGTAATTTTAATTAAATAACACTTGGGTCCATGGGGTAAATCTTACAATCTGATCAAATATATTTGGTTTCTCTTTATATACATACTAGGAAGACTTGTGCATCATCTATAATTTCATATACATAAATGGAATATTTTATGTATCATCATCAATTTATTATGTGTTGAAAAAATATATTATTTATCCTATATAACCCATAAAAAAGGATTACCTTTTTCTTAAAAATTTTGAAAGTTCTAAAAACTGGATAATATTTTATAGTTAAAAGAAAATAAAAAAATATATTAAAAATAATGATATATATCTTTTATTATTTAGTTAAAAAATATTTAGAAGTATTAAAAATTTATGTATTTCCCAAAATAATTACAAACATGTGGTTAAGTTATGTTAATAAATATGATTGTATATTAAAAATATTAGTACACATAATCGTAACACTAAAAATATTATGCTCTTTGGAAATTCACGTAATTAATTTAAAAATATGTATCTTTCCAAGATAAAATTCATAGACCAGATTGAAGAAAAAATTCTATATTATTGAAAATTTGACATGATTCACCTATGAGTCTAGATCAGGACCCATATTTAATTAAGGAAAGGTTACAAACATTAAATCCTTGAAAAGTCTTATATGTCCACCCATGATGTTATTTTTTTAGTACACTCTTGTAGAATTAAAATATGGTTTTTATCATCCATATATTACACGTGATCTACCATTTCTTGGTAAATTTCCTATGTTCTCCAACAAAATATTAATTTATGCTACTCAAGGGTAATTTCTATATGTTTTTTCAAGGATTGATATCTAGAGAGTTTTAGTGTAATATATTATCAATGTAATTGTGCATTTTTAATATCTAAATTACATTAAATTTTATTTTCATCACGTTTATGTAGTGTAAGTAAAATCAACCCATCTCTTTATAATGAAGCACTCCAAACTCATTTTTCCAGTTTTTACTTTAGTATGTGGTGTTTTATATCAATAAGGTGAACAAAAATGTGATATAATTATTTTTTGGCTCTATTTTTTTTATAGAATTTGTTCATTATTTTAATTTTTGTGTACAAAGATTATTATTTTATTAATATAATATTTTTTTCATAGTGAAAATTATAGGGAAAGAATTATATTGAATATTTTATATAGTGAACCCATAACTAAAAAGTGATCTAAAAGCACTGCCTACTCAAACCATAAATAATGTACTAGATCCTATGATATAGATTGAACTCACCCTCTACACCAAAATATGTTAAATAATATAACATGATTCATAAAATATATGTTCAAACATGTATGAGACCAACTTGTAATAAAGTTAACAAAAATTGTAGATAATGGATTCGAATGCTTAATGGGAATCAAATGGTCAGGTGGCTAGAGAAAATAGTGTTTATAAGGGGACTCAAAAACAATTATATCCTTTATAGTACCTAAATCATTTGAATCAAATAATTTTAAAAAAGGAACGTGAAAAGTGATAATTCCATATCATGAATCAATACAGTCAAGAAAGGGATTTGAAGGAAGAATATAAAAAATGAGACTATATTTTTTCCTATTATGGGAAATAAAGGGAATTATGATAGTTAATTTGTGGCATGGGAAATAATTTCATCCAATTTATGTATGTTTAATTCCATAAATTTAGTATAATATATTCATCAATGATCTTCTAAACTCAAAAAAATTAAAACTAATGAAATCATTAAATTTGGAAAGGTGTTTTCACATATAGGGAAGTTATTTAAGGATGAAATTTAATATCTAAAAACACCCCAATATTTATATAAGAACAAAAAAATAGAAATCTAGAAACTCATAATAAAATATTCTAAATATGTTTTAATAATAAGATGAGGCACACCCCAAATCAATTTTTATAAAAAATCAAATGAAAACAAATGTAATTAGGAATATTTTAATTCTTTTTTAAGTAGGAAGATAACTAAATACAATAAAATGGATAAATAAATGCTCATTGTTTTTGTTTAGGCGACATTTTAGTGGTGTGAGTCCCCTTTTCTATCTTCTAATGATCTTCTATGTGCTCCTTATATTGCTATCCAGACCACATACTACATCAAAAAGAATAAATAAAATATTATTCAATCTAAACAACTAAATTTAATTTTATATTAAGGTGATGGAAAGATAATATAGATCCTAGGTAAAACCACTTAGGATGTGTTTAATTTTATTCTATCAATAGCTTGGAAACCTATAGATTATCAAAAATATCCCGCTTGGTGGAGTGTTTGTGACAAAAAACATAACAATCTTGTAGTTCCCAATTAATTGAAACCAAAATCCTCTATAGTGGTGAATTTTTTTTGTTTAAGTTGTTGCTTACCCCTTTTAATAATATTTTTTTTCTATGGGTAGGATGTTGGTAGAAGTCCTCTAATATCAAAGCTCCAATTTGAGGAATAATGATTTCCACCATTCCCTTTGGGGTCAATGTGGAAAACAACATAGGTTTCTCAATATTTTATTCAAACCCATCCACTTATCATTTGGAATTATATTTCATTACATTTCCATAAAAGGAAGAAAAATAAGTAGGATTTTTGATTTTAATTGAGGTAGTGTCATTTTTCTATTCAATTCGAGTGTATTTTAAATAAACGTTAACCAAAATATAATTATCCCTTTTAAACTGCACAACTATGAACAAAATTTATTATTGTATCATCTTTGGGATCGCACTTATGGAAAAAAATTATGGTGGATCTTGTAACTCCGCCATCAAATTGAATTCTCTTTTTTAATTCTACACTTCACATATCAAAATAAAATATTTTTATTTTTTACCATTCAAAATTAATACTTGGGAGATCCGTAAATTATAGTCGTATTTAGTGAATTATCTTTTAAATTTTCATCTATTGCATAAGTATAAAAAGTTATCATCCAATGTAATTGGTTGTTGAGAAATTTCACTTTTTTCCCTATTTGAATTTCTAAATTTGATCTTAATTGAATAAGTATACCGGACAATTAATCCATGATGAAATCATCCATAACATTTTATTTATGCACTTTTGGAATGTTTTCGTATCAGAAAAGATAGTCTAACATACTAATATAACCATATTATTGAGATAATCATATTTAGATAAATGTGAATATGATTGATAATCAAAAAATAAGAAAATAGACTACTAAATTATTGTCAACCATGTGTTGGGAATTAAACAAAAAAAAATAATGATGAATGAAAAAGGAAAAATCAAAGAGCGTGAATATGAATAATATGGAGAAAAAAAGAAATGAGCTACTGAACCTCTCTGATATGGGAAAAAATGATTTGAGGTTTTCATGAACCTTACAAAAATTTAATATTTATAACTCTATGAATTATGAATAGTGGGACTAACATGTTTCACCTCACAAAGATTGAGCTAATATACTCACTGATCAATTTGATTATTATTTCTTTTATATTTATTAATAGTTATTAATAGAATAAATAGAAGAGGGTATTGTTTATATTAAAAAATTTAAATCAAAATAAAAAACAAACAAGAAGTGTGTGTGGACCTTGGTTAAATTCTAATGTGTTATATAATAATTTTAACTTATTTTAAAACACATAATATAGTAAATTTAATTGTTATTATTCTTCCACAAACATTACACATGGTAATTTAATGCACTAAATAATCCTCAAGATGAAATTTAAATCACTTATCCTACATGGTGAGTGTAAATTAACACACCTCAATAAATATAGAAAACCTACTCGACGCACATAAAAGTGATGATATTCTATTTAACATCTCAACTAACTCACCCCAATGATATAGTGAGTGAATCTATAGTTGGGAATATGTAAACATCATAGAGTGAATCAGTGAGACAATGTTTATGGATAATGGAGTGACATTCACCATGTTTATTCCCTCCCCTCACTGTTTTTCTATAATTCTAGGGATGTACTAGGAATTAAAAAGAGAAATTGAAGGAAACCATTGCAATTACCATTTAGACCCCTTATAATGTATTATAACATCAAAATCAAGAATTCATAGATCATGGTTATATCATATTCATTAAGAAAAGCAATGGAATTATGGGTGGGTGAAGGAGAAACACATACAAAAAATAAGTAAACCTTATATTAAAATAAACAAATATAAAAATAATAATATATTTAGATATAATAAAATTAAAAATTGAAAAGTTAAAAATCTTTTCATATGGTAATAAAATTGTATTTATTGGAATTAAAGACCCCCCTTCTTCAACCAAAGAGTTCCAATGCTAAGGTAACCCATACCTGGATCATATCGGCATTTCTTACCTTGGGGTATAAATTTTCAATATATTCAAAAACTAGAATATAACATAGTTTCTATTTTCAATCTAAAATATTGTCATGATTAATACCTTGAAAGATTATTGGATAGAAACCAAATGAATTATTCGATTGAATTTTACTTGATTTGGCGGAAAAATATTAATATGGATTTTACATAACTAGTCATTAGCAAATATAACACGTGTAATTTCTAGTTTTAATGACATCCAATAGCTATGTTGAATATAACGTAGTTACATTGAATTTAATTAAAAAAGGTGTCATTAAAATGGTATTACAACTAAAAAGTCAATGTGAAGTATTATCCATTTAATTTAATAATAATCAAGAAATTTCTTATCTATATAAATGAAAGAAACATTTGTAACATGTGAATATATTAAATTTTCTAACAATACCTTATATATGTATACTTTTTCTTATCTGTTAAAGTAACTATCTTGAAATATCATGTTAATCTATGACAAAAATACAAGAAACTATTCAGTTATCGTGGGTTTCTGATTGAATTTTAACAAAAATGTTTTATACATCAGCTAGGATTTCTTAATTGGTAGTACAATATATAATGTATTAGTTATGATTTATTTTGTATCAGTAAATATATTATGTATCATAGTTGGTACATAACAATATTTTACCTTTTACCTAAAAAACATGAATGTATAAAAAATATGTGGATATACTGATTTAATAAAAAATAATAATAAATATATCAATTATAAACAATTATATATGAATTTGAAATTTTAATTTCAAAATTATTATATCATTGAAAAATGTTTAAATTTACAATAATTAATAAAAATATAGTGTTATCTGAAATGAAATATAGTATTTGAAATTGAAAACATCGTATCCCCCCAACCTTCTATGGGGACATTCATCCCTAACGACTAAAGAGGCTTAGTATGATACCAATTTTATAACCACTTCCAAATAAAATCACCGGGTTGCAGAAGTACTCAAGCCATCTAGATAGACCAAATGTTGAGTCAATAAGGTTTTCCTTATGACTTTTCCATTCCTTTTTGTTCTGAAAATCACAAACACCTTACACTTGAGCAAATATAAATTTTACCTTTATAAGGAAAATTTACTTCTATAAGTAATGTTACCCTAATCCAGATTTTCATATACATAGAAATATTTTTCCTTAGTATAAAAACTCGATTCATACCCAAAATTCCAAAATGTCATATAATGTAAAGATTTAGAGCATTTTGTTTTTAGGATCTGAATTCTGGATGTGAACTGTAATACAGTTCCAATACAAATTCTAGACTCCGATCTTTTATGAGGTCGACTCCAAACCCTTATGAAGTTCGAATCTGAACTCTTATTTAGTTCAACTCCGAACTCTTAAGTTGTTCGACTCCGAACTCTTAAGTAGTTCGACTCTGAACTCTTAAATAGTTCGACTCCGAACTTTTACTAGTTCGACTCTGAACTCTTAAGCAGTTCGACTCCGAACACTCATGAATATCAACTCCGAACTTTTACTAGTTCGACTCCGAACTCTTCAACTTTAGATTCCGATCTCTGGTGAAACCAGACTCCGAATTCCTATAAAACAGAATCCAAACATTTCTTAACATAGTCTCCAAATATCATTTTGGTTAGACTCCGAACTTTTGTCTTGCTTACACTCTGAAATATTTATTAGTTTTTTACTTACATATGCTACATTTCAAAATGATGTCGTGCATTCAGTTATACATGGTTTGTTATAAAACGACATCGTCTATTTGGTTTCTAATTAACCATTGGTTGAGTTACATGTGTACAGGTCCCTCCGAATTTCATGGAATATTTGACCGTTGGAAGAGGGAGACGACTATAGGAAGTTAGCCTATAAATAGGAGCTCATTTGGAAGATCTCAAAAAGGAGTTGATTGATCTAGAAACCACACATTGTTAAGGTGATTTTTAGAGAGAGAATCCTTTCATGCTTTGTGCATACTGAACTGCTCGTTCAGATTTCATCGTGCGACTCTGAATGTTGGAGATTACATTCGAGGACTTCCGGAGATAGGAAGACAAAGGTGCCAACTACCTTGAAGTTCGAGGGCTTCCTTACTGAGGAAGATAGAGGTTCCAACTACCTTGAAGTTGAGGGCTTGCAGGGATAGAAAGACCGAGATTCCAATCTTCGTATCGAGGGAATACTCTGGTGTGGGTAAGACAGACTTGCTTGAAAGTATAAATCAAGGGACCTTTATCCAAGGTTGTTGGATACCCTTCTCTTTGGGTTAAAAGTCTTATATCTTGTTACTTGTAGTTTTACTAATTGTTTTTACGCTGCATACTGTATTGTAAGGAAAGTACCTTCTTGTAATTCCTTACACTTGTACTCTGATAATTTTAGATTCTATATGCTTTAAGGTAGAATCTTATATTGTAAATCTCACTTCCAATCCTACAATTTGTGTTCGAGGTGTTGTGAATCTTCTTATTTTAACCTTGTTAAACTTAGATCTTTCCTTGTCTAAGGAAAACATAGTTATCTATAACCAACTTTAAAGGTTCCAAAGGAATTTTTAAAGTGTACAATTCACCCCCTCTTGTATTTTGAGCATCTACATCATTATTTAGATCCTACCATTGGTATCCGAGGAGGTCAATGAAATACTCGTACTCACGTATAATTATTTATTGCTCTTTTCCATTGTTATTCATCGTTGATTCCGAACTTTGCCTTTCCAAACAGTGTGGTTACGAAATTTTCTACTAACTAGTTTGGTTGCCATGTTTTTATTAAAATGGCAGGAGTCAATATTGGTTCTATTGACAATCTAAATCATACAAGACCACCAATCTTTGATGTTAATGAATATGAGTACTAGAGAGATCGAATGAAGACTTTTGTTATCAATACTGGAGTGGAAAACTTCGTTATGCTTACTGGTGATTATAAAATTCCCGATAAGCAAGTTAGAACTTTCAATAACCAGGAAAAGAAAGAGTGTCAACTCAATTATAAGGTACACAATACTTTACATTGTTAAATGACTAGAAATATATTTAGCCAAATTTCTTCTTCTGAAGTAGCTAATTGTATCTAGAAGAAGTTAGAGGTTACACACTTTGTCACTTCTAAAGTGATTGAAACTAGGAGAGCTATGCTTAGAGCTGAATACCATGGATTCAATTTTCTGTATGGTAATCCAATCTATAAATTTCAATAGAGATTTATGACTATAGTCAAAAGATTAAAGTCTATGGGAGAAAAAAGGTTAGATGATGAAGCTCTTGTGGATAAGATAATTGATATTATGACCAATGAGTGGGAATCAAATAGAACATCTATAGATGAGAACAGGAAGGTCACTCAAATTTCTCCTGATGAGCTATTCAGAACTCTTCTCCAACATGAAACAAGAATGAAGAGAGATTCTGACAACATCCAGAAGAAGAATGGGAATGGTACTGCTGCTTTTACAACAACATCAAATCATATGAAAGCTAAGACTCCTAAGAGAGTAACCAAATCCATGTCTAAGAAAGTTATAATCCAATCTGAATATAGTGAGAGTGAAGTCTCTAAGAATGTGTTAGAAAATCTTGCTCAAAAGATGAACAAGATAGAAGGCCAGAGAAATTTCCAGTCCATGTATAAGAAAAAGGAAAGGAAAGATAGGAAAGGTGGAGAATTCACTTGTTATGAATGCAAGAGAGCTAGACATATTAGACCAGATTGCCCTTTTCTCAAAAAGAATGAATGGAAAGAATGGCATTCTGAATGAAACTGAAAGAAGTACTACAAAACCATAGCTAAGAATGTTCTGAAAGCAAATGAAACCTGGAGTTCTAGTGGTGGTGACTCTTTAGATGAATCTTCTGATTATAAATCCTCAGGTCAAAAGAAACTTGGCCTTATAGCTAGATTACCTATAAATAATCATTTTTTATGGCTTAGGTATGAAATGCCGAGTCATTGACCAATGATTCTTTAATTTCTAATGATATAGAATATTATAACTCTTCTGATGAAGAATCCTCTTCTGATGAAGAAAATACTTTACCTACCTATGAATAAGTTTCTAGGATTTCTGAACTTTTTGAAATTGAGAATTATAAACTTAATAAAAAACATGATAAATAAAACTCTAGGAATTCTATTCTTACAAAAGAAATATCAGATCTTACTAAAGATCTTGATAAGAAAAATTCTGATTTTATTAATATTTCAAAAAATCATGAGGAAGTATGTTCTGAGAGGAACAAACTTTCTAAAGAGTTAGAAAAAGTAATTTCTAAGAAAAGTATCTTCGAGCCAAGCTCTAGTTCTAAATCCAATGATTTTGAAGATAAAAACATGGTTGCAAAACTCAAGTCTGAAATTTTTTCCTTAAAGAAGTGTTTATCAAACATTACCCATGGTAAGGAAAGTTTTGATAAAATGTATTCTCAAATACGACCTTTAAGAAAAAAATCTGGATTTGGTTGTACCCATGCAAAACCAATTTTTAGCAACAACTACTTTGATCCACAAAGTGCCCCATTTTGTACAAAGTGTCAATGTGGTGGCCACGGGGTGAAGAATTGTTCTTTAAATAAAACCCAATCTCTAGGTTTTCATAAAGCCTATTTCTCTAAGAAAGTGTGGGTTCCTAAAATTTTTTTGTCTGGAAATCTCAAATCCAAGCAAGTTTGGATTCCGAAAGTCTAATTCTTATCTTGTTTTCAGGAAAACAATGGAAGTATCAACAACAATACACGGTACATGGATAGTGGATGTTCCCGGCAAATGACTGGTAACAAAAGTAATTTTGAAAATATTATCAAAACGAAAGGAGGAAAGGTTACTTTCAGAGATAATGCTCAAGGGGAAATTGTTTGTATTGGTAATATTGTACTTCTAGGTAAAACATTGATTTAAAATGATTTATTTGTTAAGGGTTTTAAGCACAACCTCATTAGTATAAGTCAGTTATGTGATGAAGGGTATCTTGTGAATTTTAGGAATGATTTGTGCTTAGTACACAATTCCAAGTAATAATTTATTCTCACTGCCAATAGGTAAGAGAATGTTTACACCTTGAACATAGAAGACCACAGGAGTCAAGACCTACCATGCCTATGTGAAATGGAAGATCATTCCTGGTTATAGAAAAGAAGACTAGGTCACTATAACCTTAGGAACATAGGTAAACTCTCTAAGAAGAAACTAGTTTAGGATCTACTGGATCTTAGATTTGATTATTCTAAAGTTTGTGATCCTTGTCAATATGGAAAGAAACATAAATCTAGTTTTAAATCAATCGGTGAAGTCTCAACAACTGATGCATTACAGTTAGTGCACATGGATCTTTTTGGTCCAACACAAACTGGAAGTATTGGAGGCAAATAGTATGTGAATTTTTAGTTGATGATTACACCAGATTTACTTGGGTCTATTTTCTAGCAAAGAAGTCTGAAGCATTTTCTTATTTCAAATATTTTAGAGCACAAGTTAAAAATGAGAAAAATATTCCATTAAAAACTATTCATAGTGATCATGGAGGAGAATTTCAAAATTCTGATTTTGAATCTTTTTTGTAGTAGAAAAGGTATTACTCACAATTTTTCAGCACCTAGAACTCCTCAGCAAAACGGTGTAGTTGAAAGAAGAAATAGAATTCTTCTGGAAATAACTAGAACCATGTTGAGTGAATATTCTATAGCTAGACATTTCTGGGATGAAGCTATACGTACTGCTTGTTATACTATAAATCGAGTTTTGATTAGACCTTTTCTTAATAAAACTCTTTATGAATTATGGAATGGTAGAAAACCAAGACTTTCCTACTTCATGGTTTTTGGTTTCAAAGTATTCATTCTGAATACTAAAGATAATATACATAAATTCCCACCAAAATCTGATGAAGGAATTTTCTTAGTCTACTCCACAACTTCTAAGGCATATAGAGTTTTCAATAAAAATACTTGTACTGTTGAAGAAACAGTGCATGTAAAATTTGATGAGACAGATCCTTTTGTTTTTTAACCACCCCAACCTATATCCTCGGATGTGTTTTCAAAAACTGATTGTCAAACTTTGATAGAAGATCCTTCTGATAAGGAAAATGTTCAAGAAGATACTTCTGAAACATTTAACCTAGAAGACATTCTACCCTATGTTGATGAACAGGTTTTTCAAAAACCAAATAAGGTGTTTCTTAAGAATCATCCTAGTGATAACATCATTGGTGATGTAAATCAACCTATAAGTACTTTAATTTCCTTAAGAAATGAAGTAGAACATCTGGCATTTATTTCCCAATTAGAACCTAAAAGAACTGATGAAGATTTTGGTGATGATGATTGGATCAAAGCCATGCAAGATGAACTAAATGAATTTGATAGGAATAAAGTCTGGACCTTGGTTGAAAGACCTAAGGAAAATTCTGTTATTGGGGTAAAATGGGTCTTCAGAAACAAGTGTGATGAAAATGGAGTCATAGTAAGGAATAATGATAGACTCATTTGTAAAGGCTATAATCAACAAGAGGGAATAGATTACGATGAAACCTATGCTCCAGTAGCTAGACTTGATTCTATTCGTATTCTACTTGACTATGCAGCATTCTTTAATTTTAAACATTTTCAAATGGATTTGAAATGTGCTTTTCTTAATGGTTATTTTCAAGAGGATTATTTTGTTGAACAACCTCCTGGCTTTGAAGATACAAAACATCCAGATCATGTTTTTAGACTTACAAAAGCTTTGTGTGGTCTTAAACAAGCCCCAATAGCCTTGTATGATAGACTCACATGATTTTTGCTTCAAAATAACTATGTTAAGGGAAATGAAGATCCAACCCTTTTTATAAAGAAAGATATGAAAAATGTTTTGATTTTTTAAATTTATGGTGATGACATCATATTTGGTTCAACTCAGCAATCTTTAACTGACTCTTTCGCAAGTCTAATGAAATCTGAGTTTGAAATGAGTATGATGGGTGAGTTAACTTTTTTTCTTGGTTTTCAAATTTCTCAAAAACCATAAGGAACCTATATATCTCAGCATATGTATATTAAATATCTTCACAAAAAGTTTGGTTATGACAATAATAATAGTATAAGTACTCCCATTGGTACCTGAAATTATTTTGATCTTGATGAAGCTAGAAAACCATTAGATCAATCAACTTTTAGAGGTATGATAGGAAGTTTACTTTACTTAATAGCTAGTCGACCAGACTTAATGTTCTCAGTATGCTTATGTGCAAGATATCAATCCAATCCTAAGGAGTCTCACTTAAAGGAAGTAAAAAGAATTTTTCGCTTCCTTAAAGGAACCATGGATCTAGGATTATTTTATACTTCTGGAAATGATTTTGTTCTAAAATGATTTTCTGATGCTGAATTTGGTGGATGTAGAATGGATAGAAAGAGTACATCCGGAACTTTTCATTTCTTAAGAGATTTATTAGTTTCTTGGTCCTGCAAGAAGAAACATTTTGTAACACTTTCCACTACTGAAGATGAATATGTAGCAGCTGGATGTTGTTGTGCTCAAGTGTTGTGGATGTAACACACACTCACAGACTATGGCCTGAGTTTTACTAAGACACATATTTTGTGTGATAACACAAGTTCCATTTCCCTATGTAAGAACCCATCACATCACTCTCGTTCAAAACACATAGATATTAGGCATCAGATTCTTAGGGATCACACACATAAATGAGATATCATTCTTCAGTTTATCAGAATGCAAGATCAACTTTCTGATATTTTCACAAAATCATTACCCTCCGAGAGATTTGAATACATTAAACAAATGTTAAGAATGATAACCATAAGGTAATCATTCTTCATTTACTTCTTGTTGAACAATTCTCCTAACAGTAATAAACTATTTCTCATAGGGGGAGTAAATTTGATTGTTAGTGTAACTAAATTTTTTCGTAATACCTTTAAAAAAAAACTAAAAAAATTTCGTAGCTATTTTTTTTTCAAAATTTTCGGAACTGATGTTTCCAGAATGGAAATTTCTGAAACAAAAATATCCCGAATGGGAATTTCAAGAACGAAAATTTTTCATGATTGAAATTCTCGGAATAAGAACTTCTGGAATGGTGTTTTTTTTGTATTGGAACTTCTGGAATGGATATTTTCAGACTAGAGTTTTCGTAATGAGATTCTCATACTAGAACTTTCATAATGAGTTTGTTTTTAAATTTATTTCTTCAAGAAAAATAGTACCAATTACGAACGATGTTTCTAGCCAATCCGAAAGCTATGATTTCCTTACTTATAGTTTTGTAATCATATTTTTTGCTGGTATTTTCCTATGTTTTTAAAAGATCGGAATGTAGTTTTCTTCAAATCCGAATGTTTTCTTTAAAAACCTCAAAAGATCAGAGTCAAGTTTTTCTTGCAGGATTGTTATCAACCGTCAGATAAGATCAAAGATATTTCAACTGTTAGATGGATTTTGGAAGACCAACGGTCACTTCCATTGCCTATATAAAGGGGACCCAGATACTTTCCCCACATCGGTTTTTCAAGCTTTTGCGTCTCGAAGCCCTGCTGCTCATCTTAAGGCCAGTTCCGAACATTGCAAAGCCGATCCGAATTTTTCAGTTTTCTTTACACCAAATGTCTGTTGAAGAAATATATCAAGATATGTCGACTGTGAAACCAATCTCTAAGTGGTTAGTCATTAGGGAAAGGTTAGTTCATACAGATTTCTATAAGATTGATTCCCTTATTTCCACGAATATAAAGCTGAATGGATGGGAAGATGTCTGTGTAGCAAAGTCAGATAAACATGATCCGGTTTATACTGATTTTCTGACCGAGTTCTATAAGTCTGTTTCCTTCCTGATGGAAGATGGCAGAGATTGGTTTTCTTTCAAGTCTTATGGGAATACTTATAAGTGTTCCTACACCAAGGCCGAGAGCTTGGTTGGTTTTTCATATGAAGGAGAAGATGAATTCTTCTCACACAAACTTCCTGATGTGCAAGGTAGTTTCAACAAGGAGAAGGCACTGAAGTGTCTTGGGATTAAGGATGATTCAACTATCAAGATTCCTCGTCTCACTCCGAACAATAGAATTCATCAGCTTTGGGTGCAAGGCTTTCTGATTCCAAGAAGAGGCGATAAATACAATCTGAAGAAGAGTGATATCTATGTCTTAGATTTTTTTGGTAAATCTAATAAAGATAAATCTGATAAGGCATGTCTTAGTACCGATCAAGAATATCAAATAAGGTAATTTGAGAGCTTAGATTATCATGTTTCCTTCCTTACTATCTAAGATGATAGTTCGGTTCTTAGAATCCTTCAAGGATTCCTGCAAATCAAAGATCCGGAATTGCAAGCTTATGCTAGTCAGTGATGATACCCTCAAGAGGATGAAAATGGGTTTTTCCAGTGAATCCGGAAAATTTTACCCTCTATCTATGGAGGGGTTTGAAGCAGCTAAAAAAGAAACACACTCTCCAGAACCATCCAAAAAGAAAAGGAGGAATAGAAAGGTTAAGGAAGTCATTTATGATGAAGAAATTTCTCAGGTTAGGGAAACTCAATCTGCTCCCCCCAAGCCGAAGAAGCAGAAAACATATACGGATGAAGTAGCAGCCAAGTGGTGGGAAGATAAAAAATGAGGAAGGAAGGGGATCCACAATTCGGATTGGACCCTACAAGGGCTAAGGCTTTGAAGGAAAGAGCTGTGGAAGAGATAGAGAAACAAGCGAAGGAGAAGAAAATGAAAAAGAAGATGTCCGAAGATGAAGTGGTGCAATCTTTGCTGAAAGCTACAGAGTTGGCTTCTGGAATGCTTCCTGTTCCAAAAACTTTTTGTGCTGAACCTTATTTACTAGAAACCCCAGCCAAGAATTATGTCACTCCAGATAGATCCAAGGGTAAAGAAATAGTTGAAGAAGCTGAGAAAGAATTTGCAGAAGAAGTTGCTGAAGAAGTTGCTGAAGAAGTTGAGGTAGAAGAAGAAGAAGAAGAAGAGGAGAGTGAAGATTTGGATACACTGATCAAGCATGTACATGACTATAAAGATAAGGCTGAATCCTCAAAGTTAGATACTCCAGGAAAGGGAGATGAGGAAGCTAGCAAGAAACAAGAAGAAGAAGAAGAAGAGAATATCTTGTATGATGAGGAAGAATCTTATGAAAGGAATTTTCTTGAGGAAGGACAAGAAAAACAAAAACCAGATGAAGACCAGATCATTCAAGTATCTGAATCTGAGGAAGTATCCCTTAATAAGGAACCTGTTCCGAGAGCTGTTAAGTGGAAGCAAAATCTCATGGAGACACCTATAAAAGATGTCATCAGGAAGAAAGAGGTTGGTGGCACCTCTAGAAGAAAGTTGGTGCAAGATGAAGAAGATCAGTCTCCAAGAAAAGTTTCTGATTCAGAATCATCATCTCATGGGCATGATTTTGTGGTTCAATCTCTGAGGAAGTTGGTGGACACCATTCCGATTTTCCAAAAATAGATTCCAGATGCCAGATGCTACAACAAACTATGAATCAGAAATCAGATTCTTTATCCATGGTTATGGATAAGTTTGTGAAGTTGGAATCTAAATAGAAAAGTTTTCTTATCGATTATGATTCACATAGGAAGTCATGTAGTAAGTTAACCAAGTGGTCTAAGAGAGTTGATGAAGATTTAGTTCACCTTGAGAATTTTCAGGCTGAAGTTCAAAATTCATTTGAAATGGAGGACAAAAATGTTAGTGAGATTTATGAGAAGTTGACCCAGGAGTAAAATTCTCAGAATCAACAGGTCATGGATCTGAATGGTAATCTTAACTCATTATCTCAAAATTGGAAAATTGAGAGAGATTTCATGATTGAGTTTCAACAGAAGATGGGAAAGCATGATGAGATAATAAAGTTGCAGAAAGAAGTATTGGAGGCTCAGGTAGAGGCTTTAAAAGCTCAAGAATAAAATGTAAAATCATTGGAGAGGAAACGAGAAGAAGATCATAGAGACTTGAATAAACTGAAAGCCTTGTTAAAGCAGCTCATTCCAAAGGAAAAAGAAGACAAATAAACCCACTCTTATCTTTTGTTATAATTGTCTTTCTTTGTAAAATTTTCCAACACTAATGAAATGATTATTTAGTTGGTTGTATCTTGTCATATACTAATGTTTTAGGTACCATATTTTGTTTTCCATTCCCTTCAATTCTTTTTGAAAATCACAAAGGGGGAGAAGGAAAAAGAACTACTCCTAAGGAGGAGAAAGGAAAATTTCTAAGAGAAATATTCTTAAAGAAAGGGGGAGTTTCCCACTAGGATGTCTTTCATTCTTACAATAATGAAAACTCCACTCCCGAAACTCAGAATACAATCCTTAGAGTTTCAATTCCTAGGGGGGGATTTAGTTATATTCATTTTCATCCATGAAAAAAGGGAGATAAGTTTTAATTTCAAAGCCTATTGAAACTTTTCAAAATCCTTATATGCTTTTTCGAAAGGTTGTTTGTGCTTTCCAAAAAGGGGGAGATTATTGAGTCAATAAGGTTTTCCTTATGACTTTTCCATTCCTTTTTGTTTTGAAAATCACAAACACCTTATACTTAAGCAAATATAAATTTTACCATTATAAGGAAAATTTACTTCTTTAAGGAAAGTTACACTAATCTAGATTTTCCTATACATAGCAATATTTTTCCTTAGTATAAAAACTGGATTCATACCCAAAATTACAAAAAGTCATATAATGTAAAGATTTGGAGCATTCTGTTTTTAGGATCCGAATTCTAGATGTGAACTATAATAAAGTTCCAATCCGAATTCTGGACTCGAACTTTTATGAGGTCTACTCTGAAACCTGATGAAGTTCGACTCTGAACTCTTAAGTAGTTCGACTCCGAACTCTTAAGTAGTTCGACTCAAAACTCTTAAGTAGTTCGACTCTGAACACTTAATTAGTTCGACTCTGAACTCTTAAGTGGTTCAACTCCGAACTCTTAAGTGGTTCGACTCGAAACTCTCATAAAGTTCGACGTCGAACTTTTACTAGTTCGACTCCGAACTCCTAAGCGGTTCGACTCCGAACTCTCATAGTGTTCGACTCTGAACTTTTAATAGTTCGACTCCGAACTCTGCAAGTTCAGATTCCGATCACTAGTGAAACCAGACTCTGAATTCCTATAAAACAGAATCTGAACATTTCTTAACATAGTCTCCGAATTTCATTTTGGTTAGACTCCGAACTTTTGACTTGCTTACACTCCGAAATATTGATTCGTTTTTTACTTACATATGCTTCATTTAATTACTATGTCGTCCATTCAGTTATACATGGTTTGTTATAAAAAGATGTCATCTATTCTGTTTCTAATTAACCATTGGTTGAGTTACATGTGTACAGGTCCCTCCGAATTTCAGGGAAAATTTGATCGTTGGAAGAGGGAGATGACCATTGGAAGTTTTCCTATAAATAGGAGCTCATTTGAAAGAGCTCAACAAGAAGTTGATTGATCTAGAAACCACACGCTGTTAAGATGATTTCTAGAGAGAGAAGCTTTTCATGCTTTGTTCATGCCGAAATGCTCATTCAGATTGCTTCGTGCAACTCCGAATGTTGGTGATTACATTCGAAGAATTCCAGGGATAGGAAGACAGAGGTGCTGACTACCTTGAAGTTCGAGGGATTCCTTGTAGAGGAAGATAGAGGTTCCATCTACCATGAAGTTGAGGGCTTGCGGGGATAGCAAGACAGAGATTCCGATCTTCGTATCGAGAGCTTACCCTAGTGTGGGTAAGACAGACTTTCTTGAAAGTATAAATCAAGGGACCCTTATCCAAGGTTTTTGGATACCCTTCTCTTTAGGTTAAAAGACTTATATCTTGTTATTTGTAGTTTTACTACTTGTTTTTCCGCTGCATACTGTATTGTAAGGAAAGTACCTCTTTGTAATTCCTTACACTTGTACTCTGATAAGTTTAAATTCTATACGCTTTAATGTAGAATCTTATATTTTAAATCTCAGTTCCAATCCTACAATTTGTGTTATAGGTGTTGTGAATCTTCTTTGTTTATCCTTGTTAAACTTTGATCATTCCTTGTCTAAGGAAAAAGTAGTTATCTGTAACCAACTTTAAAGGTTCCAAAGGAATTTTTAAAGTGTACAATTCACCCCCCCTCTTTTATTTTGAGCATCTACTTCATTATTTCAATCATACACCTAATAGAGTGAAAATAAAAATAGTGTCATGCCCCATCCTCGGGGCCCGTGCCATGACTACCCCAAGCCCGCATTCCTTAGGCCAGGGGTAGGCAACTAGAACCAAAGGCGTAAATCCTGATAAAATGGGAAGACATTTCCTTTATAAAGAAAACAAACACCATAGAGTATGAAAGATGAGTAAAAAATAAGTAAAATGAGTACAAAACTACGTCCTGGAAAGTAAATGGGCCAGAATACAAACCCAACTGAATGTAAATTACAACTGAAAAAGGAAGTACAACAATAGAAAAGTAAAGCAGCGAGTCTGAGCCATCCTATGGAATTCCCACCTGAAGGGTGGGTACAGAGAACCTCCTCTGCTCCTCTGCCCCAGTCGTTCGCTCCGAGTAAGTCTCGTCCAGTGATCCACCTCCCGGGACAGTCCAGATCCATGAGCTCCTACCTCGATCAGCATTGTCCTTCATCTAAATCCAACACAATGTAGTGCGGGCATATCCCGTGCAGGGGTGAGTATATGCTACTCAGTAGGGACCCTTAGACCCACGAAGGTCTCCTAGAATCCACCAAGGATAAACCACAAAGGAAAGATACAGTCACGAAGTAACAAGCATCTCTACTTAGGTATATGCCCATACATATACATAAGTCATCATTTCCAGCTCGGCTCTAGCACACAAGCCCATGTACAACACCATCCACATAGGAAAACATAACCCATTCCAAATAAGAATTCACAACCGAATCCACACAGGATGGCACTACCCAATCCACACAGGAAAGCACAACAATGTTATCGATGATATTTTATGTATGTTAAAACTCAGCTCACATAGGTATACTTCTTCATAAACGATAGAGATGATCAGATGTAGACACTGATTCATCTATGATGTCGGACCCACACATGATACAAGACAAGCTATGCTGTCAGACCCACAAAGGATACAAGACTAGCTACTCAGCTGGACCCACATAGGATACAAGTACAGTGTAAAATACTGCCAGACCCACAGAGGATACAAGAACAGTAGTGATGTACTGCCAGACCCACAAAATATACAAGAAAAATAGTCATCGCCATCGAACACACATATTATTTCAGTACGGTCTTCGTGGATGCCGAACCCACAGAGGATCCCAGTACAGTCGTTGTCATCGTCGCAGTTGCAGCCAGCTCTTGGGTCCCTGCACACAGCATGATCGATTCAGAGAGGGTCCGCTCCACGATCCAAGGGGGGTCGATAAATCAACATACACGAAGTCCAAAGTTGATGTATCCCAATCTTAAGTCTTGACACTAGGAACTCAACGTGACGGATGGTGCGTCAATCGGACGTCCGGTCTAAGAGTTATTGGATTTTCCGTTCTAGGGGCCTGGTTGATTTTTCAGCTAAAACCAACCCGACCGTACTCCAACTACATCCAAACCTCAAGCGGTGTAAGCCAAAAAAACTGTATCACTAAGAGGAATCCAATAAATTTGACGCCACGTCAATCAGACGTCCGAGGCTCATGTTATAAGTGTTTCTACTCTAAGGGCCCGGTTGGTTTCGTGTTCGAACCAACCCGGCTATACCCAAAGTTCTCCGAAACCTTGAGTGTAATATACTAAAATGACCGTGTTGATCAAAGGATCACATATCAACTGACGGTGTGTCAAGCGAAGGTCAGTATCACATGTTATGGGTCTTTGAACGGAGTTGTCCGATTTTAGGGGGTTTTGGTCCCGGACCGACCCGGCCCAAGACCCCCATGGGTCAGCCCGAACCGGGACGACCCGACCCGGATCCGGGTCCGGCCCACATGGGCGCGGATTGGCCCAATGACGTGGACCGGTCCAGAGGGTGCGGCTCGGCCCAACGTGGGCAGCCTGGCCCAGCTCGGGGGGCCCGACCTAGAGAGGGCGGCCCGGCCCTGCACGAGCGGCCCGTCTCGGCTGGGTGCTCGGCCTGTGACTGAGCGGTGTGGAAGGGGGGGTGCTTCCCCCATTGATTGATGAGAATGGACCCCTTTGGGGGGGCCGCCTATGACACCTGCTGGGGGTTACGAACCCCAGACATCAGGAATCCAGCTGGCCATAATGGCCGGTAGGTTGCTGCCGCGGGACCTGCTGGTCCCACCCCCTTAAAGCACCGGCGATCGGAGGTCCGGCCGCCCTCCTCTGCACCACCATGGCCTTAGGTTGTGGCTTTTGTTCGACCGGCACCGCGCACCGGCTCCGTGCCCCTCCATCGCGGTCCGCCCCCACCCTGACCCTCTATGGTGCTCCGACGCGGCTCGACGGTGCCACGCCCCTCCACCATGGGCCGCCCTTGGCCACAGCTTCCTTCGGTTTCTCCTTCGCGGCGCGATGGCGCCCCGCTCCTTCACCGTGATTTTCCTCGTTCTCGCGCGGTGCCATTGCACCGCGTCGCCTCTGCTCCAAGCCACGAAGAAAAAAAACAAAGGGGAGTAGGGTCGGTCATGTTCGTGCGATCTGGCGTCCTCCCGTTATACTGATAGCAGGCTTCCAAGAATGAGTAAACTCAATGACAAACAAAGCGCAAATTTAATTAATTAAATTTGATCTTAGACCCTACCTCGAAAAAGTTGTCAAACGAAGATCGTCACGGGAAAACGGCGTCTCCTAGTGATGCTCCGTATATGATGACGGAGAACATCCGAGGAGGAATCGGCGTCTCCCTTTCTTCAACATGGGAAGAATATTGAAAGAGGTCTTGTCGTTGTTCTTCTTGAAATGCGTCACACACCAGATGTGGAGTGGAGAAGAGACGGCATGTCGATCAATCCTTGCGGTGACGTCGTTCTTCGCGAAGAAGATGATGTTCATCAGTAAAGCACACAAGAGCTCTCTCCTCAAAGATTTGACACCACAAGCCAACCAACACAAAATAAAATAAGATTCATCCTTATTTTATTAACCCATGCAATGAATTCAAAAAGAAATTCAAAATTCAAACTCATAATTAAATTCATTGAATAGCTTTAATCAATCAATTTAATGTGAGAGTTGACATGCAATTAAAGATGGAGAGTGGTGAGTTACAAATTAAAAAGGGGGTTGACAAAATTAAGAGGGGGTTTAGGGGAATTTGGAAAGTTGGGGATCGTGTGGGACCCACCTCACTAACATCCTATCAAGAGGAGTTAGGATTTTGTGGGTTCCACCTCAACTTCCACACATAGGATATAATTACTTATAATAGAAATAAAATTATAGCACAAATTTTATTTCACTCTTCAGTTAACCCATTTATTTAACAACAACTCCTGAGAAAACGAAACTCCAGAAAAGGTTTTCATAAGCAATTATCAGCGCTGTGGTTTCATCGGTGCCCTCAGATTTTGATTCTGGGCACTGGTTCAAATGTTAGGAAAACCCGCTCGTTCGTTCAATGAACGCACCCGAGAAAAACTTCAGAAATTGATTCCTGGAACATCGGGCCTCGGAATTATGTGTCATCAGAAACTACGTTCTTGTAAAATCCCAACGAATTTAAGAAAAAAAATTCCTTAAAATTTACGGGTCTTTATATTACTACCACCTCAGGGATTTACGTCCCCATAAAGATACATCAGAAAATAGGGAAACAAATGAGGGTACTGAGCATGCATCTGATACGTCTGCTCCCAAGTGCTCTCTTGGAGGTTCCCATACTGCCACCTGATGCGCACTAGAGGAATTGACCACCCACATAGGTCCCACTCCTTTCCTTCCTCAATCTCCACTGAGACCTCCGCAAAAGTCGCCTCGTCATCGATGTCCAGCTCCCCATGGTCGATGATATGCGTCGGGTCGTGCATGTATCTCCTCAGCTGAGATTCGCGGAAGACGTCGTGCACCCGGTGCAACTGAGGTGGTAGAGCCAGACGATAAGCAACCTCACCTATCCTGCTGAGAACCTGGAATGGTCCGATGAAGTTTGGAGATAACATGACGCCCCAGCCAAATCTCCATAATCTACATCAAGGTGAGACCCGCAAGAAAACATGGTCTCCATCCTCGAACTATAGTGGTCTTCGCCTCCAGTCAGCATAAGACTAATGTCAGCTCTGAGCTGTCCTCATCCGCTCCTGGATGACCTGGACCATCTCTGGTCCCACAAGTGCTGACTGCCCAGGGTCTGTTCAGCACAGAGGTGACCTACAAGGTCGGACGTACAATGCCTCTTATGGTGACATCCCGATGGTGGAGTGGTAGATGTTGGTGTACGGAAACTCCACTAAGGGTAGGTGATCCTCACAGCTGCGACCAAAGTTGAAGAAACATGCATGGAGCATGTCCTCGAGAGTCTGAATGGTCCTCTCCATTTGACCATCCGTCTGAGGGTGAAAGGAGGTGCTCAGACGTAGTTGCGTCCCGAATGCCTCCTACACCCCCTTGCAATGCCAGGAAGTAAAGTGAGCATCTCTATCGGAGACGATAAATGATGTGACACCATGAATCCATACAATCTTCTGAACATAGAGGAGTCCCAAGCTCTCCACTGAGCCATGCTCTCTGATGGGTACGAAGTGGGCCGACATGTTGAGTCGGTCGAAAATCACCCAATTGGAGTCATGACCTTTGGAAGTACGTGGATTCCCAGTCCTGAAATCCATAGAAATCCTATCCCACTTCCACTCCGGGACCTCCTAGGGCAGTAATAAGCCAGCTGGTACCTGGTGCTCCACCTTCACCTGCTAGAAGGTGTGACATCGAGAAACGAACTCTGCCACAACCTTCTTCATACCCGGCCACGAGTACTGTTTGTCTATGATCTTGGTACATCTTTTCCACTCCTAGATGTACTGCTAAAGGGGATGTGTGAAACTCTCTAAGCACCTCCTCCTATAATAGAGCTGGTACCATGGTACGTCCTCTGAAAAGGATGATGTGATCTCCTCCTATAAAGAATCCATGAGGTGCATGTCCTGTGGAAATCTATGCATGCCGGGTCTCACATTCAATGTCCCCACGCTGTGCCTCTCTGACCTGATGAAGATGTGGAGGTGTGACTATGAGTGACTGAAGAAAGGCTGCCCCATCTCCATCCATGAAAGATATCTACAAAGAAGCCAACTGCTATGTCGCCTCTCTAAGAAGCTGAATGCCCGTCCTCCTACTGAGAGCATCAGCTACTACGTTCCAATTTCCTGGAGTCTAGACTATCTCAATGTAATAGTCTAGGAGGAACTTGATCCATCATCACTGTCTCAGGTTCAGGTCCTTCTATGAGAAGATTTACCTCAGACTCTGGTGGTCAGAATAGACTGTAAAGCACTCACCCATCATATAGTGCCGCCAAATCTTCAGAGCGAAGACCATTGCTGCTAATTCCAGCTCATGGGTAGCGTAGTTATGCTCATTCTACCTCAACTTCCTCGATCCATAGGTGATCACTTCCCACTCCTGCATCATGACACACTCGAGTCCGGTCCCTAATGCATCACAATAGACTACGTACCCTACTACCTCCTCTGGTAGCCTCAAGATGGGTGTGCTGGTCAATCTCTGTCTCACATCCTAGAAGCTCTATTGACATCTATCTAACCACATGAAGGGTTTACCCTTCTTTGTCAAAGCTGAATGAGGTTCTGAAACTCTGGAGAAGTCTGGCACAAATCACCGATAGTACCCAACCAGACCTAAGAAACTCCGCACCTCCGTCATGCTCCTGGGTGGCTCCCAAGCTAGCACTGCCTCGATCTTCGTAGGATCCACCGCAAATCCCGCCTCAGAGATGAATTGTCCCAATAAGTGGACCTAACTTTTCTAGAACTAACACTTCGAGAGCTTACCATAAAGCTGGTGCTCTCTGAGTGTGTCTGGTACATCCCGCAAGTGGTAGGCATGCTCCTCCTTAGTAGTCGAGTATATCAATAATTAGTCGATGAAGCCTATGACAAATCAATCGAGATAATGCTTGAAGATTCTATTCATGAGACTCATGAATACTGCTAGAGCGTTGGTTACGCTGAAAGGCATAACCCAGAAATCATAGTTCCCATAGAGACATCTGAAGGTCATCTTCTTGCACATCCTCATCTCGAACTCTGAGCTGATGATATCCTGACCTGAGGTCTATCTTTCAGAACCATCGTTCTCCCTTGAGCTTATCGAAGAGGTCTTCAATCCTCGGTAGTGGATTATTGTTCATTATGGTAACCTGGTTCAGGAAATGGTAATCCACACAAAGTCTCAAGCTCCCATCTGCCTTCTTGGCAATCAAAATCGGGGAAGCCCAGGGTGAAACACTAGGTCGGATGAATGCCTTGCCCTGCAAGTCTACCAGCTATACCTTTAGCTCTTGAAGCTCAGTGGGAGCCATCTAATATGTTGGAGTAGATATCGGAGCTGTCCCGGGAAACAATTCAATATATAAGTCTACCTCTCTGCAAAGAGGTAGTCCTGGAACGTCGTCAGTAAAAACTTCTGCATATTGATCTACCACTACAGGAAAACTCGGACTCTATACGTCAACTGATTCTAGAATGAGGCTAGCCAACTGATGAGTGATCGGATGTCCTCTCCTCTTTGTGAGTCTGTACTGTCCTGCAAAGGCTCCCTTCTCGCCAGTGAAGGTGAACCTGCTCCCATCGGTGCGAACACACCTCACCTTGCGCCTAATACAGTCAATCTGAGCATGGACCGTAGATAACCAATACATGCCCAAGATGACATCATAAGGCCTTGACGCCACTACAAGAAGATCCCAGCCGAATCTCTCGCCTCCTAGAGTAAGCTCACACTGCCAGTACAAGTGCGTAATCGTCATGTCTTCTTCTATAAGAGTCTCTATCCGTAATGATCGAGCCAATGGAGCCATCGGAATCTTTGAAATCCGAATAAGGGTAGAGGAAATAAAATAATGACTCACTCCTATGTCAATAAGAACTGCCGTAAGGTTGGATTAGACATAGATATTACCTCGAATCATCTCTAGTGCGTCGTGGTCATAGGCCTCCACTACCTGAAGCTGAGCCATTCTCTGCTCGCCAGCTCCCTGTGGTCTGCGTGGAACTCCTGGTGGTGGTGGTGGTGGTGGTAGAGCCTCAAGGCATCTCCCACAACCTACTACTCGGCCAGCTCCTCTGCCTCGTCCTCCTGCTCCCTGCGGACCGCCACGATCAAACCTCTCCCTCTGCCTGGGTGGTCCCTTAGCCGTCTACTGCTCCTCTGCACGGCGGGTCGAATTGTCACGAGCCATGTGGCCCTGCCCACCGCATGAATAGCATTGTCTTCTCCTCGAAAGGCTGGCCCTACTGCGTGCACCTCACACCTCTGGGCCAGTATCCTGAGGTCGTCCGCCTAATAGACTGGTCCACTTGGACCTCTGTGACATCCATCGACTGCCAGCTGCAGAAGACTCAGCTACATGCTGCCCTACGGTAGGTCTCGCTGCTAGTGTAGGCTTAGCAAGAAATCTCTCTACGAGAAGGGATCGCTCCAGTCCTCCTGCTTGCGTCGGAATGCTGAGGGAGATCATTGATGCCCTGATCTCATGCCTCAGTCCCTGCTCGATGTTCTGGGCCTATAAGAGTGGGTCTTGTACCATGTCCGTGGAATAGCGTGAGAGATCAGTAAATCTCACCGAGTACTGGGCTACCGTCATGATGCCATATAACAGCTTCAATAACTCCTGAATGCGCACCTCACAGAGGGTGGATGGAACGAACTCCGAGCGAAATAGGCTCTCGAAGTTCGACCAAAGGAGAGATGCCTCGCCATGCACCTGAAGCATCAGGCTACACCATCTACCATTGCCACGTGTAGGAGACTCGCTGCAAGGATCGCCATGAGGTAAGCTGCTGTCCCCACTAAACTAAAAACACATACAATAGCCTCCATCCAATCATCGGCTGCCTGAGGGTCCGTCTCCCCGTGGAACCTGGGCAGTCTCTGATACTGAAACTCATGCAGTACACTAAGGCGACATGCACTATCAGCGGTTGGGGATGGTGGCATCGGTGGCTCGGCGGGTAGAGGTACCACCGGTGTCTCCGCTGTAATAGGACCCTGCACCAAGGCCTCATCGCATGGTGCGCTGTCGTCTCACACAAAGCTCGGAACCCTAGCTGGCTACCGTCGCGGGGCCATCCAGAAAAAAAAAACCGGTGTGCCAAGGTCAATACAGTATACGTTGTGAGCCGACACAAGTAATCACAAATAAATCATTGAAAAACACAAGCAATCAATGTTTTCGTGGAATGAGTCGGAAATCAGAAGTCAGGGTCCTAGTGTATGGATACGCTGGCCACCGCACCAACACTGGACTCCATAGACTAATTACCACACTCAATACCCTTAACACTATTGATTCACAAAGAAGAACGATCAGAGTCCTGAGTTCTGTCATAGAACCGAACTCCTCTGATACCAATTTGTCACGACCCGTCCTCGAGGCCAGTTCCATGACTTCCCCAAGCCCGCCTTCCTTAGGCCAGGGGCTGGCGACTAGCACCAATGGCGTAAATCCAAATAAAAGGGGAAGGAAATGCCTTTATAAAGAAAACAAACACCACAGAGTATACAAGCTGAGTAAACACTAAGTAAACTGAGTACAAAAGTAAGTTCTATAAAGTAAATGGGCCACAATACAAATACAACTAAATGTAAAGTACAACTAAAAAAGGAAGTACAACAACAGAAGAGTAAAGCAGCGAGGTCGAGCCGTCCTCTAGAATTCCAACCTGAACGGTGGGTACAAATATCCTCCTCTGCTCCACATATCTAGTCGTCCGCTCCGAGTAAGTCTCGTCCAGTGATCCACCTCCAAGTACCCTCCAGCTCCATGAGCTCCTACCTCAATCAGTGTGGTCCATCGTCTGCATCCAACACAACATAGTGCGGGCATAACCTGTGCAGGGTTGAGTATATGCTACTCAGTAGGGACCCCGAGACCCCCGAAGGTCTCCCAGAATCCACGAAGGATAGCCAACAAAGGAAAGATATAATCGGGAAGTAACAACCAACTCCACTTAGGTATATTCCCATACATATACCTAAGTCATCATTTCCAGCTCGACTCCAGCACACGAGCCCAAGTACAACCCATTCCATATAAGAGAACATAACCCATTCCACATAGGAATTCACAACCCAATCCACACAGGATGGCACAACCAAATCCACACAGGAAAGAACAACAATCATATCAATGATATTGATTGTAAGTTAAAACTCAACTCACACATGTAAATTTCTTCATAAATGATTGAGATGAGCAGATGTAGCCACTGATTCATCTAAGCTATTGGACCCACATAAGATACAAGACCAGATAAGCTTTCGGACCCACAAAGGATACAAGACCAACTACTCTGTAGAACCCACATTGGATACAAGTACAGAGTCAAATACTGCCAGACCCACATAGGATACAAGAACAGTAGTAAAGTACTGCCAGACCCACACAGGATAAAAGAATAGTAGTCATCTCCATCGAACCCACAGAGTATGTCAGCACGGTCGTCGTCGCTACCGAACCCACGGAGGATCCCATTACAATCATCGTCATCGTCGTAGTCACAGCCAGCTCTAGGGTTCCCGCACACAGCATGCAAAATTCTGGGAGGGTCCGCTCCACGTGCCAAGGGGGGTCAATACATCAACTAACACAAAGTCCTGTGTTGATGTTTCCCAATGTTCCGTCTCGACACTAGGAACTCAACGCGACAGATGGCGCGTCAATCGGACACCCGGACTGAGAGTTATTGGCTTTTTCGTCCTAGGGGCCTGGTTAGTTTTTAAGCTAAAACCAACATGACCGTACTTCTACTGCATCTAAACCTCAAGCGAAGTAATCCAGAAGAACCATCTCACTATGTGCAATCCAACAAAGTCGATGGCACGTCAATCAGACGCCCGTGGCTGATGTTATAAGCGTTTCCGCTCAGAGGGCCCGATTGGTTTCGTTTTCGAACCAACCCGGCCGTACCCAATGTTTTCCAACACTATGAACAAAATTTATTATTGTATCATCAACAGACGACACATAAATCGGAGGTCCGTAGCCCATGTTATGGGCCTTTGAATGATGATATCATTTTTAGGGGGTTTTGTGCCCGGACCGACCCGGCCGAAGACCCCCTGGGTCGACCCGACCTGGGTCAGGGTCTAGCCCACTTGGGCATGGCCCGGCCCAGCGGCGTGGCCCGGCACAGCTGGCGCGACCCGGCACAGCGCGGGCGGCCCAGCCCAGCGCGGGTGGCCTGGCCCAGCGAAGGCGGCCCGGCCCAGTGCGAGTGGCTCGACTCGGCTGGGCGCTCGGTCCATGACCAAGCAGTGCAGATGGGGGAGGGGTGCTGCTCCTCTTGATTGAAGAAAACAGCCCCCTTTCGGGGGGCCCGCCTATGCCACCTGGCGGGGGTTACGACCCTCGAACATCTAGAATCCGATCGGCCATAATGGCCGGCCGGTTGCTATCGCGGGACCTACAGGTCCCACCCCCCTGAAGCGCCGGCGGCCGGAGGTCTATCCGCCCTCCTCTGCACCGCCACAACCTTTAGCCGAGGCCCTTGCCCGACCGGCACTGTGCCACAGCACCGCACCCCTCCGCCGCGGCCCGCCCTTGGTCGTGTCTTCCTTCGGGTTCTCCTACATGGCGCGATGGCACCATGCTCCTTTTTCGTGATTTTCCTCATTCCTTCGCTGTGCCGTTGCATCACGTCTCCTCTGCTCCAAGCCACGAAGAAAAACAACAACAAATGGGAGGAGGTTCGGCCGTGTTCATGCGGTCCGACCTCCTCCTGTTATACCGATAACAGGCTTCCAAGAACGAGTAAACTCAATGGAAAAAAGAGAAAATTTAATTAATTAAATTTGAACTTATCCCCTACCTCGAAGAAGTTGTCGAACGATGATCATCGTGGGAAAATGACGTCGCTTGGTGAAGCTCCCTATATGTTGACGGAGAACATCCGAGGAGGAAGCAGTGTCTCCCTTTAATCAATGTGGGAAGAAGATCGAATGAGGGCACATCGTCATTCTTTGGGAAAGGCGTCACATGCTGGCTGGAGAGTGGAGAAGAGACGACATGTCGATCTCTCCTTGTGGTGACGACTTTCTTCGCGAAGAAGATGGTGATCTTTAGGAAAGCACACAAGAGCTCTCTCCTCAAATATTTCACACCACAAGCCAACCAACAAAAAATAAAATAAGATTCATCCTTATTTCATTAACCCATGCCATGAATTCCAAAAAAAATTCAAAATTCAAACTCTTAATTAAGTTCATTGAATAGATTTCATCAATCAATTTAATGTGACCGTTGACATTCAATTTAAGAGGGAGAGTGGGTGAGATACAAATTAAAAAGGGGGGTTTCCAAAATTAAGAGGGGATTTAGGGGAATTTGAAAAGGTGTGACTCATGTGGGGCCCAACTCACTAATATCCTATCAAGAGGAGTTAGGATTTAGTGGGTCCCACCTCAACTTCCACACATAGGTTATAATTACATAGAATAGAAATAAAATTGTAGCACAAATTTTATTTCACTCTTCAGTTAACCCATTTATTTAACAACGCCTCTCTAGAAAACAAAACTCCAGAAAATGTCTTCCTAAGAAATTGCCAGTGCTGCGGTTTCATCAGTTCCCTCAGATTTCGATTCCGAGCACCAGTTCAAATGTTAGGAAAACCCACTCGTTCGTTCATTGAACGTACCCGATATAATCTTTGGAAATTGATTCTGGGCACACCGGGCCTCAGAATTAGGTACCGTCAGAAACTGCGTTTTCATAAAATTCCAAAGAATTTACGAAAATAATTTTCCATTAAATTTATAGGATTTTAAAAATAGGGTCCCCAAGAAGTGCACCAATAGGGCACCCATTCACGTCATTATAATGCCTATGGTAATACCCATAGTTACCAAATATTACATCCAAATATCCTCATGTTTTAATCACGTTTTATATCATGTACCATTAACATCTCCATTTTCATCATGTCAACCCAACTAAGATCTAATTTCCCCTTAGACTGTTACCTTATGTAAATTAAATACCTTAGATAAAAAATACAATGAGAAATCTCATTAACCCTTTTACATAGATCAATATCCTAACAATTTAGATCCACTAATTCCATCTCCAAGGATACCAGACATGCATGGCTAGGTTATGCCAATCAACATGATCTCTGTTGATCATGTATTCCACTAGTAATGGGACTCATGTTTAATTTATGATATCTAATTAATTTTTCATCATTGGTAAATAATATCCATAGGGTACAATCGATCATGTATTCCACTAATAGCAAGGAATATCTTATTCAGATGGATAATGGATGCTCCTCATAATATCCCCTCCCAACTCACTTAACATGGCAGTTTTGACACAAAACCATCACACCAAAACATCAGACTATGATTTTGATCAGATTACCTGATCTAATTAATTATCCACGAGAATTAATAGGTTTATAATTTATTTTAATCATTATCCTAACATTACCCAAATCATTTTTGGGATAAACATTAAATTTTCACTCATACATCATTCCCACACAAAAAATTTCTAGGTTCCATTCACTTAAAAATCCAATTTTCATGACTTTAAACAACATGGAATATTACTTCATAAGAATATTAAATTTAAAGTCATAATGGTTCTTTTCATATGATCTTAAAATTAACTTCATTTATATTGGATGCACAAACTTAAAAAACATCATTTGGTGACAGTATGACCATAAATTGGGACACACTTATCTTTTTCAAATGACCTTAAAATAAATGAAATTTTATATTAAAAGGAATGGAAATACATATTTTTATATTTCATTTATAGTTATATTTAGGTATCCCTTCTCATGGGTTAAATCATAATTATAGAACCCATAATTACTTTATTGATGATGACAAATTCTGGAGCACCCAAAATATGGATATAAATTATAGAATAACAAACCAATGAGAAAAAATATTGAGAACCACTCATGTATACGTATAAAGAACCTATGATACATTTATTTGTTCACATCGATGAGTGTTTTCAACATATCACTTTCATGATATGGTTAATAAGTGTTTTTTATAGAAATAATTTATTAAGGTTATCATAAATATATAGTATATTTACAAACTATAAAATAAAAACCTTATAGGGGTGACTCTACCTATAATGCTCTAATTATTTACTAATATTTTTAAGCATCATTAGCTCATTCTAATGACTATACATCATTGGAAAATGATTCAATTGATAATAAAACATGGGTGTGAACATAATCGAGAAAAAAATGATATAGTTAATGTGAAATAAATTACATGTGATAGAGTTAAATTAATTATTAACTCTTATATATCATAAAAACTAATGGATTCCATGTTTTTAACTGTTTCCTCAAAAATATAACATTATGTACAAATGAAATCTACCAATACATTATCAGTCACCACATTCCCTAGTTATGGTGGGAGAAATAATGGATGATCCTGACATCCTATTCCCTTATAGCTAGTGGCTCCTTAGCTTTACACCTTGAACGAAATGTATTTTGTGTCTCCTATACTCGAATAGTAATTTTAAACCACCTTGAATCTGCAATGGAAATTTTTGAATCCCATCATTCAATACTATAACCACAATGAGTCTATATATTCTATATATGTGGTTCATAAATGATTTGTGGAGATGAAGAATTGATAGATGTCCTACTAATGATATTATTGTGGGCGAAAAGTGGACCCTTTCAACAAATCAAACTTATTTGGAAGTGTCTCTTTAGTTCAAAGTAGTAATTACCAAAATTAATTTAGTATGACACATGAGGATTATCGTATTGTCCCTATGGATACCCATGATATTCCTAGTAGGGATTCAATCAATCTTAACCCTCACTGTTAGAACTTTACATCAATCCATTATAAATAAAAAAAATTAACAAATCTCACTATTACCATTCCTATCATCTCAAAAATTTCACTTAGGATGAATGAATAATTAGGACTTGGTTATCCTAGAAGAAGAAAATGATCCTACTCTTAAGGTCATGGACATCACAATCCCTAGAAGACATATACTGGCAATAAATTAGGGATGATTTGTAGTCACCATTTCAATTAATTTTATTATTTTAAAAAGGAAAAAACTAGTTTTTATCTTAGTTTGTCCATGGATAGAATGGGAATACAACAATAATGTTGGAGATCATTCCATGTTTATTTTTTATAATTTTCCACCCCATGATAATTGAATCATCGATCTTGGAGGTCCTCTCACGGGTAGCCACTAATATTACACTAGATACTAAGGGACACCATATAGATATATATTAATGGGAAACCCATGAGGACATATATAGAGTCTTCCTTATAAACTACCCCCTTACATTCATATAAAGACCATACCCAGATGCACTCTCCATGATATAACATTATCGAACAACAATGAGAGTTTTCCCGATAATAATAAATATCATGGTACACCCAAAAGTCCAATGGTCAATGAGAAATTAATTATTATCCATAGGAATTATGTAGATGCTAATGACCCTAAATATCATCCTCCTAGTGTTCAAGCCACATGAAACTAATTTTTAATTCCTCCTCATATAGGATAATGATAAATATATAATAATGGATTACCTCCTTATGTTGATCATGAAAATTGAAATAGAGGTACAAATGAGGGTATATATTATATAAGTACTCCCAATGAAATCATATATCAGCAATTTGGAGGTCTCCACATGATTGAAAATGACAAACTTATAACCATTTAGTTGTTTGATATGGTGATTGTGTATCGAGTTAATGTGTAGGTCCTCCCCACGATGAAAAAAATGTAATTGAAAACCACGAATGTCATTCATATGGTAAAAATTTCATTGTTTTGCCACATTATAAAATATATCCATTAAAAATAGAGATTTTATATTTTTTAATGAATAAAAATATTCTCTCATAGAATGAGGAATTATAAAATTTGTAGTTATAAATACTAGACAGTCTTGCATAATCAAGATGTGTTTTTCCGAACCAATGAGAAAACCAAGGAATATATATTCGTGATTTACTACCATAGATTAGGAAATTGTAATGTAATTTATGTTATTTATAATGATCCCAAAAAACCTGAAAATGGATAAAAATAAATCACAATGGTCTAGATGAATAAATAAAAACACCTAAAATATGGGGATGATTCCATCATCTTATAGAGATAATTATCTAGAGATAATATTCTAATCACATTTTATCCCATTTAAACTACCCTTAATGACACCTATACGACCATTAAAAATGGATTTATATATCATATACATATAAAATAATGGGGGATAACCATAATATTAATTAAATGAACCAATCAAAAGAGAAATATGTTAATAATCTCAAGGTGTTGCATGCACATTGAAACAATGTTAACCTTACTACCCCTTCAGATCCGTTGAATTTGAAAATTAAAAAATAGATTGGGTACATCCAATAATGTTGAATCAATTGTTTAAATGGACTCCAATAGGTGATTTTTTGTATTATTTGGTGTACACTTCAAATGGTGGGGTGAATATGGTGTTATAAAATTATATCCCCTTGAAAACTAGTAAGATTAACTTAGCTTGGTAGTATGAAATTACATTGCTTCCGGACAGGTCATAGGTTATATTTCTATATATTCTATTTGATTTTTATAATGAAATATTTTCATTTCCATAGGTCAAAATTTTAAAATTTATGGGTAAATTCTATTGATATACTCATTCATCGTTTCATAAGAAACATTAAGTAGAAAATAAAATTTCCGAATGAAACTCTAAAAAAATGCTAATGAAATATCTTGGATGAGAATAATTGTTCAGGGTGGATAAAACAAACATTTTACTTAATTCATTATATATCACAATCCCAAATGGATAATAAATATGGAGTAAAAGATATATAGGTAGTATATGGGAAGCCCCAACATGCATAATTGGTAGAGTTTTTACCTCTATAGATACCAATAAAAACACTATATATAAAAAATTGTGTTGTAATATAAGTAGAAGAATATGATCTACCCCCTAACAAATATATTTATTCATTTTTTATCTCATATAACCTAGAATTTTTGTCTTTTCCATGGTTTCAGGTGAACAAGAAGAAGTACCTTCTTCTGCTTCCCTTCTAGATTTTTTGATCTTTTCAATATTTATTATCATAGTTGATGAATGTTATAATACATTCATTAAATCTCTAAGTCCATGAATGATTTAATGATTCAACATAACACAAATAAAATGTTAGTGAGTTGAATCATTGTATATGTTTTATTCCCATCAATTTTTCTAATTGAGAAAGATCAAAAGAACAGTTTGATACATCCCTTGATTGATACTTTTAAAATGAACTTTTTTTGAGTTCTCCCATGAATAACATGAATTTTTTTTCGTCATTTATTTAATTTATTATTTTATTATCAAAAAGAAACACACATTACTAAAACACAATGTTTTAGCATCTTAAGAGATTAGTTAGGGGAATTTTCTTGTTAAAATTTATTTCTACAAAAAATCCTAGAAAATTATAAAAAAATGACATCAATTTAAATTTATTCCATTATATAATTCTCTAGGGAAATGGGAAAACATAATTCTGTGTGACCTAAAATTCATTTTATTGTGTAGAAACATCTAAATGAGTCAGAAATGGTATGATAAAAATGTTGTGAAAAAACCTGATCATTACATAAATTTATAACTAAAAGTCCATAGAGTCATAATAGTTTCAATTAAATCATAATACAAGGAAATAAGACCAAAAATGGAATACATATAACAGTGTATGAATAACAAGGCATGAGTGAATAACCATGAGTCATGGAACATATCATAGACTTGTGGAATAATATTGAAATGTGTAACAAGAAATTGAATAAAAAATCATAAGATATGACATGGTTTCCAAGAATGACCATCATAACCTAGTGGATAAATAATATCTTCATTAGTCCCACAACATAATTTATCAGCTGCTACTACTTTTGTCCCATTTAATATTGGGAATCACATATCATGTCATATAATTATATCATGAGATAAAAAATATTATGAAATGAAATAGAGGGACATATAGGCTCTTGTAATTTAATAATGATAAATGATTCATATGTGTGAAACATGCAACTGATAGTTCATCATATCAAGAAAACCCCATATAAATAAGATGTGTTACACAATATTTTTAAATGGTAGATCATAAAATGTCACAAAGAATTAGATCTGTTCATACTAAAATAAAAATACATCAAAAGAAATATATCATAATAGAATTTGTAGGATGATCATGGACATTAAACAAAGTAAATGGATAAATTTTATGTAGATATTGAAATGGAAATAAAATTATAAAAATATTTTTCATAAAACATTTTGTATATTTTTATAAAAAGATAATTTTAAAAGGAATTTTCCAATATTATTTGTGAGAAGGTGAATGTATTAATTTGTTAAAAATTATTTTAATAGATTCCCAAATAATGGATCATAGAAAATGAAAAGAATATCTATTAATACAATTTGAGTAAAATATAGACAATATAAAAAAGTGATGAAAAATAATTTTTTTAGATTTTAATTTGTTTTAATGAAAACACACATTGATGAAAAGTAAATAAAATAATTTTATATTTTGTTAAAGAGAAATATAATGAATAATTATGATAAATATGATTAGGATTTTTATAATTAGAAAATAAAACATCAATGGTATAAAATAATATGGGCATGGAAGAGAAACAACTAATAGAGTGGTTGATAATTATTCTTATAAATGATATTAATTTATGAAGGAAGAAATACATCAATGAAGAATATTTTTAAATAAAAATGTAATTTAATTAAATATAAAGTGAAATGATAATATTAAATATAAAAATGTAATAGTTTTAAAAATTCTAAAAAACATATCAAATCATGATAAATTATTAGCCATATGATATAGAAATTGGGACAATTTAAACCATTCATTTTAAATAACTATTATTTTTGAAATAAATAAGTTATAAAAAATTAGAATAGAAATTACTTATAAATACCATGAGTACATGGATTAAATTAATTTTATATAACAATAATGTGGATGTAATGAAAACAAAATTATACTAAATGCATTAAAAATTATACTATAACTGCATGAGATCAACTGAGTCGAAAAAAACATAACATTTTGGTTACACTTGAACAAAAAAAATATGGAGGATGGAACATAAAATATTTTTTAAAATCATATTAATTAAATTAAAAATATTATTATATATGTACATTGTGAAAAAAGTGACCCATAAGAGAAAATTTAATGCATCATATTGAACATTCCATGATAAATTGAAATTGATTATAAATCCCTTACCCTGAATTCCCACTTGGGAATATGTTCTCTATCCAACTATATAATAATTATTTGATTTTTATTAATTTAAATAAAAACAATATATGTATCAGTTTTAGTTTATAAAATTTATTCATAATATGATATTACTAATTTATTAATCTATTTTATTAAAATAAAATTCAATTTTTAATTGTCCCATTTTTTCTATGGAAGATTTGGTATGGAAATTCAAGTCAATGATCATATATTTAATTCCCATCTCAAAAAATTGAAATATAAAAAAGGGTTGTTTCTGATATATTTATGAATACCGATATACATTTTATGGATTCTATATTGATGATCCATGAATGTGGTTAAAATCCCAGTTTTTTGAATTTTGACTAAATATAATAGATTTATTTTATTAATGAGTACACTCAAATATACTACCATTTTAGAATGATGGAAACACATAAAAAATTATAATATCATATTACTCATATTAATCATTGATTAAACATTCAATATATAGATATTATTACATCATTCATACTAGGGGTAGAACCGACTGAGAGAAGAACATGTAATAAATAATAGATGAATACAATGATGTTATTATATTCATATAACAGAAAATTTTAAAATGACTAGTTGTTTGAAAATCATTTTAATAAATTTTAAATCATAATGTAAATTATGTGGGGGAATAATCAAGAGAATAAATTATTAGGGAGTTGATAACACTTACAATGAAGAATTGAATATTCTCTTAGAGAGAATTTGAAAAATGATAGATTTGGAACTCCTATTTGTGAAGATAGGTATCCTATAACGCCCTTGAATTCAGGTACAAACCATTAACTCATTTATTTTGAGACTATAAAATGTTATATTTATGTTTTCGGAGGATCTAAGGGGTTTTGGTATGTTTTCTAGGATTTTCTAGAGGTTAGTCACTTGTGAATGATTAAAAGAAACCATGTATCATCTCTAGAAAACCATGAAAGGGAAGATGATGTGAAGTGGTGAGGCACATAGTAAGACCATTGGTTGTCAATACCGTGAATGTTAATATGGGAAATTTTTATTTTTGAAACTGAGGGATATTCATGGTTGACACAGGGGTTGTCTAACCGTGTGTGCCAAATGTGTATTGTATGGCCTTAAGAAAGTTTCACTATACATCTGGAATTTGGAATTATAAACAGTATGACCTAACCATGTTTCATTTATTTATACCGCTTTAAAATGTGGGAAAATTCATAATTAATCCCCCATACCACCTAAAATCTCTTATTCTCTTTATAACATAACTTCCTTTTCCCTAATGACTGAGAAACATTTCATTTTTCAATAATGTTTATTATTCAGAAAATAATAGATAATTGGAGGCCCTAATTCATTAGTAATTCGTAATTCAACAACATTGTTCTTATATCTAGACTTGTTCTCTATCCAAAAATCATTATATTTAATCTCTAGTGGATAGATTCCATCTTTTTAAGGGGTATCTAGATGTTATATTCATGTATTGCTTAACATGAATGATGGGAATATATAATGTTTTTTGTGTGGTTATTCATTTTAACCAACCATTGAGAAGTAGTTTGATTATTACTTATCTATACGTGACTGAAAACCTAATGAATTATGTATAATAAAATGTTTTTATTTAAATCGTGGTCAAATTCATGTGTGATTCATGGTGGAAATTCTAATAGGTAATCAAATTAATAATACCAAGGGAAATTTTGGTGGATTTTTTTAAACAATCCTTTGGTTTATAAATTTAAAATGTTAATTTTAAAATTATTACATTTTATTGATGAATGGAAGATTTTTTTCAAATATAGATAATAAAGAATGGTTTGGGGAATGTTTTTACAAGTATTTTGGCACACATTCTAGGTGTGAGTTCATTTGCATTAGACGTGACCATGTAGAAGTGGTGAGTGATATTGGTGATCCTTGTACTAGTCACTTTGTGGTGACTTGGTAGATCAAAGTGATATATATGATGTGTATGAAATTGTCACCTATGATTTTATCATTTAATTGGAGACATGGTTATGGGTATTCTAAATGATTAAAAAAGGTTTTATAATATAAAATATATTCATAAAAATTTGATTATGGGTTTAATATAAAATTTTTAGACAAATTTGAATTTATTTATATAAAATGTTCTAACAGGTTTCCTCCTAGTGGAATGAGTTGGTAATTCATTGGGAAAATACTACTATGTTTGGAATCAACCCATACTTGGGAACTGTTATGAATTTTCCGATATGATCGATCAATAAAATTGTAAAAGAAATGTATATTAGTTCCCTAGTAGTAAATTTCGATACCATGAGAATGGAATGTGGAATTGGATCATGGAGTAGGTTGGTGGTTTTTGTTTGATGTCACCTTGGATTTTGGAATTTTGTGTTCTTTTTATTCTCTTTGATTATGATATTTGGTTTCTTATTATACTATTAATTGTAATTAGTTTATTAATGTTTTCAGATTTATTTTGTACTCAGGAATCATGTAGATGTTTTTTCATTATTTTTATGTATTTTTGACGTTTTAACTTATAAAGGTAAAACCATACCCCAAATGTTCTTGAGGCCCTTAGAATTTATTAATATCCATAAGTCTCTAGTGGATTTAAACTAAGGCCTTGTAGCACCCACATAACATATCAACACAATGTGTAGGAGAAGAATGTTACAAATAAAATTTATTCTTGGATAATCTCTCTATAATTTTCTGAAAAATGGTAACAAATTAAGTCCGTTTATTAATTATTTTGGGATATATTATTTCTCTTTTTTTAATGGAGTTGTAAATGGTATCACTCAGTCTCTTGAGATGAATTAATTAGTTTTATTGTTGTAATGTGATATGTAGAGAATAAAAGGACATAGCTAATCTTGATATGTGGACCACCCTATTCAATTCCAAAAGCAGAATCCACCCACATTTTGAAGGGGATTCAAAGATGGAAAAATAAAATTTTTGGTAGAATCAGATGAATTGAGTATTCAATTTCATTGGGACAATAGTAATACTAAAATTAAATATGGAAACATATATTATGGTTTGTGTTTCACTCCAATGGTTGGAATTAGTAGTTTAGGATAAATTTGAACAAGGCAGGACATGGGAGGATTTTGAGGATATTTTAACAAGAAACTCTATCCATGAAATTTTTAGAATGAAAGAACAATAGATTTCATTATCATGAAACAAGTGAACCTCATTTTTTTAGAACATGTGGCCAAATATATAAATTTATTCTGATTTTCTCCATGATTTTATGAAAATATTCCTATGAAGTCATGGATTTTTAGACAGAGAATAGGATAGATATTCACTCTATTGTATCGATTCATCATAAAAAAGATTATAAATAAATGGTTAATAGAGTGAGAGTGGTATAAATTTATATCTCATAAAATAAAGTTTGAAGTAGAATGTTTATTAATATTTAAATAGGTGGGAACTCTAATGTTTGGAAAAAACAGAAGTGGGACATCTACATCCAATGTGGTTGAAGACCATAAGAATCAGGCCATGAGATATGTAACCATTCCACATCAACCAGTACATAATTTTTGATGATTTAAATGTGTTTTTTAAAGAATAAATATAAATTGTATGTAAGAACATAAATCATGTCACAATTATGAAAAGATGGGAAAAATTTGTTTATATTGTTATAGTGCTCCACGGTCTGGTCCTAGAGTCACATATCATGTTTTTGAGACATCATATACTTATATAACATTATTAAAGAATAATAATTATCATTAATAGAATATTGAAAGCTGAGGGTATTCTAATATCATCATGACTCTTCAACCAGGGAAATTTCCACAAGGTTTTAAAGAGATAAGGACACTATGTAAGCAATTGAATGGATAGGGGAAGGTGGTCACTGATGATCAACCTGGTCTTTTGATGATGAGAGTTAGATTTTTTTAATTATAAAATTATGTGAAATTTTTATTATTATTGTGTACCACTCGATTATTTCATAATATGATCCCAATAACATCTATTTTCATGTAAAAATGTTAACTTCTATTTTAAAATAACAAACCACTCATGGAAAAAGAAGATGTCGAGACAATATATGTAATGTTATTACTATAATTACTAAATGGGTGGAGTTTCATTAGATTTTCTCTAGGCTTGATTCGAATAACTATGTATTGATTTTGGTTATGGATTGGTTGACATTGTTCATGACCCATATGGATTATTATTCACTATGGGTTAGTTTAACATATCCAGATGGAAACATGAATCTCTATAGAGTAGATTGTGATGTAAAATCTTGTAGAGCAGTTCTTTTCACACAAGTGTTTGGAACCATTATATACCAATTGGGAGATTCTATCATATAATATATAGATGATATTTGAGAATATATATTTTAACACTATTATTGACCAATTTCATGATGTATTTCTTAACAAATTCATGGGGTTTTCACCGAAAGGGCTGGTGGGGTTTACTCTTGATCTCCTACCAGGGTCCAGTATTATATCACTTCCATCATTTAGCATAACACAAATAGAATTAAAATATTCAAATGTTTAGTTTTAATAATTAAAAAGAAATGTTATATTCGGGAAATCATGTCTTCATGTGAAGTAGATGTTCTTCTTTTGAATATGGAAGATGAATCTTTTAAACATTGAGTGGATTATTGTAAGATTAAAAAAGATAAAATAATGAATTGGTATCCAATTACATGTATTGACAATATGCATTATCGATTTAGTGGATTCAATTGGTTTTATAATATTTAATTAAGTTTTTTTATCACCAATTTTATTTTTGAAAGTATGATACTCCAAACATAGACTTAAAAAGATGATATGGCCAATATTAATCTTTCATTATTCCTATTGGTCCTAAAAATTCTCTCCCATATTTTTGAAATTGATAAATTTAATATTTAAAAGGTATCTAAAATCCATTTTGGTGGCTTTTGTTAATGATATACTGGTGTATTCTAGGACAAAAGTGGATCGTGTACAACAATTTTCTAGACGGTTGGGTATCATTTTATGGAATCATATTTATTCCAAGTAATAAAGGTGTCATTTTACGATATAGTAGGTATGTTTCCTAATCTATTTCATTTATGAAAAAGGTGTTCCTATAGATACTAATATTATAGTGGTTGTTATCTCATTGAAACCTCAGTATAATGAGTTAGATATTATTAGTTTCATTATCATAAATGGATACTACTTACGATTTGTATGTCATTTTTCACATTTGGAATCAATGGTGATATCTTTGAAGAGGCAGAAAATTAATTTATAATGGAATAAGGAATATCATAAATCCATTCAGGAATATATACTTCGTCCAATATAATAATCTATCTCTACATTGCTATAGTCAATACATGGATATATTGACTTTTGTGAGGTATCTAGATCTTGGTTGGGATGTGTTCTCACGATGAGTGGTCATGTTTTTATTATGGTTTCATGAGATGAACTACCCAACACAAGAATTTTATTTGGATTATATGGTAAATGATTTTAGTACTAGGATCTTTTATATATTTCATAATAAATTCAATAATTTTATAGATCATAATAGTTTGAAATTTTTTTTCTCACAAAGTGATATGAAATAAAGGTAGCACAGAAAGATGATGTATCTAAATACTTTTTCTTGGAATTGATCTATAAACCAGGAAAATGGAAATTTTTGGTGGATGCATTGAAAAAAAATTATATGATTAGTTTGGTTAAGATGTTTTAGACTTGTGTGAATTTATGTTTGTAATTGAAAATATGCATATAGATTTCTTAGACCAAGGTGATGTGGTTGCTCTATTAATGTTTCTATTATTCATGATTTAGTTGTTTAGGTTATAATGTCCTGGAGGTATGATCATGAATGTGTAAACTTCAATTATAAACTCCATGATGTGGAAACCATTTAATTTTTCATGTTGGATCGTAGTTCAGTGTTGCGATTTAGAAATCAAATGGTTCTAGATTGTAATGCCCCGACCCCAGTTACCCAGAGTCGGTGCCTTATTACATAACATTAGCATGATCACAAGAAAGATCAAATCTAGAAAGACCGATTGGTTTAGTAGCCTTGGAAACACTAGATATATTCATAAGTTTTACATTACATCATAAAATTAAAAACTACTACAACAACATAATGTTTCCGCAATCCACACTATTAACCCCTCATAAAATCCCTGCAGGTCATTCATAACTTACCTCTTCACATCCTGGGAAAAATAAAACATAGAAAAGGGGTGAGCTCAAATGCCCAGTAAGGATAACAATATAGCGGAAACTTTCATAAATAAGAATAAACATTTAAGGCAATGTATAACTAAAACAAAAGCCTTTTAAATATGAACTTTCAACATGGTATGGCATAAATAAAATGAAATAATGCCATTTACTTATTCACATGGTTATTCTACTAATCGAATAATCACATGAAAAATCAATAACCACTTTCATAAGGATGGAATGCATAATGCCAGACTATCATAACCACATAGCCAAGGCCTCGTGCCAAGACTACAAATATGATTTTGTCAAGGCCTTGTGCCAAGACACTAGTTTGTCTTATGAGACCTACCGATGAAATTGTTTTAGAAGATACTTACGTTTAAAATTGCTGAAATATACTCCAGTGTTTTTTTGAAAACTTTATGCAAGCTTTTGAAAACAAAATAAATAATTCTGAGACTACTTGACTAATTACAGGCCATGATGGGTCCATGCCCAATCCCTTCCTGTCTACCACACTCGAGAGTCGGGTTTTCTGAAAACATTTTTAAGCTTACGTTAAATACATATACATTTGCACTGGATTTTCATATATTTGAGAGAAATATCTATTTTTTTTAAATCATTTAAAAGTCACATAATTATAAAATAAAACATTTACTTTGAAAATATTATTATAAGCTTGTAAGGAAAACTTTGAAGATTTTATAACGGCAGAAAATAACCGCACTCGCCGTATAAGTTAAAAAAAACATTCTTACCTTAATTCTGTCGAAAAGGTTAAAAAGGACCTTGTTTTGAAAACGACGGAAAGATTCCTTTATAAACCTCTTATAAAAAGTCAAACAAGGGTATAAATGACTTTAACCCATATTCTTGTAAATAATAAATATGTTTTGAAATACATTTCGAAGAAACATGGATGTGGATGATAAAGAAATCCCAGTAGATTATTACGTATAAACAACCTCGGATAATGAAGAGATTGTGAAATAACCCTTACCTTGTACTTTTCCTTGGTTGGGGTAGGTTAACCTCCTGTATAATGGTGAAATAGTTGTTATTAAATTATACAAGAATCATATATAATAATATGATATCATATATGATCTTTTAACATTGATTTGTTAATAATATCTTAGAATTATCGTCGTTTCGGGAGTTAACTTACTCATTTTCTTTTATATGTTTTGTTACATAAGCCATGGTTGTTGTATCTTATTCATATCCAGAATGATATCTAGTCCTTAAACATCATTTTTAAATCACCAAATGATAATTATACTTGAATGGATACGATGGAGAATGAATCTCATCGCGTTCGTGGAGACGGTAGTCCGTACGTACGCACGAGCGACAATATCATTCTTTTGATATTAAAATAATATATAAATGGATGGTATATCATATATACAGAATCATTAACATGTTATATTTATTATTTACATTAGTTACACATCATTATTATACCCATCCAAATAATATTATATTGAATAACAATTACACCACGACGTGGAGACGGTAGTCCGTACGTACGCACGTATGGTGACATGTTATTCAAAGGGTGGATAGAATACTGAATATGGTTGTACCATATTTATAATAACATCACAGTATATGTGAGATACTGGAGTTATTATTTTAGAATGGTAAGAACAAAGGAAGAAGAAGTGGAAGAAGAAATGAACTTGGAGAAGGGTGGTGAAATCATTACCTCTTCTTCGGGTTCTTCCTTTTGATTTGATCAAAAGGGCTCCTTAGGTTGGATTTCTGATCAAACTAAGGCCTCTAGGTTGTAGTGAGGGATTTTGGGAGAGTATTTGGGCAGAGTTTGGCCGAACCAAAAGGCTTTGAAGGTGTGAAGAAATGAGAAGGAGGAGTGCCCTTTTATAAGAGGGGTGAGGGGCACCTTTGGAAAAGCTAGAAATATTAATTTATAATAAATTCATATTCGGTTTCTAATGGCTCCAAAGCATATTATTCAAAGGTTAAGGTTGGGATAGGTTGAAAACCACTCAACCAATAGAATTTAGACAGGTTTGGGTACTTATATTAACCTTATCTTTAAGTATTAACTCTAAGTTAATTAGTTTCACTTTTACAATGTATCTTTGTATTTTTATATAATATGGTTAATAAACTTACTATATACATCCAAGAGACCCCCAAGTGGTACATTAATGATGTACCTATCATGATATAAGTCTCTTGGCCGACCCTTAGATTTTTAGGAATTTAATATCAATTAAGAATATAATATTTGTTTTAAGAACTCTTTTATGTCAATTTTGACACTATTCAATAGTTGATTTTTGTGAAACTCATAACAGATTGATTACTTCGAACAAAGTCAATTAAATCAATCCTAATATATCATATTATCCTAGAAAATTAGTTTAATTCATTAAAAGTTTCATATTATATTTATTTGGGTATTTATAATATCAATTATTTTAATTTTTCACTATTATAGTAATTACTGTATCATCATTGTGGCATAAATAAATAAATTATTTAATGTCTAAAAATTATAAATAAAATATCATTATGTAGGAAATCGTTTTAGATTTCTAATGAATATTTATAATCTAAAATCCAACATATATAACCCTATGTAACAATTGTTTTTCTAAAAGATATATGCTTGTGTCATTTTTGTATTCATTTTAACTTAATTAAAATAAAGTGTCATTATCACTTACAAGTGGATCCATGGGGTACCAAAATTGACACAAAGATGCCCATGGTCGACCATGTATCATCCAATAGGGTTAAGACACGTTTTAGGGTAATTTAGTATAATTATAATATTATTTTTTAACCCTTATTTACCGGATTTACCCTTAACCATGGTAAATAAAATATTTACCGCAGTAATTATTCAAAATGTCTAAAAATAACTGTTACCTATTTACACAATTTGAACATCCTGATTCCAAATATGGAATCCATTTTCCTAAATTCAAAACACAGAAGTGGCAGAAATTAATTTAAAATTAATTCCCGCAGTCAAAACAAAAAGCGTGTTTTTAAGAGATAGTAACTATTAAAAGATTGACACTTGTTTATGTTCGGTTTAATTGTAAAATTATGTCCAATGACCAACATTATATTAAATAATAAAAATATATTCTAAATATACTTTAAAACCACTAAAATTCATAATTTATCACTATTAATTATTTTGATTAAAAAAGTTGTTTTTAATTAAAATTTAGTAATTTTCACTATTCATCAAAATATGAAAGTTATCCGAAAAGTACCAAAATTTCACCTGAGGCTAAATTTGACATTCCGAATCCAAAAATGAAGTCCATTTTAAAATATAAAATATATATAACTTCAAAAAGTAGGTATTACTATTCATAACAGCTAGTTTGATTGGTTACGGTGTGTTAGAACTCGAAGTTGCGTACAACACACACTACTGTTTTATTCAAAGGAAAGCGTACCGTGGAAGCTTGGGATGTTTCATTTTAAATTTTTTGATGTCTCCATTTAGTCAAAAAGTTTAAAATATTGTATTTAAAAAGGTTTCACTATCAAAAGTTGATAAAAGTGCAATACTGAAAATGAATCTGTTCTTGCATTATGACTAAGAAACTCATAATATGGATTCTAAAATTATAAGGATTATATAAAGTTTAAAATTTAGTTAATACTATTCATGACCTCTTTTAATGGCTTTTTTTTGGTAAGTCATGGTGCAATTGAACTCAGTGTTGCGTGTAGTGCAAGTTATTGAATTATTTTGAAGAAATAACACACTATGAAATCTTGGGGTGTTACATTCTCCCCTCCTTCAATAAATTGCGTCCTCGCAATTTGTAATTGTTCTTCGAAAATAAAAGGTTGAAAATAGATAATATATTTGTGGGAAAACCCACATCGGAAATTGGGTTACTGAAATTTAGTCTTAATATGAGGAAAAGAGAAATGAAAGGGTCACCACCAAATTATGATCTTGATTAGGAGAACATTGGTGGCAATTAGAGACATATAATCGGAGGAAAAACGTAAATATTTATAGGTAGTGATTGAGGTCATCAATCACAAACAAGTGTATAATTGAGGTCCTTAAACTCATCAATCTATGATGATTTGAAGTACCATCGGTTCAACAAAATATAGGGTATTGGGATAACACATTTTTGACGTTTCAAAATATCTTAGTTGAAATCCCACATCGAAAAATGAATTAACGAGGCCTCTATTTAATATAAAGAGTCAAAAGTATGAAGATTACCGGAAATAACACATACTAGGGTTCCATGTAGAAAAATATGGATATGGAAGAAAAATCTAACCATCAATTATCTGATGGAGAGTGGTAGAGAACATGGCTATGAAAAGGCCAACAATCCCAAAGCCATAAATTAGTGATGATTTAAGGTACCATCTAAGAAAACATCTTTGTTCTATGTTGCTTTTCATAATATTGAGGAATTTATTTATGAGATTGGCTAAGATCATAAGGAGATATACTTACTTTATAATTAGAGTTTTATCCATTAATTAATTTCTACCAAAAACTCATTTTTCACTCTAAAAGATAATAGAATGTAAAAAAAATTCTATTTACACTATTCGTATAGGGTTCCAAAATAAACGAATTTATAATTCATCTACAATATCTTTTAATAAAAACTACATTATTTAATCCAGGACATCTCGTGGGCCAGTGGTAGGTGATACACCCTTGTCACCCTTCGGTTGTGGGTTCAAGTCTCGCAGCCTTGCCGGACGCGACGGGTTGCCACCCGACCTCCGGGTTGTCCTTTTATGGCAATCCAAAATAATCCAAACTAGAACTATCCAAAATACTTCTGTCCAAACTCACAGTCCAATATTTATAAGGAAGGTAAACATAATATAGATCCTTTTTACCCCGTAATAGCATATGAATACCTTCATCATGTATTACCATATTCCTTATTGATTCCATTCATGCTCCCTTATTCCATATAGAATGCTGGATATACTTCATTAATCCAAAAATGTTTTAAACCCCAACAATGATGGAATATACAAATCATTAATCAGTTCCAGGGTAGTCAAGAATATCCAATATAATTTATCCAAAACAATCACATATTATTCCAAAATCACTACCTCAGTATCAGAACTACATTATGATTTATCATTCTCTCAACCATATATTTTCCAAAAATTTATCCTGCTATTGAGTCACTTTTCTTTGTTCCACAAAATCTCAAGTCCTTAATGAAATAGTACTGCAATACAATCCTTATATACTCCATAATTATTATAACAAGTACATTGTTGATACAACACTCAATTGACATAATCAACATAAGAACTCTAATCATTCCTCTTCATCTGTGTTAGTATCATAACTTGATTATTATCCAATAGCATCATTTGCGTCATAGTCTGATGACTAGGACATAGGTTCGCGTGGTGTCCAAACTCCTTGAAAATGAAGCATTGTACTTTTGAAACCATTTTCTTACCCTTGCAGTCACGTACATTGTGCCCTTTTCCTCCACACTTATAACAAACTCCCATTCCTTTCAGGCAAGTTCCAGGGTGTTTCTTTCCACAGTTACCACATATGGGAAAATTCTTCTTTTCCCTCTTCCCTTTATCCATCTTTCTCTCTTCTATCCTTTTCTTCTCTTGCTTCCCTTCAAAGCCATAGGACTCAGTAAACTCTTTACTTATCTTATCAATACATGATATTATTTCTTCATATGATGATAATACATGGGAGACTATTTCTCTTATAAATTCTAGCTTAAGACCATGAAAGATATGATCCTTCCTTCTCTTTGGATCATGTGCATTTCTGGAGTTCTCATTCCTTCTACTGGGCGCCATTTCTAAACAATGGCATAAACTATATCAGTTTATGAAACAAAATACATAATCCCATACTTATAAAACACTTAACATAAATTGAACTATTTATGGATATAATCCATAATAATAAAAATGTTTTCTTCGAGGAAGTATATACTCATAAACCCTTCATAATGATTTGTAAAGAAAATGAGATTTATCCTAAGCATATCCCCCGGGAGTGTCGTAACCAAGAGTGCAGCAAGGCCTGTTGTCGTGCACCAGTTCCTGTTCGAGTCTAGCTCAAAGCGGTGTTTTCGGGTTTTAACCCTAGCTACATCTGTGCCAGAGCCGCCTCTACCTTCTCGTATCCAGACAGGGATGTATTTCTCGGAAAAATCACAAAATCTCTACAATACCAAAATTCTAGGAAGTTCTTCTATACTAATCCTCAAATTTCATCTTAGGTCTACGTGCTCTAATCAGAGTTTATCTAAATCTAGCTTCCAAGGTTTGTACTAAACTTCCTTTGATACCAACTGTAACGCCCCGACCCCAGTTACCCAGAGTCGGTGCATTATTACATAACATTGGCATGATCACAAGAAAGATCAAATCTCGAAAGACCGATTGGTTTAGTAGCCTTGGAAACACTAGATATATTTATAAGTTTTACATTACATCATAAAATGAAAAACTACTACAACAACATAATGTTTCCACAATCCACACTATTAACCCCTCATAAAATCCCTGCACGTCATTCATAACTTACTTCTTCACATCCTGGGAAAAATAAAACATAGAAAAGGGGTGAGCTCAAATGCCCAGTAAGGATAACAATATAGCGGAAACTTTCATAAATAAGAATAAACATTTAAGGCAATGTATAACTAAAACAAAAGCCTTTTAAATATGAACTTTCAACATGGTATGGCATAAATAAAATGAAATAATGCCATTTACTTATTCACATGGTTATTTTACTAATCGAATAATCACATGAAAAATCAATAACCACTTTCATAATGATGGAATGCATATTGCCAGACTATCATAACCACATAGCCAAGGCCTCGTTCCAAGACTACAAATAAGATTTTGTCAAGGCCTTGTGCCAAGACACTAGTTTGTCTCATGAGACCTACCGATAAAATTGTTTTAGAAGATACTTACGTTTAAAATTGCTGAAATATACTCCAGTGTTTTTTTGAAAACATTATGCAAGCTTTTGAAAACAAAATAAATAATTCTGAGACTACTTGACTAATTACAGGCCATGATGGGTCCATGCCCAATCCCTTCCTGTCTACCACACTCGAGAGTCGGGTTTTCTGAAAACATTTTTAAGCTTGCGTTAAATACATATACATTTGCACTGGATTTTCATATATTTGAGAGAAATATCTATTTTTTTTTGAAATCATTTAAAAGTCACATAATTATAAAATAAAACATTTACTTTGAAAATATTCTTATAAGCTTGTAAGGAAAACTTTGAAGATTTTATAACGGCATAAAATAACCGCACTCGCCGTATAAGTTAAAAAAAACATTCTTACCTTAATTCTGTCGAAAAGGTTAAAAAGGACCTTGTTTTGAAAACGACGGAAAGATTCCTTTATAAACCTCTTATAAAAAGTCAAACAAGGGTATAAATGACTTTAACCCATATTCTTGTAAATAATAAATATGTTTTGAAATACATTTCGAAGAAACATGGATGTGGATGATAAAGAAATCCCAGTAGATTATTACGTATAAACAACCTTTGATAATGAAGAGATTGTGAAATAACCATTACCTTGTACTTTTCCTTGGTTGGGGTAGGTTAACCTCCTGTATAATGGTGAAATAGTTGTTATTAAATTATACAAGAATCATATATAATAATATGATATCATATATGATCTTTTAACATTGATTTGTTAATAATATCTTAGAATTATCGTCATTTCGGGAGTTAACTTACTCATTTTCTTTTATATGTTTTGTTACATAAGCCATGGTTGTTGTATATTATTCATATCCAGAATGATATCTAGTCCTTAAACATCATTTTTAAATCATCAAATGATAATTATACTTGAATGGATACGATGGAGAATGAATCTCATCGCGTTCGTGGAGACGGTAGTCCGTACGTACGTACGAGCGACACTATCATTCTTTTGATATTAAAATAATATATAAATGGATGGTATATCATATATACAGAATCATTAACATGTTATATTTATTATTTATATGAGTTACACACCATTATTATACCCATCCAAATAATATTATATTGAATAACAATTACACCACGACGTGGAGACGGTAGTCCGTACGTACGCACGTATGGTGACATGTTATTCAAAGGGTGGATAGAATACTGAATATGGTTGTACCATATTTATAATAACATCACAGTATATGTGAGATACTGGAGTTATTATTTTAGAATGGTAAGAACAAAGGAAGAAGAAGTGTAAGAAGAAATGAACTTGGAGAAGGGTGGTGAAATCATTACCTCTTCTTCGGGTTCTTCCTTTTGATTTGATCAAAAGGGCTCCTTAGGTTGGCTTTCTGATCAAACTATGGCCTCTAGGATGTAGTGAGGGATTTTGGGAGAGTATTTGGGCAGAGTTTGGCCGAACCAAAAGGCTTTTAAGGTGTGAAGAAATGAGAAGGAGGAGTGCCCTTTTATAAGAGGGGTGAGGGTCACCTTTGGAAAAGCTAGAAATATTAATTTATAATAAATTCATATTCGGTTTCTAATGGCTCCAAAGCCTATTATTCAAAGGTTAAGGTTGGGATAGGTTGAAAACCACTCAACCAATAGAATTTAGACAGGTTTGGGTACTTATATTAACCTTATCTTTAAGTATTAACTCTAAGTTAATTAGTTTCACTTTTACAATGTCTCTTTGTATTTTTATATAATATGGTTAATAAACTTACTATATACATCCAAGAGACCCCCAAGTGGTACATTAATGATGGACCTATCATGATATAAGTCTCTTGTCCGAACCTTAGATTTTTAGGAATTTAATATCAATTAACAATATAATATTTGTTTTAAGAACTCTTTTATGTCAATTTTGACACTATTCAATAGTTCATTTTTGTGAAACTCATAACAGATTGATTACTTCGAACAAAGTCAATTAAATCAATACTAATATATCATATTATCCTAGAAAATTAGTTTATTTCATTAAAAGTTTCATATTATGTTTATTTTGGTATTTATAATATCAATTATTTTAATTTTTCACTATTATAGTAATTACTGCATCATCATTGTGGCATAAATAAAATAAATTATTTAATGTCTAAAAATTATAAATAAAATATCATTATGTAGGAATCCTTTTTAGCTTTCTAATGAATATTTATAATCTAAACTCCAACATATATAACACTATGTAACAATTGTTTTTCTAAAAGATATATGCTTGTGTCATTTTTGTATTCATTTTATCTTAAATAAAATAAAGTGTCATTATCACTTACAAGTGGATCCATGGGGTCCCAAAATTGACACAAAGATGCCCATGGTCGACCATGTATCAACCAATAGGGTTAAGACACGTTTTAGTGTAATTTAGTATTATTATAATATTATTTTTTAACCCTTATTTACCGGATTTACCCTTAACCATGGTAAATAAAATATTTACCGCAGTAATTATTCAAAATGTCTAAAAATAAAAGTTACCTATTTACACAATTTGAACATCCTGATTCCAAATATGGAATCCATTTTCCTAAATTCAAAACACAGAAGTGGCAGAAATTAATTTAAAATTAATTCCCGATGTCAAAACAAAAAGCGTGTTTTTAAGAGATAATAACTATCAAAAGATTGACACTTGTTTATGTTCGGTTTAATTGTAAAATTATGTCCAATGACCAACATTATATTAAATAGTAAAAATATATTCTAAATATACTTTAAAACCACTCAAATTCATAATTTATCACTATTAATTATTTTGATTAAAAAAGTTGTTTTTAATTAAAATTTAGTAATTTTCACTATTCATCAAAATATGAAAGTTATCCGAAAAGTACCAAAATTTCACCTTAGGCTAAATTTGATATTCCGAATCCAAAAATTAAGTCCATTTTAAAATATAAAATATATATAACTTCAAAAGGTAGGTATTACTATTCATAACAGCTAGTTTGATTGGTTACGGTGTGTTAGAACTCGAAGTTGCGTGCAACACACGCTACTGTTTTATTCAAAGGAAAGCGTACCGTGGAAGCTTGGGATGTTTCATTTTAAATTTTTTGATGTCTCCATTTAGTCAAAAAGTTTAAAATATTGTATTTAAAAAGGTGTCACTATCAAAAGTAGATAAAAGTGCAATACTGAAAATGAATCTGTTCTTGCATTATGACTAAGAAACTCATAATATGGATTCTAAAATTATAAGGATTATATAAAGTTTAAAATTTAGTTAATACTATTCATGGCCTCTTTTAATGGATTTTTTTTGGTAAGTCATGGTGCAATTGAACTCAGTGTTGCGTGTAGTGCAAGTTATTGAATTATTTTGAAGAAATAACACACTATGAAATCTTGGGGTGTTACATTCTCCCCTCCTTCAATAAATTGCGTCCTCGCAATTTGAAATTGTTCTTCGAAAATAAAAGGTTGAAAATAGATAATATATTTGTGGGAAAACCCACATCGGAAATTGGGTTACTAAAATTTAGTCTTAATATGAGGAAAAGAGAAATGAAAGGGTCACCACCAAATTATGATCTTGATTAGGAGAACATTGGTGGCAATTAGAGACATATAATCGGAGGAAAAACGTAAATATTTATAGGTAGTGATTGAGGTCATCAATCAAAAACAAGTGTATAATTGAGATCCTTAAACTCATCAATCTATGATGATTTGAAGTACCATCGGTTCAACAAAATATAGGGTATTGGGATAACACATTTTTGACGTTTCAAAATATCTTAGTTGAAATCCCACATCGAAAAATGAATTAACGAGGCCTCTATTTAAAATAAAGAGTCAAAAGTATGAAGATTACCGGAAATAACACATACTAGGGTTCCATGTAGGAAAATATGGATATGGAAGAAAAATCTAACCATCAATTATCTGATGGAGAGTGGTAGAGAACATGGCTATGAAAAGGCCAACAATCCCAAAGCCATAAATTAGTGATGATTTAAGGTACCATCTAGGAAAACATTTTTTGTTCTAAGTTGCTTTTCTTAATAATGAGGAATTTATTTATGAGATTGGCTAAGATCATAAGGAGATATACTTACTTTATAATTAGAGTTTTATCCATTAATAAATTTCTACCACAAACTCATCTTTCACTCTAAAAGATAATAGAATGTAAAAAAAAATTCTATTTACACTATTCGTATAGGGTTCCAAAATAAACGAATTTATAATTCATCTACAATATCTTTTAATAAAAACTACATTATTTAATCCAGGACATCTCGTGGGCCAGTGGTAGGTGATACACCCTTGTCACCCTTCAGTTGTGGGTTCAAGTCTCGCAGCCTTGCCGGACGCGACGGGTTGCCACCCGACCTCCAGGTTGTCCTTTTATGGCAATCCAAAATAATCCAAACTAGAACTATCCAAAATACTTCTGTCCAAACTCACAGTCCAACATTTATAAGGAAGGTAAACATAATATAGATCCTTTTTACCCTGTAATAGCATATGAATACCTTCATCATGTATTACCATATTCCTTATTGATTCCATTCATGCTCCCTTATTCCATATAGAATGCTGGATATACTTCATTAATACAAAAATGTTTTAAACCCCAACAATGATGGAATATACAAATCATTAATCAGTTCCAGGGTAGTCAAGAATATCCAATATAATTTATCCAAAACAATCACATATTATTCCAAAATCACTACCTCAGTATCAGAACTACATTATGATTTATCATTCTCTCAACCATATATTTTCCAAAAATTTATCCTCCTATTGAGTCACTTTTCTTTGTTCCACACAATCTCAATTCCTTAATGAAATAGTACTTCAGTACAATCCTTATATACTCCATAATTATTATAACAAGTACATTGTTGATACAACACTCAATTGACATAATCAACATAAGAACTCTAATCATTCCTCTTCATCTGTGGTAGTATCATAACTTGATTATTATCCAATAGCATCATTTGCGTCATAGTCTGATGACTGGGACATAGGTTCGCGTGGTGTCCTAACTCCTTGAAAATGAAGCATTGTACTTTTGAAACCATTTTCTTACCCTTGCAGTCACGTACTTTGTGCCCTTTTCCTCCACACTTATAACAAACTCCCATTCCTTTCAGGCAAGTTCCAGGGTGTTTCTTTCCACAGTTACCACATATGGGAAAATTCTTCTTTTCCCTCTTCCCTTTATCCATCTTTCTCTCTTCTATCCTTTTCTTCTCTTGCTTCCCTTCAAAGCCATTGGACTCAGTAAACTCTTTACTTATCTTATCAATACATGATATTATTTCTTCATATGATGATAATACATGGGAGACTATTTCTCTTATAAATTCTAGCTTAAGACCATGAAAGATATGATCCTTCCTTCTCTTTGGATCATGTGCATTTCTGGAGTTCTCATTCCTTCTACTGGGCGCCATTTCTAAACAATGGCATAAACTATATCAGTTTATGAATCAAAATACATAATCCCATACTTATAAAACACTTAACATAAATTGAACTATTTATGGATATAATCCATAATCATAAAAATGTTTTCTTTGAGAAAGTATATACTCATAAACCCTTCATAATGATTTTTAAAGAAAATGAGATTTATCCTAAGCATATACCCCGGGAGTGTCGTAACCAAGAGTGCAGCAAGGCCCGTTGTCGTGCACCAGTTCCCGTTCGAGTCTAGCTCAAAGCGGTGTTTTCGGGTTTTACCCCTAGCTACATCTGTGCCAGAGCCGCCTCTACCTGCTCGTATCAAGACAGGGATGTATTGCTAGGAAAACTCACAAAATCTCTATAATACCAAAATTCTAGTAAGTTCTTCTATACTAATCCTCAATGTTCATCTTAGGTCTACGTGCTCTAATCAGAGTTTATCTAAATCTAGCTTCCAAGGTTTGTACTAAACTTCCTTTGATACCAACTGTAACGCCCCGACCCCAGTTACCCAGAGTCGGTGCATTATTACATAACATTGGTATGATCACAAGAAAGATCAAATCTCGAAAGACCGATTGGTTTAGTAGCCTTGGAAACACTAGATATATTCATAAGTTTTACATTACATCATAAAATGAAAAACTACTACAACAACATAATGTTTCCACAATCCACACTATTAACCCCTCATAAAATCCCTGCAGGTCATTCATAACTTACTTCTTCACATCCTGGGAAAAATAAAACATAGAAAAGGGGTGAGCTCAAATGCCCAGTAAAGATAACAATATAGCGGAAACTTTCATAAATAAGAATAAACATTTAAGGCAATGTATAACTAAAACAAAAGCCTTTTAAATATGAACTTTCAACATGGTATGGCATAAATAAAATGAAATAATGCCATTTACTTATTCACATGGTTATTCTACTAATCGAATAATCACATGAAAAATCAATAACCACTTTCATAATGATGGAATGCATAATTCCAGACTATCATAACCACATATCCAAGGCCTCGTGCCAAGACTACAAATAAGATTTTGTCCAGGCCTTGTGCCAAGACACTAGTTTGTCTCATGAGACCTACCGATGAAATTGTTTTAGAAGATACTTACGTTTAAAATTGCTGAAATATACTCCAGTGTTTTTTTAAAACTTTATGCAATCTTTTGAAAACAAAATAAATAATTCTGAGACTACTTGACTAATTACAGGCCATGATGGGTCCACTCCCAATCCCTTCCTGTCTACCACACTCGAGAGTCGGGTTTTCTGAAAACATTTTTAAGCTTGCGTTAAATACATATACATTTGCACTGGATTTTCATATATTTGAGAGAAATATCTATTTTTTTTTGAAATCATTTAAAAGTCACATAATTATAAAATAAAACATTTACTTTGAAAATATTCTTATAAGCTTGTAAGGAAAACTTTGAAGATTTTATAATGGCAGAAAATAACCGCACTCGCCGTATAAGTTAAAAAAAACATTCTTACCTTAATTCTGTCGAAAAGGTTAAAAAGGACCTTGTTTTGAAAACGACGGAAAGATTACTTTATAAACCTCTTATAAAAAGTCAAACAAGGGTATAAATGAATTTAACCCATATTCTTGTAAATAATAAATATGTTTTGAAATACATTTCGAAGAAACATGGATGTGGATGATAAAGAAATCCCAGTAGATTATTACGTATAAACAACCTCGGATAATGAAGAGATTGTGAAATAACCCTAACCTTGTACTTTTCCTTGGTTGGGGTAGGTTAACCTCCTGTATAATGGTGAAATAGTTGTTATTAAATTATACAAGAATCATATATAATAATATGATATCATATATGATCTTTTAACATTGATTTGTTAATAATATCTTAGAATTATCGTCGTTTCGGGAGTTAACTTACTCATTTTCTTTTATATGTTTTGTTACATAAGCCATGGTTTTTGTATCTTATTCATATCCAGAATGATATCTAGTCCTTAAACATCATTTTTAAATCATCAAATGATAATTATACTTGAATGGATACGATGGAGAATGAATCTCATCGCGTTCGTGGAGACGGTAGTCCGTACGTACGCACGAGCGACAATATCATTATTTTGATATTAAAATAATTTATAAATGGATGGTATATCATATATACAGAATAATTAACATGTTATATTTATTATTTACATGAGTTACACATAATTATTATACCCATCCAAATAATATTATATTGAATAACAATTACACCACGACGTGGAGACGGTAGTCCGTACGTACGCACGTATGGTGACATGTTATTCAAAGGGTGGATAGAATACTGAATATGGTTGTACCATATTTATAATAACATCAAAGTATATGTGAGATACTGGAATTATTATTTTAGAATGGTAAGAACAAAGGAAGAAGAAGTGGAAGAAGAAATGAACTTGGAGAAGGGTGGTGAAATCATTACCTCTTCTTCGGGTTCTTCCTTTTGATTTGATCAAAAGGGCTCCCTAGGTTGGCTTTCTGATCAAACTAAGGCCTCTAGGTTGTAGTGAGGGATTTTGGGAGAGTATTTGGGCAGTGTTTGGCCGAACCAAAAGGCTTTGAAGGTGTGAAGAAATGAGAAGGAGGAGTGCCCTTTTACAAGAGGGGTGAGGGGCACCTTTGGAAAATCTAGAAATATTAATTTATAATAAATTCATATTCGGTTTCTAATGGCTCCAAAGCCTATTATTCAAAGGTTAAGGTTGGGATAGGTTGAAAACCACTCAACCAATAGAATTTAGACAGGTTTGGGTACTTATATTTACCTTATCTTTAAGTATTAACTCTAAGTTAATTAGTTTCACTTTTACAATGTCTCTTTGTATTTTTATATAATATGGTTAATAAACTTACTATATACATCCAAGAGACCCCCAAGTGGTACATTAATGATGGACCTATCATGATATAAGTCTCTTGGCCGAAGCTTAGATTTTTAGGAATTTAATATCAATTACGAATATAATATTTGTTTTAAGAACTCTTTTATGTCAATTTTGACACTATTCAATAGTTTATTTTTGTGAAACTCATAACAGATTTATTACTTCGAACAAAGTCAATTAAATCAATCCTAATATATCATATTATCCTATAAAATTAGTTTAATTCATTAAAAGTTTAATATTATATTTATTTGGGTATTTTTAATATCAATTATTTTAATTTTTCACTATTATAGTAATTACTGCATCATCATTGTGGCATAAATAAAATAAATTATTTAATGTCTAAAAATTATAAATAAAATATAATTGTGTAGAAAATCTATTTATCTTTCTAATGAATATTTATAATCTAAAATCCAACATATATAACCCTATGTAACAATTGTTTTTCTAAAAGATAAATGCTTGTGTCATTTTTGTATTCATTTTAACTTAATTAAAATAAAGTGTCATTATCACTTACAAGTGGATCCATGGGGTCCCCAAATTGACAAAAAGATGCCCATGGTCGACCATATATCAACCAATAGGGTTAAGACACGTTTTAGGGTAATTTAGTATTATTATAATATTATTTTTTAACCCTTATTTACCGGATTTACCCTTAACCATGGTAAATAAAATATTTACCGCAGTAATTATTCAAAATGTCTAAAAATAAAAGTTACCTATTTACACAATTTGAACATCCTGATTCCAAATATGGAATCCATTTTCCTAAATTCAAAACACAGAAGTGGCAGAAATTAATTTAAAATTAATTCCCGCTGTCAAAACAAAAAGCGTGTTTTTAAGAGATAATAACTATCAAAAGATTGACACTTGTTTATGTTCGGTTTAATTGTAAAATTATGTCCAATGACCAAAATTATATTAAATAGTAAAAATATATTCTAAATATACTTTAAAACCACTCAAATTAATAATTTATCACTATTAATTATTTTCATTAAAAAAGTTGTTTTTAATTAAAATTTAGTAATTTTCACTATTCATCAAAATATGAAAGTTATCCAAAAAGTACCAAAATTTTACCTTAGGCTAAATTTGATATTCCGAATCCAAAAATGAAGTCCATTTTAAAATATAAAATATATATAACTTCAAAAAGTAGGTATTACTATACATAACAGCTAGTTTGATTGGTTACGGTGTGTTAGAACTCGAAGTTGCGTACAACACACGCTACTGTTTTATTCAAAGGAAAGCGTACCGTGGAAGTTTGGGATGTTTCATTTTAAATTTTTTGATGTCTCCATTTAGTCAAAAAGTTTAAAAAATTGTATTTAAAAAGGTTTCACTATCAAAAGTTGATAAAAGTGCAATACTGAAAATGAATCTGTTCTTGCATTATGACTAAGAAACTCATAATATGGATTCTAAAATTATAAGGATTATATAAAGTTTAAAATTTAGTTAATACTATTCATGACCTCCTTTAATGGCTTTTTTTGGGTAAGTCATGGTGCAATTGAACTCAGTGTTGCGTGTAGTGCAAGTTATTGAATTATTTTGAAGAAATAACACACTATGAAATCTTGGGGTGTTACATAGATTTTGTTAATAAGGAATATCTTCTTAGTTCCTACAACCATTAGGGATGGGATATTTATCTAGGAATATAAAAGATTTAAAAATAATTTAATGGATAGTTTTTTTGGGTTGGGATGAAATGATATGTTATGTAATATGCCTCAAGATGCCTTATTTTTTAGAAGGTCATGGAATAGAATCAATGACAAACAGGTATGTTGCAGTATTTTAAAATTCCCATGTGTAAATGGTTGGAGATAACCATATATGTTTTGATGATTATACCTTGAATGGTTAGGAAACACGATTCTAGATGGGTAACTATGGGTTAAAACTCAATGTTTTCTCATTCCATCCTAATTCATGAAAACAGTATGGTGGAAGAATTTTCAAAAATAGTTATTTGAGAAATTATAAAGATCCATTGTGTTCCTCTCTCAATTATATATAATAGAGACCCATGCTTGCATATCATTTTTTGAAATACTTACTGTAACCCTTGGAACATATTTGACTATTTATATAGCCTATCATCCTCAATTCAATGGATAGTTTCACTGAAAATTATGATTTTTAGAACATTTTAAGGCTTATCTAATGGGTTTTGATGGCATAGGGGAAGATAATTTTAGATTTGTGGAGTTATCAGATAATAAAAGTTATCAGGCCATGATATATATGATTATTTTTCATGGACTTTATGGGAATACTTGTCATTTTCCACTGGTTCGGTGGAAATATATGATATTCCAATAATTTTAAAAATCCATGTCGAAGAGACAACAACATAGATTATTTATTTTATCTTAATGATAATGTGGATAAATCATTGTCATCTGTAATAATATTCTAGTCATTGTCTATGACCATTTTCGTATGAGGTATGAAATCATCTATTTTTCAAAATCATTCAAAAAATTGGGAATTTTCAATTTGTTATATAGGGAAATGTATCTACATGATACATAGGTCCATTTTAGATATATCATTATGTTTGTATGTTGGAATATTGATTGTATTTTCTTCAAATGTTTGGTTCAATACACAATGTGTTTCATGTATCTAAATTGAAGAAGTTAAAAAATGATCATAACCATCTGATTCAATGGGGTCACATTTACCTTGAGATAGATTCTTTATTGATTCATGTTGTAGTTTGGATTATATAAAGTCAAGGGAGGATCTTATGTTGGAAAAGAATTTTTATAGTGTAGTTTTTATGGGATCATGGTTAGATTTAGGAAGAAACATTGGAGTGTGTGAATGAAATGTTAGGGTAGTGTCTTGAACACTTTCAAGAAAATATTCATTTTCTACATTATATGGATTTAAAGAGAAATATTAGATAGAATTCATAACCCATGATTTTAAGAACATTACCCTTCATTCATTTAGTTCGTGTATATATAATGTTTTAGTCATGTTTCAGAATTTTTTGAGGGGTTTCAGCATTATTCAGAGGCTTTCTTGGAGTTCCACTATTTTTACTTGATTAATATAACGCACAAAACATATATATGGAATAATTTAAAGGGAAAATATTATCAGTATGTCATCATACTATTAGCATATAAATTTTTCAAACCATGAAAGTGCCTAGAGAAATCCACGCTCTTGCAATAGAGGGAATGCACTATAATTTAATGGGTTTTCTATATGTAAAATCTAACAGAGAGAGTTGTGTAATTAATATAGAATCACCACACATTTGGTTTATGGTTTCATAACTGCGTGGTCCTAACAAGAAGTTTATAGTTAAACCTCATAAAATTGTGAATATAATATAAATTAGGCATCCATAACCATTATAATCTCATATTCTCCCAATAATCCTATTTCCTTTTCCTCCCAGGCATTGATATACATTTTATTTCCATCCAAAATATATTTATAATAAAATAAAAGTGGATTGTAGGTAAAAATTAATAGTATGTCATCATTTTAAATAATTAATCATAGATCTGGCCATCTTCAGTATCCTAGAATCATATATATAATCTGTGGTATATATATTCATGTTCCCTAATCAGAATCTTAAAGTTTCATCATTGGATTTATTGAAGTAAAATATATCCATGAATGGATCTTGAGTTTTAAAATATCATTCTTCATTTTCCCCAACCATTTGGAGGTAGGTGGATTCCCTCTTATCGCAACTTGATTTTGAATTTGAAGAATGAGGTTTAATTAAATATTTTGACTGAAATTGAGGTAAATAATTGATATCGCCATTGTGAAAACATTTATCAGGTATTTTGATTTTGAATAATTGTGGTGAAAAGGGATGGATTTCATAAAAAACATTTGGATTGATATTTTTCAAATTTTGATTTTAAAATTATAGCTTTTATGCATGTAAATTTTTATATAATTTATTTAAAGAAAATGTGTCATATAGTGTTTTTACCTCGATTTTGAGATACATAGAGGGCATGAAATTCATTGAATTAGACATGAACTACTGTAAGGGGAATGATCCATTGGGTAACCTAGAATTTTTCACCTTGTGATGACTTTTCGGATCAATGATATTTCACTCATGAGTATGAAACTGTCGCATTATCATGCATAGTGTGTGTGTAGATACATGGTTATGGTTATTCAAAACGAATATATAATTTTCTTTTCATGTAAATATCTCATTGAATTTTTTTATTGTTTTTATATAAATTTATAAACTCATTTAAATTATTTTGAAAAATTATTATAATAGTTTTTGTCCGAATGGTGTGAGTTTGGAGTCAGTGGGGAAATCCTACAGATTCTAAACTCACGCAAAACTTGGCCACACTTATGTGTTTCAAAATATAATCCTTCAAGACTCAAGTAAATCATATGTATCTCAGTTATTTATGGATACTTCACAATACCATGATCATTTCATGTGGATTTGGATCTTTGAGTGGATTGGGGGTTAATGGTCAATGTCACTTGAGAGTTTTTATTCTTATGGTGTTTTGTTTCTTTGTTTCTTTGTATTTTGGTTTTCTCTTGTACTTTGATATTGTTTATTTGATGTGTTTTGTTTTATGTTGTATTTCGTGCCCATGCATCAGATCGAGGTTTTTTTAGTTATTGTTTATATATATTTTATGTTTTATTTTTCAAATGTAAAATCATTCTGCAATAGTTCTTAAGTCGATTGTCATTTATTTATAGTATTTGGTGTGTTGGAGATGTCACCTAATGCCTAGAAGCTCCCCATAACTCCACAAGACAATGAGGAGGGGCGACATGTAGTAATAAAAAACATGATATGGGACTATTTGAGAGAGAATATATCCATGGAGTAATGATTAAATTGAAGGAAATGTGTTGGATAATGTTGTTAGAGGTGGGGAACTTTTTTAGGTGAGCTTGGGTGATATTTTTAGAAATAATCATTCAATAATGAATCATGATTTTAATATCCCAAGGAATAGATATCCACATTCGTATTTTAGGGATATAATATATGGTTAGGCATATCATACCCTCATACACACATTTTGAAATAATGTTTCATGGTATTTTATCCCTTTATTCCATAGTTAGTCCTAATTCCCATATTTTACTTTCACCATAGTGAATCACTTTTTTACCTCAATAACATATTTTGATGAAAAAATGATTTTTTTATTACATTAATTTAAAATGATGATTACTAACTTTAAATATATTATTTAAATTCAATTTTTATATTTTATAAAAATAATTATTTAAAAGAGCATGAAATATGAAAAAAAATTAGGGAAAAATCTATTTATTACAATTAAATGAATTTATTCTTATTCATTTTCAAATTAAAATAATTATATGAGTATTTATTTATTTATTTCTATATTTTTTAAATATATTTAATTAAAATAAAATATTTTGTTATTGATTAGTTTAATTGAATAAAAAATATTTCAAATAAAAATTGATTTTTTTTCATAAATCCCTCTTTTTTACGTTAAATAATTTTATTAATAATTCGTTAAAATTAATTAATTAATTATTAAATTTTTAAATAACAATATTAGTGATTTTTTATTGAAAATTTATTTCTCATTTATTTAAATTTATTTTATTTTCAAATTTTAGATAATTTCTTAATGCATAAAGAAATAAGTAATGTTAACAGATATATATATTTTATTAAATTGACAAGTACATGCCCAAATCATCCAAAAATTTACTTAAAAATATCTAAATACCATCATGTAATAAAATAATGTATGATAATAAATGGTGGATTATTTTGGGCTGAATTAGCTAGTAGGGATCTCATAGTGTTTCCCAAAAGCTTAAACCTCTCCCAAATACATTTTTCATAATCCCTACTTGTTTAACAATAACATTATATTTGTTTAAGGTATGTTCTATTGATTAAACCTCCTTTAAAATGTCAAAAAGATGATCCTCATATGGAATACTTCTACTATTTTATTCCATTTCCCCCCTTTTCTACATATATCTCCCTATATAGTTTCTTCAATATTAATAAGGCAATTCAACGATAATGTTACAATAGACATATTTTAAATTGATACTTCTTATAATTTTTGTCAACAAAAATTTATTTGTTTAATCATGCAATCCACAAGTATGTAATGCAACAGAATATATATCAATAATATTAATATAACCCCACTTATCATATACACAACATTCATATTACATTTCTATATACATAACCTCATGTATATATCATTGATCAAATTAATTCCTATTATTATAAAAATTTCTATTATATTTCACATTTTATCATTTTTTTATGTGTAATAAAAGCTAAAATATTTATATAAAACCACATTGATCTATATTTTATGTCCATGTAAATTTTATTTACTTTTGTTTTTTCCCTAACTTTACATTTTTTAAAAATGATTTATATAACATTATTCTAATTTATTAGTGTTTATCTCTCATTGTAATATTTTATTTAAATAAATTATTTAATGTGTTTTTTACATTTTTCATTATTTTTTAAACATGATATCTTAGCTTTAAAAGGAAATTTTATATAATATATTTTCCGTGCTTCATTCCACCCACCTAAAAATATTTTTTTTCATCAAAATTTCATTTTTATGATAAAAACAAAGGAGGTTAGTTTTTCCTCATTATAAATTGATTCTACCTGGAAGATTATCTATCATACAATTTTTACCCAGTAACATGATTAGGATGGTTTTCCTAATTTATAGCACATTATATCATTAATACAATATCTCCACTGATTTTTACTCATAAGAGTTATCATTTTCCCATTACAAATAATCTATGTTTAGTTCATGTGATGGATTTGGTGTAAGAATTACTAAAATTGATATGTGGAATACATCATGTACCTCCAATTGGCACATAGTAAGTGAAAAAGTAAGCTAAAACCCCTATATGATCAAGAATTATGATGGGAATGATGTATCTAGGGATATTTTATCCCTTCTTCCAAAATATAATTACCCTCACTGATAGAGATATTTAAATGAATAATTTTTCTTTGGAATCAATCATTAGATCTAATTGATGATTATCTTTATTTCAGTTGTATTTAATTTTAGATGTTTTGAAATGTTTCTTTATGTATTAAATATATTATATTAATTCTTTAAAAATATAAGGTTATAACAACATTCTCCCAAAAAATTATACCTTTTAGGTAGAATTTATAACACTTTTCCCATAATGGAGCCTCTCATGTATTTATTTAGATTCTAGAGTGACAACTGTTACTATTTTAGAAATCAATAATTGGATAATTTTTATCCTAACATCCATGTAAATATATATCAAAATATAATTACATATTTTTAAAGTTAGGATTGGCCATTTTATATTGAGAACATTTTTGAGGATGATAATGACTACAAAAAATATTTTTTTATCTGTTAGTTATGTAAGACTCATCAAGGATATTGATGTGAACCTTGGATATAGATCAGATATAATTTAAATTTTTTACTCCACGAGACCATACCACCACTTTTATGTAAACATGGAAGGACGATCTAGTGAGGAATCCTATAAAACTGTAATGATGTGTACTGAAATTTTAATTCAATGCATCTCTATAAAAAATATAGTTATTTCTTTTTAAAGTCGTCAGAATGGTAAAAAATATATTTTTTGATCTTCTCCCATTTCCATATAATAATAGTTAATATTTATTTCATCCCCATATATTTAATAGATTCTATATTTACATTTTGGAATTTGATGAATTAAATTACATACTATACAATCTTCCTCTTCATGTTACCCCACCAAATTAGGTTCTTATTATCATTATACATATATTTGATTCTTGTTAAAATAGATACAATGAGCTTTATTCCTCATCCAAAAGCATCTTCATTAGTTTTGGTATGCATGGGACACATATATGGGTTATCAATCTTATAAATATATCTCTAAAATGTTATAACTATTGAATACTAATGCATTAATATACAACTCTATATCATCACTCATGACATCCATGATCTTCACATATATGAATAATTTAGAAATAAATGGGGTAATGTAGTATTCTAAAAATTCTTTTATGGTATGTGTGACCATTCATTCCAAATCCATGAGTGTTGGTTATCATTCAATACTTAAAATAGATAATATAACATGAATATTCTCTTTTATATTTTCTACCCCATTTTCTTCTATTCAAGGGTACTAATCTATTGAGAAATCATAGTCAATGATTAACTCTAACTGTCTTTTTTAGAGAATGTTAAAATATTAACTTTTAAATATGTAATATAATCTTTTTAGATGGGTATATATCTCACAGTTTTCAATAATGATATAGTGAATCCAAATATTTTATGAAAATATTTCCACAGGTATCTCTAAGTCATGAGTCAAATAATGGGTCATTAATTTATTTGATTTATAGTCTATAACCATGTAATTTTGCATGATAGAACATCCCAATCAATTATTTTATGCATAAATATTCATCTAAAACCCATATCCAATATAGGATAGTTTATGTACATGTGAGGTTAACAACCTGTTATTATAATCATTGTAGTTATCATCCCATTATATAATATATTGAAACATTACATAAATCCTCCTTAATAAGGTATGTGGGTTTTATTATCATGCACCATCTCTAAAACAATATCAATAATATCCAAATAATCTAAGGGAACTATAGATAAATATAATAGTGGTTGGTCTCAATAATTCTTTGATCACCTCAGTCTGTGAACGATCCACAGATTTACCCTTTCATTTGATGACATCAACTAAGAAGGATATTGATTATAGAAAAAATTTACACTTATTGAAATTGGAATATAATTTATCATTATGTATGATATATAGTACAGTAACAATGTTCTGTTATGGTTATTTCATTCTCTAAGAATATGTGAAAACACCATAAAAAAAGAGAGCCAAATTGTTTCCTAGGTAATATCTAGACACTCTATTAGAAAATTCTATGAAGATAAGATGGGTATTTGTAATTATTAATGACTTCAATATGAATTAATAGTTTATATTACATTTAATTGACTATGTATTGGGAATATATTCTCTCTTTTAAATTAATTAATGGTACATAAATCCGTGATCAACTATCATTAAGTATTGATCTCCCTTATGTTGATCAAAAAATCAATAGGGGGTAGAGGAAAATTTTTCATCATCAAGATAATATTATTTTCATGATAGTCTAAATAAAGGAACAATTACCTATCCATATCTATATTAAATAGGAATAGTGAAACCAATGGTGGTATACTTGGGAATATAATCCCCATTTCCATATTTTATTCTAGTTCCATTAATTCTTCAATTTCCTTAATATCTATTTAGTGATGATTAATAGATAAGTTATAAAACCCTGAATTAATTTATAAAAAACTAAAAATCACATTATATGGGAATTATAGTCAATTCGTCGAAAAATTTATTAATATATCCCACATAACTAGTCCATCATTAATATTTTGTTCCTCCCTAGTCATTTGAGAATAATAATAATAATTATTGGGTATTATGATTCATAACAAATAATTATATCTCCAAAAGGGATCCATCATTATTATTTCATGGATATTTTATCATTGGATGATATGGGGTATTAAATTAGATATACCTATCCAAAATATTGATATGATATTTTTTGTTCAATCCAATCCATTCCTAGTAAAACAAGTAATTGTACTAAGGGAAGAAGAACTGGATTTACTCGATATAAATTCCCACAAAATGTATTCAAAGAAGAGTTATATATCATTGATGAAATAAAATCGAAACTATTTTTTCTCTAATAATTAAATATCTAATTATTATTTTTGTAGATAAACATTATTAGAGAATATGAATGATATTGAATTATTCATAAAACATGAATCAAATAATAAATTTATACTTCTAGAGTTGATAACAAGTGTACCTTTCACCACTTCATTCTCATGATCCAATTTAATAACAGTGATTAAATAGGGAATTAATTTTTCCCTTGGTATTGAATGTTTTTAATAAAAAACTGTAAGATCTTATTTGTATTTCCTTTTAATAAAAATTAATTGTTTAACAACTTTCTATACTAGCAACACTGAGTCTATATGAACTGGTATGTAGTAAACTATTGTTAAATATCCGTCAAATTGGATGTATGAAAACTAATATAAATATTTTTAAACATACTTATTAATGTTTTAATTAATGAATTTGTATTAATTAATTCATAATAAATATATATTCAATGTTTTGAAAATTCATTTTATACTTCAAAAATGTTTTCAAAAAAATTGGTTTTATCTATTTTTTACATTGAAACATTATAATTTATTTCAAGAATTTTTTAAAATAATGTTCATGGAACATAATATCTATTTTTTTAAATCATTATTTAGTTATTATATTATTGATATTTTTTTATTATTGTTCTTAAAATATGTATTTTTAGTGAATAGTAAAAAATAGATTTTTTGTAAAAAAATTAATATCTGTTCCTCAAAATGACATATTATGTTATAAATTTGATCGTAAACTAAATTAATTATACATAAAAATTAAATAATATAATTAATTAAAAATGAATCATCATTATACAGGATTTTAGTTCATGTAATTTTTTTGCTCTTCAGATCACATTTTTCTAATAAACTATATTTAAGCACATAATGAGATTTTTTTAAATTAATCAACTCAATTTCCATTAATTAATGGTTTTAATGAAATTTATAGAATATGTATTCAATATAATATTTAAAAATTCACTTTATGGTTTTCATAAAGAAATTATGAGATGTAATTTATGTTTTCAATTTAAAAACGTTTTTTATGAAAACATGATTACATTGTTGTTTGTATAGTTAATTAAAATTTAATTCATCCACTTATGGATTAGAATCTTGTGAAATTAAATAATAATTTGTAGATATAGAAATGAATATAAATTAATTATTTCAGTATAGTTAATATTTATATATAATAAAAAAATTATAAAAATATTGTTACCATGATTAAGAATAAAACGTAGTCATGAGGGGAGGGGGGGGGGGGGGGGGGGGGGGTTAAACCTGAGATTAGTGCTGGATTGTGACCTAAACCAGTTCAATTATTTTTTTATTGAAGATATGTAAACCTTATATTATCATTATTTTATGTACTAGTCCATTTTGAGAATCTTTTCTATGAACATGACTTTAAATCATTAAAACCATTTAAGAAATTCCATGTCTGGCCCTCCCCTCATTTATAAAAGGGAACATATCCTCCTCCCTTATTAACACCATTTGACCCTTCAATATTGACCTAGACATACTCTAAAATCTTCATATATTTTTTAGTTAATGTTATATCTTCATATCTTCAATTATTTCCAATACCACAGGGGTTATTTTTTTAAGGAAAATGGGTTCTCTCAAAGAAGAAGGGGATAGTGTATTTACAAAGCAACATACACCTGAGGTAGGGGTTACATCACAATTTCATTTCATTTAGACATGATTTAATGTTATGATCCAATTTATTATATAAATTTTGTATCTAATTTATAAGAATTTAGTTTGTAATACATGATGATTTAATTAAACTTATTTTCTATACTATATGATTTCTAATATTCTCATGCCTTTCAATTATAAAATTACAAAAGTTGTAATTTTTCAACATCTTAATTTTCCTTTATTGAGAAACGTTTGATGTTATAAAGATATATTATCTTATGAGGTGTATCTACTTCACCATTGAAATGATTTATTAGGAATATACATATTTTTATGTAATTTAAAATTTCTTTTGATGTATTTTCTATTATGGGGGTTATGATTCAAATGTTACAATAGTTGTAAGGGTTTTTTGTTACAATTTCAGTTTGTTCAGAAAGAATATTTATGATTAAATATTATTATGATTAAATAATATGCTCTATCTCTCCCATGTATTAATTATTTTCTTATCCTCTATATATTTCTAGACATTTCATATTTTTATTCCATTTTCCTCTTTTAAATTACTCAAGAGATCAAAATAACATTTATAAGGAAAATCAACCATGTTTTACTTTTATATCTAAACTTCTTTCCACCATGTCCATATTTTATTTATAATTAATTCAATAATATTTTAACTATTATCAAATGTATTATTATATTAAATTTCACCCATTAATGACTTTTATTTAATTTATAAAATTATTCTTTATGTCGTTTTACTTGATGATATGATGAAATTTTATTGATCATATTGAACAAATATGTATGAATCTCATTATATGAATTGTGGTCCTATAATTATATTTCCCTATAATGAATTTTTTTAAAAACGAAATCTCAGATGGTAAAATTTCATTGAAAGGGGTGTGAAGACAGTTCTGTTATGGACTTTTCAAAAATGATAGTCTTGGGAGTGAATTTTGAAAATGGAAATAATGTAATGATGATTGAATCAAATACATATTAGTAGTCTAGGTAGTTAAACTTGAATAAGGAAATGGTTTTATAAAATTATATTAATGAAAAAACAAATGTCTTAGGATTACGATATGATTCATGGATCATGTTTGATTATTGATGATTCTACACCCTAATTTCCTATGTATTTTTGTTTGTTAAACTTTTTTACATGCTTTATGATTATGATATATAAATATATGGTTATGATTTTATATTTTGTCAATTATATTATCATAAGATTATGGTTATCATAAGCTCAAATTTTATCATCAATTAATATCTCTTATATTTTCCATTACTAAGCATCTCATCTGAACGTTTATTATGCTTCCCATCCACATGTTATGAACAATGGTTTTATGAATAGAATGAATCATCAAGTTTAATGTTATGAACTAATTAATTAGAAATTATTTAGATATTTTATTTACCATTTATTTACATACAATATTTTATAAAGGCACTAAACCACTACAGTCCTCAAGAATTATTTATTATGAAATGTTTCAATTACTAATCTAAAATGATGTAATATATATGCTAAAAAATATTTCAACTATAGTTGATATTATTGGAATGGGTTAGAGTATTTTATAAATCAGGATGAAGAAAATTTAGTGAGAACCCTTACGATTATTCTATGTACATGAGAACATCACTTCTAATGGTGAATAAAATATCGTGGTCTATATAATAAAATAAAATCATTTTCTAGATACCGAAAGTGGTTGTGATTTTTTCACAGATAAATCTAGTGTTAATGAAAAAAATAATATTAGGTTGAGTATATATCATCCATTAGTCTTGTGCATTCCGAATGCACCCTTACTATAAACCTGGTTTGATATTCTCAGAGGGTGTTTTTACTTTAATTTATATAATGTATTTTAATAGATAATGACCATGGATGACGTTTGTTAACCCTAAGGTTGCATAGTTCAAAAATTAGGTTTCGTGATTTAGAACTCTTAAAAATTATTTTTTGGATTATTAGATTTCCATCATTGATTATTGTTTCTCATACATTGATTTCTTGTTTCAATCAATGAATTGAAATAAAAGGAGAAATGTTAACAATGAATGTGATGTAAAATGAAATGAATATCCCCAAAATCTCTAGAATATCATGAGAGCTAGAATGAAACATATTTTTTATATGCTTATACAACTTTCTCATCCAATAAATCATGTCGAGATCCCAAATGAGAAAAGAAAAGAACAATACAATATTGTTTCCTTCACGAGTCAATGTTCACATACTATTAGGGGTCCTTCAAACCATTAATTTATGAGAAATGGTATTGAGCTACTAGAAATATTTTCTTTGTTCTCAAGTGCATAAAAGATTAAAAGTATATCTAAAATGTTTATCATTATGAAGGTGAAATTGATTAGTGGTGGACTCTTATCATGAATATGTGGAAATATGATGAAATTGACTCCATAGAGTGTGATATGATTAAGAAAATCTTTTTCAACAATTAATTTACAAGTATTCTTAATATAATTAAATAAATGGAATTTCATTAGCTAAATTAGAAGGCTAACGAATCCATTGCTTATTATGAGTTAAAAATTACAAGATATACGAGCTAATATTCTGGTATTATAATAAAAAAAGTGGATATGTTTTTCAGTGGATTATATTTATTTTTAGAAAGGGTGTTACCCATTAGGGAATTCAGTGGCTACAAATAAATAATTTGATGAACTATAATATTTTAAATGTAGATTTGATATCCCCACCAACATCATAGTTTTTTAAGAAAAAAATAATGGAATGTAAATGAAATTACAATAACAAGAACCGTGGAGGGAATACGATGAATTGTCCATTATTCTATAAATGATTAATTAAGCATGGATAATGTTTTATTAAGGGTACTAGTCAATTATTTATGTGTTGAAATGAAGGAAATTGATCATTTTAATGAACCATTAATGGGAATATGGTATCTAATGATGAAAATGGAGAGAAATATCCATAGAATGCACCAAACACACTCCAATTCTATAATTTTATTAAGTGTGGATATTATTCTATCCACTACTCTAATTTGAGTGATAATGATGAAGGTTGATGTTAGAAACATCATAATCCCAGATTCAAAGGGAAATCTTATGTAATCACCAATACCTACATAGTGTCTGATAACAATGTGGTGAAAGGTACACTACCATCCCCTCTAGAAATAATAATGTCATATTTTATTCTAGTTGTACCAACTATTTTTATATCTAAAAACTTTTATAAGGGTATCAGGTCCATAAATCTTATCCAATGGATTTTTATGTTAATTCTATTACGAAAAATATTATTATGTGTTTTCTATTTTAATTTAATGTGATTTTGATAATGTAATGAAATTATTTAAACATAACCCATATTTATTACTAAGGACGTGATGTAAAATTTGATATTCCAAACCAACTTATTTTTCTATATCAGTTTTAGGATAAGTGAGTACATATAATGAAAATTTAATCGATTTCCTGGTTCATTACTCATATTCAATGTTGGTATATATCTCATATGGTTTAGGAGAAACTCAATAGTGATGATATGGATATTGTATGGGAATTTTTCATGGTGTTTCTAGAATTTTTTCTCAGTCTTCCTAAAAATGTGAATTTGAGTTTCCAATAGAAATAAAACATGGGGCTAAAAATATTTTGAAGACTCAATATAGATTGGCCCAATATGAGCTTAAAAAATTAAAAAAGTTGCTATAGTAGAATAATTATAAGGGATTTATTCAACCATGTTGGTCACCATGCATTGCACATATAATTTTTCAGAATAAAAGTTGATCAATTAAAATATAAATTAACAAAAGGGAACGTAAAAATATCATGACCAATAATAACTATCCTCTATAATTTATTAATGATTTTTTTTCAATTACACGAAGGTAAACATTTTTCAATGATTAATCATCAATATAGACATGATCAATTGATGGTAAAAAGTGAATACATACCCAAACCAATTTGCCATTCAAGGTATAGAAACTATGTGTTCACAATGAGCCTATTTTTCATTAGTAACTCCTCCACTATCTTCATAGATTTAATGAATAAAGTCATTATAGATTACCTTGATTATATTTTGGTAGTTTTTATAGATGAAATTATTATATATTATAGTAAAAATGAAAGGAATGAAAATCACATTAGGATTGTAATGATGCCCCCAAGGAAGTATAAATTGTATGAAAAATTTACCATGTGTGAATTTTGGCTATTGAAAATTCATTTTTGGGTAACATAACTTCATGAAATGGTATATATGAGGATCCATAATAGGTATAATTAATTGAACATGGTCTAGACTAACTACTATGATTGAATTATATAGTCTTTAAGGAATAAAGAGATTTTATCAATGAATTGTGAAGGATTTGTCATGACTATCTAATACAATCATAATATTTACTCGGATTGGAGTTACGTGCTTTTGTACTTATGAGTGTGAATAAATTTTTATGAAATCGAAGAGATGGTTGGTTAGTGCCGCGGTACTCACACTACCCTATAGTGGAGAAGGTTTTGTGATTTATAAAGAAGTATGAAATAAATGGATGACTTGTTTCTCCTCTATAATGATACGTTGATAGAATATGCGTCATGACAATTGAATTTTCAGGTTAAATTTGTCCCATAAAACTATATGGAGTTAGGAGTGATAGTATTTTCATTAAGGATACAAAAGAATTATATTTATAGAGAAATGTGTGACATATATGAGGATCCTAAATGATTAACGTTTATATTAACCTAGAAAGAGTTGAATATGTAACAAATAATATTATTGAAGTTTTAAAAATTATAAATTCTCTATATAGTACCGCCCTAGGAAAAGAAACAAGGTGAATAATTCTTTGAGTTAAACCGATCTTGACAGATTATATAGGATGAGGATTATTAAAAATGAAATATTTGTAGGTGCGAAAAGGATAAACCTTGATGTCTTTAAGGAAGGGTATAAATTTATTCTTTTCTGAAGTTAGTTTTAATTTATTTATCCATGTAATGTATCGAGAGGAGAAAAATATGACATTGAGTTGAAATAAATGTAATGAAATTTCCCAGAGTTATACCATGTTTGGGATGGAATGAGAAGGTTCAAAAACTAGTTTTGTGCCCAATAAATACTAGAACTGAATACAGAACTGTTGGAAGAGTCTCATATCTTATAATTAAATATTCATCATGAAATTACATTGATTTATAGATATTTAAAAGAGTATTTATATTTGTAAAATGTTTTGGTATATTGAAAAGTATGAATACAATTTCATATTATGTCAAAAAGCTTAGGGTGATATATATAATTATATGGTGATGTTATAATCATTTCTCATAAAAGAATATAAATGGGAAAACAACATCAAGGATTTCATTATTGGTATTACAGAATCATTTAATGGACTTAATGCTATTTTGATAGCATCTAATCACCTAAAGAGGAAAAATGAATTCATTACTATCAATTATTTTTTATTTCATATTCATATTTCCAAGATATAAATTATGGAGGTTGAATGGTTAACTAGGGTACCACATTTTAATTTATCTAATTGGAGTATGAGGTTTTCCTAGATGTTATGTATAAGTATTAAAATATGTTTAGAAATAATGTTGTTTCTCAGTACATATTATCATCCATAAAAATTTGATCATCTTAATGGGACCATTCGACCACTTGAAGATATATAGAGATATGTTTCACTAGTCTTCAAATGTTGTTGTGACAAACACCTTCCTATAATAATGTTTTCTTTCAACAATTATTTTCACTCGAACATATTGATGGCTCCATAAGATGCCTAGTAAACAACAATCTATCGAAAAATGAAATAATTCGATTAACATGAATAAATAAATATATTAGGTCCTCATATATAAGATGAAATGTAAGATAAGTCTAGACACATTCGAAAATATATTAATAAAGCATATAGTCAATGAATGAGTTATATAGAATGCATCAGTGAGATATTGAATTTGTTAATGGTGGGAAGTTTTCCAATGAATTTTTCTATGGAATAACGGTATGAGATTCAGAAATAAGGTAAAAATAAGACCTAGTTATACTGGTCCATTCTAGATTCTTGATTTAGTATAGTCTAAAACTTAACTCTTGTTATTTTCAAAAACAACCATTGAGTTTACAATGTATTCTATATATATATCCTAAGAAAGTACATAACTAATCATTCACAATTTTTTATCTTAGAGGTTAGGGTATAGAAATATGATATTTCCATTAAAAAACTAGTAGAAATATTGCATTGTAGATATAATGTCATAAAAAACGAGATTAATCACATTGTTTAATTTTATTGGAGGATTCAAAAATTTGAAGAAACTACATGAGAACCCGAGGATTTGGTGGACATGACATATCATCTTATCTTTAAAAGAGGGCGAAATTTTATTGAGGGTGAAATTAATTTTGATGGGGTTAAAATATTACACCCAAAAATTTTATATATATTTACTTTGAAGTAAAACATTATCTTCATGATATATTTCGTTACATAAAACTGCAAGTTAATATGAACTATAATATCATAAAACATTATGAGCATTCTTTTAAATTGTAAGGTATCAATAATAATAAAAATTTTATAAAAAATTTAAATTTTTTTAATTAATTAAAAATTACTTAATAATATATAATAAATAAATTATCAACTTAAAATAAATCCATTTTAGGTTTCAAAAATATGTTTTCTTCAAAAATGTGTTTTGTCTTATTTTTTTAATAAACATCATAATTAAATTATAGGAATATTACAAATTATATTTTTTTGAAATTAATATAATTTTAAATATTCCCATTTTAATATTATCTTATTTTTATTTGTTATATTTTCTATAAATAAATTTATTTTCTAGTAAATTTTTTATAATACAATTTTTTATTAAGAAAATTTCATTTATTTTCTAGTAAATTTCCCTTTATAAATTTTTTTAACGTTTAATTATCCTTGTAATAATTTTTATATATATAATATTTCCAACTAAATATTAATAAACATTATACCAGGAAAGTGAGATTGAAGTAGACCCCTGACCATTTATTAAGATAGAAGAAAATTACTTCAAGAACACACAACAAACCAGATAACTGATTACATATCATAAAAGTCATACCCATAACCAACCCCATGATAGACATCCTTTGCACTGATCGAATCCCATTCCAAAAATTCATAGTGTTTTAGGATATTTTAATACATACTTCTAAGGTTCAATTTCCCCAATTATATAACCTCATTTGAAGAGTTCTTGAATGATGACCTAGGAGACATTGGAATCGGTAAATCAGAGTACTCCTTCTTCAACCTTCTGTTTTTTGTAATGGACCTCTCAATTTCGGACATCATCTTCCCATCCTTGAAAACATCACTATATGAATGCCTAACCATATCACTATGGTTTCTCTTTTCAAGGTCCAAGACATCCTCCCTATTTCTAGAGACAAGGACATTTTGGTAACCATCTATCACCCTCCAGACATGCTCATGTCTTCTATTACAGTGATTCGTGGCCAAAAAATGTGGTTGCTCCACTACCTCTTGGCTAGCATGCACCTCCTTCAATATACCTACTAAAATAATCTACATAGTGATGACTTATTTCATTGAATAACTATCCCCCACTTGAGGTTCCTCTCCAAGATCTAGTGCTTGAAACCAGATGCACGTATCAAATACACTCTTTAAACCATCAGGTTGCAACTGTGCATTCAGCCCCTTAACCACCAGACATGGAGTTGCATCTTTGATTTTCCTATCACCAACTAAACTCAAAAACATCCCACCATACATCATATCGACATCATCATATACATCAACATCAACACATTGGTCAAGGCAAGTATCTCCGTAGTTCATTGAAACCCCTACATGATCTGACACATAATAAATTCCTCCATGCACAGCACCACCTCCACGATTGGAAGCATCCATATTAGCACAATTCACATTATCCCCCGAGGTAAGGTACTTATTAATCCTCTCAAACACCACATATAATCTTGGGTTGGAATTTATCACGACTGGGCCAACCAAAGCATTGCTAAATTTAACTCTAGGGACCTTGGTGGTTCTCTCCACCAGGACTAGAGTGGCTCCACAATTGCATTGATCATCCCAGCAACACATACGATGACACCTCAGGTAGTAATAAACACACGATTCAAAGGCAATCACATTCTTCTAGTGGAATTCCTCAATAACCATAATTTAAATCCACTCAACCACCAGATTCAAATCATTCACTTCGACACAGAATCACAGATTTAATGGATGACTTAATGACGAAGTGCATGCAACAGAACATGGAAATATCCCCACAAAATTCCATAACATAAGGATTATAGCTGGATTCTGAAATGGAAATGGAAGGAGAGGAAGGCTTACCCAGGTCACGATAGAGGGCGAGTCCCGATTCATACAAAGATCAAATGTCCATCGGAGAGTAAAGAACCTGTATCTGCTACATCGATGAGGAGCTTTAGGCCAAGCACATACTAAATCATCCTTTGACGATAAGCGTATCATAATATGAATATTATCAATCACAACCACCACCACACAATCCTACAATCCCCATTAACTAAACATGAATATTTCAAATTCCTCAATTGAGGGTCGTCGATGATGGAAGCAAGCCGCCAGCGTCATGTTTCAGAAACTCGAATCCTCGGAAAACTACGGTAGTGAAATCAAGAGCTGAGGATCCCCAAGATGAAAATCTAAAACATTGAAACATAAAGATATCGATGGATATTCAGGGAGAAATCTTGGGTTAGAAAAAATGTACAAACGTTGCCCGTAGGTCTAGAGGTGGTGAAGGCAAAGCCTCCCGCCTCCAACCTCCTAGACGGAGGGGGGGGGGGGAATCCATCCGTGATCATCAACATTGGTCTGTCACCGCCATCTTTTCCCGAGAGCTCCATCGTGTGATCTTTTATTAATCACCATTATATTAAATGTTGATATAAGTTAGTTTTGTAGGCTTAAATATCATTTTTCTAATTTTTTTATCTGAACCATGTGTTTTAATCTTAATAAATAAATTTAATATCTATTGATTAGTGGTTTTAATGAAATATATTGATTAAAAATTCATTTTAATATTTTCGAATTCATTTTTCTATTTTTATTGGGTAAGGATTGTTTGAAAATCATATTTGATGATAAAAAATTAATTTTTTGAAATTTGGTTTTCATTACAGTTTTCAAGATTAATTAATGTTACTTTCTAGGAATTATAGAAAATATTATGGTAAAATCAATAAAATATTTTTAATTAAAATAAATTATTTAATTTAACTTTTTTAACTTAAGTATTTCATATCTAATCTAAAAATAGAAAAATATTATTTACCACAATTAAGGTTGAAGCTAGGTTACCATGGGTGTAAGACACAAGATTAGTGTAGTTTTTTCATAAACACATTTCATATTAATTTTTAATTATTTCATTTCAACCTTATCATATCCTAGAATTGAATAATTATTTTCTTGGAGCCACTTTCCCATGAAACAGTCCTTATATCATTTAATTTTTTTCATAAATTTTATGTGTGTCCCTCCCCTCATTTATAAAAGGAAACTTCTCTTCCCTCCTTATTCATTCCATTTGAACAATATATCTCATAAAAGGCCTATAAAAATCCTATTATATTACTTCAATTAATCCTAGTACATTTGGTGCTATATTAAGGTTAATCATTCAATTTTATTGTGTAATTAGATGAGTGCCTCTCAAAGGAGAGGAGGTTAGAGTGATTTTAAAGAAATACAAGCTTTAGGTAATTGATCCACCTCAATTATTGTTCATTGATAAATGTTTTAATGTTATGTGATAATTCAATATTTCTAAAGAGTGTATACATCCAAATTATTTATTTTAATATAATATAATATTTTATAATATGAATTTATAAGACTATATGATTTCCAATCAACCAATTACATTAGATTAGAAAATTTGATAAATATGTAAGGGTTATTCTTCTTCTCAAATTGTTTTCCCTTGTGACATTTTTTATGCTATAAACCTAAAATATTTTATGACCTATTTATAAAACCACATTAATATGTTTGATCATGAATATACTTATGTTAATGTTATTTAATGTTTTATTTGATGATTTTTATTTCACGAGGTTTTCAATTTAAAAGATACCAATGTTGTAATGGTTTTATGTTACAATATCATTTTTTACCAAGAATTATTCTCATTAAATTTCCATATAGTAAAATTATATTATATATATCTAAAAAAATTATTCATCATTTTTTGGCCTACTTATCTATGGATACTACTTGTTTCATATCATTTTTCCCTCTTTATATACTCAAGACACCTAATGTTTTTAACGGAAAACCAACAATTTCTTCACATCAGTTAGGAATTTTTCCATACAATACCATATTTTCATAATAATTTTTTCAATAAAGGTTTCAATACTCTTAGATAATTTAATAAATTAATTTTAACCCATTATTATATTCCTATAAAAATGTTTTAATGGAATATTATTTTCTTTTTAGAAAGAAGTTTCTTATAACTTTTTATCAATAAAGTGATAATAATTTTAGTTTTAACATAGACCACATGAAATAATTCCCCCACCACCATGAACAATCTATTATTTAGAGCTTCATTTATAGGATTTAGATTGTATTTTTAGAGAAAATGTTTCCTTATTTTTTTGGATATTTTTAAATTCTAAATAAGTGATTTAAAATAAAAAGGGAGTTTTCTTCATGAAATGTTATAGTAATATTTTAAAATTATTTTTATCTATAAAAACATCCGTTAATGTTTCTTATCATTAACTACGGATATTATCAAATTAACCAATATTGATTTTATCTCAGGATAAATTGTGATTACAATGATTACATGATTATGAAACCCATTTCCATTCCTTGAGTTATTATTTGATGATATGATAAATGTTTATGATCATATCACACACATAAATATAATTTTTATTTTGTTATGGGTGGGTCTAAAATAATGTATCCCTGAAATATATTTTGAAAAAATGTTATGTAATGGTATAATAAGGACTAGAATAGGTAGTGAACCCAGTTTAGTGGGGTAATTTATCAAATAATTATTCTTGGCAGTGTACCGTAACTTTGGAAATGTTGGAATGTGGAGTGAACCTAATATAATATGATATTATTCTCCATGAACCTTGAATAAGAAAATTATTTTATATGATTATGTGAATGAAATTAACTTATGTCTTATAATTATGATTTATTTTCATTAATCATTGTTGATTATCAATTATTTCACACTATAACATATTATGTTATTTGATTGACAAAACATTACTCTATGTTTCATGATTATGATAAATTAATTTATGGGCATGGTTTTATATTCTTAGGCCCAGGTTTTTATTTCCATATTCATATCTTATGCTCTCTTATGATCATTTATTGATAGTTCATATGTATATCAATGCAGGGAATATAATATCAACCTATATAATGATTCCCTTCCCTTGGTTATAAATAATATTTTTATGTACGATATGGGTATGAAGGTTTATAGTTGTGAAGAACATAATCAAAAATGGTATAGAACATTTTTTACCTTTTTTTATGTTTCAATATTTCCACAAATAATAAACCTTTACATTTCTTTTGCATGTATTATTATGAAATGTATTTAATATTCATATAACATTATGTAATATTTATGTATGAAATGTAAATGGTATTATTTCTAATATAAATTTTCTTCATTATCACTTAAATATAGAAAATTATTAAAAATTTTAAATAATTTTTTACATTTCAAACATTGAAATGTTTTTGGTGCATTTGTGATGCACCTTTTACTCATACATTGTATGAATTTTCCTTCCCAAATTTCATTTTGTAATTCATTCCATGACGGCTTGCTTGACCACATATAAAAAATATTGCTGACACATTGAGTAAATTTTTTGGATTCTACGTCCAATATTTTTGGCATGTTGTATGTTTAACTTGATTCCCTCCTTGTGATTTTTCATTTGAGTTTATATAAAACATATTTTTCTTTTTTTATTAATTAAAATAATAATAGTAACTAGTTTTTGTTTCTACCATATATGAACATAAAATAATTTATTCAAATATACAATGTCTCTTAAATATCACGCCTTTCAAACTATTGAATTGTGGAAACCAAAATAAATGATAAATACTACATTTAGGGTCATTAATAAAACTACAATCATGAAATTAAAATATTTTAATTTTTTTAATATGTAAAAAATGATTTATCTTCCATTATTTATTGTTTTATGTGTTCTGGATCCATTTTTTTGTGAAGGAGTCATTGAAAATATTTAGAAAATGAAAATTTCATATAATTGTCCCATTATATTGTATTGAAATTTCTCCTTTCCCTTCAATTCATGGTGACTTTTTAGTATTCGTCACCTTCACCTTCCAAATTATATATAGATAAACCCACATTTTGATTTTATGAAATGAAGACACTGCAATATTTATTTTTTATTATGTTGATCCACAACCTATAAACTAGTGGAATATAATACCCACAAAATGAGGGAGAACAATGGTGGTTAAAAATCATAATGGTGAGCTGTTCCTTCCTTGTATAATTTAGAGTTTTGATATGGCACTTATTATTATTCATTTTTTGAGAAATTTGGTCAGACATCACCATGATATTTATTACCCATTATCCATCCCTTTGGTTTCTCATTGAGTTATTTAATGTATTCCCGTTTCTCTATTTTTTAACTAATATCCACTAATCTCCATCCATTACTAAAAAATAGGAATAAAACGAGTGAAAAATAAGAATATCATATGATAATTACTACAAATAACCATATGAATATTCAACATCATGATATAGTACTCAATGATAATTTCATTTTAGTATATGGCACGTCATGTTCAATGTTGGTTTCATTAGGTAAGCATCTATTATAGTTATAAACCTAATACTAAAAAATCAAACAGACATTATTTTAATACCAATATAGATGTCCTAGTAACAAAATGAATATATTTTGAATACTTTTATTTATTTTAAAATTTCATCCCAAAAATAAATGCACTATCCTAGAATATAAAGGAGGAGTCTCCTCAAATATCGTTTCTCTAAATTGTATTAACAAAAAAATTATTAGAAATATACTAAAAATTTATTGACACATGAATCTATTCTAAACATAATCCAATAGGTATTTCATTGTGTATATTAGAAAATATAATGAGTGAGCACAAATGGTATATAAGGGGAAACAACTTATTTATGTGTCACAATGATTTAGATGATAAGCTTGTTAGAAATCACGGTTATGGGATAAATAACTAATTATAATGAGTATTGAACCATAATAAATGTCTATAATACATGATGGAATGATATATACCCTTAATGGATTATCCATATACTATGGTATACGAATAAATATTCTCTATATAATAAATATGTAAAATTGAACATAAGACAAGCATGTGACATAACCTAAAAATGCGGCCTAAGAAAAATCAAATTAAATCATTATAATATTCATTGTTATTTTCAATGAATATCATATCAAAGTGTATCTGTCATCCGTACTTGCATCCCAAAACATTGTTGACAGTAGATAATTTCCTTTATCCGATAGTGGGACAGAAAAAATATCAAACATACCATAATTATATAATGGGATAAAATACATTACCCACTGCATTAGAGGTTAATATAGGTTGCACCCGTCATACAATGATATACAATTCTTTTTTGTTCCACATGAAAACAATCACTCAACATATCATTAAAATCATGGAAAAGGAGTGGTTACAAATTTTCAAAAGGTATCTCATATAATAGAGTGAAGAATTAGATTAGTTTATTTCAAAAACTCAATAACAAAAAAGAAATACATCAAAAGAGAATTTAAAAGTTGAATAGTAAGATTACAAATAAGAGATAGATATTTTTGAGATAGATTGGAGAATGAATTTTGAATCATAATTTTTTCATAATTTTTTTTAACATTCCCATGAAAAGATAAAAAAATTCAAATTAATAAATCATTTTTGAGAAAGTGAATAAATTTTTAGAAAAATATTTCAAAATAATATTTATTAATATAACCTTGAAATGAAAAAAAATTAGGTGACAAAATGATTAGTGGAAGATATAAAATATACAGAGTTGTTTATTCTATTTAGTTGGTTTAAAAGATGACACAAATCAATGAGAATGTTTAAATACATAATTTCAAAAATTGATAAAGATAAATATGAATAGTGTTAAAGATAAAACCATTGAATCATTAAATATTATTATCCTTGGTTTTTAAAAAGATAAATTCACTTCATTGATGATTTATTTTTTCTTGTTACTATATGTTTTTCATTCTTTATTATATATTCATTTTATCCTGATCACGTGTTCTTAGGAAGTAAACTAATTTTTTACATAAACTAAAAAATATATTTGTATTATACTTCCATGAATATCTGTAGATAGATTTTGATGTTACATACATTAGATAAAATGAGTTTCATATTATTCTTTTTTAACTGAACCTAAAGAACTTTAAATCTATCCATTGAATTTTTTTAGTAAGAAACCATAAATTGAACCTATGTCTTGAAGGAAGGGAAATTCTGATAAGAATATTTATATGTTGATTTTTTATAATGTTATAGTATGAATAATTTTTATTCTTTTTTATCTTTATATTTTATTTTTTTTTCTATGTGATTTTATTAAGATAACAATTTTGTGAGTTTTAAATTGAAAAAAAGTTAGAATTTACTATTGTAATGGTTAATTATATATTCTATCATCTTTGTTGATCTTTGTGACATTTAATATGGTCTTTATGATCATTTACGAATGAAGAGATACTTTTAATGATGTCATTCCATCTGATTATTTGTTATATTATGTTCTAGTGTACACTTTATTTCAAATTTTTGATCTAAGAGGATATTGGGGATAGATATGAATGTTGATATTGATGAAATTAAACATGAATAAGTACTTTGTTTGGATCATGGTATCTTTTAATAGTTCTATAGTAAAATATGTTTTTTATATTGAAAGTGATACCTTCAAAAAGGTGTAAAACCAATGATGTTCTATGTTTTTGAACTAGGATGTTTAGGACCAAGTATAGAAATCCCTATGATTCATTATAAAAAAGTGAAGGATTCATATTAGATAGAATTAAATTACTAATAATTAATTTTAGGAGTATTCTATTTTTATATCTTAAAATATATTTATTTTCATCTACACTTTACATTGATTCTCTAATATTTGACTGAAAGTAATGTTCTTTGTTTAATCTAAAAAACATGTGGGAAGACAATTTATAGTCCAGTATTGACCTGAAATCCACCTACATTATTGTTTCATATATAGAATTTAATATGACCACATTCATTATTATATATTGTCTCCATATTTTCATATACCCTTAGTATATTAAGATAATAATACATGGATGAAAAAACATGTATAATATATAATATATATTGTTTATGTTTTGATTTTTTTTTTGTTTTTTATAAAAAATATAATAGTTTCCTTACACTGATATATATGAGAGGAAATATAATTTTTTCATTGATGTAGAAATCCTTCCTTTCAGAACCTATGAAAATTTGAATCTGTGTTCTTCATAAATATTCGATGGTGAGGAAAATGAATATTGGGAAGATAGTTTGAACACTTTCATTATTTACATGGGAGATGATTATTTTATTATGATGACAATAAAATTCAGATTTCTGAAGGATGGATATTCCACTTTTATCATTATGGAAATCAGTTATTTATGTAAAACAATAATTACTTGAAAAATTTTCATTTCTCAGTTATGTGAAATATTTACTATAAAATATCATCATGTGACACAATGAATAGAATAAGTAAAATATCATCATGTGACACAATGAATAGAATAAGTAAAATACTATGAAGAAGATTTTTTTTCATCATTTGGATATTAGAAACCAAAATTATTGTGATGGATAACATACTTAGTTTAAAAGGAGGATATACACTATTATCATAAATTAGAACTTTTAATATGATAATCAGTTGATGATATATATATATATATATATATATCCAAAATTTAAGAGTCATTAGACACCATTTTGTTATTAATTCATGAGACTTGGGAATATCAATCCAGATTGTTCTTGGATAGGGATAGTATTTATAATTTTTATGGAGGGATGAATGAAATAATTTATGGTCTAATTATTGCATGTAGAGTGTTAGAGTGGATCCATAATCAAATTAACCAGGGATTTGAAGGAGGAAATTTGAATGGTTATGGGTATTTACTAAAAAGACTTAGTAATTAACCATGATTAATGAGGATTTTAATGTACCATAGTGGAGAACAACTAACTCTTTGTTCCATGTTTCATTTTCATTATATTTTGAAAATATTTCAACTTTATTGGAATCTGAGGATTATATTTCATCATTAATAAATTTAAAACTATATATATTGTGTAAAAAATAATAATATTAAATTGAAAAAATAATATAATTTCACTATGGATGATGTTACTAAAATGGAATATAGGATTTTATTATCTACATTTTTTACCCAGAATTATAACGAGTTAACTAATTAAAAGGATAAAAATTTAGAAGTTAAAAATGGTTAGAGAAATCTCATCAATGAGTTGAATGAATATTCGAGAGAAATTTATAATATAATTATTGAACTGTAAACTCAAACAATCTAAGTAAAAAAATCATAGAATAATAATGACAGTGTTAGTTAAAATATTTTAAATTATATGTTTTATGTGATGATTGCATAATTTTAATAATCAGAGGGATGTAATTTAAAAAGATTATAAAATATTTATATTTAAGTTTACAACATCCAATCATGGTCATAAAACCACCAAAAGATGTATTTATCAAAATAACGGTTCAGTACTAATAAATGGATCGTACAATTATAAATACTAGATATAAAAAAAATTAGGCAATAAATTATTATTTAAATAAATACCAATCTATCAGACATCATAAGGATACTAAATCAATGGATATTTCAACTTTTCAACATCATAATTTCAGATATAGGTGGTTTACATAATATATATTTTCCAACGTTAGGAGAACTATGATATTTTTCAAACAGAAAACATATTTTTTTTTGGAATATAAGATGAGTACCAAAAGAAAGAATATTATTTAAATTGACAATAATATCTCTCATTATATTATATGAGAAATGTTTAATTTCTAAAACTAAAAATTTTATGAGAGAAAGGGATTGTTTTGGAGAAGATTAACCTGGTAAAATTTAGGTAGTTGTTAATGTAGTTTTTCATGGTAATAATTTACTTTATAATGCGTTTTATTTTATTGGAAATAATAATTTCTTCATTTGAATTATTCAAACATGTGATTAAGTTTACCTCAAGATCATTTTGAATGATAAATTTTCTATAAAAATTTTTTATGGAGTGCACACACTATCTACTAGTAGATAAGTTGATGTTTACATGATAAAAATAAAAACCCATACTAATTTAATTTTACCAAAACGTAGTGTTATAAGGCCCAAACCTTAAACATTATATAATATTGAGTTTAGTCAATAAATTAATTTCTCTCACGTTGAGGATATATTTAGCTTTAGAGTATTAAGGATATAGTTCATAATTCATATATAAAATCCGATAATGATAAAAAGTTAATAAAAGTCAAACAATATCAAAATTTTCGAAAATATAAAGCATTTAAAATAAAACAAGAATAAATTTTCATGAAAATATTCAAAACATTAAACATGAAATCCTCCTTTTTCTTACGCATCCTTATACACTATGAATAATATTTTTAAAATTTGTTATGTGAAAAAAATTATATTTAAGGGATATAAAATCAGGAAAGAAATTATTAGCTCCAGTAATTATTTAGACACATGAAATTTTTTTCACAAAGTTATAATTTTCACCCATAAATCAAAATATCTTTAGCTTACATAATGAAATAATAGGATTATTGTTAAACTCCATAGAATTTATAAATAATTATCGTAAATTTTGGCAGCTATATTATAAGAACTCAAACATTATTTTCTTGTATGTTTTTCCTTTTTCTATAGTTTTTGAGAAAAGAGGAGTTTCTGGAAATTTTTGAAGTACATGATGTGTACATTATAAGTACACATTGTGTACATTGATGCTGCGCGAGGCAGTGTGATGGTCATGTCCGTGAAACACACACGGTCATGTGGGGTGATGTGGAGGCCGCTTAAAGAAGAGTATGGAAAATCCTAGTTCACTCCATGTACTCCAAAATTACATGCCGTGTACTTTCTTTTTCTTATTAAACCGACCAGGCTCATGTCGAACCACCAGAATCCTCTTCTTCATGGTTACGTTCGACTGAGAAAAGCCATATGGCACCAAAACTTCTCTGAGCCCCCGCGCCATCATCTGTTCTCTGAATCGACCACCGTCGTTTGCATGGGAACCACAACATTAAGCTCTTTCTTCTTCTAGAGCATCATTTTCCAATTCCTCCTCTTTTCCATGTTATCTTGGGCTGATGGTTTTGTACGTTTTCAAAGATCTACGATGTTTTAAGGAGATTCAAGCCTCATGGTTCAAGTATATTGATCTCCTAGCATCAAGGTAGGTGGTTTGTGCATTTCTGTTGAATGTCCTTGAATATTATGTGCAATTTCCACCAATACCCCTGAACATGGTATAGTGTGTTTATGGTTTTACCCCCATTTTACGCCTGCCATAATTGTATGCCTGTGTAGAGGTAAATTGGATATGTTTTTGGTTGAATGTTATACATTGGTTGCTCCACTCATGCTTGGTTCTGTTTAGTACTTTTTGGTCCTGTTTAGACTATTTGGACATTTAACTATTTTCTATTCCATGTGATCGTAAGATGGATTGTTCTTTTATAACATGTTTGAGATGTTGTAGACTAGTTAGCCATGTAGTTTTGTAGGTCTACAATGTCCATATAGCAGATTATGCATTGACCTACTCGAGGCTGTGATAGCTTGGTGCTACATACTAAAAGGGGATAGACCGAGTGACCATCCTTAGAGAGTATTTGGATAGTAGTAGACTATAAGGGGATAAATTGAGTGTGCTTCCTCAGAAAGTCTTTTAGGTTTAGGCTATATAGGGATTGACCGAGTGTGAATCCTTAGAGAGCCTAGGATTACTTTGAGCTATAAGGGGATAGACCGTGAGTGCTTCCTCAGAGAGTCCCTGACTATTTTTGACTATATGGGGATAGACGGTTTGAGAATCCTCAGAGATTCTCTATTTTGTTTGTTTGAATCACCTGATTAGCATTGGCTATAGGAGGGATTGACTGTGTGATCTTCCATAGGGAATCTATTAAGGACCTAGGATATAAGAGGAATTAGAATGAGAATGCTTCCTTAGATAGTCCTTGACCGTGGGGCTATAAGGGGAATTTATTGTGTGAGATTCCTTAGAGAGTTCCTTACTATACTAAACTATAAGGAGAATTTACTATGTGTGATTCCTCAGATAGTCATTATAATTTTGTATGAGCAAACAAGATGGGTTAGGTTGAGTGCACTTCCAAGAGGGTTGTTGGTTTTTGCTATATAAGACTAGAGGGTTACCTATTGTTCTGTGATACTTGTTAGCTTTTTCTAGACTCTGGAACTGTTAATTATTTTATTGTTCAGCATGTTCCTGTTAAATGTTTTCTGTACTTTTACCTACCACATATTCACTGACTGTTAGGCACAGATCTTCGAGTGGTTTTCTACGAGGATTTAGTCTCATAACCTGTTTGGGTCATGCTTTTGGGCCCAAACCGACTATATTTTTGCAGGTATAGACAAAGTCAAGAAACATTCGACATTAGTTACTTGACTTTCTGTGGAGGTAGAGAGCATGGGACCAAGCATAGGCTTGCGATGCGGAGAAGCTGTTTGTCATTCTTTTTTACTTGTTTTTAATACTTGTTGTAATTCCAGCATTGTGACTTGTTTTTCATCCTTCTTTTGAATATGTAACTTGCATCATATATATATATATATGAGTGTATGTGTGTGTGTGTGTGCTCCTGCTGTTTATCATATTTAGTCTTCTGCAGATCACTTTTGTATGGATTGGGCACTGCTTCTATTATTGTTTATTGTTTATTGTTTTTACCTTCTACTGTGTACTCTGCCAATGAGGGAATTGTTTTCCCACTATCAAACCCAAGACCATCGATGTTACCCAACAGCCTCTGGCAATTGGGGAAATGCACTCTAGGCCTTGTGACCAACTGGGTACGGGGCGCCTCTAGGTGGCTTATAGAACCGGTGTGTTACAAAGTGGCATCAGAGGGATTTCGTTTCTCTTGACTTATGGTTTGGAGCCTATATCAAGGGAAAGAACTTAATAGGTACTTGGAAATAAGTTGTTCCGAGGAGTAGCTAACCCATGTACTGGGAAAAGCCATGATACCTTGTTTATTTCAGTTTTCCTACTTTTCAATTTTACAGTTGATTTGATTTCATTGTTAGGTGATTCACATGCTTTGTGATGTTACCGTTTTTATTGAAGTTCTATTTTTGTCCCAACCCAATTAGATGAGGGTATTCCATCTCATTCATCATATATTCACTTGTTAGAAATCACATGTCATGCATTCTTTCCATGCCATCTTGGATGCAATAGCGATTGCATGTTGTTGTGATAGATGTTGTGAAGATTATGCATGTTGTTCTGATAGATTCTTTGATATAATAACTTTTTTTGAAAGATAATTTGTTTATATAGTAATTTGCTTAGATGGATGCCAAATTTTTGTGCTTGAGGTGTTATAGGCCCTCATGGACCGTAATTTGGTTGATCATTGCCTGGTTTCCCCGTTATAACTTTTATAAGATGCCATGCATTGATTCGCTGGGAGTACGGGCCCTCACAGATTTAAATTTGGCACCTTAAATTTTATTTTCGGTGTTTTCTGGGCTCCAGAGCAGTTCTGAGGCTACTGCCCGAAAAATCCCTGAATATGTGGAATTTACTTTATGAATACACACCGTGTAGTTTCTCACCATGTCGCTGACTGTGTGGGAAGAGACAGAGGGTTGTGAAAAATCATTCAGGAACATGCCATGTACGGTATTTACATGTCGTGTTGTAGTGACTGTGTGTCTAACCGTGTGACTAATTACACATATGAATGAAAATTTGACTTTACATGTCGTGTCCTGTTTTCACACGTCATGCCGTGTAACCTATATACTCTGTCGTGTCACGAACAACACAGGTCAGGGAAATCCTTCAATAACACATTTTGGGAACATATATCATGCCATGTAGAGTGAACCATGTAGTCGGCCATGTAACTGACAACACAGGTCGGTTGGGATTTCGGGGGACACACCAAGTTCATTTGGCACACGTCGGGTAGTGTAACCTAGGTACACAGGCCGTGTCACTAGCAACACAGGTCGTTGAAACTTGTCTTGTACAAGTCGTGTCCTTAGTAAACACAATGTGTAGTCTACGATTAAGAGGACCATGTGGGTTAGTCATGTTAGGAGACTCAGGCATGGGAATAGAGTTCAAGTACACGCCATGTGGTTTGAGAACATGTTGTGTCTGTGGGGTGTTACATGACCAGATTAAACTGAAGTACATACCCATGTAAATGACCTCAAGGAACACGCCGTGTAGGTAGTGTACACGCCATGTAGTCATTTTTTGTATTAATTGAATGTTTCCTTCTTCTTGTCCTCTTATTACACTCCTTGTTTTCAGTCTTTGATAATCTTGAATCTAAGGTGTGCGTTTGACCTTGCAGAGTCATGCCACTGAGACGTCCTCTGGTTGATTTCCTGTTATATGGTAGTGATCAGACGCCTGATATGGCTGATCCAGGACCTCTTGTAGGTCCTCATGTTGTTCCAGCCTTGGCACCAGCGGTTATACTAGTTGCATGTGCCAATGCACTGTTTAGGGAGAGTAATATGAGGATAATGCAGACCTTCTAGAGAGTGCAGCCTGCTACTCCATCAATGGCTGATTTGACATAGGTTTTTCCACAGAAGAATCCTCTCAGCTTCTCAGGGGAAGGAGGACCTCAGGCTGCAGAGCCATGGATCAAAGCCACACTGATGATTTTCATGCATCTCGATGGACCACCAGAGAAGAGGGTAAAGCTCGCGACCTACATGCCCCAAGAATCCTCCAAGAGGTGGTGGGATACCATCTCTCAGGTGGGATTCCACCCGAATATGGAATGGGAGGAGTTTCAGCATATCTTTTATGATTAATTATACCTGGAGACCTTGAGGGAAGACGGAGCCCGGGAGTTCATGAGCTCAGAACATGGCACTCTTTCTGTGATGGAGTATTTATCTATTTTCACGCAACTACAAAATTTCATGGTGATCCCAGCAGGTGATGAGTTGTTTTGGGATAGAAAGTTTGAGGATGGTCTCAGGTAAGAGATTCATTCCCGGGTTGAACATCTTCAGGTTGAATTTGATATCCTCTATCACTAACTAGGCACTAATCACACAGTGCAATCTGAGGGATTTTGGATTAGTGAGCCAGGGTGGTTCGACCTCTAGAGTTAGTGTTCCTCCTACTGATGGAATTAAGCATCATAGGGAGCTTTATCGAGGAGATTAGAGTAGGTGGGATGCACCTTTTGGTAGCCATGTGGTGTGATACTAGTGCGGGAGGAGTGGGTATATGAGTCCACGTTTCCCGAGTGACACGATAGAGTGTCGATCTTGCGGCAGGATGGGTCATCTCTAGAGTTTCTATCAGTTTTTCATTCCAGTAGCCTAAGACGTGGTTTCTTCTATGAATCCTCATTCCGGAGTATCACCACTAGTTTCTCACCAGTCTATCAACTGTAATTCGTCTGGCCGTTCAGGACGTGGTGGAGGTCGTGGCTGGGGTGGTCAGTCGCTGGTGTATCTGTGACAACATGGAAGATCAGATCAGAGTGGACAGGTAGGGTCACTCGGCCGTGGCGCAGGCCATACTTTTGTGGTGGAGTAGACCCAGTAGGAGCTGGATCCCGGACCTTCCATAGTTCGAGGTACGATCTTTGTATCCTCAGTTTTATCTTCTACTCTTTTCATCACAGTGTCTTCCCATAGCATTATATATGTCGATGTGGTGGAGAGTCATGGTCTTTGTATCTTTTATTATGCCGAAATCCGGACACTAGACACTTCGTTGGGGACTAGGACAGTTAGTGTAAGTCAGTGAAAAGAGCGCCCTCTTGAAGTTGTGGGGTGTCACTTCGTATGAGACCTCTATGTCATAGAGATGACGAGATATGATGTCATTCTTGGAATGGAATGGTTAGAACACTTCCATCCAGTCATAAATTGCTATCGGTGCAGGGTGAGTTTCATATCACCAGAAGGTGGATCTTTTCTTCATCGGGGTGAGTGGGATGTCCATGTGAGTCAAGCTGGCCCTGAGCATCATGGGCTAGGAGGAGTCACAACCCTGATTGGTAGTCTTTATCTGGATGACCAGGGGACTTCACAGTAAGACTTTCATCTAGTGGTCGATCGTTTTAGAGATATCTCTCTAGAGGACTTTTCAGATTTTTCTCCGGAGCGTGAGGTATTCTTCTCAACTGATCTCGTTCCAGGAGTGGCACTAGTGTCCTTTCCTCCTTATAGGATGGATACACATAAGTTGCAGGAGATCAAGAAGCAGTTAGAGGAGTTGCATGGAAAGAGTTTCATCTGACCCAGTTCTTCTACTTGGGGTTCACCTATCCTGTTTGCGAAGAAGGAAAACTGCACCATCTAGATTTGCGTGGATTATCAGAAGCTAAACCAGTTGATTATTGAGAACCGATATCCCTTGTCGAGGATCGATGATCTGCTTAATCAGTTTCCAAGAGCCCGAGTGTTCTCGAAGATTGACTTGAGATCCAGTTATCATCAGTTGCGCGTTAGACCATTTCATATACCTCATAAAGATTTCTGGAGCAGGTATGGTCTATACGAGTATATGGTTATGCCGTTCGGCCTCACGAACCTGCCTGTATTTTTCATGGAACTGATGAACCGGGTGTTATATCCATACTTGGATTCCAAAATGGTGGTTTTCATGGACGACATATTCGTGTACTCTCACACTCGATACGACTATGCTACCCATCTTGAGATTTTTCTGATTATGCTGAGCGAGCTTTAGTTATATGCTAATATTTCATAATTCTACTTTTTGATGGATTAGATTCACTTCTTGGGTCATGTTATCTCGAAGACAAGAGTATCAGTGGACCTAGAGAAAGTGAGGGTAGTAGTTTCCTCAGAGCACCTGAAGAACATCATTGAGGTACGATGTTTCCTAGGGCTAGCTGGATACTACAGATGCTTCCTAATAGACTTTTTACGCCTAGAGGCACCACTGACAGGTCTGGCCAGGAAAGAGGCGAATTTCTTATGGTCAGATTATTGTGAGTTATCCTTTCAGGAGTTGAAAGGGAGGTTGACGTTAGCACCGATACTAGTACTACCTGGGCCGGGAAAGAGCTATACTATTTACTGTGATGCTTCAGGTATCAGGTAGAGGGATGTGCTGATTTAGGGAGATGGAGTCATTGCGTACGGGTCTCGGTAGTAGAAGCCACATGAGAGGAATTACCCGACGCATGATCTAAAGTTGGTAGCTATTGTAAATGACTTACGTTGTTGGAGACATTATCTTCTGGGAGAGTACTTTGTGGTTTTCACCGACCACAACAGCCTCAAGCACATCTTCACTCAGCATGATCTTAATTTGAGACAGATCATGTGGGTTGAGTATCTATAGTCCTTTCACTTTGAGGTTGCCTACACAACGGGAAAGGGCAATGTAGTGGCTGATGCGTTGAGTATGAGGACTCAGATACTGTTAGTTCAAGAGTCCAACAGTGAGTGGTAGCTTATGGATCTAGTCTTTGAGATAAATTTGGAGGTGCACGATAGATAGGGTCAAACGTTTCTATCTTATGTGGCTGTTACCTCTACTCTTCTTGATTAGATACAAATTTTGCAACTATCAAATTCTGAAGGCCTAGTCCTACTAGAGAGTGTGTCAGGAGGGGACCCTCTTCCTGGATAGACAGTAGGCAAGGTTGATATCTTCCATTTCCAGGGATGCGTATGGGTGCCAGCAGACATACACTAAGAGCTAATACATGATTTTCATTCCTCAGTTTGGGTAGTTCATCCTGGTGTCACCAAGATGTACCGTGATTTACACTGCCAGTATTAGTGGCCAGATATGAAGAGAGATGTTGCTGGTTTTGTAATGAGGTGTTCCACTTGTTAGCAGGTGAAAGGGGAGCATCAGCGACCAGTAGGTCATTTGAAGCAATTATCCATTCCTGAGGTGTTAGACTGAGTGCACTTCCCAGAGGGTTGTTGGTTTTTGCTAGGTTGAACCAGAAGGTTACCTGTTGTTCTATACTTCTTTTTAGATATATCTTTACTCTGGAACTATTGATTATTTTACTGTTCAGCATGTTCTTGTTTACTGTATTCTGTACTTTTACCTGCCATATATTTACTGAATAATAGGCACAAATCTTTGGGTGGTTACCTACTGGGATTTAGTCTCATACCTTGATTGGGTCATGCTATTTGTGCCCAAACAAACTATATTTTTGCAGGTATAGACAAGGGAATGTGCCCTTCAACTTCAGGTACATGACTTGCTGTGGAGCTGTAGAGCATGGGACCAAGCTTAGACATGCGATGCTGAGAAGCTATTTGACTTTATTTTGTACTTGTTTTTAGTAGTGGATGTATTTACATCATTTTAACTTGTTTGGATGCTTTCCTAGACATATTTAACTTAAATCATATAGATATATATATCTGTGTGTGCGTGTGTGTGTGTGTGCTCTGGTTGCTTATCATATTTAGTCTTCTGTTGTTTGCTTATATATGGATTGTCTACTCCTTCCATTATTGTTTATTGTTTGATTTTTTATCTTTCACTGTGTACTCTTCCAATGAGGGTATTGTTTTCCCACTATCACACCAAAGGCCCTCACTGCTAGTCGCCAGCCTCTGGCGTTTGGGGAAGTGCGCTTGAGGCCATGTGACCAACCGGGTATGGGGTGCCTCTTGGTGGCTTCCAGAACTGGGGATTACACATATCACTCTTACATTTATTTTATCTCTCATGAAAACATAGTGTGTATCCTTCATGGTTATATATGAAATACCCACCACAGTATATTCCCTTAATTTCTTAGAAGAAAATCTATTGGTTAATGACATATCATTACCCAATGAATTTGAGAGATATAATGTGATATCCCACCCCAATTTTAGCACAGAACCTCCAATACTCGTAATCAATTCCCAAGTACCATATCAAATGAACAACCCATAAATCATACAAGAAAATAAGAATAACTTTTTGAAATAACTCTTTATTTTTTAATAAGTCGTTCACTAAAAAAATGAAAACATATTATTTTAAAATAAAATTGGAATCATGTAAAGGAATAATAAATAGCTAAATTTACATGAAATAAAGAAATTATATTCATGTTTTATATGTTAAAAACATTCCTTTTTTCTTTTTTTTAAAAAAGTTGACAGTTTAACTTTTAAAGTGGATTTTTTAAAAATAAAGTCATGTACCTTGAGTATAAATCATCATGTACAATATTTATCATTAGGAATAATTGAAATTGGATAATTATTTACATTCTTTATATACTTTTTTATGTTTATTATTTATTTTATATTACTTGTTATCATGTTATAACAATTACTAAATTATTTAGGTCCATGATGAACGCTTTTTCGATATTCGGTACATGGCTCCAAAAATAATTTTATATGATGTATATAGTCATGATGGTCATGATTCCATCATATATTTAATAAAATTCATGAAATACTAATAAATATTATAAATAAAATATTATTTTTAATCAGGCCTTATGAGTATGGATACGAAAAATGATCAACTTTATAATCATGGAGACAATAGGTCATAGGTACACATGAGGAACATTTCAATTTTTCCATGATAATTATGAAAATAAAGTAGTTATAAATTTATATTTGAAAAATTATAATAATATAATTAATATAATATTAATCATTTAAATATACTTATATATATTATCCAATTTATGTGGTGAATAAAAATGAATCACTTCGCTTCGTGGTGGTGATAGATCACTTTTACGCATGAATGACATTATCATTTTTATGTACATTGATGTGTAATCATATAAATGATATATTAATATTTTATAAGGATAAATATTTCATTAATATCATATATAAAAATTAATTTCATCATCATGATCTGTCTTGAGATATGGTGTTGGTAAAATAATTATTCCAGTTCGCAAGGTGGTAGTCCCCCGTTCACACAAAGGAATAATTCATTTACTAATTGTTGAAATTAGAGATAGATTTAGGTTATTATATATACATAATAAAATATTATATTATTTAGGATATTTTATTTATTATTTCAATATGGTGGAAGAATATTCTATTATGTATTAATAATTAACAAAACAAAATAACATTATTGAAAACGTTACATTTTCTTCAGAACTCCTTTGATTAACACCTTACCACCTCTAAAGTGAGTGTTCTACATAAAACTGGTTCTATACAAAATGGATAGGGATTATAGGGTGGTATTTTGGATGATCATGGCTCATCCAAATAGGTTTTTTGTTGTGATGAAATGAAAAAAATAGTTTCCCTTTTTGAAGAGTGTAGAGTGGAAGTTATGGAATTTTTCAAATATATAAATTAATATAAATTAATTTTCAAATAAAAGTGTCCCAAACATATTTATATATAATATTAGATAATTTTTTGTCGAAAAAATTTCATCAAATTAAAATTATTCAAGATTTAATATTTTTTAATTTTTATATTATTATTTTAACCTTTATTAATTCTTATCATGATATCACATAATTTACATTTTGATGTTTAATATAATTACTATAAAATTCCAAAATACCAGTAAATGATTCATTGCTGGAATTTTGACATGAATCCAAATTATTTTTTAGACAATGAGATATTTATAAATTTTATATCATTTAATAACATATATTTATTAAATATCAATAATATCAATTTTGAAACTATTAATTTTTTGAATTTATTAAAATATCAAAACAAAATGAATCATCAAAAAAAAAAATTAACTCATCCATAGCATGCTTATGTAATCAATAAAATTATTTTTTGACATCAATTATATGAAATTATATTTTTTAAAATTTTTAAAATAACATTTATTTCATTCTTTCACTAATTAAGAAATCATTATATCATTATTTTGTAACAATTTATTTTAATTATTTATTTACTAAAAATTATAAATAAATTACCATGATCTAGGTTACAATTTTATCATTCTATATATTACTTATATTTGAACATATCTTTTATATTAACCCCATAGTAAATATATTTTACATGATAAAAACAAGGTTGTTGAAAAATGGAATTTTCATTGAGTATAATATAATAAATGTCATATTCTAACCCAAGTAAATTCCAAAGGATATAATCTCACAAACACTATGAATTATGTCAATAAAAACTAATAAAATGATATTTGGACAGGTGTTAGCATAATTTTGTAAACATATAGCGTTAGTTTTACCTTTAATTACCCAATTGACCCTAAATCGTTGTAATAAAAAATAATACTAAAGTAATTATTCATAATGTCCCAAAATAAATGGAAAATATTTACTATATATTTAACATCTAACTACTTATATTTAATGCATTTTTTAAATTCAATACATAGAAGTTTAATAAATAAATTTAAAATTTATCGTTTTGATAGAATGAGAAAACATGTTTTTGAAGTAAAACCTATAAATATATTGAAATGTTTTTATATCCTAGTTAAATGTGAAAATGATTCCAATAAACAACATTGGAATAACTGATAAAAACATTATCTGATTATACTTTAAAATAATTCTAATACTTAATTCAACTCAGTAAATAATTTCAATGGAAATGTTATTTTCCATTAAAATGAAGTATTTTAGGACTGTTCATAAAAACATTACGATATTTATAAAAATAAAAAACATTTAACCAATGTGAATTTTGATATTATGCATCAAAAGAATAAGCTAATTTTTTCAATTGTTATTATCAAAAGAATTTTTTTTAAACAAGTGCGTCATTAAATGGTGATAAAAATTATTTTATAAAAATAATGTTTTTACACATAAAACGATAATTATATTATATGTTATTAAACATGTTTTCTATTTAAATTATTATATAATTCATAAATATTGAAGCATATGAAAAAAAAATTCTATCCTTGCATGGGTTGTCACATTCTTCCCCCATTATGTAAATTTCTTCCACACAATTTTCTTTATCTATTTAATTATTAGGGATATCGTTCCATACTAGAATTTTTTTATTCCCATGTTTCCTCCTCAAACATATGGGTTTTACCCGAAAACATAACCTGATGAATCAACTTATTCTACAACATATACTCTCTCTGGTTAAGAACCTGGAATTTTTGTTCCACATATGAATTATTTTTTTCAAGCTGAACTACTTATGGACTCAAAACATGAGTGGGATATGTCATATACCTTCATATCATTGAAGGATGGAAATTATTGTGTACCTGAGATAAACTCAATGGAAAATTCACTCGGTAGGCAATTGATCCACCCATATCTAATAGTGTATAGGTTGAAATGATCCATGAACTAAAACTCCCTTTCTTATCAAAATACATGACACTTCTATATAGAGAATCTTTGAGAATTAAATTATCACTTACCATGAAATTAATATCCTTTGTCTTGTAATCCATATAATATTTTTCCTACTTTGGGGTTTCCTCATGTTTCACTGAATAAACTAAACATTCTATGTGAATTATTTATAAAATTATATTCCCATGAACTACCTTTAACCTAATTCATACAAAAAATATAGATTTAGACACTGTTTTCCTTATAATTCATCAAATGATTCCATCATTATACTTGAATGAAAACAATTATTATCAGAAAACTAAAACAAAGAATGATGTTGATCATAACATCCTTTGCAATCCATTGAACAAGAATACATCATATCCTCCAATGTATGAATTGTTAATTCTGACTACAAATCTGATTAGTGTCGAAAAGATATACTGAAATTTGATTTAGTACCCAGTGACTTATATAGGCCTTTTCCAAAATCAAAAAGCAATCCAAGGATCATGATCAAATATAATGGAGTGAGGAAGTATATGAAACCTAAAATTATCTCTATGATACAATCGAGAACGTTGATCTAGAGATAGTGTGTATCTAATATAAATAAAAAGATCAAATTTTTTCAACCAATAAATAATAACACAGATCGAATTGTACCTCAAGTAGTATTTGGAAATCCTATTCATATGTGCATAGATATATTTATCCATTCCACTATGGCACTGAAAAATGATTAAACCTCTCATTCAGAAACTTCCCTTCAACATTACCCTAATAAAAAGTCAAAGACGTCATTATAAATCTAGAAAAATCACTTTTCATTCCATCCAAACAAAAAAACTATCGAAGGTCCCTTTATATCATAGTGATTCCAGGATATAATGAAAACGAAGAACTATGGGCTTCACCTAACAATTTTTTCTAAAATTCTGAATAAAACTGCACACATAGTCTCTTCCCAAATCTCATAACATAATATTTATCAATACTAAATTTAGGAAAATTTTCATTTTGAAAAAAATTATACATATTTATAAAAATCATGGTCATCCTTATAGAGTTTCTTAATTCTATCTAATAGAGACGTTTTCACTAACACTTGAAACAAAATTGGTGTATTTTATACAACAAACTCAAAAAAAATTTAATCAAATCATTAACCAAAGGGTCACGTTCAAAACTTAACATGGATAATTTGGAATTAATTTTATGGATGAACTCATCAGCCACATTATTTTTTTCTAAAATGGAAATAAATTTTGAAATCATAATCCCTGATTAGCCCCATGCATATTCTCCTTCTCAGGTTCAATTATTTCTCAGTGTATATATAAATAAAACATTAATGATCAATATATATATCATATTTTACTACATAAAAATGATTCCTATAAACTTTTGATTAAAAAACAATAGAAAATATTTCCAAATCCTGTAAAGGTTAATATAACTCAAGAGGTTTCGACTGACGTAAATAATAACAAATTAACATATAATTCTATATTAGGACACATCCAATTCCTTTCAATGAAGAATCCTATAGATGAAAAATTCACCACATCAATAATGAATGGACCAAACTAGTGCATTCACAAATCATGTTTTCAATTCTGGAAAATAATCATCAAATTCTTTGGTCCAGAAGAACTAAACTCTTTTTCGAGTTAACTTAATCTGTGGTATAGATAATCATGGAATTTTTTTCAACAAACCATCAATAATATATTGGTAAACCAAGAAGACTATGAATCTCAGTGAAATTTGTGGGGCACATACATTCATCAACTACTTCAATTTTATTAGGATCAATGGTAATTCAATATTTAGATACAATGTGATAGTGGAAAGTGAATTTTGGAAACCAAAATTCACAAATATTTAATATCTCATACAATTTCATTTAGTTTGATGTTTTCAATAAAACTGTTAGATTTATTTCAAATTTCAATTTTATTTTATAATAATATTAAATTTCATTAATAAAAATACCAAAAACATATTTACAAACACATGAAATATTATTTTAATATGATCCATGAAAATTTTAGGATAATTTGTTAACCCAAATGGAATAAATACAAATTTAAAATGACCATATCTAGTCTAAAACATAATCTTTAGAATGTATCCTTTATTTACATTCAACCAATGGGACCCTGACCTCATATTAAACTTTCGAAAATACTATTCTCCCTGTTCTTGATAAAAAGAATCATCAATATAATCAAAAGGCTACTTGATCTTAGTAGTGATGTTATTCAGTTCTCTATAATTAATGAAATGTCTCATAAAACCAAATTATTTTAAAAAAATCTTAGGATCTCCGTATGGTGAAGTTTAATGTCATAAGAATCATTTATCTAATAACTTTTTCAATTTATTTTTCAATTCTAGATTTTTCAATTGATCCATTCGATAAGGGGTATTATAATCAGATTATAATTATGATGTATTTCAATAGTACTTTTAACTTCATTATATAGTACAATACTAGAGAAAAGATCAGGAAAAAAATCTAGATAATCATTTACTACAAGCACCACACTAGCTTGACCAATTCCTTTGTTTCCAACAAAATGTGCAAGATAAAATTCATTTCTATCTTTTAATTTTTTTCCCCTCTTCCTAATATGTTATCAATGGAATGTGTTCATTCTATTACAAAAACATAAACTCTTTTTGAAAAGAATCTTCTTTAGCTCTACAATCTGCCTTATCGTGGTAAATAAGAAGTCAATACATCCCTAGAATAACATCGAACTCCACTAGAGAAAAAAAAAGTATTTGTAGTTAAAATATATCCATAGACAATGACATAAAGATTATTATAATTTATTTTTTCCTTAACCTTTCACCCTTTATTTTACCATGTGTACTAGATTCATTTCTTGAGGTGAAATTACCAATTCACCAATTTTGTTTCTCAGAACTGAATGAATGTGGGGACTCTGATTCAAACAACACATGGGCATAAAATGAATAAAAATGTTTACCTCAAAAAACTTCATTTGATGGCCTATCATCTAATGAAGTAGTTGAAAAATATTTTTCCAAACCATTCTGCTTATAGTAAGACTATGTCCCATCATTCGAGTTCCTCTTCAGACACTCATTTTCATAATTACCCATATCAATTCATTTAAAAAAATTTACTTATTGTATAACTGATTTTTCTTACCACAAAACATTTTCTTTTTCATTACAATTATGAGCATTATTCCCTAGTTTTCTAAATTATATCACTCACTAAAATTCTAAAGGCATTCCCCAGTTTGTTTTTACCACAATTCTCACAAATTGTAAACTTATATTTATTACCATCATACTTATTTGATGAATTCATCTATTTTTACTGACATATTGAACAATTTTTATACTAGTTTTAAATAGAAAATTATTATCTATAAACTCCATTTGAACCTACCCATCACAAGGAAAAAGTTTTTTATATCATTTCAATTCACGAGAAGATAATCCCATTTTCTATTTTGGATTTAGTCTTGAGAAAAATTTGTTCATTTTACTATCAAGAACACAGATAAAATTTGGGGCATTATTTACCAGTTGAGTTAATATTTCATTATATTAAACTCATGAATTCTCTTATTATCTCAATTACAAGAATCATTTTACATCCTTTGTCAAATATCCTTATGAAAATATTTCTCAAGGAACATATTTTTGAATTTATCCCCAACAAAGCTTAATTCCCATCACTGTCCCCGATATTCTTATCCATTGACCACCATGGATCACCTTAAACTTCACCATGTTAAACAAGAAGAACAACCATTTGATTTTATGGACACGTGATGATATCGATGTTTTCTCTAGGGCTTTAATCCAACCTTTGGCTACAATAAGGTCAAAAGATATGGTAAAAGATGGTGGATGTTGGCTCATGAAATTGTATAATAATAACATATTTCACCATGGTTTATCTAGATGATATCTTGCAGGGATTCCAAAACCATTTATAACATGTTTCTACTAAGACATTAGAGCGAAAAAATTCAGTTCCAATTACGACAATATCATGATACTGATTTGGAAGGATGTTTTCCTCTTAATGCTTTCCAACCACGACTGACATGATTCCTTAGCATAAAATAATTCTAAACAGATATATCATTGAAGAGGAAACATTTTAATCTTCAAATTATACATCATTTAAACTAAAAAATAATGTAAACACCATTTATGGATATTTTATTAATATCATCCTAGCCCCTAAAATTATCTAATCCCCCCAATGATACCAACTATAAGTCCTCGACCATTATCATTAATTATTCCAATGTTTTAGTCAAGAACTAACATTGTTCAACAATAAATATTTTTTAGGTTTATATTTTTATTAACTTAGTCCATAATTCATACTTAACATCCCAAAATCAATCAATGTGGATACTAGTAAAGCAATAACCATTCATTCCAAAATGTAAAACATTTAATGTAATAGATGATTTTATTAATCATGAAAATATTCATAACATTGAAGTTGACTTCTTAATTTCTCTTACATGTCCTTATACCAAATGAATAATAGTTATAAAACATGGGATGAGCACAAGAATCTCAATAAGGGTCCTAAAATAAGAATAAATCCCTCAGGTACATTTGTACTTTAAAACCATGAAAATAATTTCACAATGTTATAAATTTCGCCCATAAAACATACGATATTTATCTCACCTAATTAAATAATCATTTTCCTATAAAAAATAATATAAAACATAAATAATAAAGGTAAATTTATGAATCCTTAACACTATTACATTTATTTTAGCTCTCATGGATACATATGTAGTAACCTTTATGGTTATATTTGGAATACCCACCATAATATATTCCCATAATCTCTATGAAGAAACTCATCTAGTTAACTCTTTCGCAATAGAAAATTAATTGGAAAGATATTACTAGATCATCCACCCTTGATTATTATAAAACCAACTGTAATCATAAATAATTTCCTATAACCATAACATGTTCATAACAAACAAATCATGTATAAAAGATAAATCACTTTTGAAATAACATTTCATTTTTACAAATTTGTGCACTCGAAAATGAGAAATAATTATTTGAAAATAAAAATGTAAACTTTAAAAAGAAGCATCGAAAAATTAATGCTTCATGAAATTGAGAAATTTCATTCATTCCATATATATTTAAAAAATTTTCTTTGGGTTTTTGTATAAATAGTTAGAAGAGTAATTTTTAAAAGTTTTTTTAAAAGAACGACCCTTACCTTCAGTCTGATAGATCACATACAATACATAATTAAGGAATAATAAACATATGTTTATGAATTATTTTTATGATAAAATTTTTAATTTTTATTATTCCTTTTATATTACTTATTACCATGTTATAATAATAATGGATGTTTTTTTCGATATTAGGTAATTGGGTCCAAAATGAATTTGGTATGATATATATAGTCAAAATATTCAATATTTTGTCATCTATAGATTAAAATAAGTGATATAATAATCAATTTTGTAAATAAATTATGATTTTTAATCTAATAATTTGTTAATGGTTACAAAACCTGAACAATGTTATAATCATAGAGACATTAGGTCGTATGTACGCATGAGAAACATGTCTATTTTAAAATGATTACTATAGAAATAAGGTAACAATAATTTTATCTTTAGATAATAATAATATTGTAAGTCATATTATATTACTAATTTAAATAAACTTATATATATCATCCATATGATATTACAAATAAAAACAAATCACATCAGTTCATGGAGGTGATATTTCACACATACTTACAATAAATGTTATCATTTATATGTGCATTGAAAGGTAATAATATAAATGATATATAATTATTTAGTATTGATAAATATGTCATTAATATCATATATAAACATTAAATACATAATTATGGTCATTATTGAAAGATGACGATGAAAAATGAATTATATCAGTTCGTGAGGTGGTAGTCTATCGTACACATGAAAAAATAATTCATTACCCATTTGATGGAAATAGAGATGGAATTATTTTAGGATATTAATATAATAAAATATAAATTTATTTAGTATACTGTAGTTATAAATTCATTAGGGTTTCAAAAATCATTTAAAGATGTTAATGAAGAGAAAAAACAATAGCACTTAATTAAAAACAATACATTTTCTCTGGACAACCTCCTTTGATTAACATGATACCACATATAATGTGAGTTTTATTAAAAATATAAGAGATCATGAATATTGGAACGGGTTATAGGGTGGTTTTTGGGTATATATTTTCTTAACCAAATAGTTTTTCAGGTGTTAAGAAAAGAGAAGAATGGGTGGTCGTTTATAGTAGATGGTGCCCTCTTTGAATTTATCAAATTATTAAATTAATATAAATTAATTTTGAAATAATAATTTTCCCAAACTGATTTACACAGAAATTAATATGATTTTGGGTCTCAATCCCTTAATATAATAAAAATTAGACATGTTTGGATATTTTTTAAATCCTTATCATTTTGTTTTAACCCTAAGTAGTTCTTATCATGATATCATATAATTTAAAATTTTGGGGTTAATATAATTATTATAAAATACCTAAATACCATTAAATGAGTCATTAGTGAAAATTTGAGTCATATCCCAATTATTTGGTCGAGAATGATATTATTGGCAAATTTATTTCATTTAATAAAATATTATTTATTTGAAAATATCATTAATTTCTATTTTTACCCTATTAATTATTTGACTCTTTAATAATATCATAATAATTTGATGTACTATAAAAAACTCTCTTAACTCACACCTATCAAGCTAGATTTATTTATAAAATTATTTTGTGATATAAATTATATCAAAATGTATTTTTTTAATATGTGTAATATATTTTATTTGATTCTTTCATTAATTATGTAACCAGTACATTATCATTGTGTCAACCATTAATTTAATTATATATTTTATTAAAATTATAAATATATTACCATTATTAAGGAAAAAAATTTATCATTCAAAATATTATTTATAATTAGATATTTATTTTATATAACTCCACATTAAAAATATTTTACTTGTTAAAAAAATGGTGTGAGAAAATTGAGTTTTCTTTGAATATAATATTTTAATTGAGATACTCTCAACCAAGTGGCACAAAAAAGTTATAATATCACCCCAATAATTTTTTTGGTTTAAAAAATTCATACAATAAAATTAATATAAGTTTTAGGGTAATGTAATAATATAAAAATATTATTTTTACATTTAATTACCAGATTTACCAATAACCATGCTTATAAAAATATTAAAAGATTAAATATTAATAATGTAAAAATTTAAAATATTTCTATTTAATAAATTTGGACCATTGGATTCCAAATATAGAATCAATTTTTTTATCTAAAGTACAAAAATTCTAGAAATTAATTTAAAATTAATCATGTAGACAGAATGAGATAATGGGGTTTTAAAGTAAAAACCATCAAAAGGTTGAAATGTTTTTATATCAAAATTCAATGTAAGAAAAAATTACAACAAACAAAATTGACCTAAATGATAAAATAAATTATTTAATTATAATTTTCCACCACTATAATATATAATTAATCTATATGTGTAAATTTTATGGAGAAGCTATTTTCAATTAAAATGTAGTTTTTAACTAGTTATCAAACCATATAACTTATCCAAAAAAATACCAAAAATTCATCCAAAGTGTAATTTTATATTCTGATTCCTAATTCGATGTTTAGTTTTTAAAATGTAATTTATAAAATATAAAAAATTTTGTTTTTAAAATATTTTTCCATTAAAAGGTGTTAAAACGTTTTTTTAGAAAAATAACATTTTTCAGTACAATAAAGACTTATCATATGCGATATTGAACATAATTTATATTTTAATTGTATTATAATTAATAAATAATTATAAATGTGAAAAATAGTTATTCTATTATTACCTAAGTGGTTTCAAGTGTGGTATAAGTTTCTCTATGGCATTGATATTTGATATTAAGATATTTTAGTTCCTATAAATTAGCTAATCTATCTTAGAAATGGATAATCAGGGATCTACTATAATATAAAAATAGTTATTTCAATTTTTACTATCCTTTTATAAATGTAATTCCATATAATTAAAGCTTTATGTTTATTGATTTTGTCTCATCATTGACTACATTATAGTTAGTGGACAAGGAACTATTAACATTATAAAAGCTATGGGTTTAGAAGGAAAACACTATGTGTGTGTCCTAATTAATCGTTACAAAATATATACTTCATCATATTTTATGAAATAGATATTAGAATCTCTCTGCATTTTTTATAATTTTGATTATCATTTTCACAACCTGAAAACCATATTTGATTTTACTATTTTGAATTACATAGGTGGTGGATTTATAAAATATTTCTTTGAAATATTTCATAGTAAAAATCTCATAACTCATATTCTCTTATCACTTATAATTTCATAATATAATTATATTTTTTGAATGAAGGAACAAAACCATTTCTAAAATATCCCAGAAAATATCTTGAGAAATTTTGATAGCAATTTTGAATCTATGGGTATATTATTATACACTATAAATCACGATTTATAACTGATTGTATTTAATTAAAACAATTATGAATTATAGGGTATTAGAAAACCTAATTGTAGTTACATTAATGACATTGATGAAAATACTGACCTTTAATAAGGAATATTTTTTTAAAAAATTGATCCAAAGGAAAATGAGGGTATATTTATTGATTATTCCACCACTGGCATGGAATATTTGGTTTTATAAAAATGTACAAATATTTTTAATGGAACAGTACATGTCATGTTGGATGAAATTGATCTGTATGTAACCGTAAAACATTTGGATGTTACACATCCATATTATGATTTTAAATAAAATTCTATTTTTCTACCAAATGTTGGATCCAAAATACTAGCGATTAACATAAAATAATGTATCATAACTAATGTTAATTCATTATAATATGTATATAAATGTTACATTTTTACCGAGGAACTAGTAAACAATGAGAAATCAACACACTGATAATATCAATAGAGATGTATTCTAATAATTTGAAACCATTAATTCTTTTTTAAAATGAATGTAATAATCATGAATTCTTGTCTCTTACTGAACATGAAATTTAGGAAGAACCCTTCAATGATGATAGTTGGAAAATTTATATTAAATAATAGATTAACCATCATGAATAGAAATTTTTTTAGACCTTAGTTGAGAAAACAAAATATTTTCCATCTCTTTCTATAAATATTATCTTTTGGAGAAATTTTATTTTAAGTGGTATTTTTTCCTAGGATAAATAAATAAATGTTATAACTATATACAATGAGGAAGATGGTATAAATTATAGAGACGATTGTCCATTGGTTTCCAGGATTAAGTATATTAAATTAATTTTAGTATCTATGTTTTATCTAAATCATTCTCTATATTAAATTGGTTTAAAGAGTTCCTTTCTTAATAGATATGTTTACTAAGTATTCAATGTCTATAAACCACTTTGATGTGAAAATTTCTATTTTCTAAAATAATTTTTTAATAAACCAATGTTCATTACAAAATAAAAAAATCTCCATGATCCTAGTATGATTGATTTTGTGGTTTTTAATTCAATATATCATTGTTAAAGGATAGGCTAATACCAATATTTTTATCAAGAATGTTTTCAAGGTAACTATAATTGTTCAAAATATTATTTATGACATTATAATCCATTCAAATTAGTAAAATCATATTGATTGTTCTTCGAAACATTTATAGAGTGATTTTGAGATGATCATGATAAGTTAAAACTATTTATTTATCAGAATCCAAATTAACTAGATATAAGAAGGAATAAAAATATGTCAATATTTTATATAAGATATTTACAAATAAATTTTTTTTTCTGATTTTGACACTATAAATATTACTCTAATAGATAGCTCTTGTATACATGATATTGATGTATGCGGGAAATCTTTTGATCAAAATTTATTTGTATCGATGATATGTCACATTTATTGTTGATGACTATTCAAATGAGAATTATTTATTCCATATTGTTTTGTGTGGGTTTGTAATCAATTTTTATGTAATATCATTTTATGATGTCAATCAGATCTTCCAGTACCTCAAAGGGCAAGTAGAATATAGTTTATACTATTTTTCTGAAAATTATTTTTCTCTTAGAAGTTATTATGATTAAATATTTAGTTGATATAAAGATGATTGGATGATCACTTATAAAGAATTTCACATCCTAGGAGAGTCTCTAGTTTCCTGGCCTAACATGAAAAAATTCCTAGTTTCCCTTTCTATTTGTAAATCCAAACATGCGGTTGAATATATTTCTTTGCAGCTAGATGATGTGGGGTCTGCACACACTTGATGATTTTTATTTTCATTTTCCTCAATGTTTGATTATTGATGATTTCAAAACCACTCTATTTTTATCCAAAAACATTTCTCTTAACTCACATTCAAAATAAAAAGTCATTGGTCACTACATCCTTTTGGATAAAACACTGATATGAGATAAAATTATGAATTTTATCAAAATTGAAAATCATCTTTCTCACATTTTTAGTAAGAAATTAAATTTTGATATAATTCAATACATTAAAGAAAATATTGGTATGATCAATTAAAAGTGATCACAATTTCCACTTCCTATTTTAAACGTCAATGGGTATTGAAAAACATCTATATAATGAAGGATATAGTGACCCATGTTTCTAATACATAGATATCTTAACATTTTAGATTAATATTAACCATATTAAAAAAGTACATGCCTGATAACCAAAATAGTTAAGGGTCTTTATAAACATAATACACAATCTTATAACATGGTAAAAGAACTTAATCCTATCCCATAATGATATTCCACATTATTACTATTAAAATTATACCGTACATAAAACAAATCTTCATAACCTGGGGAATGGGAATATAAGAAAGGGTGGGCTCAAATTCTTAGTAATGGTAAACGAGGAAGATACATAAGAATTATATAGGTATAATGTTATGATAACATGATCATACAATGGAAAATGATACCCTTCATATTAATGATAATAAATATTAATCATGGAATACATATTGATAGTTTATAATAAAATAATCATAAGGAAATCATAGAACATGAGTCAAGAGAGCTTAATAATTGAAGAAGATATAATATTTGTGGTAGACACATAAGAATATAAAATATTATGTCGTAGATAACTACGAATAACATCATAACATGATAGAATTGAGATAATTACCCATTCACCTATTTTTTTCTTGGGATGACCTCTAATGAAACCTTCTGTTTCGGGCATAGGATTTCATCCCATATACCCTCTAGTTTTAGATTAGGGATTCCCTCTCATGTACCCTATTATTGCGAGCTGGGGATTCCCTCCCATATAACCACTTGTTTCAAGCGAGGGATGAAAATTTGGGTAGCCTTTGTTCTCATAGAACATTTATCATTACCTAATACATTGGAGGTAGATATATTTTCCACCTGTCATATAATGAAATCATACATATGTGTTCTATAGGTTCATAAATATTCATCATATCATAACCCTTGAAATAAAATGGGTATCATAAACATAATATCATAACCAATGAAATGGAATTGTTATAATAAAAACTTAATCTTATCATAACCTTTGTAAAAGTGGATGGTTTCATGATCATATCATCATGAAATAACATTTGAAAGGAAGTGAGTTTCATAAAAATTTTATCATGGTATATCTCATGGAAGAGAAACACGTTTTGTAAAAAAATATCAACATAAACAAAAACCAATCAAATAACAAATTATATTGATTTCCTTGTATCATATCCCCAAGAAAGAATAAACTATGTCAATTGTTTTATCTTATATGGAGAAGGATATTGAAATATCACATTGAGTATTTCCTAAGGAGCATTATTTTTCATTGAAAATAACTTTTGAATAAATAAAAAATATTCCAAATCCTTTTTAAAAAAAACCTTAACAACATATTAAGTAATATCTAAAAATATTTTAACACATTTATGGTGAATGAATCTTTCCCTCTATGAAAAATTCTTTTTAAATAATAAAACATTTGGGAGGTATTTTTCGTTGAAAATTACCTTGAAAACTTATATAGAAAATTTTGAATATTTTTTAGAAAATATTTAAAAAATAAAAAATAAAATATTCTTATAAATTAAAATTATCATAAAATATAATTTAAAAACATTTCTGAAAACATTTTTAGAAGACATGGTTTTTGAAAAAAAAAATTTCCGACCAAAGAGAGAAATAAGGTTGGATCTTTTTAAAAACACTTTAATAGTAATATTAATTAAAAAATATTTGAAAAAATCTTACAATTAATTAAATATATACTAAATAACTATATGAGAATAAAATTAATTTTAATTATTGAGATATGGGTCTTCAAATTTCATCAAAGTAAGCATAATCACAAATAATCATGATAAATGATGATTTTATAGCAATAAAATAATACAAATTTCGTACATTTGAACCAAAATACCCATGAAATAATAAAATAAAATAAAGATAAAAATATAATTAGTATAAATATAAACATTTTATAAAATGTTAAATGGGAATTACATATACCTTTTAAAAGATTATAGGTTCATAACATAAGATCTGTCTCAAAGAATTTCAATTGTCATAAAATTATGTTAACTTTTTAGTAACATTGAAATCATAAAATCATAAAAGAGAGAGAAAAAATGGATTTTTAAATAATAATATTTTAATACTTTATAATAATTATGTACATTCATGTGTAGTATATACACCACATAGAAAAATATTGGGTGAATATAGTAATGTCTCAGAAAAGTAAAAAGTGAGACGAAAATCCTTAATTACGTGATTAACTTTAGAATCATCAACCCCATGATAGTATATAATAAATAAAACTGTCGAATATCTTGAATTAAATTAAACAAATAATATAATATGTAATATAATAGTAAATACACCATTCAAAATAATCCATCGTTGAATATAGAGTAATACTCAAAGAAATAAAAGTGAGACTAAAAAACCCCCTACCAGAAGTCTTGAATTACATCATACATGTTTTATCCCTTTGTATAATAAACATAATATTATTATAAATTTAACACAAAACAATATCCATATAAATCATTCGATATAATAATTTATTATGACTTTATATTACACATTTATTATAAATTCCATGATAAAGTTACATTTTATGTAATAACAAAATTTTATTGTATATGTTTTTATTTCTTATTTTTTGGTCCTCTTATTTAGATAATGATATCAGCATTAGATAATTTAAACCATAAAAAAATATCATAAAAATTTATTATATATCTATATATATTAATATAACCTCCTAGGTAAATAAAAAATCCGACATATTTCATTTTTATTAATATTTGTGCATTAAATATTAATTTTACTTTAAAGGGGCTTCTATGTTCGATAGCGTACTCGATACGCAACAAAAGGTTTATTACATTACACACTAATAATATAATATTATTATTTTAAATGGTAGTTAACTCGTAGCTATTCTATTTGAGGGAATGAACAAAACAAACTACGATATGAGTATACATTATTGTTAAATGTATTTACATTTATCCAAAAAAATATAGAGGCTTAAAATGTGGATGAATATAATTTTAAGCATAATTTATATTAAAAGGCCATTTTGTCACCTTTTATTGGTGAAGCCTCTTTAAAAATAGTTTTGGTCATTTTAATACATTCTATATGACCAAATAAAATCCTTCTTTTGAAAGGGGACATCAATATTTACTTTGTGAAAATATTTTGAATTTTTCTGATAATGTTCATTTTTTAATGAATAGTGAAAATATTGTATTTTAATTCAAAAATATGTTTAATCTAATTTATTTGTATTTTTATATTATCTTTTTAACTGGTTTTAATGTGTAATTAGAATATATTTTTACCATTTAATCTAATATTGGTCATTAGAATTAATTTCACTTTGAAATTGGACATAAACAAGTGTCAATCTTTTGATAATTATTATTTCTTAAAAACACGCTATTTGTTTTAACAACGAGAATTAATTATAAAATTAAATAATGAAACTTTTATGTTTTTAATTTGGAAAAATAAACCTCATTTTTCAATTCAGAATATCAGATATTGCTTAGGCTGAATTTTTGGTATTTTTCTCAAAAATACTGATTTCTTATGAATGGTTAAACCATAGGGAAACCACATAGTTGTAGTTTAAACAGAAGTGACTTTTTGTTTTAAATAAAAATTTACCACTTTTTTTAATTTAATTTCAAAAATCTGACATACATGGTTGTTATTAGTTAGTAAAATGTTGTTCAATAAGATGAAAATACTTTATGATGAATAGTAACTTTTGACTTTTATTTACAGTACTTAAAGGTAAATAGGTAACTCATGGTAAAAAAGAATATTATGATAATACTAAATTACCTTAACACTTCTACTAACCATATTGGATGAGTAATATATGACCATGGAAATATTTGGGTAAATTTTAGGACCCCATAGAGCCACTTATGAATGATAAGGACACTTTAGATTAATTAATTTAAATTAAAGGCAATAATTACATAAACAAATATAGTTTAGTAAATTAATTTTTATACGGTGTTATATAATCCATATTTTCGACTATATATATTTTTTATAAATCTAAAACAATTTCCTGAATGATACTAGTTTTTTAATAATTTTTAGACACCGAATAAATTAAATTATTCATGACACAATAATGACACAGTATTTACCTCATTAATAAATGATTTAAATAAATAAGATTATAATGATTAATATATTGTCAAAACCCTATACAATTCCTATTGGATGATTTTATTTCTTCCATTATTCAACTTATATTCGATTATAATTGTTTTTGGACCTTTAGAAACCGAATATCATTATACAATAAAATGATATTTTCACACCTTCCTAAAGAGCCCCTCCGATCCCTTATAAAAGGAGACCATTTATATCCAATTACTCAGACCTCTAAAGACATTTGGCTCAACCATACTCTGCCCAATTAAGCTCCCTACATCCATATCCACATCCTAGAAGCCTAACATTAGGCAGAAGACACTTCAAGAAGTCCTTTTGGGCCAAACCAAAGGAAGTCACCCAAATTAAAGGTAACAATTTCTCTTAACTTGTTTTTTTATTTTTTTTTCAAACCCTTAAAATCTTTCTATTACTTTATTTTATAACAACACCAGTATCCTCAATATACTAGGATGTTTTTTATAAGAAGTATTAGAACTACACTTACACACACCTCCATCTAATGGGTGAATAACATACTATTTCTGTGGATGGCAAACTAACGCCTCATGAGACGATGATTGTTCAATTACCTACTACCACCTATCCTGGTGGCCGTTATGATGGAACTATAATATGTATGATATATATTATGTTTATGTTTTATTTATGATACTGTATTTTCCATTGATATCATACCTTTATGATTTCTATAATGGGTAACACGATAATTTCATTTGAGAAAGTGAAGACTACCACCCCCTAAAAGTGATATGACTCATTAATGACATATGTGGGACATGAAAAGTATAGGGTTACTGATATTATATATGATATTATACTGGAATTATTATATACCTAGTTTCATTATTTTTTAATTCCATTAAAATAAGAAATATAAATGAAAGTAGCGTTCATGCGTACGTACGGCTAACTGTCTCCATGAACGGTGGATTTCATTTCTTACCTCTAAACATTATGTACTATTATAAATAGATGTATATACTTGATATATATGATATATATGATTTCCAAATCATGAATATCATTTTGGATATAATGGACTACTGACCACATGGACAAATTGTAAATATAAGGTGTTCATTTTTACTCAAGTTCCAGATATCGACAAAATGGACGTTATTAACTTAAATGATTACATAATGTTTATAACATTGTAATGAGTGATATAAAAGGAATAATAAACTTGAAAAAAGGTTCTTAAGAAAGTATAAATTAACTTGAAATTATTATTAAGGCGATTCAAGAACGATCAAGTCAGGTCAGACAAGAGGTTATGGACTTCAACTCAATCTCTTTTCATTTAGGCATATTCAGTTTTATACATGAGTTTATTTTTTACGGTGTATAAACCCCTTTTAGTTTTCATTTCATTCAATGAGAATCTTTTTATACAAAGCGTTTTACTAAATGAAAAAAAGGAATGTTTTTTTACAAAAGTGGTGAAAACGACCATTCTTCCACCACGAGTATTATTTGATCTTTGGCTTCCATAACAATTTGTAATGTTCATAAAAGAAAAAATAAATACAATATGTTTTTTTATGAATTTTGGTGTTGAAAATGATGTTGAGAATGGATTTATTATTTCAATATCCTGAAATGAAATTTTGTTATTTCAATGTGGAAATGTTATCTTTCCATTATGCTTATGTTATGTGATATGATCATGTTATGGTTCATGGGCATTATTTACATATACGGGTGGTTCCATGATAAACCTAGGGCGGGTGAGTCCGAGAAAGGTCTCCAATGCATTGGGTAGCATGACATAGGGAAACGTGAATGTTTCTCTTAAGAGATTTAGGTAATATATTGTTATGTGTATTCCAAAGTAACTCCCTATGTAGGAGTGATAGCTACAATGTAAGAATGTTATAGATGTTACAAGTTACCTTTATGATATATTATTTCTATGTGTCTTTCATAAATATTATTATTTCATTATGTAAGTAAAACAGTTCATGTTTTTTATGTATTTGTGAAAAAATGTTTTCATTCATTGTTTTATATCCCTTACTGAGCTTTTTATGCTCATCCACAATTTTGAAATGTTTTCATAGGACCTAATGATGAATAAGGTCAAATATGGGATCAAAGAAAAGTCATGATTTCTAAAACCTGGAACTAGACATGACGCTTTTTTCAAGAGTTTTTATTTTATGAAATAAATGGAAACTGGGTAGAAGTTTATACATTGTAATCTTTTGAGATGTAATAGTTATGTCCTAATTCTCTATAACAGTAAACCTGAAAAGATCCTCAATGTGAATTATTCATTTAATTCAAGATTTTGTAATCTTATAAGACTGGTTCATTATAGGTGGCATCAATGGGAGGTTTGGATAACTATAAGATATAGGGTATTGTTAAATGAATGTCCGTAAATTAATTCATGGCCATATTGAAATGATATTGCATTTACAGAATACTATGTTGCTTCGCCTAAGATATTTCAGTGTACAGAATGGTTCTCCGTAGAGGAAACATGATAGCTATGTTGGGACGAAATCAGGAGGAAGACAGCCTTCCAAATCAGCAACTTGATATTGTCAGAATCAGAACTGAACTTTTTGTTGTAGTGATGACATAGTTGACTCAGACTATAAATAGTGGTGGTATCCATGTATGAGATCAGCCAGATCAACCATAGTGGAACATGTCATTAGTGGATCATTTCATGACGCAAAATCACCCATAATTTAGAGGATCATCTGATCTGGTGCTAGTAGTAGGGAGAATTAAAACACTAGAAAAGATTTTTGATGCCATGGGTTGTTCATAACATCAAAAGGTTAGTCTTGTTCTTTACCATTTTGACGGTGATGTTGATCAGTGGTGGTCGATAGTGAAAAATATCAAGGATAGTGAGGAGATTTATGATCTTTATTGGGATGAATTCAAAGGTATGTTTCTTGAGAAATATTTTCCTAAGGTTGTTCGTCTTAGGATTGAAAAACAATTCCTAGAATTAAGGCAGGAGGATGACTCAGTGGATATTTATGAAGAAAAATACACTCGACTTGAATGGTATGCTCCAAATATCATATGAGATATTGATTGTAAAATAAACCATTTGTTTTTTAAATTAAATCTAAAGTATCAAAGGTAATTAGCTTCTCGTGAGTACAAAAGTTAGGAAAAACTTGTTCGTTGTGCCGAGAAGGTGGAAATAGAGTTTGCTGATGATCATGTTTTTTTAAAAAACAACAGAATAATAGGCCGAGGTGGAAGGAGAATGGGGAGAAATCTTCAAAAAAATCTGATGGTAAGAAACTTAAGTTTACTATTTGTGAAAATTGTGGTAAATATCATGATGGGGAATGTCTTTTGATTTCGGGTAAGTTCTACCGATGTGGTAAAATGGGACATAAGGCTTGTAATTGCACTAAAAAAGATCAGGGTAATTCTAAGAAAAAGTCTGATTTACAGTCAGTAAAATGTATAAAGTAAAATGAAATGTGTCATTATGGAAATGAGTGTCCAAAAAATAACTCAACCGAGGGAAAGATGCCAGACTACAAGCAGAAATCGGTGGTGAAATCTGTTGCAACAACTTCAGCAGATGTTGGGCCATCAAATGAAGTAGTATCATGTACACAATTTGTTTGTTCAAATTATTCTAATGTGTTGTTTGATTCAGGGACTACACACTCTTTCATTTATGAGAAGTTTTCTAGTAAATAGGGAATTTGATCTCAAGATATGAATACACAACATATGGTAAAAACACAAGGAGAAAATGTTGAGACAAAAATAAAATATATGATCATTCATGTCCTTCTGTGCAGAAAGAATCTAAATACAAACCTTATTGTTTTTCCTCAAGTAGATTTTGATGTTATTTTGGGTATGGATTGGATTTCTGTTTATCATGCTAAAATTTACTACATAGCTAAAGAGGTTTCTTTTCAAAATGATTTCTAGATTGTATAAAAAAATGAACCCATGCTTTTGATAACATATGAGGAAGCTGAGAAACTAGTAAAATATGGAAATGAATGTTACGTTGATCATATTGTTGGAAAAAATGGAACTTTTCAGATTAATGATATGCCAGTGTTAAATGAGTACCTTGATGTTTTTTCTGATGAGTTTCCTGGTATTATACCTGATTGGGAAAATGGATTTACTATTTAATGAGTTCCTGATGCTAAGCCTATTTCAATAACCCATTATTGAGTGGTTCAAATTAAACATTTAGAGTTAAAGAAGAAATTGTAGGAGGTATTAGATAATGGTATCATTCGACCTAGCACATCACTATGGGTTTCTCATATATTGTTTCTTGAAAATAATGATGGTTCAATGTGACTTTGCATTGATTATAGAGCATTGAATAACATCACTGTTAAGAATAATTATCCTTTTCCTCATATTGATGATTCTTTTGATCAGCTCCAGGGAGCTCAGTATTCTTCGAAAATTGATTAAAGGTTAGGGTACCATCAGTTGAAAGTAAAGGAAGCATACATTCCGAAGAAATAATTTCGTACAAGATATGGCCATTATGAATTTGTAGTTTTTCATTTTGGTTTAACCAATGCACCTATTGTATCTATGGATCTTATGAATAGAATTTTCCTTTAGTTCTTGGATACGTTTGGGGTTGTGTTCATTGATGATATTTTGGTTTATTCAAAAAGTATGGTGGGACATGAAATTCATATAAGGTTTGTATTGAAAACATTATATGAAATGAAACTTTATGGAAAATACAGCAACTGTGAGTTTTTTATAAAACCAATTTCTTTCCTTGGTCACATTGTTTCAAAATAAGGAATAACAATTGATCCTGATAAAACAAAAGTTGTTAAAGAATGTCCAAGACCCAAAAATATAACTGATATTCGTAGTTTTCTTGGTTTGGCAGGTTATTATCAGAGGATAGTTGAAAATTTTGCAAGGTTATATAGTCCAATAACAGAGTTAACTAAAAAAGGTGTTAAGTTCATCTGGATAAAAGAATGTAATGATTGATTTCAGGAATTGAAAAGAACAGTGGTGAATGCTCTAGTTTTGGAACTGCCATACAGAAATGGTGAGTTTGTTATCTACAATGATTCTTCATTGAAAGGACATGGATGTGTCCTTACACAGAACGATCAGGTAATTACTTATGCTTCATGTCAGTTGAAACCTCATGAGTTAAATTCCCCTACAAATGATTTGGAAATAGTTGCTGCTGTTTTGGCTTTAAAAATTTGGAGGCATCATTTCTATGGAGTAAAATGTGAAATACATACTGACCACAAAAGTTTAAAGTATATATTCACTCAAAAATAATAGAAAATTTGACAAAGTAGATGGATAAAATTAAACTAAGATAATGATTTCCAGATCCATTTCCATCTTGGAAAAGAAAGGAATGTGTTTGATGATTTGAGTTGAATAAGTAATGCATCATTAACCATGATATGTTTGGAACAAGATCCTTGAGTTTTTGATTTGATAAACATTGGCATATAATTTCTTGGTGCAGGAAAATCTTCTGTTTTGTTTTAGGTGTCAGTAAAATCATATCTATCAGATCAAATAATGCAAGTGAAGAAAGAAGAAAGTGAGATTCAGAAATTGGTAGTGTTGGTTCAAAAGGGTATGTTTCCTGATTTTAACGTTGATAATGATTGTGTTTTGAGATTTGGAAAGAGATTATGTGTGCCTTGTGATTTATAGTTGAAGAATGAGTTGTAATGTGAAGCTCACAATTCCCCATTTTCACTTCATCATAGTAGTACTAAGATGTATAGAGATCTTCGTTAATATTACTACTGGGATGGAATGAAAAGAGATATTACTGATTTTACAATGAAGGTTTTGACAAGTCAGCAGGTTAAAGTAGATCAGATGTTACCAAAAGCCATGCTTCAGCCTCTACCATTGCCAGAGTGGAAATGGAAAAATATATCCATGGACTTTATTGTGGGATTTCCAAAACACCTTGAGGTAATAATGAAATCTGGGTTATAGTTGATCGACTGACTAAATGTGCTCATTTCATTCCTATTTGAGATACATTGTCTCTAGATAAAATTTCTCAATTTTTTGTTATAAAGATAGTGAGGTTGCATTGAGTTCTCCTCTCCATTTTATCTGATCGTGATCCCAGGTTTACTTATAACATTTGGAAAGGCCTCGAGAAATCGTTGGGTAATGAATTAAATTTTAGTACATCTTTTCACCCTCAATCAGATAGGCAATCAGAATGAACAATTCAGACATTGGAGGATATGTTACGTGGTTGATCAGTGGACTATCAGGGAAGTTGGGACCAAAATCTTTCTTTGGCTAAATTTTCATATAATAACAGTTTTCATTCAATTTTACAGATGGATCCATTTGAGGCATTATATGGAAAGCGTTTTTGATCACCAGCTCTTTGGGATAAAGTAGGTGAAAGGAAGATGATGGGAACAGGATTGGTAGAAGAGATGGAAGAGAATGTTCAGTTTATTTAGACAGACATGAGAACATCTCAGAGAAGACAGAAAAGATATGCATATACCCAGAGGAAGGATCTTTTTTTGACGTGGGTTATCATGTCTTTCTCAAAGTTTCTCCATTGAAAAGTGTGATGTGTTTTGGTAAGAAGGTAATGATGTGTCCCAGGTTCATTGGACATTATGAAATAACGGAGAAAGTTGGATCAGTTTTTTAAAGAGTAGATTTACCTCCATGTTTATCCCAGGTACACAATGTTTTTCATGTTACGAGGTTTGGAATGTTTATACCAGATCCATATCATGTTTTGAGCTCATAGGTAGTTCATTTGGAAGAAAATCTCTCTTATGAAGAACAAATAGACCAGATTCATGATCATAGAGAGAAATTTTTGCAGAATAATGTAATTCACCAGGTAAAGGTATTATGGAAAAACCATATGATTGAAGAGGAAATGTGGGAATCTGAAAATGCTATGAGGGATAAATACCCCCACTTATTTTGATAAGTGAATAAAATTTACGAGGACGTAATTTCTAAAAGAGGGAAAGGATGTAACATCTTAGTTAAATAAATAATAAAACATATTTCATATTTATTAATATTTGTGAATTAAATATTAATTTTACTTTAAAGGGTATGCAATGTTCGATAGCGTACCTTATAGGAAATAATGGGTTTCTTACGTTGCACACTAATAATATAACATTATTATTTTAAATTATAGATAACTCATAGTTTTTGAATTGGCAGGAATGAACAAAAATAACAAAAATATGATTATACATGATTTTTAAATGTATTAAAATTTATCCAGAAAAAAGTGAGATGCTTAAAATGTGAATAAATATAATTTTAAGCATATTTTACATTAAAAAGATGATTTATCGCCTTTTGATGGACAACCATCATTAAAAATAGTTATGGTCACTTTAATACATTATATATGACCAAATACAATCCTTTTTTATAATGGGGGAATCAAAATTTACTTTGTGTAAATTTTTGGTATTTTTCCGAAAAATTCATTTTTTAATGAATAGTGAATTTTTTTTTATTTTAATTCAAAAATATGTTTCAATTTAATTTTTTTTATATGGTTAGATTTTCTTTTTAATTGGTTTTAAAGTGTAATTACAATATATTTTTAACATTTAATCCAATTTTCGTCATTGCATTTAATTTCACATTGAAATTGGACATAAAAAAGTGTCAATCTTTTGATAGTTATTGTTTCATAAAAACACACTATTTGTTTTATCAACGGGAATTAAGTTTAAAATTAAATAATGAAACATCAATGTTTTGAATTTGAAAATATAATCATCATTTTTGAATACGTAATATCAAATATATCTTAGGCTGAATTTTTGGTATTTTTTTGAAAAACATCAATTTTTGATGAATAATGAAACCACTTAGTATTAGTTAAAAAACCAACTTTTAAATTTAAATGATATATTACAAATTTTGTGAATTGAATTTCAAAAACCTGACATACATGGTTGTTATTAGTTAGCAAAATTTTGTTCAATAAGAAGAATGTAATTTTTTTTATTAGTAACTTTGGACTTTTATTTACTGCGGTTAAAGGTAAATAGGGTAATTCAAGGTATAAAAGAATATTATAATAATTCCTAATTAGCATAAATATTTTCACAACCATATTGGATGAGTAATGGACGACCCTTTTCATCCTTGGGACGATTGTGGGACCCCATAGTGCCACTTATTAATGATAATGATGGTTTAGATTAATTAATTTAAAGTAATGGAAAAAATGACATGAACAAAAATATTTTAGTAAATTAATTTTTATGTTTTGTTATACAAGTCATATTTTCTAATATAAATATTATATAGACAGATAAAACGATTTCCTACATGATAATATTTTTTTTTTATAATTTTCAGACATTGAATAAATTAAATTATTCATGATACAATAATGATGAAGTATTTACCTCATTAATAAATTATTTAAATAAATAAGATTATAATGATTAAAATATTATCCAAAACCTTTCCAATTCCTATTGGATGATTATATTTCTACCATTAGTCATCTTATATTCTACTCTACTTATTTTTGGACTTTTAGAAACCTAATATCATTATATAATAAAATAATATTTTCACACTTTCCTAAAGAGCCCCTCCTCCCCCTTATAAATGCAGACCATTTATATCCAATTACTCACAACACTCAAGCCAATTGGCTCGTCCAAAATCAGTCCAATTAATATACCTACATCCCTATACTCCTCCAGGAAGCCTTACCTTAGGCATAAGTGAAATCAAGAAGTCCTTTTGGTTCAATCCGAAGGAAGTTACCCAAATTAAAGGTAACATTTTCTCTTAACCTCTTTTCATTTATTTTACATTTCCAACCCTTAAACTCTTTTTATTAAATTATTTTATAACAAAAATAGTATTCTAAATATACTAGGATGTTTTTATAAGAATTATTAGAACTATAATTACACACACCTCCATCTAATGGGTGAAAAACAAACTATTTCTATGGATGGAAAACTAATGGCTCACGAGACGATGATTGTTCGATTACCTCTTACCGACTCTCATGGTGGCCATTACAATGGAACTGTATTTATATATGATATATATATTTTTTATGTTTAAATTATTATTCTATATTTTCCATTGATATCATTACATTATGGTTTCCATTATGGGTAAACGCGATAATTTCATTTGAGGAAGTGCGGACTACCACCCCCTCAAAGTGATATGACTCGTTAATGCCATATGAGGGATGTATAAAGGATGGAGTTATTGATATAATATATGATATTATACTGTAATTATAATATATATATGTATCATTATGTTTTAATTCCATTAAAATAATAAATATAAATGAATGTAGCGTTCATGTGTACATAAGTCTTACTGTCTCCATGAACAATGCATTTAATTTCATACCTCCAAATGATATGTACTATTATAGATACATGTATATACTAGATATATATGATATATATGATAACTAAATCATGAAAATAATTATGGATATAATGTAATATTGACCACATGGACAACTAGTAAATATAAGGTGTTTATTTTTACTCAAGTATCAAATATCGACAAAATGGACGTTATTAACTTAAATGATTACATAATGTTTATACATGGTAATATGTGATAAAAAAGGAATAATAAACTTGAAAATGGTTCTTAAGAAATTATAAATTAATTTTTTTTATTATTCAGGAGATTAATGAATGATTGAGTCAAGTCAAAAAAGTGGTACGGGAGATTGTCTCAATCTCTTTTCACTAAGGCAAATTTAGTTTTATACACAACATTATTTTATATGGGGTATTCAACAATTTTACATTTCATTTCATTCAAAGGGAATCTTTTTATATAAATAATTTTACTAAATTACAAAAAGGAATGTTTTTTTACATAAACCGTGACAACGACCTTTCTACCGCTGTGAGTATTATTTGATCTTTGGCTTCCTTAACATGCCGTAATGTTTTAAAAGGAAAAATAAATACCATATACAATTTTTACAAATTTTTGCATTGAAAATTATTTTTAAAATGGATTTATTGTTTCAATACCTTGAAATGGCATTTTTTTATTGCAATGTGGAAATATTGTCTTTCCTTTATGCTTATGCTACGTGTTATGATAATGTTATGGTTCTTGGGAATTATTTACATATAGGTGTGGTTCCATGATAAACCTAGGGTGAGTGCACCTGGGATAGCTCTCTAATTCATTAGGTAAGGTGACGGAGGTAAACATGGATGTTTCTCTTAAGATATTTAGGGATTATATTGTGATGGGTATTCCAAAGTAACTCCCTATGTAGCTGTGATATCTACAATGTAAGTATGTTATGGATTAAAAAAGTTTCCTTTATGATATATTATTTCTATGTGTCTTTCATAAATATTATGATTTCATTAGGTAAGTAATAGAGTTCATGTTTTTTTTTGTATTTATGAACAAATGTTTTCATTCTTTGTTTTATAACCCTTTTTGAGCTTTTTATGCCAGTCCAATGTTTTGAAATATTTCCCCCAGACCTAAAGAAGAATAAGGTCAAGGATGGGAACAAGGAAAATTCATGATGTCTAAAACATGGAACTAGACATGAATCTCTTTTTCAAGTGGTTTTATTTTATGAAAAAAAGGAAACTGTGTAGAAGTGCATACTTTGTAATATTTTGAGATGTAATAGTTATGTCCTAATTCTGTAAAACTATAAAACTATAAAGATCCTAAATGTGAATTATTCATTTAATTCAATATTATGTTATGTTATAAGGCCATGTCCTCATAATTAATATATAAATTATAGAAATTGGAAATGAAATACACGATTCATTGAGATGGTAGGTTTCACGTATGAACAAACATTGTTTCAATTTTTCATATCGCATTGAAATAAACAGAAGAAAATGATATATATATATATATATATTATAGTAGAATTTTTATGTCATATATTTTAATTTATTTTTATTTAACCAAACCACAATTGATTCTATGTAATCCATGAAGGAATTACATTGCTTCAAGAGGCGGTAGTTCATCGTACACACGAACGATTTTATCATATTTATAAGAAATTAAAATTTTGAAGGTATGTGTGATATAAAAATTATAGAATCATAATAAAATACAAAAATAATAAATTGAATATATAAATTATCAAATTATTCCCAACATAGAAAGGAAGTAATTAATGAATAAACAACATCAGTTCGCAAGGTGGTAGTTCTTCGTACACATGAAAGATGATTGTGTGTCCCATTTTATAGATGTGTGTGTTGTTTTATGTCATAATATTGAAATAATAAACTCTAAGTGTATTCAATATAATGATTATAATATATTATAATGATATAAAAATAATATAAGGGCATTGAAAAAGAAATTAAACAAAAATTCTTGTTGATGAACATTACATCTTCTTTGGGTATCACCTTTTGGTTTACAGAAAAGGATAGACATGGTTGGATTTTTTTCCAATGTGAGGATTCATGGATTAAGTTAGGGAATTTTGGAAGATATTTCGGCTGTTATTTTCTTCTCTAAAATTATTTAGAGGTGTGAAGAAGTGGGGTGTGTGAATTCCCTTTTATAATGGAAGAAGAATGACAATTTTGTAAATAGAAAAAGGTAAACCATATAGGGATTTCAACCTTAAATAATGTGCCTCCAATAATTAATGATGTTTCAGAAAATATGGTATACGGTCTAAATATACACATATAATCGAATCTGGAAGTGTTTCATGGTAATTATACACTAATTTTTAATGTTTAGTCCCTTAGTAAACACATTATTCTCTTAATCACCGTGATTAATTTTAAATGTTTTCTCTAATAATTTTGAATAAATATTTTTATGGACTTATTAGAAATTTAAAAGTTTTATTATTCAAAATAATGAATTAATTTTACCAAATTCAAATTACAATAGTGGTAGAATTTAATTTTAAAATATTAATAGAGTCAAAATGAGAAAGCATTTTATTAATGTGAAAATGTTCAAAAGTTTACAAAGTTTATATATCCAAATATAATATAAAAATGTTTCTAATGAACTAAATTGGATTAATAGATGTATATTTTATCTAATTATTTAAAAAAAAAAATATTATTAATCATTACAAATTATTTAGATGAAATGTCTGTTTTTAATTAAAATTTAGTATTTCTCAATATTCATGAATAATTGAAACTTCTCATATTATACCAGAAAATTATCATAAGATAATTTTTACATTAATATTTGAATGAAATTTAATATTTTCAAATAAAATTTTTAAATGTCTCAAAAATAATGTTTTAAACAATTATTCCCTAAAAATGTGGAAAACTATCTTTTAGGGGAAAATAAAGCTTTCAATTATTTAAATAAAATTTCTTCATATTTTATGAAAAAGACCTTATTGTATGAATTGAAAAAAATGAATTTATATAATATAAATTTAATTAATATATTTTTTCTGATAGTGATCTACTAATATATTAATTCGTGGTTGGCATACATGTATTTTTCATTAAAAACCCCTTTATATTATATTGGTTTTAATTTTCATTTCTAATTAACTATTCATCAAACAATTAATTATATAAAAATAATTAAAATGTATTTTCATGAATTATTTAATGTTATCCATTACAACTAGTACAATTTCTATTTGATAAATTTAATAGCATTTTAATAATATCATTAATGGTATATTGTAGTTTGTTAAAACATTGTACTGTGTGTTATAAAAGCTAAAAAATGAATTCTATATTGTGTGTACCTCAAGATAAAATAATTTTTTGTTATTCAAAAAGGTTTTCTTGGATTAAAATTCAATAGAATCCAAAAAAATAAATCATAAAAACAAAGGATGTTAAATTATACCCCCCATAAAATTATTTTGTCCCTTGATATTCATATTGGTAATCTATGTTTATAATACATGAAAGATAATTTCATTGGAACCCACATTGTAAGAATGAATAGTAAAACTTATCTTAAAAATGGATCTTTAGAAACCAAAAAGGTACCAAAATTAAATCCTAACAAGGATTCCATGTAGGGGAAAATATGAGGGAAGTGATGATTTTGACATAGAAGAAAAGCGTAAATAATTATAGAGGGTGATAAAGATAATTAGTCCTAATAAAATGATATATGTAGAGAAGGTTTGTTATATAAACACCGTATATAAAAGGTGTGCGGTAATAGTCATTTATATCATAAAAAATTATGATAATAGGCTAAATTTTATTTTAATACAATTTCAAAAAGGTTGATGAATTTTCACAAGAATATATGCTTACTTGATTTCATCCCATTTTCCTTTCATAATCACACAGTTTGGTTGTGATGTGATAAATTTACACTTCATCTATTATTATACGAAATTATGGTGAATTAGTGGTCCCTGAAGCACTAATTTGTCAATGAGCTATAGATAGACCGATAAGTCGTTTTGTATATAATCAGGTATCATGAAAGCAAAATGTTTAGCATAGGATATCCCATATGCATAAATCTTCATATAGAGAAATAATAAATTAATATCTAAAACCATATTAAATGATTTAAATAAACCATTACATAAATGGTTATCCTTATGAACCCTTTCAGAAGATTAAAATCCAAAATATGATAAAGGAAGTGACTGAATTTTTCATAATTAGGTTAGCATTGATCCCTTATACATCATAAAGTATCCCTTGATTATCCCATACGATACATGTGAATACCCTTATCATGTATTATCTTTAAACATGGTAATAACCTAAAATACACTAAAACTATATTGAAAAAATACATTCTTATAAATTCCTTATATATGATCTTGTCATACAAAAAAATCATTGGAAGGTTGGGTTTTTCCTTATACCAATACAATACGTGATTTAATTATTCTCAAATACATGTGTATAATCATATTTAACTTCAATATATTAATAAAAAAAATTTATTGGGATCATTCACAAAATAATAAACATGATGTTCCCAATTATGGTGAAGATGACATGTAATCCAAAATTATAATCGTTCACATTAATGTTTATAATAGCAATCAATTTCCCTTCTTATTTTATTTTTTTGAAAATGTTTTTTTTTAATTATCATCCACATTATTCCTTGGATGGGTCCACTTTTTAGAATATTTCCCAAACTTCATGATATTGATACACTGATGTGTGGTAGGTATTTTATCTATGGATTTCTCATTCTTCACATCATTTGAAAAATTCTTCCCATTAGTTAAGGATTCCAAAACATGATGACCTTCTCTTCTACACATTTAAAATTTATTAGTACCATTAAGAATATTTCTTATATGTTTATTCGAACACATTTTGAATAATATGGGGATCATATTATTTTCTACATGTTTCATACATTTTCCTTTGAACTGTAGCCTCATTCTCATATCAAAACCATGATATTAACACACATATCCAAACTCCATTCCCACCTCGATAACACATTGAATAAATTATTCATTACAACTAAAATATCTTATATCTATGGCCTATCAAAGACATGGCTTTAGGAAACCAAAAAATAAGTCAATTTTTCTTTTAGGAAGATGATTTTACTATAATCATAACTTCCTTGTATTGTAAAATTAGCTTCCTAGGTACCAATAGATTAATAATACTTATTCATAAGCTAAATAAATTCCCTAAACAACATTGCTCATATAATATGAGGGAATTGATAACTGAAAAATACCCCCTTAATCTTTTTCCATTCCATATAATCAATTATTTTTATTCCACCATGTCTATAATAATAGTCCACCACAGATAGGCTTCACCTACTAAATGATAAACAACAAAATTAATTTTTCTATCTCCAAAAACTAGAGATCAGATAACGTAATTTCAATGGTTCCAATCCTTTATACACCAACTACTGGATCAGAATTTCCACTAGATGATGGTGTACATTACATCAGTATGGACTTAGTAGATCATTGTTCTCGCAAATTATCATTTATAAGTTCTCCATGATTCTTTAATTGGGACACATATGTGATCACAAGAATGAGTTTCTTTATTCTAGATCCAATAAAATTTGGATTAATTAGAGGAAAATAATTGCATTTTTAGTCACACAAATCATTGATACAATACCTTTGGGTTCTAGAAATTGAATAAAACCAAAAAACCATAGTTTCATGAAAACATATCATATCAAAAAACCACATTATTACTTTTGGATTTGAAACTCATGACACGTTCACTTGAATATATGAATCATTAAGCATAACCTAGGTCCTCCCTGACCATCATAAATTTAAATCATTCATGATGGTTTGTAAATAGTTTTTTAATTTCTAAAGAATATCCCTTGAGAGTTTCAAGAAATGTTTGTAGGAATTATTATTGTAGTTCACCACTTCCCAATTGAGTCTATCTCAATACTATTTTTTCACAGTTTTTTCCCTAGGTACATCTCTTCTAGATTCACATCCACTTGAAGTATCCATAATCATATTTATTTCAAGAAAACCACTCACTCTATCCTTTATAAAAAATTAAATACATTTTCATATACTTTAACTCAACCTAAGACTTATCCTTCAAAAAATAAATTGAAATAACCATAGAAGCACACATAGGGACCTTAATAATGATTCTCAACCTTGTTTCCAAATATGGTCTAAAATAGTTCTTTGATACCATCTATATGAATTGGGATTCACATACACTAATATTACATCTTTTTATGTGAATATTCAACATATTATAAATGTACATGCCTTAGGACCATAATATATTAGTTCCTATGGTATCATGGAATCCTAATATCAAAACATAGTGAAAAGTTTCCAATATCTCTTGTAAATATCTTTCCATTCCGTACCCTTCACAGGATTACCCTACTTAAAAAAATTCTTCAAAACATAGGGAAAGGTATCATAAAAAATAGGAGCTCAAATTATCAATAAGGGTAAATGAGGAAGATACATAAGAATTAAATAAGAATAATTGTATAATAAAAATATCATGGAAATAGGAAATGATACCCTTAATATTAAAGATCATAAATAATAATCATGGCCTAATGATTTACAGTTCTTAAGAAATTTATCATATGGAAATCATAGAACACAATTAAAGAGAGTATAACACTATAATAAGATATATAATTTGTGTAATACACACAAGAATATAATTATTTTTTCAAATATACCTACCGAGTTCATAATAATGTGTTAGGATTTTGATAATCACTCATGTACTTACATTGGTATTGGGATGACCTTTCATGTACCCACTTGTTAAATGAACGGGATTACATCTAATGTACCCTGTTATTGTAGGCTAGGGATGCAATGCCATGTACCATCTTGTTGTGGGATTGGGATATCCTTTAGTATACCCTCCTGTAGTGGGATTGGGCTAAACACTCATGTACCATTTAATCTCATAGGAAATTTATCATTGCCCAATGCATTGGAGGGAGATATAGGTACCACCCATCAAATAATGAAATCATACATATAGGTGCTGCACGATCATAAAAATTCATCATATCATAACCCATGAAATGAAATATGTATCATAAACATCATATCCTAACACATTAAATGAAATGTGTAGAATAAAAATTTTGCAACCTCATAACCTATGGAAAAGAGGAAGTATCGTAATCATTTATCGAAGAATAACCCTTGAAATGATGTTGGTTTCATTAATGTTTTATCATGGTATATCCCATGGAAGTAAAATGAGTTTCATAAACAACATTACTCCTTAAACCAAAACCATTCAAATAATGACTAATAATAGTATCCATGGAACATATCCCATGTAAAACATAAACTATAACATAGTTTGTCATCTAATATGGTGAATTTTTTTAATTATTACATGGAGTTTTTTATAAGGAAAACAATCTTTCTATAAATATATGTTTTTAAAACATAAGTAATTTTTAATTTTTTTTTTTGTAATATACAATTTTGAAAAAATATGAAGTACGATTTACAAATCCTTTAAAACATTTATTAGTGAGAATATAATTTCCTCTTTAAATTTTTTTAATCATAAAACATTTTGAAACTCTTTGTCATTGAAAATATCCATGAAGACATATAACGGATGTTTTGAAAACATTTTTATGCAGTTTATAAAAACTAAAAAATATTTTAAATCCTTTTCCATTAAAATGACATTCAAATATCATCTAAATTTTTTTATTTTTTTTAGAAAATTTGGTTTTGGAATAAAATAGATTTCCCAGCGAAGAGTGAAATATGGCCGGGTTATTTTAAAAAAAATTCATAGTCATATTTTGTAGTAAAGAGTAAAAAATCAAAAAATTGCACGACGATATCATAAATGAACAGAGTAGATAATATTAATTAAAATTATTTATATGTCGATCATAATATTTCATCAATGGAAGCATAATCATAAATGATCCGAATAAATATTGAGACTGTAACAATAAATGCTTTCCACTTTGGTAACTTTGATTAACAATGAAAAATTAAATAATAAAATTAAAATATGATTAAAAAACCTGAAAATAATTAGGATCATGATATATCCAGTCAAATCAGATGTGTATACACCTCATAAATTAATATAGGTGCATAAGATTACATGTTTCTCTAAAAAACTGTCAAATAAATTTATTACTATTTTTTAACATTGACTCCATAACCCCATGAAATAGATATACTCAAATAAATGTCTAAATAAAAAAAATTATTTATATCAATCATAATTTATATTCATGGTTAGAATCCACACCACATAGAAGAAAGAGGTGGTGATTATAGAAAGTGTCTCACAAATGTAAAAAGATAGACAAGAATCCCTTACTACGTGAGTAACTTTTGAATCACGATTCATGTAAAAGAATAAAGGTAATTAAAAAATTTAATATTATTATATAATGTAAATTAAAGATTTAAAAATTTCCTACGGATGTCTATAAACTATACCAAAGGAATGAGTGTTGAATATGACCTAAATCTCATGGATATAAAAGATACCCTAGAAATCCCCTTACCTTATGTCTTAACATCCTTCATACACATTAAAATAACCTATATAGTAAAGAAAATATTATTAAAAGTCAAATAATTTTTAATTTTCAAATATATTATACTATATATGTTTCTTTTGTTACTTTTTATTTCACATTTATTAAAATATCATGTTAAATTTATGGTTTCGGCATTAATCTATTTGAATCATAATTATTAGGATTTTTTATTTTGGTCATCTTAAATTTATAAATAAATAATAATACAATGCATTGAAAACATTATACAAAAATCATATGTATATTTAGTATATATGTATTTTCTATAATCTATAAAATATAGAAATGGGAAATGAAATATATCGTTCACGGAGATGGTGAGCCATACATACACATGAATGATTTTTCTATTTTCTTATCATATTGAATAAAGTAAAATTAAACGATATATAAATATGTTTATTATCATTAAATAAGAATATTTATATCATATTTATCAAATATTTAAATTTAACTCATCTTAAAAAAATTACATGAAAAGAGTGAACAAATCACATTGCTTCGTGAGTCAGTAGTCCACCATACACACGAACAATGTTATTGTATTCCCAAATTCTGGAAATGAATAATTTATGAGTGATATAAAAATTCACAAATTTTAATTACATAATAACATAATTAATATAAAAAATTTACTATAAATCCATAATTATTCCCAATATTTAATGGTTGTAATGGAAGAATGAATGACTTCGTTTTTTGAGGTGGTTGTCTATTTTACAAATGAATGATGATTGTGTATCCCATTTGATGGTTGTGTGGGATTTTGTAGGAAAAACTGTAACATAATAACATATAATTATAGTTTATATACTAAGAATATTATATAATAATGATATAAAATTAATTTTAGGGTTTTGATGAAGAAATAAAATGAAAACTGTCATTGATGAACATGACCACTTATTTGGGTGTCTCCTTTTATTTTTGAAAAAATAACATAATAGGTTGGATTTATAAAGATAATGATTATTAAAGTATTAAGGTTGGTATTTTAGGAAGATATTTTGATAGGGAGTGGTAGAGCTAAGGGACTTGAGATGTGTGAATATGTAGTAAGAAAGAATGCCCTTTTATAATGTAGGAGGAGGGGCATTCATGTATATACCATAAGGTAAACACAATTGGGAGATCTCCCTTACATAATGTTGCACAAATAATAAAGTTTAATAACCAGAATGTGATATGGTCGATATATGGATCATTAATGGGTTTTTGACAAGTGTATTTGTCATTTCCCACTTGTGTTTGTTGCTTATTTCCTTACTAAACTCACTTTTCATTAGATCACCGTGATTAATTTTAACTATTTACACTAATAATATTGGTAATAAATTAATGTGGACATATTAGAAATTATTGATTATTATGATTATAAATATAGAATAAATTTTTATAAATTCAAATCACTGATGTGACTGAATTTAATTGAAATCAAATCTCACAAATGTAATAAGAAAGAAGGGTCTGAAATTGAAAATGATTGAACGATTACACTAATTTTATAGAAATATTAAATATATCCATAGTTCAATTGAAATAAACTATATTAAATCTTGTATAATTGATTTAATTCATCTTCATAACCAACCAAAAAAATCAATTTAACATTATAAATTATTTAGATGATATAAGAATTTTCAATTAAAATTAATGATTTTTCAATTATCATCGATAAGTGATACTTCTCATAGAAATAACGAAATTTCACCCTAAGATCATTTTTACATTATTTTTTTAAAAAATATTAATTTTTCAAGAAATGTTTATAATGATGACAAAATTTAGTGTAACACGCCAAGCATCCATAGTAAGTTTCCCTTTGAATAATGCAATAGCTTTCGTTGTATGCAACTTCGAGTTCTAACACACCATGGCCAATCAAATTAACCATTATGAATTGAAATATGTACTTTCTAAAATACTTTAAAATTTTATTTTTCAAAGCAGACATAATTTTTGGATTCGTAATATCAACATTATCTTAGGGTAATGTTTTTTTATTTGTTTGAAAACTTTCAATTTTTGATGAATTGTAAAAAACACTACGTTATTGTATAAGACCGACCTTTTATTTAAATAATTATTTATCGTATTTAAATTGATTTTAATTCAAAAAAGATACATAATACCTATATTTGATCAATATAATTCTTTGGAGTCATTTTATAATAATATTAGATTAATAAAATTTTATTGAACTTTTTAACGTCTTTTTCCCACCAACTCTGTACATTTGAAAAATTGCATAAATTTTTTTATCACATATATGAATTTAATTTCAAAAATAATAGATACATGGTTGATATCAGAAAGTAAAATATGGTTTAATAAGATGAAAATGATTTTTGGTGAATAGTAACCATTGACTTTTATTTACCACAGTTACAATTAAAAATTGCAATTAAAGGTAAAAGTTATATTATTATTACCCTGACACATGTCTTAAATCTATTGGATAAGTTTATTTAGGCCAATATCAACCTTAGGAATAATATAGGATCATTTTGGTCCACTTATATTAGAATATGATATTTATTATTATTTAATTTAAAGAAGAGTTAAAAGTGTTAAATTCAAATTTTCATTACTAATAATTTTTACTATAGGTTATTATATAAGATAAATTTAACAATAAATATTCATTATAAATCTAAAATTATTTCCCAAATAATGATATTTTATTTATAATTTTTAGACCTAAAATAATGAAATTTATTTTGGTTGGAATAATGATGCAATAATTACCTTATTAATGAAAGATTAAAATAATTTATATATTAAATATTAAAAAAATGTAAACTTATACTTTTGATGAATTCCATGAATTTTATAGATTAATATGACATTTTAGGGTTGATTCAATTAATTTTGTTCGTTATAATCATTCTGTTATGACTTTCTCAAAAAAAAAATAGTGTCAAAATTGATATAAATTAGTTTTTAAAACAAATAATATATTTTTACATGGTATATTATTCCAATGAATATATGGTTCTGTAAAAGTTCTTACATATTGATATATATGTCATTAAGGAACCACTTGGGGTTCTCTTGGCATTTTATAGTATGTTTATTAACCATGTAATAAAAAATAAAAGAAGACATTGTAAAAGTTAAATTACCTAACAAAGAGTTTAATATAAGAGTTGAGGATAATATGGTGACCAAAATCTATCTAAAACCTATTTGTTGAGAGGTTTTAGACCCATCCCCACCATATACTAGAAATAAATCCTTTTCTAGACATTATAAACTGAATATTATTAAATAATAAATTAATATTTCACTCTTTTCCTAATGTGACCATCAACTATTTTATAAAAAGGCACTTCCACTTCTCTCAAAATCACACCCCCAAAGCCATTTTTCTCGGCCAAACACTACTCAAATATCCTCCCAGCTACCCTAAATTAACCTACATGCCTTAATTTTATTATAAATCCATCCTATGGAGCCCTTTTGATCAAATCAAAAGGAAGCACACTAAGAAGAGGTAATAATTTCACCACCTATTTGAAAATTATTTTCTTCTTCCACTTACTCATTATTTGTTATTTTCATAAAAAAAAAATCTAATACCTTCTATATATTATTATGATATTATAAATATGGAAGAACAATATTCATTATTCTATCCATACTATGAATGACAATGTAACCATACGTGCGTACTTGCGGCTTACCGTCTCCAGGTCATGGTGGAGTTTGTTATTCAACACTTAATTATTTTGTATAGGTATTATAATGAGTATAATTGATTTATATAATAAATATAAAATGATAATTATTATTTATATATGATATATCATCCAATTAATTATGATTTATCCATAAATATAATGGCATTGTCTCTTGGGCATAGATACAGATTACCATCTCCACAAAGGCGATTAGATTCATTCCTCATCATAACCATTCAGAAATAAATTTCACTTTATGATTAAAAAATTAATGTTTAATATCATAATATCATTCTTGATATGAATCAAATACATCCTATCCATAACAAACATGGATTTTGTAAAAAATCATATAAAGGGGAATGAATTAGTTAACACCTGAAACAATGATAATACTAAAATATTATTAACAAATAAATAGTTAAAGATCATATATGATATCATATTTATTTATATGGTTCTTGTATAATTTAATAGAAATGATTTAACATTTACACAGGAGGTTAACATACCCTCGACCAAAGAAAAGTACATAGTAAGAGATAATTTTACAGTCTCTTTATTATCTGAGGTTGTTAATATGTAAGTATCTACTGGTACCTCTTTATCATATAAATCCGTGATTCTTCAAAATCAATTTAAAATCATTTTTACTACTTACTAGACTATGGGTTAAATTCATTTATACCCATGTTTTAGTTTTTATAATTTTCTTTGAAATGAATCATTTTTTCATTTTCCAAACAAGGTAATTTAAGACCTTTTTGACAAATTAAGGTAAGAATGTTTTTTAACTTGTACAGTGGGTGAAGATATTCTCCACTATTATAACACCTTCTAATATTCCATTATAATCTTATAAGAATATTTTAAAAATAAATATTTTATTTTATAATTATGGGAATTTTAAATGATTTCAAAATTTCTATCAAATAATTTTTATTTCATCTATGTCCACATCATTTGATGGATTTTACACTTGTTAGAAGATGATTAATTATGATTAAATAATCCATATTGTATTGAAGGTTTTTTGATATGTTTGACTATGGATTTTTTAGTTTTATACCATTCATAGATTATAGTTAATGTTTTAACATTTCACATGCTAGTTTTAATAAGAATGTTAATGTTATGTTTCAAATCTTTTCATATGAGGAATACATTGGATATAGTATGTGATGGGTGGAGCCCACTATAGATCCTCTATGCATCGTTGGTCTCATGAGACAAACTATTTTTTTGGCACAAAGCCTTGAAAAAATATTATTTTTAGTCTTGGTGCAAGGCCTTGACTATGTGGTTATGATGTCCACCATTATGCATTCTATCATTATAAAATTGTCTATTTATATTACATGTGATTATTTGACTAGTAGAAAATCTATTTCAAAAAGTAAATGGCATTATTTCTATTTATATTTTACATATTATGCTGATGTTTGTATTTAACAATTCTTTTGTTTTAGTCTTATACTTTACCTTAAATTTTTATGCTTATTTATGATATTTTCCTCTTTATTGTTATCCTTATTGAGAATCTATGCTCTCCCCTTTCTATGTTTTATTTTCACTACGATCAGAATTAATATTTTATGGTTGATCTATAGGGATAGGCTAAGGGTAATAAGTTTGCTAAAAGGGGAGAAAATGTTGTTGTTGTTTTTATTTCTCGTTGTAATATAAAACTTATGTATGTAACTAGTACCTCAAAGGATACAAAACTAATCGATCATTTGAGAATTGATCTCTTGTGATCATTTCATTGTTTTGTAATAATTCACTGACTATGTGTAACTAGGGTTGAGGTGTAACAGTTGGTATCAAATGATGTTTAGTACAAACCATGGAAACTAGATTTAGAAAAATATGATTATAGAACATTACTCTAAGATAGACTTTGAGGATTAGTATTGACGAACATCCTAGAATTTTGGTAAAGTAGAGATTTTGTTTACTTTAAAAGAAATACATCATTGTCTAGATACGAGTAGGTAGAGGTGGCTCTGGCATAGATGTACCTAGGAGTGAAAACTCCGAAAAAGAGTTGTGTACATGACCTACGGTATCCTGGTACACAACAACGGTCCTTGATGCACTCATAGTTATGACACCCCTTGTGGACATGTTTAGGATAAATAAAATTTTCATTACAAACCATTATAAATTATTAATGAGTATATACTTCCTCAATGAAATTTTTTTATGATTAGGGATTATATCCATAAACTGTTCAATTTATGTTAAGTGTTTTACAAGTTTGGAATTATGTATTTCGATTCATAAACTAATATAGTGTATTCCATTGTTTTGAAATGACACCTAGTGGAAGGAATTGAAACTGTATCAACACACGTAATCCATGTAGGGACTTCACTCATAGTCTTGATAATTATTGTGGAGCTGGTGATGCAACTGGTACAGATCTGCTTATCACCATACTGGTACAACTGACTCTTGTTATGAAAAATAACATTACCCATAAATTTAAACTGATACTTTTGATGAATTCCAAAAATTTTATATATTACTATTACATGTTTGGGTTAAATGTATTAATTTTTTTCGAAGTAATCATGTTATTATGTGTTTCAGAATAAAAAAATTGCTAAGTAGTTTCAAAATTGACATAAATGAGTTTTTAAAACTAATACAATATTAATAAATGGTATAATACTCCAAAAAATCTAATGTTCAGCCAAAGGACATATAAAATTTAAATTTCTCATTAATGAACCACTTTAAATTATCATGGAATTTTATATTAATTTTATTAACCATGTAATATAAAAATACAGGATGACATTGGAAAAGTTAAACTATTTAACAATGAGTTAAATCATAAAGATAAGGTTAATATGGTTACCTAAACCTATCAAAAAGCTATTAGTTGAGAGTTTTTCTACCCATTCACCCCTTAAATTCAAAATAAATCTTTATTTATCCATTATAAACATAACAAGATTGTATAATAAATTAATATTTCATGCTTTTCCTAATGTGACCCTCACCACTCTTATGAAAGCGTACTTTCCCTTCTCTTAAAATCACTCAAACAAATCCATTTGGCTCAGACAAACCATGCTCAAATATCCTCAAATCTACCCTCACATAAACCTATAGGCCTTAAATTGATCATAAATACAACCAATTATGACCTTTTGATCATGTAAATTGGAAGCATTCGAAGAGAAGGAAATAATTTCATCACCTCTTTCAAAGTTCTTTTCTTTTTCCACTTCCTCATTCTCTGTTATTTCCATAAAAAAATTATAACTCTAGTATCTTCTACATAATGTTGTGTTATTATAAATATAGAACACCCATATTCATTATTCTATCCATCCTTTGAATGAAAAAGTCACTATACGTGCGTACGTCAGGTTACTGTCTCCACATCGTCGTGTAGTTTTTTATTCATCACTTAGTTATTTTGGATGGGTATAATAATGAGTATAATTTATATGAATAATAAATATAACATGTTAAAGATTATTTATATATGATATACCATCCAATTAGATATGATTTCACCATTAATAGAATGGTATTATCACTTGTGCGTACATACAATTTATCGTCTCCACTAACGCATTGAGATTAATTCCACATCTTAACCATTCAAGAATAAATTTCATTTTATGATTAAAAAAATAATGTTTATGAACTTAATATCATTTTGGATATAAATCAAATACATCATATCCAAAACAAACATGACTTAGGTAACAAAACATATAAATTAAATGAATCAGTTAACACCCAAAACTATGATACTACTAAAAAACCAATATTAGAAGATCATATATGATATCATATATATTTATATGGTTCTTTTATAATTTAATAAATATGATTTAACTCTTATGCATGAGGATAATGTACCCTTGATTTAGGAAAATTACATGTTAAGGGTTAATTTTACAATCACATTATTGTCTGAGGTTGTTAGTAAGAAAGTATCAATTGGGTCCTCTTTATCATCCACATCTGTGTTTCATAAAAATGTATTTCAAAACATTTTTACTATATACAAGACTATGGGTTAAATTCATTTATACTGTTGTTTTACTTTTTATAAAAAGGTTTGAAAGGAATCCTTCTTTCATTTTCCAATCACAGTACTTTATAACCTTTTCATCAAATTAAGGTAATAATGTTTGTCTAAATTATACGGTGGGTAAAGATAATCTCTTACATTATAACATCTTTGAGGCATACCATACAATATTATAAGAATATTTTCCAAATAAATGTTTTCCTGTAAAATTATCTGACTTTTAAATGATTTCAAAATTTCTCTCAAATAATTTTGTTTCCATGTATGTAATCATCCTTTGAATGATTTTAAATTTTTCTGATGTTTATATATTATAATACAATCTTCCATATTGTATTGAAGGTTTTGTGATATGTTTGACTATAAATTTTTTACTTTTATTCCATTCGTGGTTTATGGTTAAAGTATTAACATTTCGTATTCTAGTTTTAATTCGAATGTTTATGTTATGTTTCAAATATTTTAATATGAGGAATGCATTGGACATAGTAAATGATGATTGGAGACCACTGTAGCTATTTGATGCCTCGGTAGGTCTCATGAGACAAAATAGTGTCTTGGCACTAGGCCTTGATAAAATATTTTTTGTTGTCTTGGCATGAGGCCTTGACTATGTGGTTGTGATGTCCCTCATGTAGAATTTCGTCACTATGAAATTAGCTACTGATAATACATGTGATTATTTGAGTAGTAATATATACATGTGAATAAGTAAATGATATTTTTTGATTTATATTTTCCGTATTATTCTGAAGATTAATTTTAAAAAGGCTTTTGTTTTAGTCATATAAATTTCCTTAAATATTTATTCTTATGTATGAAAGTATCTGCTATATTGATATCCTTACTGAGCATATGTGATCACCCCTTTCAATGTATTATTTTTCAAGGATGTGAATAAGTTGTTTATTGTTGATCTTCAAGGATAAGATAAGGGTTATACATGTGTTAAAATGGGACAAAATGAGGTTTTTGTTATTTTTTATTTCGTGATGTAATTTAAAAATTATGTGTGTATGTGGTACTTTCAAGGAAAATATACTAATCAGACGTTTGATATTTAATCTCTTTTGATCATGAAGATGTTATTTAATATGGAACCAACTCTGGGTAACTAGGGTCAAGGCGTTACATACAGTTCTAAAAAAACATATTCCATTAAATGTTTAAAAAACTACAATTTGAAAGTAATACTGCTTTTATAGTTATGTTTAATTTTTTCTTATTAAAATCCAATAAAACATATTTCATGAATTTAAAATCATTTTATTTAATACATAAAATTTTTATTTCATTATTATTATTTATTTATCAAGATAAAACACTGTGGTGGACATAAAAATGTTTTTTCAAAAAACACATTCCTTGTATTGAATAGGTCTTTATTTACATTCATGAGAGATTTTTCCCTAAAGGATTCATTATATAATCATTTCTAAACCATATTATAATTATTTATTAAATTATATTAATTATAACCATTCAAATTCTTAGTTTATAACTATATTAATATTATAATAATAGTATTAATAGTATTTTTTAGTTTGGTAAAATGTGGCTATGCGTGTAATGAAATATATCATAGGAACTCTGTATTACATGTACCAAAATCTAAAATCAATGTTTCATATACCACAATCTTACTATGGTGTAGAATATAATTGAAGAAAAATAATAATTCATAAACACTCAATTATCTACAAGGGAGGAAATTTTATTTTCCGAAATAATACAAACATTCCAGGTAGGCCCATTATAATGTCTAAAAGATTATTAAATGGAATTTATCAAATTTAAACATATGTTTTAAAAACCCCACTTATAATGGAAATAATTTAATCTATATGGGTTTAATGGTAATTAAATTAAATAATTTTTATTAGAACTTATATATATATTTTTATTTATTCTTATTGTTTGTTATCCTTTTATTCCTTTACAAAAAAATGAATATCATATGTATTTTTCTTGATTTTTATTCCTTTTCAAAAATGATTACATATCAAATACTTTTTAATTATTTAATGTTTTATATTTAAACTTATTTCTAAATTCCTTTATCTCATGAATATAAAAAAGATATATACACATACCATTGTAATAATTCGATTAATCCTTCATAATTGAAGAGATGAGTATGGAAAAAACGTGATTTAACATCAATTTTTTATTTTTGAATTCAGTTATTTACCAACTTCTATAATGGAGATGTTAAAAATAATGTTTTTGATGTTGGTTTTTAAAAACATTATGTCAAAAGGATGTTGGTATATGTTTTCTATGTCATTTTAATAAATAAACTAACATAGAAAATTAATCCCACTCTTGTTTTTATTATCAATTTAGTGAAAAAAAAGATTCTGAAACCGGTTTTCATCATCTGTTTTAAGGAAAACTATTGCCAAAAGCTGGGTATTTCTTTAAAAATTATTTTTAATGGGTTTTTATGAAAATTGGAGCCAAAGGTTAAATTTGTTTCAAAAAATTTAGAATATTACACATCCAAAACAATCAGAATCCCGATAATAGAAAAACAATATCCTGCTGTCAAACAACACGTATCATTGACTGAAAATCTCTAAAAAATTACATACTTGTATCTAGATAATCATAAAATAATATATTCATTTTTATTATAAATTATAATTTAAAACCACATTCCGAAAATTTCATCATCATCATTTTTGGTTGTCGTTGAAGCATTCATTTGATATAATTATATTCAGACACCTAATATAACATATGAATTATTTTTTGAACATATTTTTTTTGAAAATGTAATAATATTCAAAAAAATTAGAATATACATACCATAAATCATGATATTACTTAACAAAGAGTTCATATACAAATATCGAATATGGGAAAGATCATTTTGCATTCAATACTAGTAAAAATTTAATGTCTACAACAATATTGAATGTTTATAACAACATTGAATGATATTAGAATAAAAAATATAATCATATGATAGAAAATATAAATAATTAATATAACGAACCTTATAAAATGAAACCCTCCACTTCTTCTCACTATTTACCAATTTTCATGGTGACTGGGGGAGATAGGGGACCAAAATGAACCTCATCAGAACCACTAGTGAAATGATCTCTCAGTGCTTATAACATTTCCCCAGTAATTTTTTCCCAAAAAATGATACCCTCCACATGATAATGTATGAGGGTATACATTCTAAAATTGATGTCTTGAGGGTATTTCATAGAGGCTAGCTATACAAAATGTAATCTAATTAGTAATTACGTACATATATATGAAATTTTATAATACAATATAATTGTCATACCAGAAAGGCTTGATCATGTTGGCTGGAAACACATTTATTTCATGTATTTTCATATATAATGTCATTCTTTAGGCATGGGTTTTTTTATTTGTGAAAAAACATAATTTGTTGTGAACATTATTTTAAAATATCACTGTCTATCTACTATCAAATTAAGACATATCTTCTTAGTTTCTTTTGTTTCTACAAAAACAAATTTAATCCATAATTTAATAAAATTAAATTATTAATTTAAAATATATCATCTTCTAAACATTTGAAAAAAAATCAATTAGGATATTATACCATTATGACCTCCAAAGCAGATCTTTCCCCATTTTGTAGATTTCATTCTAATCAGGAGATAATATACTAAACCTTTAATGGATCTACATGGAGATATAGGTGATAATTGTTGTTTCATTTTTTCCGGTTTCAATATTATTATCATCAAAAGTAATATGAAATCCCTCCTATCCTCATGAATGTAACATTGTTTATAAACATGTAATTCTATGTTTTCCAACACAAGAAATCGATTTTGTAATAGTAAATTTAGTGGAATCCACTACTATGGTCTCATCAGTATTCCTACATTTATTTTTTGTAAATTAATAGTCTTTTCATTAAATAATTATATTAATATATAGTTAATAATATAAACAAGGAAAATACCTGGGTACAGGATCCTCAATCTCTGTATCAATATCTTTCATTTCAGTTGACAATTGAAATGAAATATTTTTGGTCCTGCATATTATTAGCCAATTGAATAATTAGAAAACTGGAAAAATGAAATGTATAAGTAAAAAAGGTCACACGATTGTAATTTAATGAAAAAATCATGATTTTATTCTTCATAAAAAAATAATATTGAAGATAAACTATTAAACATATACATTGCTTCTAAAATGAATGAAACATTTATAAATTTAAATATCGAATAGAAATTAAATAATAATGTTGTTACACATGAAAATTTGAAAAAAGAAAAATAATTTAAATCATTACAAGATTAATTAGGAGTGTAATTTAGTGTTTTCCCACATTCCTTTAGCATCATCATTTCATACTTGATGCACTATATATGTGTTCTAGACATTATTATCCCTAAATCATGTAATATATGAACCAACAGCATATAAATCAATAAAATGACCATCTTCATCATCCTCATATTCCAAATGGATTATTTTCCATTGAAAAATGACAAACCACTGATCATTCAAAGGATCAATGACATAACATTTTTTTTTTCAGGTGTGCCCATGGTAAATATTTTTTCATTAAAAATAAATTTTTTCAAACAAACCAATTTAAACACATATTCATCATGTTTCAAAACACTATTAATTGCAACCAAATTACACTTAAACAAAGTGAATGAGAATATAATATAATCAATCTTCCATATGTCTCCAAGAACTCCAAAACATGGCATTGATGTAGAAATTTGATTTTTATCTTTGGAACTCGAAAAATGAAGTGCTTCAGCGAAGACTATTAAACAGCTATTTAGAACGATAATCTTGTCAACATGATTTTTTTTGTAAAATGTGTACCCATTAATAAAAAAAATAAACCATGTGATCACATTAAGAAATCATCCCCCTACCAACCACTTCATTGTTTCTGATGAAAATATATTTTTGGTGACATTTTCTTTAAACCATGAAACAAATGTGTTTTTATGATCAATGATCATCAATTTTCCATTTATTTTTGGATATTGTAACTTTATTTTTTTAATATGTGATGAAATATGTGATTAAGCATCATCTGTGTTGTTCAAAATGCTTAAACGTGCTTGAATCACATCATCATTTAGAATTAACATTACATTTAAGCCTTGAATCCCACTACTATCACAATCAAATGCCATATGTTGCGATATAGGGAGACAAATATGCTCTACTTCCTACAAATAATTAGTAAAAAACTCAATCACCTCTTTTGATGTATATTTTTGAACAACATAGGCCTATCATCGATAATAATTTTTAACATATCTCATCAAAACAATCATATATATTTCAAAAGGATACACCTATCATAAATATTTATTCCTACATATTTTTATCTCACATACAAAATGAATCACTAGATAAACCATTATATCAAAAAAATATTTGTTAAATAAATTTATAGTTTAAAACGAATGAGAGAATCTTCATTCTCCAACACATCTAAAAAAATTAGATCAACTAATTTGAGACCAATGGATTTGAAATAATTATATATCCTGATGTTGGTATTTTTGATAGATATTTCCAATATACCATGCAGTATTAATAGTAAAAGTTATTGTACCAATACATGGAAATTAGGATATTTAATACATATTAATTAAATGTCTTTCAATGACCCCAAATTCTTCACATATAATGAATAACCACCAGGTACTTTAATACCCTGAAGAATTGAAAAAAATTCATCTTTTCAATCTTTCTTAATGTGTGATGACCCAGAATCTCTTGGTTCTTCCCTTTGCCAAAATCTGGATCCTAAAGGAGTGGCGTCTCGGTGAGACCGATCGGCGCGACCGATCAGTGAGACTGATCGGCGTCACCTGGCCTTGTCAAGTTGTTTCCAGTAGCGCTCCCTTTTGCGCAAATAGGGTTTTAAACCCTATTTTGACCTGTTTGAGTGTGTTTTAAAGACCCGTAACATGCATAAGAGTTTTAATTAAATACTTAATCAATTCATGAGTCGGCTTAAACCACCCGGCCCCCTTTTGTGACCAGTGGAGCTGCGTGGTCAACCCACGACCCCCGCGCCTTACGCGGTTACGCGTTCTCACCTCAACCTTCCTCGGCTCTTATAAACTAAGGGTTAGCTGTGGTTTCTCCTTTCCTCGATCGTGGCTTTTCACAAACAGCTTCTAGTGCATCGGGTGCATAGCATCGTTATATGTAAAAGTTCCGCTCTTAGCCTAAGCGTTGATCATCTATCAACAGGTAGGGAATTTCTACTTCGCCTCTCTCTTTTGTGTATCATGCGGGGTGGGCGTGCTTTTGTTTCTGTAGAACTGGTTGGACCGAACTTAATAAAGATAATGAACGAATTCTTTAAATAAAGAGGGGGGGGGGGGCTGTGATTGTTGATGTTGTCTTATATTTTGATGTTGTTTCTTCTATGACCATCTTGTTGAGTTGTGTTGGCTTATGCCTCCTGAAAATTGAGGCTGTTGGTGGTCATTGTTTGTGCACTAATGAACCCTGCTAATGTTTTAAATGGATTGTTTGTGGTTGTAAACTCCGGCTGTGAAAAGTGAATTGGTAAATCACGTATATCCGGCTGAATAAATTGAAATCACCAGGATCAACCCTTATGTGATAACTCCATGTTAGAACACACGGAATTTGAATAATGGAGTGTGTTAAGTCGTTTAAATCTGAAAATACCGGCAAGGCCCTGCTTTTGTTGGTGGTGGTAGTTGGTTGTTTTCCTTTTGGGCCGATTTCTAGAAATGTGGGAGGGGATGGGATCCCCTGTTCTTTTATACTCTTGGTGGTTGTGTGAATTTGGGGATGGGATCCCCTGTTGGTATGGATTCGGTGGTTGTGAGTTTTAAGCCCCAGTGGATACTTGTTTATATCACGAATTGGGGTGGAATCCTTTGTTGTTGAGAACTGGGTGTGAACGTTTTGGTTGATGTTTGATTGTTTACTTTCCTGGACTTATTCCTATGCCTACTAGATTCCCAGTAGTGATTAAACTTAAACATTATTACTGAACATGAAACAACATTGGGAAAATTGGGTTTTGTTTGCGAAAGTCGTCACTTGGGACTTTGGTGTAGTGGTGTTGTGTTCTGTAGGTTGGTTAGAAAAACCTAGACTTTGGGTGAGTTCTTATTACCTATATCTACACTTGTAGTTTTTTGTTTCTTATTCGCACCCCACCCAAGTTGAGCACTTAATTCTGAACACACCCATTTCATGGGGGTGGGTGTTTTTCCCAACACTATTCTTGGTGGCTGGTTATTAGCTCTTTTTCAGAACCCTTTCCCGGATAGCCCAAGTATCTTCGGGTAGGCTGTGATGGCCTGAGGACCATTATTAGCCCAAGAACCTTCGGGCGGGGTAGTGTGGTGGTTGGCCAGGTGTGTGCGGCAGGTGGTCGCCCATGTGTCTTCGGGATGAGGCCCAGGTGTCTTCGGGCGTGGTAGTGGATCCTTTAGCCCATGTGTCTTTGAGCATGGTGGTGGTTGTTCTGGACTAGGTGTTTGTAGGCGTGGTTACGTGTGACAGTTGTGGCCCAGGTGTGTGTGGGCGGGATTTCGGCAGTGGGACTGCGTGTGGTTGTGGCTCAGGTGTGTGCGGGTGGGTGTGGAAGTGGGACTGCAGTGAGAATGGCAGGATTGGTCCGATGTGTAGGATGTCTCAATAACTAGTGGGAAAGTGGCACGGGGTACCCAAACATCGAGGTGCTCTTATTATATATATTACATGACATGTGTTACTTGGGGAGTGTGCATTGGTGAGGCCTGAGGTGGAAGGTTTTCTTTGTTAGGTGTTTGGTCTACTCTTTTTCTCACGGGACTTTAGTACGTTCCCCTACTTGTGCACAAGAGTCTTTGGTTTTCCCTACTGAGTGTACTTGTATGCTCACCCTACGTATATAAAACTACTTTCAGGTTTCCAGGAGGACTTCGGGTATCACGCAGGACCTTACTAGCTCGGACCTTTGAAGCAGTTCCAGTTGTTGTTTTTCTTTTCTTCTTTGGTACTTACCTTGTAGTCACCTTTTGTACTTGTGGATTTACTTTTGGAACATGCATGTTGGAATGGTTTATTTTTGGCATTACATTCGTTTTACCTTGGTGTTTTTGAGTTTCATCATCTCATCTCTGGATCTTATAAAACAAAAAGGGGTAATGCCTTCCATTTTTGATAAATTTCTATACCCTTGGTGCTAGTCGCCACTCTGGGACCTATTGAAGGCGGGTGTCGGGGGTCATTATCTCTCCTTCAACTTAATGAAGGAAGGGCCTAGCAATCTGCTGACTCTTCCCTCCTTTTGGTGAAGGCGGGTCATGGCAGAATGTGTGGCAAGATGGAGGTAAATATGTTATGTTTCCTTTCATTGTGGGAGCTAAATCCAAAAGTATTACAGTTTATATCAAGTTCAATCTAGCATAAAATACACATTTTTTATTTCTTTTTATGTCTAAAAAAGTTCTAATCAAACTATAAAATATATTTTTCTCAACATTCATAACATCAATGTTATGTGTTATCCCTAAAATTATCGAATAAGGTTGTCTGAAAAAGATAGACTCTTTCTTTGAGATATTTTTTAAGACCAAAAATTATTTTCTTTCTATATGACGAATTAATAATTTCGACACTATTGTAATATTATTTTATTGAAAATTGTCAAGGGGGGAGGTTATATTCCTACAAACCATTAATTTTTTTCATCATGTGATTACAATGATCAATTTGAAAAAATCTTTGATGTCCCATGTACACTATGATTCTTCCATTCTACAATTGTAAATATGAATTCTCTTCTCAAAAAATTGGACATCGTTGATGTCCCTTAACACTATATCATGATATGTTTATATTTGTAGGAAAGTAGTTTATAGTGAACATTATCAAATCACACAAAAGAAAATACTATTTCTTGTATGCATCAAAAACTATAACCCTGGTATCCTGTAGATATTTCAAATCATCAATCAATGATTAAAGGTACACATCAATATCATTTCTTGGTAGTTTTGGTCTATAAATCATCTTGATAATCATAAAATATATTTTATTCATACATAGATTTGGGGAAAACATGAAAATACAAACAAAAAATTCCACAAACTATGTTGGATACTAAGGCTCCAATATGGATTCATTCCATCAATACACCACACCATTTTGAGATTTCTAACTTCAATTCCAAAATTATGAAATTTTTTATCCAATATATTTTAATCTGGTGAATATGTTGGGTGATATATTTTACCATCAAATATGTGCTCATATGAATTCCATTATATTTTTTTTTCATAAAATGAATTTTCAAATAGATTCATCAAATAAGGAATTATAGGAATGTTCCAAATTGCTTTAGAAGGATCATTGATTCTAGTACATAAGAATGGATCACATTTGAATTATCAGAGTTGTATGAAAATATTATTGAATGATATCATTAGAAAGTACAATTTTTCTCACGAGGTAAGATGATAGTACCAGACAATTAATCTAAGTTGAATTTCTCATCTATCATATAGCATGATGTCTCACTTGTAAGAGAGTTTGATAAATATTCATATTATTTTCTATAAAACACGTAATAATCGAGGAAATCATGTATCTTTCTATACCGAATTCCCATTGCGAATAATATTTTCTTCTCCTCAAAATTGGAATCTGGAACCTCGTTGTGTACTCTAGGTAGGTCTTGTAAAAGTTCATGTATGTTTGAGATAATTTTATCACTCCACCCATTTAGTCCTTTCAAGTAAATTAGTCTCAAAATAGCTGATAACATTGTATATTTACTGCAACTCATGAATAATGGTTTCTAAAAATCTCCATAGAATCACTCAATAGTTTTTTTCAATGGTTTAAATACCTCAATCATGAATTAATTATTCAATACAATCCTTTAATTCATTATGAATATTATTATCAACAGTAGATGTTGAATCATTAGTTATTTTACCATGCTAGATCCAAAATGTATAATTCAGGATAACATCCATAAAATGTGATGATCCTTGTTTTTTCATTAGTTTACCTTTCTTATATTCAATCACATCACACTTGGAAAGAAAAAAAAATAATTGTCATGAATATGTTTTTTAGAAAATTCCAATAATTCATCAACTCTTTTTTCAAATTAACTAGGGGTCATTATAGATATATCAAATTAAAATCCATTCAAAACCTGATATTGAAATATGATTGGTTAATATATTAAAACATATAAAAATTTGAATATATATATATATATTTATAAATTAAAAAAACACATTTAATAAAAAATATTGGTAATTAATTTATAATGTATTGGTTCTCACAACATCATCAATAGGGAACCCAGCATCCCTTGATGAATACAACATGCCATAACACAACATAAATATCAAAATATAACATCAATTTGATAAGAAAAAACAATTACATCAATAATATATAATGTAGTGACATTTTTCAGTTAATAATATCAAATTACATCCAAATCACAATATCATATTAATGATCGAATAACCATGTCAAAATAATAATTTACCATATAATCATATAAAATCATATCAAACACCCCTAAAAAATTATCATAATATTATTTATCAAGTCACCTGATAATTTCAACTTTTAATTCAAACTATTTGTATCATCATTAATAATAAAATATTAAAGAAAACACAAATTCTACTTCAAATCAAAGGATTTAGTTGAATTTATACAAATACCACTATTTTTCCCGATTTCCTATTATAAATTCATCTTCATTAATCATAATCATTGTCAGACTAACATCCACTAATACATGGTTTTATAATATAATTAAATAGTACATTTATTCATAACCTATTCTAGTATCTCATCATTATAGGTCATGTTCAAGGACTTTATCATAAATATTTCATAAAAATTTCAATCAATATTTAGAACACATCACAAATCAAAAACAAATATATAAAAGAAATATATTTTACATGTCATTAGTTCAATTAACATTAATCTATATATATCATTACAACCATTTTAAAATTTCATCAAATAAAAAATTTATCAAAATAAATACGTTTTAAGAACAAAATTTATAATTAAGAATCAATTTCATAAAAATAATTGAAACAATAACTCAACAATAAAACTAAATGTCTAATAACTTTAATTGAAAATTACAAAAAACATATGAGATTCATATTTAAATAAAGAAAATGGATCCCAACATTGAACTTTCTCCATCAAATTCATTTGAAGAACAAACAAAACATCTAAAAAAATTGTTTGCAGAAATTAACAATAAATATGAACAAAGAAAGAAAATCAAATCATGAGTGATGGTCCACTATAAAATGGGATGTAAAGAGAAATACATCTATAAATTACGAAATAATGATTGATAATGAATAATTGAACCACATATCAGGAAATAATGATAAATATTGAATAAAATATTCAATAATTAATAATGGGATAAATGGGTCACCACAGTGGGTTCATCACTAGTAAGATAGGGTTTCAAAATTCAAAAAATGAGCCTTTCCATATCTTGTATCTTTTTATAAAATTCTCACGGTTGGATATTAGGAAAACCAATGCTGAATAATGTTTTTAATTTATATTGTATATTTCCCTGAAAAACGTCATAGAATATTTGTTTTAATTTACAACATCAGTTTTACATCACTAATTTTTTAGAAAACCCAATGTTATAAATGAACCACAATTTAGTTTTTAACATCAATTTATGTTAAAACAGACCCCAAAAAATTCTAACATATACATTTTATATCGGTTTATAAAAAATCATTGCCATACATTCGATGTTAAAGCAACTATTTATACTAGTGGATGTTTTGTTGGGAATGTTATATGAGTTTAAAATTCATAATAGGTGAAGGAACAATTATGTGTTTTCATTGAAACCAACTTCATTTGAATAATATCATCCATATGAATTAAAAGACAACTTCAAGAATGTTAACTCGTTTTAATCATATCATCTTTTCATGTTTATTACATAATCTATTAATTTATATTAATCCAAAAATAATGAGAATTTTTTTCATTAGTGTTTTTTCAATAAACGAGTGAGATATTTTAGTTGAATAATGAAAACTATAATAATTTTTATTATATATATGTATTAATTCCTCATATCACATGTGATACATGAATGTATTCTATTTGATTAAAATAATCATTCCTTAACATGTGTCTGAATTATTAATTGGTTGGTTTTTTGACCATCACAATGGGGAAGAATATATTAATGGTTATTAGAATAGATAATAAATGGAATGTCAACAAGATTTCATTAATTTTAATTTCTAAAAAGGAGATAAATTGGTAAAACTATATATGGTAAGGGTGGTATATTATTATTCAGGATTATTCAATAAATATTATTCATAATGTCAGAAATATTTTTATTTAAATTTCTTATTTCTTATTTTTTATTCAAAAAAGGGAGGTGGAATGTGGATGATTTGGTAATTTTTGGTCCAGTTTAATTTCTATATTTTTTCTTCAACGGAGGAGAATGTAAAATTGTTTAGAATTTTTCATTATGAGAAGATTTTCAAAAAATTAGGATAATTATTTAAAATATTTTTTTAGTAGGAAATTTTAATGTTGTTACAAACATATTACTAATAAGTAAATATTATTAATTCAAAGATAAATTTTAATTCTCTATTACATTATATCCCAGAAGTGGATAATTAGGCATTACATAGTATATGTTGTTTTTTGCTTAATTTATTTATCAAACATAAATTTACAATAGTTTTCATTTATTTCAGGTATTGATAATAAATAAGAGAATGTTGAGTCAATGAATTTTATTATACTTGGTTCAGAATAGTCCAAATGAAATTAATTATCAATTTTATTTAAATTTGTATTGGATGTTTGGTTTTTTTGGTCATAAATACATATTTTTCAAATCATGAGTTTGGATGAACTAAAATAATATTCAAATCTAATATCACATAGAAAAATGTTATTGTGATTTCAAAATTGGATAATAGTGTTTAATGAAACATATGTCATATGATGGTGAGTTGTATTTGATACTTTTTCAAAAAGTTTTGAAGAACTCAAAATCCCACTTTATAGTTGGATAAAAATGGATTATATATATATATTATATACATAAGGTTTTTTTGAATATGTAAAAATTATTTAAGGATTTACTAAAATAATTTGAAGTCGGGTTGATGTGTTCAAAATATTGATTCATTAGAGAACTCCTTTATATATTTTACTCATGGTGATTATGAAAAGAGATCAAACGTTGATGGTTACATTAAAAATAAAATATCATTTAATATTGTATTCATCCTTTCTATAATCCCTCATGATAAATGGGATTCTAGGGATAAAAGATAGATTTCAAAATTCTATATGATTCAGGAACATCTATGAAAAAAATCACATTCTTTGTAATGTCATGTTAGTGAATTTATGGTTATCAATGTATGTCAATCATTTGATAGAAGTGGGTGTAGAGGATAAAGCTACCCATTCTAGTTTATGGTATTAAAATCAATGATTTTTTTGTATGAGAACATGGTACATTTTGGGAAGTTAATAATTAATGTAGATTTTGGATTGGAATGTGATACATTTTGATACTTTTACATTTAGGGAAGTTCATTGTGATTAAAATTGTACTCCTTCTATCGGGTCTTTATATCATACTATTATTATATGAAAAAGATAATTATTTCATAAAATTGAAATTATACATGTAATATTATCCTTTAAGACTATTCAAAAAATTATTCGATATTCAGATTATTTTTTGATCACATCACCATCTTTTTATTTAAAATTCATGTGTAATTGTTGTTTTTATAAAATAATATCATAACATCATATAGATTTATTTTCCACATATATTTTAGTTTGAGGAAATAATATTTAGTATAAAATTATATTTTCATAATAATCATCACATCGAGTCGGACCAAAATAACATGTAACATTTTATAAAACTATTCATATCTCACCCATTGTTCTAAATAAAAAATTTAATAGTAGCATGAAAATATATTTTTATTTCACAGTAAAAATAACATATGTTGTTAGATCGAATTTTGACATAGATTTTAAATAGACAATTGGGAGGATTAAATTTATTTCCGAAAATGTTTTTTTTATTATTGATGAAATCCATCAAAGTAGAATATTTCCATATGAAAAATTAATTTACGTAGAGAGATTTATAAAATACCTTATGATATAGAGGAATGGAAATATTTTCATATAATGGATGAACATAGTCATATGTTAAAAATTATGACCCCATAATATGAAAATTTAGTCAATAAAATATTCACATTTTAAAAAAAAATTATTTAAAAGGGAAATATTATTTTAAATAATAACAAAAGAAATTACATTCAAAATAATGAATAAAATGAAGGGAATATATGTAAATAATACTATATTGGGTGGTGGGAAAATTCAGTCACGTTGAAAGAATTATAAGATAATTATAACTCAATGATAATAACTCAGTTAACTAAAAAATCTTGTATTTGGGGTTATAATTTTATCACAAGATTATGAACTATTTTATCATGAAATTGATATGCCAATCACATTAATGAATTTTTTGTTTTTATATTTCTATCATATGGGGTTTTAAATATTCCATATAAATGGAAAATAGATTCATATTACGAAACATATGTCAAAAAAGGGAAATTGGGATGAAAAACCATTACCTTGGATTCCGTTTTAGTTGAAAATTATCTAATATCCTTTATAATAAATTTAGGTTTATTATTCCCCTACCCCAAAACCATATTCATATTAATTTTAATTTAAACCATTCACTCAAAATTAATTTTTGGCCATTAATTTTCTATTTTTTATTGAAATCTATAATAAAGTGTTAATTTTTCAATTTTTTCATTGTTACATTTTGTATTCTATTTCTGATACACGATCATTGATTTTTTTATAACCACTAGAATAAACAAATCATCTATGAATTTAGTATTTTGTGGGGAAATTATTTTTAAAAAAACACAAGTATGTGGATTTCATGTTCATGGTTTTTTTGAGTTGTGGTTTTATTACCCTTTTACTTTAACAAATGATATTTCAATTTTCATTTGTAAAAATGATTTGAAGATTAATTTTAATTTTAATATTTTATAATAATAATTTATATCATGTATTATATTAATTAAATATTTATAGTCAAATAAGAAATCAGGTTTTAAATAGTAATTTAGAATTAAATGTTTGAGGTTCTATAATGATCCTTTCTATTTTGATATATAGACGAGGATCAGATTCCTATGACAATATCCACATTGGTAAATATTTCCAATTAAAATACCATAAATAATGATGATAATGCTACTAATATAGATGAATATCATGAACATTCATCTATTAAAAAATATGATCAAAGGCGATGTGTGAGGAAAATGCTTCCTGATTTGACATTAATGTAAAACTATTAATTTGGGATCTCTACTAAATATTCCATTATGACCCAGTCATTAGGATTCTATCAAAGAAAATGAAAATTTTGGAGTTATTTTCACAATCCACACACCACTCAAATCCATCAATAATCTCTCTATAAGAGGAATACTACACACCATGAATCCTTTTTAAAGAAGTTAGGGTGACCTAAAACTGAATTAATTAGATGAAACATACCCATTGAGTGGAATAATCAAGATAGATTCATAATATCATCCTCAATTGGAATAATTTAAAATGAGAAATTTTATCTACATCAATGGGAATAACTGAGCATTATAATTAGCATGGGGAAAAATGTTTATGTAATTTCATTAAAAATTAACTATCAAGAAGTTACTCCATGGAGTTTCAACACACAAAATTTCAAACAAACCATTTGGGGCGAACCGAGGCTAGTTATCATCCATATACATAGGTGAAAACAACATAATACAATTAATTTTCACCAATTAATCATTAACAAACTCTAGATCTAATTGAATTATCAAAAGATCATATTAAATCTAATGAATCTTTTACTACTCAAACATATATCATGGAAGGATTCCAATCACCAAAATAACAAGATAGGAAGCCACATACGATTTGAGTTCAGTTGAATTATTTTACAAGCATCATTTGGGATCTGAACATTCAAAAATAAAATGGAATGATATTCCTACAATAGTGAAATATACATTTCACATATCCAGGTGGCCATTTTATTGGAACACTATAATATTATTAGTGATTAGAGATATGATATTTTATATAGACAATATAATAGGATACATTCATCTTATATAATTTCCTAGAATCTCGATTAATTAATAATTAGGATAATATATGGTAATATTTCCTAAATCAATTAGATTCTAAATTGAGGAAGGTTACCTCTCTTGGCCTCCCAAATTACAAGTACAGTAAACATGATAGTGTTTCATTTTACATTTCTAGACAAAATGGTTTATCCCATTCCTTGAATATGAATTTTTTATACTAGAATTTTTGAGAGAATTGTATAGAAAATATCTTAGTGAAATTCCATACATCTATATTACAATAAAAATAAATCAACAGATTCTACAAATTCTTTATATTAGTAGAATGGGCAGAATATTCCCTCCAACATTCCAAAGAGAAATCCAATATAGAATCCTCAAATCAGGAAACGAAATCTGAAAAAGAATAAATTGTCATTGTCATTCTGAAAATGAAATTCATTTAAACCCCATCTTTCAACTATACCATATAAAATGAACCACATATTACCAAGAAACATAAAAAATACATCATCAGGATAGGAAGAAAGTAAACAACTGACATAATTTTATGTATAAGAAGAATACATTTTATTGTATTTAAAAAAAATTATGTATTATGTTGTATCATTTTTATTCAAAAAATAATTGGGTCACATAACATGAGACTAGTAGGACAAAATATGTACGTTTAAATGATCTATCCAATTATTATCTTTACCATTATATATTAATGAACAATATCCTTGTTTCCATCTTTATTAATGACATCCACTATAAAATTATAGACACTTAGAATGTAAATTTTGGTCATCTAATTATTAATACTTCTGTTAATTTACATATGAGACAAGGACTGTGGCATTGATTCCCAAAAATTAATTCAAAAAAATTTATTTCATAGATTACCTATAAATAACACAACCACACATGAACACACACCAACACTATAAAATGACTTAATTAGCCACTCATGAACCTAATTCCATTTATAATATATAAAATGATGTATTAATATTCAAAATCATATAGAAATAAACTGAATAAACATTAATACAAAAAAATAAAAGATATGGTCCACCCATGGTTAAGAAATGTAGTCTAAAATAGATTTAATTTCACACCCCTATCACTAGGTGAATAGGGGAAATCCCCAAGTATAATTTTCAACTAAATTTGAGACACAAAACATTTCTATTAGCATCATCCATTTTACATAAAAATTTATTGATTAGTAATTCAAATAAGTTATAAACCAATAGAATTATACCAATGGATTCAAAATCCATTGGCATGAATGACAGATCAAACAAAATATTTTGAGAACGGTTGGCATTGGTACCCAAAAGGGTCCTATACAAATGGTTCTACAAAACCATTGATATAGGTTCCCATTATTTCTAAGACATATACAAAGGATTTTCTGAAACTATTGTTGTAGGTACACAAATGGGATGTATATCAATGGTCTAGAAAACCAATGGATTAATTTGAATAAATTATGGGAAACTGTGAAAATGATTTGGAAGACCATTGTTATAGATCTATACTAATATTTTTCCAAAACCACCGATAGTAGCTATTCAATTTTTTATATACATATATAAAATTTAATATTATTTATTAATGTTTATATTTAATTTTAATCATATAAATATAATTATTTACACAATTGGTTTCATTTTATAGTTGATATATTCTTCAGTTATAGGATGAAGGTCCATGGATCAATGCTCACCCGAATTTATTTTTTCACAAAAAACTACAAGAAAGGGTGTTTATTATAGTTAGTAATGTACTATAACAATGGTTTTCCAAAACCATTGGTTATTGTACACCATTTAAAATATCATATAACAATAGTTCTATAAATGTTTTTATATACCTCATACACCAATACTTTTTCCAATCTATTGGTATGGGCCTATAGTGATGGAAAATCACACAGTGGTCCATAAAAATATTGTTATATTATATAATAATGGTTTTAGGACCTATACCAAATATTATAAACCATTGGAATAGAATTTTATTTCTAGTAGTGGATTAAGAGGGCCTCTATGAAGTTGAGTTCACTCTCAGTAATGGTTGGAGAGTCAAAACAAGCTAAAGAAGATGAGTCCATGGTTAACATTGAAAACCGTGAATAATTAATTCCAAAGACATACATACTGTTGATATTGACTGGAAATTACTTCTTTGATATAAACTAAAAAACCAATATTATACTATGTTTCTTAAGAATCGTCATGTTAGAATCATTTTGTTGGATAGATTTAAATACAAGAAGTTATCTAACTATTGTCATGATATGCGAGGAATAATACATCATACTCGTGTAACAATAAATACACCCCATAAATATAGACAAGGAAATGGTTCATCAGTATTATCTACTCTGACACTAAATCCCTTGGGTCTGAGGGTAGGCATGTTGTATGATGTAAATTCCCTTCTACCAAAAGTAAATTATGTTAAATCACATTTTATCATTGTTTTCATCATTAAATTTATGAAATTAACTTTTTGATGGAATAAATGATGTAGTCCTCACATAGAAAGTGTATGTCATGTTTTTGAAAATGTATACTTAATCATGACGATGAATAAATTTTATTTACAATTATCATATGAACCAACACACACAGAGGGATGAATTATCCATGAATATGATTCCTATTCTCGGTACCTGATGGTGAGAACCTATCACAAGAAGTAGGCTATGTATTTCACACACTGTTGACCACAAGGGTATCAAATACATAAAACCCATTTTTAGGGTCTTTATAACATGTTTTGGTCTCTAAATTAACACAATGAAGAACTCGATAGGTAGGGTCATTGTTTAAATTAAAGTCGTCTATTTGACTAACTGTGAATCCAAAATAGATTTAGAGATTAAATGTTAGAGGTAATTTTTTTAAGAACCTTTTATCATTACATAAATTTTACGAGGGATAAATTCCCATGAAATACCATCACGAAAAGTCACTGACCCCATGACCATTAATATCATTTCCATTTTTGTGATAAGAAATATAACAATTATACACTCACTATGGGGTTAAAAACATCTTTCATTATTTTGAGGCAAACACCCTCACAGTACCCCCACAAACAACACATGTCAGATCCCTCCCTCCAATTTTTGTGATAATGAGATAGGAAGCCTTATGTTATTCCTATAAAAATATATAATCACTCTTACCCATACAGAAGGAAAAAATCTTTATTCATCACATAATATATCCCCTATGATCTCCCATTTTGTAATGAAATTTATCCAAGACATTCCAATAAATACAGTGGTTTTAAATTTTAGGGGAAAACTCACATATATAGAGGACCTATACAAAAACACATCTAGATGCTATGAAATTAGGAAACCCCATATGGTTATTCCGAAACAAGAATAGGTATGATCAGGGGGCCTTTTGAGGGAAGCAAATTAAGGGTCCTCTGTAAGGAAATTACACAAGGATCTCATACTCATATTTTTCCCATGAGAGTTTATCACAAGATCTCCAACTAACACACCAATAATAGAAGCTCTTAAACACACACCTGAAAAACAAGAAATTTATACAAGATCCTACAAACACACCTATTGTGTGAGAACATCACCGACCGTATATACCATATCCCTCATGATCTTAACTCATGAAACACATCCCACATGTAAAAACCATAAAAACTCTCCTATGATGGAATCCAATCAGGCATCTCTTTTATGATTATTCACACACAACTTTTCTAGGAAGATAAATTTATATATATGATACCTTCATAACTATATATAAGGCTATATACCATGGTGGATCTACCCTTCTCCCCCAATCATGATCATTGATGGAATATGGTCCCAAGCCTTTATCTTAGTACATTTGGTTTCATCATAAACCCCAATGAAAAATCGAGAGTCACAACATGATATTTTTTTCTATTTAGATTTATTTGGAATTACGTTACTAATGACCTAATAATTGATCCAATATAACGTATTATGCCTTGATAATTCTCATTCTTTCCATGATCTACAAAAGTAAAGATACTCCCCTTTGTTTTTCAAAATTCATTTAGTTTAGATAGTCCTTCTAGTTATCATATATGGTCCCCTCTTATATATAAGCCCCAAAACATACCTTCACCTAACACAATTACTAGATGAGGTTCCTCAATGTGTATAATTCATGTCTAAGACACTCATAGTCACCATGAATTTTTATACACATCCTTTTAATCATATATGGGACACTACTTATGTATAATCCCCAAAGCTACCCCAATGGAAAAAAAATTGTAATCCCCACTCCATCAACTTTTGTCACCTATTTCAAGATAAAGAATTTCCATTTTTGTGTCCCAGTGCATAAGAACCTCTCAATCCTCAGTTTTTCACTACCATGAAATATGGTTGACCTATTATTATAACTTGTTTCTCATAAAAATCCTGGATCAAATGTAATTATAGGTCTCTAGTTAATCACTGTATTTGAATTACCAAGATTCATCATAGTCTAATATGAGGAACAAAAAGTCATAGCATAATGACTATAAATAGTATAGTTCATTTCATGACTACATGAATTTTAATTTCAATGATTTTCCCTATCAGAGGACATCAAATTATGTAACATGGGAAATATGGTATTTCAATATTATTCAAATTAGATATATATAATGAATATGTGAGGTTATAACCCATCACCCCAATATATATTCTACCTCTTAAATATTGTAAGACCTAACCATACCTTCCATTACCTAGTCATGAATTTGAACGATGAACAAAAAGGATTTCCCAAGCATAATTTCAACACCAAACATTTCAAGGAACCCTTATCCATAGTATCACATACCTCATAACATTAATCTTTGTGAAAATGATCACTGATTCACCAACATAAAAGAAAAATGATGATCCTTTTCAAATTTACTTAAATCGAATGACATATTTCATTAAGATAAATCAAAATAAATGGTTTTTGATTACAATTGTAAGGATTTATATGAATTCCCAATCATGGGTCTGATCCCAACATTAGAAAAAAATACACCACCTCGGAAAAATATAAACTCAACAGTTCACATCTATGAATTTAAACCAATGAATCCCTAAATTATAATGGAGATAATGAGAACCTATATCTCTCACATTTTTTAGTTCACCACTTGTATTCAATTTAATAGTTCTCACCTTGGTAAGTGACCTCATACTAGGATTTGAAAAGGATTCCTAAATATGATTAAATCTATATGTATTGGAAAAAAATACCTCATGATAAGTCACCTAATATTCTTTTTATCTTCCCCAACTTTTTATCTATTGTTTGGTTCACCAAACTAAGGATTTATTCTATATTTGTCGACATACTCTAGGAACTGTATACTAGAATATCAACATTTATTTTGATATCTATGCCTTTTTAGAGAATAAAATATTTGTTTCATTGATAATCTCTTAAAAATTTTAAACCTAACTAAATCATATAATTTATGAGAAAAAACATGATATAATTAGTTCTATTAAAAATATCAGTAAATGTGATAAAAAAATTCCCAACTAATTGACTTTATGCACATAGTTCAAAAAAAACATTGTACCCCCACAGTGGCCCTTGGAATTTAATTTCAACAATTACATGATATCAATTTACCATAATCCACCATTTTCATTATTTGAAAATAATTGGTTTTTATTTTATTAAAAGAAGGAAAATTTCTCATATCCCCCTTATAAAAAACCTTTTCAATACCTTTTTCCCAAGAGACCATAACTTCTTTGACAAATGTTGGTTACAACTTATAAACTTATAAAATAATCAATTATTGATATTTTTTAACCTAAAATAGGTATCCATTATTTCTATGACTTATTAGAACTACAACCCCTTTTTTAAAATTTTCATGATGCTTCTATATGTTTGAAAATTCACCTCATTTCTATAATTACAATGTTATGACGTGCAATCCACATTTTGTTTCATCTCATCATTCAATGTGAAATTTATATAATTTAATGTATTCTAAAAATTAATTTTTTCTAAAACATCATTCATATTAAGATACTTAAAATTTCCAATTTTAATAGCTACAACTTATTACTTTCAATGTTTTTTTGTTTTCTTACGATCCCATGTCGTGTGGGATTGGAAACTACTATCCATAATTCATTGATTCTTAGTTTTTCATACCTTACTATAAGACTCAATAATATGTTCTTTCTATTAGGATTTATTGTTATTCTGAAAACTCGTAAAAAAATTGTGTTTGATTAAGCTATATTTATTTGGCCACACTCATAGAAATTGGTTCATTTCTAGTTAGTCCTACCATAGAATAAATTAGTTTTACAAATGTGTTATTATTATTAAATATCTTCATCAATGGACGAGGATTATAATTATTATTGTTGTTGTTATTATTCTCATTAATATAAATCTCTTGGATAATTATCTCTCACATGTCTTTATAGTACAATGTCGTACCATAATATGTATGATTATTTTCAGAAAAACTAAAGACAATAATAAAATTCCAAAAATATATGAATTTGATGAAAAATTGCGTCAATATTTGTTGTTCTATATCCTCTATTTTAGATCATTAATATATAATTTTCACCAAATATTTTATAGGACACTTCCATGAATTGTTTTGGACATTATAAATATTTTCCCCAAATTTAATTATCAATAGGATTTAGAGGATTTCTGATATCCTTTCGATATTTTGGTAAGGATAAAAGTATTCTTTTCAGTTAAATCATCCACAAACATAACCTTTTATCCATATGTTACAAAATTAGACACGTACCCTTCATATAAAATCCACATTGAACTATGATTTCCTAGTATAAACTATTTTAAAAATTCATTCAACTATCATATAGCCTTTATTTTTATTAAGAGTCTTGGAACATTATCCAATTTATATAATAGATTTGTTGAAAGTGAACTTGAATTTTTTCTTATTCTTATCCACATCAAAAAATTAAACTTTAAGTTTTAATTATATATCTTTTAATTTTTGATGTTTTATTATTATATTATAAATCTAATAAATAATTGAATTATTTCACATTGAATTTCCAGTCTTTATCCACTCATTTCTCTAGACCAGATCAAAATTTATTATTTTTATTTTTCCCTCGTATATTTTTTCTTTAATTTTTTTAATTTTTACCTCACGTCATTATAATTTTTTTCGGGAAATATTTTTATAAATTATCATTATGTTTTATTAATAAGACTCATCTTCATTAGGGATTAAAACATTATGAATTTTTATTATTACCCATTTAAAATATAAATTCTTTATGATCATGGGGAATCAAATCCATATGGGTAGTTTATTCATAACAATCCTCATCACAAATAAATTCATTTCTTTTAGATGCATCTTCATCAAGAAATATAAAATTCATTTTAATTAATTTCTATGATATATTCTTATTCCCATTTAATTTGTGATAATTTTTTAATAGATCCATTTTCATGAAGAATAATTTATGATCATCACTATCTTCATCTTATATTCAAATTCTCCATGCATTATTGTCGAAGGCATGATAAATTTTATCAAAATTAAAATAATTTAAAATTAGTTAACCAAAATTTATACTTCTTACGGATTTTTATTTCATCATATATAAATGATAATCTCTTAAAATCCATCTATGTTTTAATATTCATTAATGTAATTCTAGTCATCACCAGTCATTATATTTTTTATTGATTTAAATGTAATATCCTACTCAATATTGACCATTTTTTAGTATAAGACATACACTTCATTCATAGGAAAATTGATTACTATGATGTTCATCAATTATGAATTAATCAAGTTCACTATATTTTATGGATGATATCTCTATGTAAAACTTATTTATAAGAATTATCATAAGAGTCTTCACTACAGTATATTCTTTTAGTGATTCACCATTTCCATTTTTAGTGCTAAAAATTATGTTTAATAATGTGAAGAAGTTTTCAATAGAAAATTATTTTGGCATTCTAATATCATGCAGTTCTTTTCCATCATTGTATCTAAGTTTTCTTTTATAGTTTTGTTACCATTAACGATTTTATGACATTTGTCCTTATATTATTATTTGTTATTCATCCAATGGATTTTTTCAAAAATTCATTAGACAATGAAGAAATAAGTGAATTCTACTCTTTCCCATCACTCTTATTTTTTTTGTATCTTATAATATCTATGTTTAGATATCACATAGAACAACGCAATATTGAAGTGATGAATCATGAACATAAATTCCATAAAAGAGAAGATAAGTTACCATTCATTATTTCATCATATGAACTCCATTGTAATCAAATATATTGATCAATTTATTATTGGAATATTTTCTTTGATGATACATAAAAAAATTTATTGAGTGTTGTCTAAGTTAAAACCATGAATCTTATACCAAATATTATAATCCCTTGAATTAATTATAAATATTAAGAGTGTTGTTGAATCGTAGTTGATACTATTTTTTTCCTCTTGAAAAATATCTATAACTATATTTAGGATGTGATAATTGAATTTTTCTTTTTATATGAATTAAATAAGGATTATAATAGATATTATTGTGGTTTATCTAAAGTGAGGGTGACTAAATACCTAGTGTATGGTGTTTTCCCCTACATAGTCAACTAGTCTTTTATTATCAAAATAAACCATGTAAAAGATAATTACCTTAAATCTAAAACAATTCAAGCATCAAATATATTTTTTCTTATCAAGTTTCTATAATAATTGATTAAAGAACAATATATTTGAAGAACAGTTAGGAAGAACACAAAAAATATCCCCATGGATCTTTTTAATAAGATATTCCTCTTCAGATGCATGAAAACGTTTTTATAACTGTCTCTAATATCCATTTTAAATTATTATATTATACAAAAAACAGTAACCATATATTTATCACAATATTTTTTTATCCCTCATAAAAAGTAATTTCATTTCACTATAAATTTGAAATATAATTTAAAAAATAAAATTCAATGAATTTTACAAATGTCACTTGTTAATTGGGAATCAATTAATCCCACTAGATTCATGAAAAAATCAATATTAAATTAAAGAAACACATAATTTGAAATTACATCGAGTGTGGAATATTATTAGGAATATATGAAAATATATTGTAATGTTTAATCATTATATTGAGATACACCTCAATAACTATCATCATCAAGGAACAATCACTTATATTTTGGCACGATTCACTTATATATGATATGAAATCCATTAATAAAAAAATCACTTCGGAAAACTCCCACATGTATTATTATGTAACTAAAAACATAACATCATAAGGTTTATTTAATCATGAAATGAATCCAATATAAATTATCATAGCATATTGATTTATGTGTGATTTCTCCTTGAAATAAGAATTACTCTGTATTTTTAATTATTCATATCAGGTAGTCTACCATGGCCATTCATTTATTAACAACCACCTATATTGAGCTACATTGAAAAATTTTATGTTCCTCATTAAATAGTTTTCAACCACCTCATTATTATAGAACATAATTTTTACATCATAACCACTTCAAAAATTAATCTTCCACTTCTACAACTATTATTTTACAGTGTGATCAAAAACCATGTAGTGTGGTTTTGGATTACTTTATCAAAACATGTTCAAACTTCTGATAAAATTTCCTTTATAATTTCTTACGATTATAATCATATTACAAAACAATGTTAACATAAAATAGTACTCAAACTCATAGGAATAGTTTTAAGCCCACAGAACCTATTTAAAAATAATACAACACCATAATTTAAGGGACATTGAATATTCCCCATTTTATTAATTGTTAATACTACCCATAATTTCAATTTTATGTCTTATCACATAAATTGTCCTCCTATGTTTGTAATTCCGCATAAACTAAAATGAAAAGTCTTTCTCCCCCATTTCGAAAATAAATGAAAAAAATTTCTTCAAATTGAGATGGTATAACTTATATCAAGGAAATGAGTCATAAATCAGTTGTCTCTAAGTCTAAATGAGTGAACTTGATATATAAAAATAGTAGATATCAACTCAAAATAAATCTTATATTTAACATCTTCATCAATTTATATCATTTTTAGAACAACATTACGATGGTTTTTCAAAATTTTCCTTCTTGTACTCATCTCAACCATGTAATTATAAATGTTCAAGAACAACAATGTGTATCATTCTATAATATAAATATCCTTTTCAATGAATGAAAACATGATGAAAAGGGGGTTTATTCATACAATCATGACATAGGGATTTTAATAATATATTTCTTAGACAACCTCTATCTCATATTATCCTGAGACTAAATTTTGATAGGTTTTCAATGAATATTACAAATTTTCTTCTAAAATATATTTTCTCAATGTCTATTTATGAACCTTCTCTATAGATTAATTATATTTTTTGTTAATTTATTTTGATATTGAATGACGTAATTAATTATTGGATAAATTTATCATGCATTGATGATAACAAACAATAACTTGTTGATACTCAAAAACACATACAAATATTTTAGTTGATTATTCACCAATAAGATTTTCTTAACTTCATATGATGTAGTTAAATACACATCATTAATATTTCATAGTTTAATAGAGTATCCCTTCATGAAATTACTTGGCACATTTATTTCACCAATGAAGAATAGAACTCTTGACACCATCTTCTGTTCACTAATTTTCCCAAAAAATTAATATCATAGAAGTCTTGTAATTCCAGCTCTCATTTCTTATAAATCATCCTATTGTTGAAAATATTCTTAACATATCAATGAATTCAATTATATACTATGACATAAAACTTCATTATATTATATTAATATGTAGAAAAAAATCCGACAACAGTGACACTGTTCATTATTGAGTATGTAAAATATAAGAGAAGGCTCATCATCTGAAAATTATTTAGTGTCCCAGATTAATATAGAAATTATAGTATAATTTTTATATTATTTTTTGATATGGTCATAAAATTATTTTATTTAATATTTTACATTTCATGATTTATATGATAAATAATATGTTAAATGTATTAATTTTTAATCATTGGCCCATCAACATTTTATTACTCCAAAATAGGGTCCTAAATCAAAATATTAACACCATGGTTGTGTATAAGATAATTGTTTTTAACTGGAGAGTTATAATTATCATTTAATTTTACTTGGATTAAAATTCTTAAGAATAATTTAAAATAAAAATAAGTAATTAAATTAATTTTGTTGTGCAGATGGTTGAAGCAATTAAGTACATGTGGAATAGAATGTGATTTTCATCTTGGCATTGAAATTTCCTGTAGGATATTCTTGGGTATAAATAGTGGTTCAACTATATCATTATTTTGGAAGTAATGAAAATTAATTAGGAAAAATTATTATGTAGTGAAAAAATTTATTAAATGGTTAACATTATAGTGAGAATAAATCCTTCATGTTGATAAAAGACTATTGGGGAGAAAACCATCGCACTCTCACTTGGGTGATAGTGAATTTTTATTCATGTTATTAATGGTTTCATCAATAATAAATATGTATGGTAACATGAATAATAAATCCTTCAACATTAAACAAAAATATAGGTTTTTTATCTTTTATTCATAATTATTCAAATGAATGAATCTCCCAAATCCTAATGATATTTTTCTAATGATAGAAAAATTTAAAGTTTGAAGATGATAATAAATATGATATATTTAATGAATGGAAATTTATTTCATATTTTAAACCCTAAATAATTCCATTGTATTACTCTTATAAAATAGATATATTAAATTAAGGCTTTAAATATTCATGGATAAAATTTTAGAAGTTATTATAAATATAGGGAAATATTAAATAGTATGAAAAATTTTGGAGAAAAAAAAATAATTATGGATCCTTGTGGATTTTATAATCATAAATATAATCCATGAAATTTAATGTAAAGTATAGTTATAATTAATTATGGACAATTCTTACACATTTAATTTTTGTTTATGAATTTATATTTATTATTGTCTATTGAATTTCTTCAAACATAGAACTTGATGTATTATGAATGAAATAAGTATATTCTCATAAATTTCAACATGTGGAATCTTTTTTATTGAAAAATATCAAATGTTTCCTATAATTAATTCTTATTAAATCATAAATTTATTTCTTCTTCAATATTCTTCAATCATTGATGAAACATGACATGAAATCATATTGCATGGTATGGTTTTCCACAATTCAACAATATCAGTTCATCTTCCCTATTAATTATCAATCCACTATAACTAATTTTCATCACATAATTATTGTTTTAGGTTGTAGATTTTAATACCTATGAGGGGTTACAATAACCCCAAAATTACTTGGAATTTATATAGGAGGTTTTTGGTAATCACTTGATGATTGTTCAGGTGGTCGAAGAGATCATGGCCATTTTTGTAGTTGTGTTCATAGAATAAATAATGATTAGCCAATGAGAATTTGGATTTTTATTTTTTGTGAAATATTTTGTTAATTATGTGGAAAATTATTCTTATTAATGATGGGTTTAGGTGATGTAGATGCATTGATCCTTATGATGACTAGAGGAACCATCATTTTATCCCTATGAAGTAGATAGAAATGTCGAGAGATGGATTTGGGTGTCTTTGAATTTTACAACACAGAATGTAGTCCCCAAAACAAAGATAATATTTATTTGTGTCTATAGAAGACAATATTAAGGTTTTCACAAAATATTACACTACATGTGAAAATTTATCACATGCCTTGTATTCTAGGCCAACAAGTACGAGCATGTTTTCGATTAATAAACAAAGTTGTTGGATTTCCCTACACATTATATGGGACGATACACATGTCATGACTTTCTAAATGTATTGTCTCTATTTTTTAGAATTACATTAAAGAATGTTTTTGGGAGACTTAAAGGGAATGCACCGAAGGTCAATAATTCACATCTTCATGGGAATGAATATATTGTAATTCCATTAACATAAGTAAGAATAAAACAGTGTACATCTTGGACATACACTCAATATACCACTAATGGTAACATCATGTATAGGTTCATCACATAAATTCTGCTGTAGTGGTACATGACTAATCATGCTCAAGAAGCATACATGTCCTATTCCTAATTAAACACGATATGAATCTATCTATTTAGGGTATTCTTTATCATTTCTCATTAGTATGATATTTTTTTGACAAAAGGGAAGTCCTTTCTTTTATATTTTCTATATATAAAAAAAGGTTTTATAAATGAACATCATTTTTGGTTAAATTTAGGATAGTTATATTTTTTATGATTATTGATATGTTGAAATGTTTGAGTACATAACTAGTGTGGGAATATAGTTGGTAACCCATTGGAATTACACATTACTCTAATGTATGGTTCATCTATGTATATAGTTGACTAATTAACACTATCTTATATATGAAGTATGAGTAATACACTATTGGAGTCCGTATCCCACTCAAACGATTCATATTACACACACTATGGTATAGGTCCTCCATAGGTGTTAGTTAACATCTTAAGTTTTCTTCCAGCTGGGAACATTATGACATACTATAGGTACTGAGGGATGTTTCCTATATGAGATTTGTTTTATTATTTGGTTTCTCTTGATTATTTAGTTCTCTAATTATTTTTTGTTTTTTATCATGATATACTTTAGTGTAGTTGAGGAACACTGAACCTTGTCTTTTTACATGTTATCTGAAATGTATATCTTTATTAATTCTATTAAGATAAAATTTAATGCTATTTTATAATTGTGTTTTGGTTACCCTGGTATGTATTATTTTAGTCATTATAGCATGAGTTTTTATGATATATGGAATGTACATATAGATGATGTTATATTCAGAAGTAGACTTCGATGATTCGGAGCTGGTGAAGTGTTTCATAGAAGATTTCAATAGTGTACATTTATAGAGTTTATCGTGTGAATATTTTCCTAATGGGGAGATTTTAATTTTCCTCTTCAATTTAAGTAATTATATGGAATTTTGGGTTTTTCACTTTCCTTCATTTTTAACATTTGGTTATATCACATTGTTTTATTATTTTTTTATGGTTATATGTGTGTTTTACATGGGTCTTATTTTTTTATATTTATGATTTCATTGTTATATAAAATTCCATTAAGTAATATATATATATATATGGGTTTATCAACTAAGGAATACCATGGGTATGATATTCCTTCTTGGTTGTTGTCATCATCCCATGCCCTGTTAGAGGTAGGTGTGGGGTGGAAGAGTCAACCTACTATTAACCCATGCGGGGTATGAATGGTTCAGTTTATATCGGAATTGTTTTAAAGTGGTTTGGGTGTTATTAATGAAGTTAATATTTTTTTAAGTATGGGTTTTTGAAAAAAATCATAAAATTATTAATGGTCCTTTAGGTTAGATGATATACATGGAAACCCAGGGATTAGGTGTGGTGAACTACATCATCTTCCAAGAGGAGGTTGATTTTTTAGCCATTTTAGAATTATAAGGCATTAGGTGAATGATTTATAGGTACAATACAAAACTAATGTATCATGAAAGCATGATATTCATTCAAAATAAATCAAACCATATCTTTAGATAAGATTTATTAATCATGGGATAATCTTGTAAAATGTAGGATACCACATCATAGATAGTTAACTCATCTAAAAAGGTTAGGTAATGTGTCATATATGATCGAACATCAACCCATGTTGATTTATTATTCAAGTGATGAGGATTAAGACTGTGTTCATGATATGAAGGTAATTCAACAGCGATAGACTAGTGGGTCGATCTCCCACAAGTTGATCAAAGATAATAACCTCCCCCAAAATAGATATTATTTCCCATTGAGTATGATAAGACTATATATAAGTTGAGTATTGTTTATGAGTATATAAAACATTGTCGTATAAGTTTTTTAGGTGAGGTAGATTCTCATACAGTAGAAGAATGTTTGGATTCCATTACTAAGTTATTTCAACGCATGAGGAATCTCACTAAAGAGATGGTGGTCATTCCAATGTGTCTCATTTATAGAGTAATTGAATGGTGGAGGTTGAGGATCATGTGAACTGAATATCTATTTACCCTACCTTCAGATGAATTTGTTCTTATATTGAAGGGGTACTTCCGAAAAAAATTGAAATTGATGTGTGTTTAGAGGATGTTATACCTTCATCAATGTAGTATTATATTATCCTAGAATGCATAGAGGTTTTTTGTCTTCTTGGGGAATTCAAAGGACATGATTATGGATAAATAGATCCATTCATGGATGTATGGGTATCACCACGGACAAAATGTCTATTATGTTTATGATCCCTATTTCATCACCACATATTCTTATGTTTTTTAGAATTACTTGGTGAATGAGATTTTCCATGTGGAATTTCAACTAATTTCTTAAGTATATTCATCAATAATATCTACTCAATGATAAAAAATGAGATAATTCTATAAGAGGTGTCTATTTTTATAGAACTAGTATCAAAGGTAGGTTTATGAGGGTTCCTCGGTTGGTTCAACTTATCTAGAAGGAAGATCTTATTTCATTTGTGGTGACATAGGGATACTAGCTCAATTTCTCCCCCACATGGTTTTTAGTGGACTGTATCACCTGAGACTTTTATGTTATATAAATCATCAAAGGAATATTTTTCTACACACAACACTTACTTGGCTTGCTTTACACGAAATCACAACCTTCCTCGATAGCTTGCGTCGTACGCAATACCGAGTTTCACTAAACAACGATATGCTAATAAAAATATTATTAAAACTAGCCGTTATAAATAGTAATAACCACTTTTTGAAATTTTATAAATTTTATTTTTCAAAATGGACTCCTTTTTTGGATTTGTAATATCGAAATTATCCTAGGGTGAAATTTTGGTATTTTTCTGAAAACTTTCAATTTTTGATGAATAGTGAAACCACTAAGTGGTAGTTAAAAAAACTAAATTTTTCATAAAACATAATTTTACCACTTCTGTGAGTGAAATTTAGAAAATCCGAGAGACACGGTTGATGTCAGTAAGTAAAATTTGGTTCAATGAGATGAAAATAATTTTTGGTGAATAGTAACTTTTTACTTTTATTTACCACGGTTAAAAGTAAATAGGGTAATTAACGGTAAAAATAGTATTATTATTACCCAAACACATGTCCTAATTCTATTGGACAAGTGTAATGCGACCAAAAATAACCTTCGTAATTATATATGACCATTTAGGCCTACTTGGATTAGATTAGAACATTTATTATTAATTTATTTAATGAAGGGTTAAAATAGTTAAAATCAAAGTTTAATAAGTAAATAATTTTTAATATGGGGTTATACATAGGATAAATTCGACTATAAATATTCATTAGAAAGCTAAATAGATTTCCTACATAATTGTATTTTATTTTGTAAATTTTATACATTAAATAATTTAATTTATTTATGACACAAAGATGATGCAGTAATTATCTTATTAATGAAATTTTGACATAATTAAAGTTATAAACACCAAAATAAATGTAATTTCAGACTATTTATGAATTCCACTAATTTTCTAGATTAATATGACATGTTAGTATTTATTTAAGTAACTTTCTTCGAACTAATCATTCTGTTATGATTTTTACAAAAATTAATTACTAAATAGTGTCAAAATTGACATAAAATAGATTTTTAAAAAAATATTAAATTAGTAATTGTTATTTTATTCCTAAAAATCTAAGGTTCGGCCAAATGACTTAAATAAGGTTATATATATTAATAATAAACAACTTGGGGTTAGTTTGGTGGCTTATAGTAAGTTTATTAACCTTATAGTATGTGAACACAAGAAGACACAGTAAAAGTAAAATTATTTAACTTAATGTTAAATCTCAATGAGAAGGTTAAAATAGGAACCTAAACTTGTCTAAATTCTATTGGATGAGAGTATTTCGACCCATACCAACCTTAGCTTCGAAATAAATCAATTTGGAGCTATTTAAAACCGAACATGACTTTATAATAAAAATAATATTTTTAGTTTTTCCAAAGAAGCCCCTCTCCTCCCTTATAAAAGAGAACATCCTCCCCCACTTCCACACACCACTTTGAGACTTGAAGCTCGGCCAACCCCTGCCAATTTCTTCTCTCCACATATCTAGAAACATCCTAGAGGTTCTGGTTTTATTCAAATATCTATTTTAGTGCCCTAAAAGGAGGTCTCAAAGAAGCACTTCACAGAAGAGGTAATGTCTGTTACCGATTCTTTCATCTTTATTTCTTCTTCCACTCCTTCTTCTTTAGTTGTTTCATTATGAAGTAATTACATCAGTATCACTCGTATACTGATATGTTATTATAAGTACAAAACAACCCTATTTCACCATCTATCCATCCTACGGAAAAAGAAATCACCGCGTGTGCGTACGTACGGAATACCGTCTTCACGCTGTGGTGTAATCTATTTTCCACCACCACCTTACTTGGATGGGTATAATGGTGTAAATAATGACTATATATGACTATTATAAATTGATACTGATTCTGAAATAGTATACATACACACCAATACATTTCCACGATCATAGGAACGATATCATCACTCGTGTGTATGTACGGAATACCATCTCCACGATGTGATGCGACTCGTTCTACATGATCTTCATTTCATAATGATTATATAAATGAATTGAATGAATGAATATGATATATATTACACTAATAACATTACAGAAATGAGGTATCTATAACCTAAAGAGAATAATAAGAATTTATTCGACAAAACACGCATAAGAACAAAAAGTTATAAACACCCGAATAACAAGTAGCAATGAAATATTACTACTAAGAAGCTAAGAATATGACCACATATGATATCATAAAAATAATTATGATTCTGTAATAAGTCAATAACATTATTTAAATCATTATACAGGAGGTTCGGACACGTACAGAGCATAACGGATCTAAGGCAAGGGAAAATATCACAATCTCATTTTTATCCGAGATTGTTCATACTTTGGTATTTACTGTGGTGTATTTTATCATCCACATCCATGTTTCCTCAATATGTAATATTTATTTCCTTATACAATAGTTTATATCCAATTTTACCCTTCAGTGAGTTTTTAGTAAAAGATATGAAAGGAATCTTTTGCCGTTTTTCGTACGAGGTACTTTTTGACTTTTCCGACAAAAGTACAAAGAATGTTTTTTAACATATACGGCATGAATGGATTTTTAAAACATTATTTCCAAGAAGCTTCCTTTACAAGTTTTAAAGTTTATTTTTAATCAACTTCTTTTAGTTTATAATTGTACGACGTGTTAAGAAAGGAAAAGTGTTTTTGAAGCAGAAAGGATATTTTCCTCAAGAATGGAGTTTAAGTGTTTTATCAAAATAATTTTCCATCTAAGATAATAAAGGGTTTTGTTTCTATCCCTATTATTACATTGATTTGACTATGTTGTGATGGAATTATTTTTATGAATTCCTTTATCTTATATGAATTGTTTTATGATTTCATGTTGTTTAAGAATCCCATTTTTATTTCATGGGTTATGCAATGATGTATTGTTTATGATTTTGTGGCACACATAAGAATGGTATCATTATGAGATGGGTGGGACCTATATCTCCCTGCAATGCATTGGGTAAAGATTTTATATCTCATGAGATAGACATGGCTGGAATGGTAGGTTATATCGGTTCAGTGAAACAGGACTGAAACGAGGAGTGAACTCGTTTCAAAAAGGGACTTTGTCCACTAAGATAGTCTTGGAAATGAGTCTTGACTAATAAGAAATGATTCTCTATTATTATGTGTGTATGCCACAAAGTTTCATGTTTTAACTTATGATTATTGGGATTATAATTCACTACTATTATTTATCCCATGTTATGAAATTATGATCTCTTTTGCAGGTTAATATTTCCAAAAGTTATGTGCTTATGTATATGATGTGATTGATATTTCTTTTGTTTTCCCTTACTAAGAATTTGAGCTCACCCTTTTGTATGTTTTATTTCCCCAGGTCAGGAAGAAGGTTATTAAGTAGAATATTCCAAAAGGGACTCTAGATATGATGAAATAAATGGGAGGCAAAGTAGATGCTTTATGAACTAGTTGTTTATGTTTCCCAGTTTCTAAAGACACTATACCTATACGGTCCTTTATTAGTTTTGTCATATGTTGTAATAAGTGTGCTTCAATTCTGAAGTAATAACAATGTATGTAAAGTATGGGTCATTACAGTTGGTATCAGAGGAAAGGTATAGTCAACCTTTGGAAACTAGGATGTGAAAGCCTTAGTAAGAACCCTAAGGATAATTCTAAGCATATAACACAATCTTAGTGTTTTAGAAATGGCCATGAATAACCTAGGATAATCCCTTAAGTGTAAAATTTTATTCTTGATTATGTGGTTTTCCTATTATAATTAGTGTTTCTCACACAATTCTTCTTGGTTTTAGTCAATGGCTGGAACCCGAAGGAACCATGTTAATGCGGAATGCGACGGGAAATGCAATGATTGTCCCCCGAAGCAACCAAACGTTATGGGAGCTGGAATGCAAAATCTTGTAGCCATGCCCACACAAATTTCTCAAACTATGAATCATGCAGGACTTCCAAACGAGCAAAGGAAGGAGCAACATTCTATTGAATCCTTCATGAGACAGCGTCCACCTTCATTCAGCAGGTCTATTGATCCATTAGTTGCTGAACAATGGATTAGTACTACTGAAAACATATTTTCAGTTCTTCAATGTTCTAAGCATGATAAAGTCATGTTAGTAGTGTATCGTTTGGAAGGTGATGCTGATCAATGGTGGAATCTTATCAAGAATACGAGGCCAAGAGATGAAATTCAGTCCATGGAATGGGACGAGTTCATGAACTTATTTTTCAATAAGTACTTCCCTCTTATTCTTCGAACAAAGATGGAGAAGGAGTTTCTTGAACTGAAGCAAAAGGATGATGAATCTGTTGGTACTTATGAAGAAAATTTTAAAAGACTTGCAAGGTACGCTTCTGGTATTATTATCCAACATGAGAGTAAGATCGATCGATTCATTAGTGGCTTAAAACCAAGTCTTCGAAGGGCGTTAGCCATAAGGGACTTCAATAGATATGAGGAAATCGTTCGATGTGCTCTCAAAGTTGAGATGAAGATTGGAGTAACCCATCAGTCATATGGGTTTGATAAGAAGAGGAAAATGGAATTCAAAGGAAAATCTAAAGAGCACACTGAAAAGAATATGATCTTTCCCTTATGCTCAAAGTGTGGAAGGAAACATGGAGGGAGTCGTCTTAAAGGGACAAGTAAATGTTTCAAATGTGGAAAGGAAGGTCATCGGGCGTTTGAATGTCGTGATGATGGGAAGAAGATGTCTAATGATGCAAACAAAGGAATGGATACATAGAATAAACCTACTACACTTCAATGTTTCAAGTGAAAGGAGATGGGACATTATTCCAATAAATGCCCTTATCCAAGGGTTGATGATGATGGTCGACGTCAACAAACTCTTAAGGCTAAAGACAAAGGAAAGTCACATGCAATTTCTATCAGCGATGTGGAGTATGATAACGATATGGTGAAAGGTACACTTACCATCCACTCTAAAGTAGCAAATGTTTTCTTTGATTCTGGATCCACAAAACTCCTTTATTTTTGAAGAATTTTCTATGGGTATCACCATATTACCTCAACAATTAGATGTTGAGTTAGCTGTGACAACACATAATGGCACAACAGTCGCATCAAAAGGTTATAATTCTTATCGGATTGAAGTTTGTGGGAAAGTGCTTCCTGTAAATCTTGTGATCCTTCCTATAGTGTAATTTGATGTGATTCTTGGCATGTATTGTCTTTCTCTACATGGAGCTCATATCAATTTCCAAAGAAGTGAATTCACATTTCATATTCCAGATCAATCTATGATCGTCTATCGATGCAAGGATGAACATAACCTTCCAGTGGAAATTTCTTCCATTTTATGGGTATTGATTCCACTAAATGAGGGTTATTTATCTCAAATGGTTGGTGAGAAACTCACGATTAAGAATATTCCCATTAACGGGAGTTTGATGTTGTCTTTCCGGAGGAATTACCGGGTCTTCCACTGAATCGTGAAGTTGAGTTTTCAATAGAACTTGTACCGGGTGCTTTGCCTATTTCAAAGACACCTTATAGAATGGCCCCAATTGAGTTGCAGGAATTGAAGAAGAAACTTCAAGAGAATCTTGATAAGAGGTTCATACACCCCAGTGCGTCACCTTGGGGAGCACCTGTTCTGTTTGTTAAGAAGAAAGATGGATCAATGAGACTCTGCATTGATTATCGAGAACGTAACAAGATCACTATCAAGAACAAATATCCTCTCCCACGAATTGATGACCTATTTTACCAACTATGTGGAGCTCAATACTTTCCCAATATTGATCTTCATTCATGGTATCATCAATTATGGGTCAAAAGGGAGGATATACCAAAGACGGCTTTCCGTACAAGGTATGGACACTATGAATATATAGTGATGCCATTTGGTCTTACCAATGCCCCTGCTATCTTCATGGATCTAATGAATAGAGTATTTAAAGAGTATCTTGATCAGTTTGTGGTAGTCTCTATAGATGATATTCTTGTCTATTCAAAGGGAAAGGAAGAACATGAAGATCACTTGAGAATTATATTGAAGACCCTGAGAAAGGAGAAGCTTTATGCCCAATTTACCAAGTGTGAATTTTGGATTCAAAAAGTTTCATTTTTGGGTCACATAATCTCAAAAGAGGGAATATCTGTGGATCCAGCAAAAACAGAGGTTATCAAAAGATGGTCGAGGCCAAAAACAGTAACTAAGATATGAAGATTTCTTGGTTTGGTTGTATATTATCGACGTTTTGTGAAAGATTTTTCACGATTATCTAATCCACTCACCAAGTTGACTCGGAAAGGAGTTAAGTTTGTATGGACGGAGGAATGTGAAGATAATTTCACGGAGTTGAAAAGAAGGTTATCCAGTGCACCTGTGCTCACACTGCCTTGTAGTGGAGAAAGGTTTGTGATCTACAGTGACACATCCAAGAAGGGATCGGGGTGTGTTCTTATGCAAAATGATATGGTGATAGCATATGCCTCACGACAGTTGAAAATACAAGAGAAAAATTACCCAACTCATGATTTGGAGTTAGCTGCGGTAATCTTTGCATTAATGATTTGGAGGAATTACCTTTATGGTGAAAGGTGTGATATTTATACTGATCATTAAATTTTAAATTTTATTTTCACACAAAAGGAGCTGAATATGGATCAAAGAAGATGGTTGGAGCTGATTAAGGATTATGAATGCTCAATCCATTACCACCCTGGGAAAGCAAACAAGGTGGCAGATGCATTAAGTCGACAAGACCATGCCAGTTTATCCATGATGAGGATTACAAAAGATCCAATATTTATGGATTTACAAAGGATGGATCTTTGAATTATAATGGAAGGGGAAAAATCTTGTCTTTCTCAAATGAATGTTCAACCATCTATACATGTGAAGATTAAAGAGGCACATAAAGAAGATGTCGAGTTACAAAAGAAGGTGATAAATGTTCCTGAATTCAACCTTGATTGTGATGGGATAATAAAGTTCAGGAATCAGGATTGTGTTCCTCCCATCCCGGAATTAAAGAAGGAACTGCTGGATGAGGCTCATAGTTCTTCATTCTCTATTCATCCTGGAAGCACGAAGATGTATAGGGACCTGAAATAGTACTTCTGGTGGGATGGCATGAAAAGAGATGTTGCTGAATATGTCTCTCGATGCTTGGTTTGTCAACAAGTTAAAGCTGAGAGACAGAAGTCTAAGGGGATGTTACAACCATTACCCATACCCAAATGGAAATGGGAAAATATCACTATGGACTTTGTCACAGGACTTCCTAAAACATCCAAAGGCAATAATGCTATCTAGGTCATAGTTGATCGTCTTACAAAGTCTGCACACTTCATTTCTATTAGAGAGGATTTCTCTCTGGATCAGCTTGCCAGGATATATGTAATGGAAGTGGTAATATTGCATGGAGTACAACTTTATATTATATATGATCGGGATCCGAGATTTCCCTCGATGTTCTGGCGAAGTCTTCAGCATACTCTGGATACAGAGTTGAGTTTCAGCACTGCTTATCATCCTCAGACATATGGTCAGTCTGAGAGAACAATTCAAACCCTAGAAGATATGTTGAGAGCTTGCTCTATAGATTTCAAAGGTGGTTGGGATCAACACCTACCTGTGGTGGAATTTTCTTATAATAATAGCTTTCACTCCAGTATTCAGATGGATCCTTATGAAGCTCTCTATGGAAAGAAATGCAGGACCCCAACTTGCAGGGATGAAGTTGGGGAAAGAAAGCTATTAGGACCTGATCTCGTTGATGAAATGGCAGAAAAGGTCAGATCTATTCAACAACATATAAGAGAAGCTTAGAGTCGACAGAAAAGTTATACCGACAACCGAAGAAAAGACCTAGAGTTTGAAGTGGGTGATAAAGTGTTCTTACGAATATCTCCCTGGAAGAGGGTTATGAGATTTGGAAAGAAGGGGAAATTGAGCCCTAGATATATCGGTCCTTTCAAAATACTGGATCGTGTTGGGAAGGTAGCTTACCTATTGGCGCTTCCACCGAATCTCTCTCAAGTTCACGATGTGTTCCATGTATCTCTCCTGAGAAAGTATATACCTGATCCTTCACATGTACTCAGCTCAGAAGTTGTACCGCTGGAGCAAAATCTTTCTTATGAAGAACAACTGATAGAGATTCTGGATCGTAGTGAAAAAGTCCTATGAAACAAGACCACTCAATTGGTGAATGTTTTATGGAGGAACCACCAATTAGAAGAAGCTACATTGGAGATTGAGGATATGATGAGGGAGAGATATCCTAATCTGTTTGTTACAAAGTGACGAATTTCGAGGGAGAAATTCATTTTAAGGGGGGTAGAATGCAACACCCGAGACTTTTATGTTATATAAATCATCAATGTAATCTTTTTCTACACACAACACTTGCTTGGCTTGCTTTACACGAAATCGCAACCTTCCTTGATATCTTGCGTCGTACGCAATACCGAGTTTCACTAAACAGTGATATGCTAATAAAAATATTATTAAAACTAGCCGTTATGAATAGTAATAACCACTTTTTGAAATTTTATAAATTTTATTTTTCAAAATGGACTTCATTTTTGGATTCGGATTATCGAAATTATCCTAGGGAGAAATTTTGGTATTTTTCTGAAAACTTTCAATTTTTGATGAATAGTGAAACCACTAAGTGATAGTTAAAAAAACTGAATTTTTCATAAAACATAATTTTACTGCTTCTGTGAGTGAAATTTCGAAAATACGAGAGACACGATTGATGTCAGTAAGTAAAATGTGGTTCAATGAGATGAATATAATTTTTGGTGAATAGTAACTTTTTACTTTTATTTACCACGGTTAAAAGTAAATAGGGTAATTAACGGTAAAAATGATATTATTATTATCCTAAAACTTGTCCAAATTCTATTGGACAAGTTTAATTCGACCAAAAACAACCTTAGGAAGAAAATATGTCCATTTAGGCCCATATGGATTAGATTAGGACATTTATTATTAATTTATTTAATGAAGGGTTAAAATAGTAAAAATCAATGTTTAATAAGTAAATCATTTTTAATATGGGGTTATACATAAGATAAATTCGACTATAAATATTCATTAGAAAGCTAAAAAGATTTAATACATAATGGTATTTTATTTGTAATTTTTTGACATTAAATAATTTTATTTATTTATGACACAAAAATGATGCAGTAATTATCTTATTAATGAAATATTGACATAATTAAATTTATAAACAACAAAATAAATGTAATTTGAGACTTTTTATAAATTCCACTAATTTTCTAGATTAATATGACATTTTAGTATTGATTTAAGTAACTTTGTTCGATGTAATCATTCTTTTATGATTTTTACAAAAATTAATTACTAAATAGTGTCCAAATTGACATAAAATAGTTTTTAAAACAAATATTATATTAGTAATTGTTATTTTATTCTTAAAAATCTAAGGTTCGGCCGAATGACTTAGATAATGTTATATATATTAATAATAAACAACTTGGGGTTCGTTTGCCAGCTTATAGTAAGTTTATTAACCTTATATTATAAGAACACAAGAAGACACGGTAAAAGTAAAATTATTTAACTTAATGTTGAATCTAAATGATAAGGTTAAAATAGGAACCTAAACTTGTCTAAATTCTATTTTATGAGAGGATTTCGACCCATACCCACCTTAACTTCGAAATAAATAAATTTTGAGCTATTTAAAACCGAACTTGACTTTATAATAAAATAATATTTTTTGTTTTTCCAAAGAAGCCCCTCTCCTCCCTTATAAAAGGGCACCTCCTCCCCCTCTTCCACACACCACTTTGAGCCTTCAAGCTCGGCCAACCCCTAACAATTTCTTGTCTCCACTTCCCTAGAAACATCCTAGAGGTTCTGGTCTTCTTTATAGACCTATTTTAGTGCCCTAAATGGAGGTCTTAAAGAAGCACTTCAAAGAAGAGGTAATGTCCGTTACCGATTCTTTCATCTTTATTTCTTCTTCCAATTCTTCTTCTTTAGTTGTTTAATTATGAAGTAATAACATCAGTATCACTCATATACTTATATGTTATTATATGTATGAAACAACCCTATTTCACCATCTATCCATCCTACAGAAAAATAAATCACCGCGCGTGCGTACGTACGGAATACCATCTCTACGTCGTGGTGTAATATATTTTCCACCACCACCTTACTTGGATGGGTATAATGGTGTAAATAATGAGTATATATGACTATTATAAAGTTATACTGATTCTGAAATAGTATACATACACTCCAATACAATTCTAGGATCATAGGAATGATATCATCACTCGTGTGTGCGTACGGAATACCGTCTCCACGATGTGATGCGACTCGTTCTACATGATCTTCATTTCATAATGATTATATAAATGAATTGAATGAATTAATATGATATATATTACAATAATACCATTCTGAAAATGAGGTATCTATAACCTAAAGAGAATAATAAGAATTTATTCGACAAAACACGCATAAGAACAAAAAGTTATAAACACCCGAATAACAAGTAGCAATGAAATATTACTACTAAGAAGCTAAGAATATGACCATATATGATATCATAAATATAATTATGATTCTTTAATAAGTCAATAATATTATTTAAATCATTATACAGGAGGTTCAGACACGTACAAAGCATAATGGACCTAAGGTAAGGGAAAATATCACAATCTCATTTTTATCCGAGATTGTTTATACTTTGGTATTTACTAGGGTGTATTTTATCATCCACATCCATGTTTCCTCAATTTGTAATATTTATATCGTTATACAATATTTTTTATCCAATTTTGCCCTTCAGTGAGTTTTTAGTAAAAGATATGAAAGGAATCTTTTGTCTTTTTTCGTACGAGGTACTTTTTGACTTTTCCGACAAAAGTACGATGAATGTTTTTTTAAACTTATACGGCATGAATGGATTTTTAAATCATTATTTCCAAGAAGCTTCCTTTACAAGTTTTAAAGTTTATTTTTAATCAAATTCTTTTAGTTTATAATTGTACGACGTGTTAAGAAAGGAAAAGTGTTTTTGAAGCAGAAAGGATATTTTCCTCAAGAATGGAGTTCAAGTGTTTTATCAAAATTATTTTCCATCTAATATAATAAAGGGTTTTGTTTCTATCCCTATTATTACATTGATTTGACTATGTTGTGATGGAATTATTTTTATGAATTCCTTTATCTTATATGAATTGTTTTATGATGTCATGTTTTTTAAGAATCCCATTTTTATTTCATGGGTTATGCAATGATGTATGGTTGATGATTTTGTGGCACACATAAGAATGGTGTCATTATGAGATGGGTGGGACCTATATCTCCCTCCAATGAATTGGGTAAAGATTTTATATCTCATGAGATAGACATGGCTGGAACGGTAGGTTATACCGGTTCAGTGAAACAGGAATGAAACGAGGAGTGAACTCGTTTCAGAAAGGGACGTTGTCCACTAAGATAGTATTGGAAATGAGTCTTGACTAATAAGAAATGATTCTCTATGATTATGTGTGTATGCCACAAAGTTTCATGTTTTAACTTATGATTATTGGGATTACATTTCACTACTATGATTTATCCCATGTTATGAAATTATGATCTCTTTTACAGGTTATGATTTTCAAAAGTTATGTGCTTATGTATATGATGTGATTGATATTTCTTTTGTTTACCCTTACAGAGCATTTGAGCTCACCCTTTTGTATGTTTTATTTCCCCAGGTCAGGAAGAAGGTTTTTAAGTAGAATATGCCAAAAAGTGACTCTAGATATGATGAAATAAATGGGAGGCAAAGTAGATGCTTTATGAACCAGTTGTTTATGTTTCCTAGTTTCTAAAGACACTATACATATACGGTCCTTTATTGGTTTTGTTATATGTTGTAATAAGTGTGCTCCAATTCTGAAGTAATAACAATGTATGTAATGTTTGGGTCGTTATATGGATTGTAGGAAACATTGTGTTTAGATGAACCCCCCCAAAGGGATATTGTATAAACCTGGTTCCTTAGTATGATTTTCATGGATACCCTCTAATTGGATATTATATTATAATATTAGCTAGAGTGAGGATACTCTTTGATTTACAATACCACCTATAGGTATACGACATCAATCTGGGGGGATGGGTGGATGTCCGGAAATTGGAAAAATAATGGTATTAAACAATTTTGAGTTGGTAACATCCGACATTGTATGAGTTGTTAATTTTTTTTAATCTATTTAACTATATATTTATGCTAGGAAAAATAAAATATGATGGTTGAATGAGTTATATTCTAAAAAATGACATACTATTTTATTCCACATAATTATTTTTGCTGAGATGAAATTTCATCTACCGATAAAATAAAAAATACCAATTAGTTACCTTGGAAATTTTTACGTATAGATGTTCAAAAAAATATGAATAAAATAATATACATTACAGAAATTAAAAAATTGATAAATCAATGAAAAAATATATAGAAATAATAACAAGTATAAAACCTATATATATATATTTGAAATAAATCAAAACTCAAAGTACTGTATAACAAAGTAAGAAATTATATAAATGATATTATTAATTTTAAATGTTATCCAAAGTTCAAGGAGGATATTTAAACCTAATAAAATTAAAAAATATTCATATCCATATAATACCCCAATTTTATACTAATCGAAGGTTCACTTTCCATTCTATCACTGAAACCCCTTGATGAGAATGATCATAAATTGCACTATCTTCCAGTCCCAAGAGCCCAAAATCATTCAAGATTAAATAATCATATGTTATCACTGAAACCCCTTGATGAGAATGATCACACAATGCTAGGCCTTAGAAAATCACTCAATTTTTTTTACACTCATAAAAAGTTATCAAAATAATAATAATTTTTACAACATCATAATTATTAGAAACATTAAGGCTTTCATTTGTTACTTATTTCCATTTATGAAATTTTAGTCTTATTTGTTGAAGATGGTGTAAAACAATACAATGTTGAAAATATTTATTCTTTGAAGATCATTGTAACGTGACTAAGAGAATATTTTTCATTATTAAATGAGTTAAATATTACATCACAAAATATAAATAAATTACTACTTTCCCAAAATATTGAATATACATCTGGTGAAATAAATATTTTCTTGGAACTCATTCACAAAATTTTAATCTATTATGCCAAAAAAACTAAAATGAATCTTTTAACATTAAATAAAACACACTAAAAAATTATTGTGATTTCCAAAATAAACAATATAAATTCGTAATTAACTCAAAAATATCCACCATTTTTATAATTTATAATACATTCAAAGAGATGTACAAGTTTAGTTGAAATATAAAATATTCACTATTTATATTCATTATGTCATAAATTGATTTTCTAAATGAAACATATTGACCCACATTAGAAACCTCATCAAAAATTTATTCACTTAATTATTAATGAAGAAAATAATTATCCTTCCCAAAATATCCATCAAAAATTCATGTAAAATAACAATTATCCACAATACCAGATATGATGGAATAATAAAATGAAAACCAAGCATGTAAGTAAAACATAAGAAGAAAATATCATTTCCCAGATCTATCCCCCACTGTGATTTTTTAAAATATTCCCTCCCCTTTTTTAAAAAAACTAATAGAAACAGTGATTATTAAGAAATATAGATTAATTATCTCCCTATTTGATCTTCAAAATCTATCACCCTTTAATACGAAATGGTACAATGAAAAAATTTTCCTAGAAAATAAAGCTTTTAAAATGAACATAAAATATTTTCAAAATAATGGTTTTATTGAAATTTCACATTCATATATGGGGAAAAATAAAAGGGTAAATTGAAGAAGGTATTTTTCATTAAGATTTAATCATGTGGAAAACATTAAAATAATTTTTTATATTTTTCATGGATTATTTTGAATTTGAGGAAATTGGTTAAACATGATGGGAATTTATGATCACATTTATCAAAATATTTTTTCAATTTATTTGAATCTAAAAAATTTTAAGGGTAAAATGAATATAATAATAATATAATTATATCCTTTCATAAGTTGACGAAATGTATCTATTTTTTGAGAAGGATATTGAATTAAAAAGTATCTTACATCTGTGTTCTTTTCTGAATATTGATTTTTAGGTTTTCATCCTAATGAAATTCCACTAGTGTTATCATAAATGAAGAGATTTTTAGTAACTTTAAATTTAAGATCTATGAGTGTGTGTTGCATCCATAATAGATGCGTGCATTAACATCTAGAAAATACTTATTCAGCTTCAGTAGTGGAGAGTAAAACTATGTATTAATTATTAATTAACCATAAAATTGAATCATATACATAGAAATGAAATTCTACACAATATAATCCTTTTGTCTTATCGAAAAATTATATAATTACTGTACGAGTAAATTTTGAGTAAAATAACTCTTATAGAAGATTTAAATATTCAATTTTCCAATTAACCATTAATATAATAAAAAATTGTTTTTCTCAATTTTAATTTTGATTCCATCACATTTTAGTGAAATATCCCACAAATACATACTGAGAAAATAATGTTTATTTGGTGAGATATTTAATATATTAAACATATGGTCAAACATATATAAATTTTTGGTTTAATAAGTCTATTGGATTGATTAAGATATTGTATGATTGAGGTACATATTAGAGTGTTATTAATTCTATTATTATGAAAAAAACTCATTTAATAAATATCAAATATATTTTTGTTGATTAATGATGTTTCATAATAATTTTACAGAATTTAAAAATCCATGGGAAAAAAGTAGTTCACCTATCTTGATCATTTCAAACACACACTTCATAACTCCAAAAAAAGCATAAAAATTTTATTTTCGTGATGACCCAAAATTAATGTCATCAATAAGAATTTAAACCTTGACGAGTTCCTTTAATAAACTATCAATAAATATTCTGGATCAATATTTCAGAAAAAGATTATTTTTTAAGAAATTTTCCCTAAGTTTATCTAACCAAGATCTTAGTGAGTGTTTAAGGACATAAATGGATTTCTTGTGTTAAACTACATGTTCCACAAAAATTATATCTTCCAAACCATTGTTTTTTTAATGAAAACATTTTCTTAAACAGTACTATTATAAAAATTACTTTTAACATATCTTTGGTTTAAAGTATAATTTATATTTGATATAAAAGAAAATTTAATGTAGATATACTCATTCCTAGCTACTGGGGAAATATTATTACCATAGTGTAGTGGAAAATGTTTTTTTGGATTCATTACCAAGAATAATGGATTATTTTATATTAAATGACAGGATATTTTTTCAAAAACATCAACTAGAGAATCACCTTCCGAAAGACTTTTAGAAAAAAGAATCAACATCATAAAATTTTGCAGGGTTAGATTAATCAACTATAATATTTCATTTATTAAAGACATAATAATCCATAGTCGTATTATAATAATGATGAAAAATATAGTCTCTATATTTTTGGTAAAATTTAAGAATTTGATTTTTAGAATTTAAAATGAACACATCACATCCATACTCATAAGTTTAAATTTATTTGATTTATTTTGGTTCACAACTAAAATGGATATTTATAAATAAATGAAAAAATTAGTACATTATTTATAGTCTTTTTAGAAGTACTCACAACATCATCCCACAAATATCAAGCAATATAATTCTCAAAGAAAATATTTTGGGTTATTTTTGAAATTATTATTTTTTTCATTTAACTACTCAATTTTTTGAGGCATTATTATATATGAAACATTATGAGTAATACCCTTATTAAAAAAAATTAAAATATTGATTCTCAAAATCAACAGCACGATCAGTCTACATAATAATCGAAGAAAGATTTTTCATATTTTTAATGGAATTATAATTTTTAAAAAATAAACCTTTAACATTATTAATAATAAAATAGTTTAAATTAAATATAGTATCATTCTCATTATGTACATACAAATTTTTATTTCTGACAATGTTACTGGTTTGTGTATGTCTAGATAAGACTATTCGAACCAACTATAACACTGCAAATGTTGATACTTCACTAATAATTTATAAACGATAATTGTGTTCGTTTCTTTAATTAAATGTGAGTCACATTCTCTGGTTGAAATAATATATTTTTTATTGTATTTATAATAAGTCCATTCATAGAAAATTTAGCTAAATATCAAAATATAATGTTCCATAACATTCTATAAAGTAGATAAAAAATATTGACAACAATTGGAATAAAAATTTCTAATTTCTGAGCTTATTTAATTCATGTTTCTAATCATTATCATGAGTATTTGTATATATATAAAAAATTATTCTTGGAAATAAAAATAGTAAAATTTTCAATCATAAATATTAAAATATAATCTTTATCGTAGTTTTATATTATGATAAAAACTTTTTTCTTAATTCCTAAAACATAGAAAATATGCAACATTAATGTTTTTGTAAAAAAGATACATCACTTATATCATATATTTCACCCACCTAATTGTATCTAAATTTGAATCATGAAAAAATAACATTCTCACCTTCTTTAGTTTTAACTTGTATCCTATCATTTGTTAATAACAACCACATTACAAGTACCACATGTTCATCTCATGGTACTCAACCACTTTTCCTGAAATTAAGAAAACTATCTTCTCGTATCCCAATTCATAGCTCTGGATCTGCTGGATATTATATTTTATGGAACCCATATATATATATATCATCATTTTATATTGAAAAATATAGGTATTAATAATTAATATATAAACATGATTTAATTCATAAAAATATTCTCTGGTGTCCTCCCCATTGAAATTTTGGACACTAATGTGGACATAGAGGAATAAGGTATGTTTATGGAAAATTAAATTTAATTGTTTTATAACCATTTTTATTAGATGTTGGTAATGGTTTTAATTTTTTGTAGAAATTGTAAAAATTTTATTCAACAGATGTAAATTTTGGAAAAAAATTCTTTAAACTACAAAACTCAATGTTATGTGTCACCATTAACATTTTATCATATAATTTTTAATTTAAAAATCATTAAAACTATATTTCCATGTAATGTTAAAAATTTAAATTAATATGTCTCAAAATTAATTTATCAACATTATAAATATCAGAATTAAAATAATAAAAATTATTTCATAAATTTTTATCATCATTCTTTATTGAGAATTAAATTTCTCATAATTTAATAATATGTAGGAAAGCCTTCATCATACTCATATGAATTAACTTTTCATATTATCATGGACATACCTTTTCATCAGTTTATAAACATGAACACTCATTCTCAAAAGTATTATAAAATTTATAATATGAATGTAGTGTCCCACGATTTTCCTAGTAAGACATATGAATATTTCTAACACTATTTTTGAAGCTAGGTATTGAGTCAGCACTGGTTTCTTAGGATAGAGGGACTCGATGTGATGAAATTTATAATGTTAAATATATTTTGACACATGACCACATTTTATATGGAACATGGATTGAATTCTGCGTTGAGCCTTGGATAATAAATTTCTAGCCTTTGTTGAGTTTAGAATGTGGTGTTTCCCCTAGGCACAATATAAACTCTGTCAGAGATGGTTTTCGGGTCAAGGGATAATATTGGTGGGCTTTCAAATGGAAGATATATATTTAATAAATTAAAATCAATAACCCTCCCCCCTTTTCTATGCATGAAAAAAGGATAGTAAATCCCACTTCCTTTGGAGTGATGGATGAATGGAGTTGTAACCACGGATTGGAGGCATGGCCTATATCTAATCTTAATGGTGATCGGTCCATGATCATGTTGTAGTGGCTTCATAGAATGGATCTGCACCTAATGATTTGGTATTTTACCATGAGGTAGAGGGATTTTAGTTTTATTTACCAATTCCATGTTATATGCATCGTCTGGGGTTTTAAGAGCCCTAATATGATACCTCGATATGTTGGGGGGTTTCATCTATTGGAATTAGTGGAAACCAATGTGATTCAGGAAACCTGTAGTAAATTCTAGATTAGAAGATATATAGTGGATGATCACATGGCTTGTGTTCTTCTTAATTGGAGAAGATGATGATTGGTGACTAACAAGTCATGTACAAGAGTTACACAGCATTTTGGAGCCCATGTCATATGACCAATGGATGTGGCTACGCTAGCCATGTAAAAATACAAGGTTGTGTTGAAATACATGTCCATAATGCATGGTTACATGGTGATAAATATTTTAATGGGAAAGAGACATGACGAAGAGGCCGGTTAGCTGATACACACCTTGTACATGGTTTTACACACCATGCATGAGACATTATCAACCGAGCTATGTGGGGAAAACACAGTCGAGTTCTCCATGGGGTGAGACATGCCATGTACATCAAGTTCACACCATGTAATCCCACATGGGCATCCAAGATAGGTGGAATAGGTCACATCCAAGTGTTTAGGGGAGTTCACACACTGTGTTGACCACCATATATACCATGTATTCTACATGGAGAATTTGGCCTTGCATATCTCCTCCTCTGAGAATTGGATCGAGGCATGTGAGTAGCCTATGCTGGGAAATTTTCTATGTAGAATGTGATGGTATCACTCATGGTGGATTTCTATATACAATTTGGTGGGATACAAGAATGATTCCATGTTCACAGTGCATGACCAAGGTTATTGATTAGACTGGTTCCCTAGGGTGATGTCAGGTCTGGTAACCTTTCTTATCATCTCAGGATATGGGTTATATAGAATCATTATATTTGTAGTGTGATGATCCCTTACATTCAGTGCATTGGTTCCTAACACGTGGTAGTTTCATGATATGAGGTGTTTTGAGTGTGTCACTCCATTATGTGATGCTTGACTGACTAAAGATATTGTTTTGGTTTATCAAAGACGTGTTGGGAACCTTGTAACACTAAGGAATACATTTTGCATACTTTTTGTGCTGATAGAGATAAAGATCCCCTGACATATCTAGTCCCAGGCCCCTCATTGTCGTTATGATGACAGAGAAGAATAACCCCTATAGAATAAGGGTGTGGTCCTTCAATACTCATTGAGTATATTGATTGGTCCTCCCCAGTTATGACTGGGTTTGGATCCTCTATCCCTTGAGTCGTAATACTATTTTGAACCACTGTGTAGTAATACACCGTTGAGGCAGGGTATGGGTACCTAATTATGATTATATATTTAGATTGGCACTCCTATGTATTTTAATGATGTGGTTCTTCATATACAGTGTTTTAATCCCCTATCATACCATGATACGGGTGCTTATATATAGAGTAATAATTCCCATATCGTAACAGTGTGCAGGTCCTCATCTGAAATGTAGTAGTCTCCCATATTCTTGTAGTGGTAGGGAGTTGTTCCTCCAAAGCGGTTGGATCTCCCATGAATATGGACCATAGTTATGAGGAGTGGGCCCCTCCAATTTCTCTGTCACACGCCTAGGAAGGAGTTAGTTCTCCCTCAAAGCACCAGGTTCTAGAATCACCTATGATTTCATTAAAGGAATCATGGGATGTTAGGAGTTAGTACTCTCTCAGCTATGTGGAAACAGTAAGGATTATTTCCCTCATTTCTCTCTCTATAGATTTCTGTAACATTATACATAGGATGTAGTAGTGATGACTTAATTGTGTACTATGGTCAGGGGTGAGCCTCTCTTCTTGGGTTCGTTTGACCATGAGTATGGTGAAAAATAGTGATGTTAGGACCTATAGAATTGGGAACTATAGATAGACCAAGAGTATCTCTTGATGAAGTAAATTCTCTTAGACCATCGATCATGGATGATGGGGTTGATATTGATATAGCACATCTCTCAAACGAACACCCTCTAGGATGGAAGAGCTATTTGAATGTGTTCTCTAGAATGTGTGAAAACATTGAACATCCGGTTGAATCCAATAAGCTGGCTATGAGTCTAGAACCTCATTAGTGAGTGGTATTAGAGGGGTATCAAACTTGTGGCCTCAGAGTAGTAGTTTCTTGCTGTAATCTTGGTTTCGGATTCGTAGAGACAATGTTAATGTGTTTTGAGTTAGAATTTTAGGATAAGAACTCTTTTGTCGGTGTAGTGGCTATCAAATCCATTCACTGAGACTCTGATAAATATCTTGTTTATTTGGTAAATTAGAGAATTATTTTGTAAGAAAATTTTGGAATGTGCATAATATATTTTTGGGTTATGGGTTCCATTTCCTTGTTTAGTTAGCTCCTTGGATATACTATTTACCCTTTCCATGTTGTAATTTAATTTTGGGATTCCACTATTATGATGACCATACAAGAGTCTAAGATGGGATTGTGATGATGATCTGCATAAAGATAAGGCATCAATGATGGGATCTAGTCCTAAGATAGTACCTTTGGGTGTTCTTCCAGGTGAGCCACCACCCATTGAGCAATAGTTTGTATCTGTAGTTAATGATGCATATATGCATTGTCTGAGTTCATTGTACATGTTTATAAGGTAGTTACCTCTATGGTATTGGGGTGATTCAGACCTCGAGGTTGCTGATGTCTATATTTTGATAGTCATAAATGTTGTATGCCTTTTAGAGACACCTCCAGATAGGATGGTTATCCAAGAGATGAACCATCAATCGGAATCATCTAGGAAATGGGACAGTCTAGTGTCAAAGACCATCGATGACCTGGTGATCACATTATTATAGTTTTTATAGATTTTAATGGACGTTTTTAATCATCCAAATTGATATCATTTCATATCTAGGAACTTCTAACAATTTGTAAATGATTCATGTACACAAAAGAGTACTCAGCAAGAGTCATATACCATTCGTTTTAATCCAAGGATACAGTTCGACATACATTTTTTAGAGCCCATACCTTTGACCAAGGTGTCCATAGATACAACAGAGATAGTGTGGTCTTGTTATTATTTCCCTCACATGTGGGGATACTAGAACAAGATATGTGGGTAAGAAGCATCCAGATGGATTTTATAGTATATGTAGTCGAAAATGTGCCTTAGAGGGCTGAGTTGTCGACAAAATCTTGAAGACGAATGATGGTAGGGTCACTGTGTAATAGGAATACTCATTCCGAGCCATAGACGTGTGGTTTTTCATTGTAAGAGACAAACCAAGTACTTGGTCTGCTAAAGTAGCAGCATTATTATTCTTACTATGGTTGAGGATGTCTTGATAGAGAAAGTCCAACTCACATTATTGTTGAGAGGTATGTAGTTGATGGACTAACCTCGAAGAGGAAACATTTTTATAATGGATTTATTCTTAATGGATGATGTCGTAGTGGATTAGGGAGAGAAATAAGATGTGTATGATGGTTGGACATGTTTCCACCACCAGCTCAAGGTGGTCCTTGCAAGACTCGCATTGCTAGATAACGTGGGTGTGGATAGGTTTAGATTGTAGAAGACTATGACTTGTAGGATCTAATTCTAATTTGAGGCATTATCTACTAAATTTCTAAATTTAATAGTATTATTATTAGACACTATTTTTAGGATCTCATTTCTTGTAACTTCATGCTTGAGGATTATCTTGGGTGCCGTGGTGCATTGGTAGAACCCTATGATGGTTTTGTTTGATGTGGCTTCTGACTCAAGGACAATATAGATGCATCCCCCACCAAGATGATTTTTTATAAAGTGAAAACAACTATGATGGTGAATCACTTTGGGTCAAATCAGATAGTATCGAGGTGTGGTGGTAGGGTTCCATTTAATTTTGTGTTCATGGTTTTATTGTGTGCTGGGGTATTAGAGAAGGCTCTAGAATTTCCAATGGATTATCTTTCTCGACCCATACACATGGTGGCCCTAGTAGAGGTAGATCATTGTATGAGACCATTTAATAGTGATTGAGATAGGATCTATTTTTATTACTAAATTTGGATTGGTTTCTGAACATCTACGCTTGGTTTCATTTCCACTAGTGGGTGTGTGAGTTGGAGGTTAATAGATAGAGGCCCAATTAAGAACCAGTGTTTAAACTTGGGAAGCCATGTATTGTTCTTTGGTACACTAATGTGGTTGGTTTCAAATTTATAAGAGATATAATTTATTAGGATGAGGTTTAGTTCATGAAAATGCTGAAAAAAACTTTCGGGTTACGTCATCATTCGTGTCAAGTTAACGAGGTTGTGTAATTCTAGACCCTATAATCACATATGGTCCTTGGTTCTTGTTATTTTCACCAGTTCCAACTAATGATACATGTAACATTTAGTTTCATGATTTTTACCAGGTTTTAGATGTACTTGGGTGTGGGGGCTATTGTTTTTTTCCCTGAGAGTGTGTTTTTAGGCAGCAGAAGACCCCCTAGGTTAGAACCGTGGTGTGGGAGTCCAAGTGGAGATGTATTTTTTACTCTGTATACCTATAATTTATCTTTTCAAGGAAGAAATATCAAAATATGAGGATTATTTTGTGACATAGGTTTTACATGAGAGGACATATGTTTATTTATAAGAATATTTCAGAATCCATGCAATGAGTTGGAGATGAAATTTTGGACCAGAGATCCACTATGTGGGGATATAAAAATAATTAAATATATTTTCACATGTGCTCACAGTTTATTCAAAAAAAAAAGAAAGAACTCATGAGATGAGTTTCATATTCGAAATATGAGTCCATGTTTATGTTCATAATATGGTATTTTCTCTGGGATTAACATAAACTCTATCAGAGATGGGTGATGGGTCATGTACACGTGTTGGGGGTGTTAAACATAGGATATTAATCTAATGAAATTAAATCAATATCCCCCATCCCCCCTTGGGTGAACATAATATAGGAGTGGAGAGACACCCCCACCCCCATTAGTAGAATGGATGACCTAAGGAAAAACCTAGGATATGAGGCACCCTAGATCTCATATATTGACGATGATCACTCCCAAGACGTCATGAAGAAGCTACATAGCATTGATATGCACCCAATGCATCAAAGTTTCAACAAAAGATAAGAAGATTGTAAATTGATGACATGATTCCTATTTAAATGCATTGTTTTCGATTTTTAGATCCCTATAATGACTATTATAGACCCCTTGGGGGTCTATCTGTAGGTTTTTTTGCAAACTTGGGTGATTTGGGCAGCTCATAGGTAATTCACTTTTGGAATATGACAACCCTTCTTTTTATTACAACTTAAACATGATTTATTACATAAAACATCACTTGATACAACAAATAAGATCGAGAGGTTTAGTGTCTTTGGGGATTATGATCATTACATAAAAAATTAAAACATGAAATACAACATCTTTATTGAAAACGTCCTTTACATGACCACTACATTCCTTCGTACTTAGCATTGCATGGGATAACCTGAGGACATGCATAAGAAAAGGGTGAGCTATAAATCCCAGTATGGGAGTACACATGGAATAACACAATGAGTACAAAACATGTTAGACAATAGGCATATCAATATAGAATAAAAAAAACATTAACATAAAGGCATGATAAAACATGATAATCATAACATGGAAATGCGACAACAACACTTAACATGGAATTAGCATGGGCCAAGGCCCATTGCACATGGAACATGTGTAAATCCTCATTGCACATAAAGCATGAGTAAAACCTCATTTTAATTTAATTAGCATGAGTCAACACTCATTGCACATGACGTATCATGATACTATACTTTACCCAATGCATTGGAGCGCTATAATGGCACACCCTTCTTAGACATTTCATTTAATGCATAAGTGAGCCACATGGATCATAAAACATGGATTCATAAAACATAATCATATATTCCAAGATAAATGAATGTGGAATTCATACATGAAACATTTTAAGCAATAAGTAAAGGTGCATAAGGGTGGATACCCTTGATGGAGAAATGCGCATGGTATCCACTACACAAAGGCATTGGCTTAGAAAATCGGTGTGATTTCGGCAGCGTAACGACGTGACATAAGAATTCATAAAAATGGTTGATGAGAGAGAAAGGGGTTCCTCATAATATTTAAATTCAATGGACAGTATGGAGGTCATATAGATACATGTCCCAACAATTTTAATGACATTTAGATTCATGATACAAAATTATTGCTTGAATGTAAAAGAAGAGAGAGAAGTTCCTTTCGGAATTTCGGCATAGTAATGGGTGTACATGGGAGGCATTTAATGAGAGAGAAAGGGGTATCCCATAATTAAAACAATAATAGGGCAGTATTGGGGAGGTGTGAAACAATACCCCAACATTCATAATAGAAATTAAAATGCAAAACCACTTAATAAAAAATTGGACAAAAATGAGAAAGGAAGAAAAAACCCTTACTTGGAAGTGTGCTTCGAAAGGCTAGATAGAGGCTTGTGAGAGGATTCTTGGGAGCTTGGAGCACCTTGGGAGGATTCTAGAGAGAGTAGGGAAGAGGTTGGACGAACTCCAAAGGCTTTGAGTGAGAAGGAAGTGGGAGCTTTGGTGGGTTTATATAGGAAAGGTGAGGGAATTCTTTATTATTTAGGTTTGGGTCCCCTTACATTAAATTAATCCAAACCACAACCCATCCCATGGTTTTTGCCCATGGTTTTATTCAAAGGGAATAGGAAAACAATATTTTATAAGTCCAAATTCCGAACATATTAGAATATTAGGGTTGCTTATGTGGAGGTGAGTCACACTCCCATGGAAATTATTTTAAAAAGGCAAGGTGTTGAATAAGACTTGAGGGGTCCATTAGTGCTTTGAAAATTAAGTCAAACAAACCCAAAATCACATTATTTTAATGGTAAAACATATATTGGCCGAACATAAAGATTATAGTATTTTATTACATCACTATTGGGTCATTATGATGTCATCAAACACATTATATATTTAAACGGTATTTAATTTTTACCCAAAAATTGACTGTCTCAGAAAATTATGAAAAAATCACCGTTGGATATTTTTGACGTCCTGATTCTAGAAATAACATTTATTTTATCTAAATAATTTTCTAAATATGTTAATTTTCACTTTTAAAATAAAAACCGATATTTATAAAAAATTCACGGGTTTTGACAGAAATGGCTTTCAAACCTTAATGAAAATTATAATTGCATTCATAAAATTATAATATCATTTATATTTAATAAAAATTAAATTAATAATAATAATATTATTTTATTAAAATATTATTTAATTCAAAAATCACTTAATTTAATAAAATAAATTTCATAATTAAATAATAACTAAAAACACCACTTGTACTTTAAAAACTATTTACAATGTATCAAAAATGACTAGAAATTTTATTCATTATTATATTCAAAAAAAATGCAAATGAACATAGTACTACTTATTTGTTACATAACCCCTTAAAACAGCCGTATTATACCTAAGGGTAAGGTGTGCGATGGTGACAGAATCTTGGGGTGGCTCGGATAACATCGCTCGAGTGGTAATCTCTATCAACTTCCACTTTTCCCGTAGACGGTCCTCTTTGAGCTTGACATGGTGAAGCTCAGCTTGGGATTGGTCATGAGCGAAGCCCAAGGATGCCACCTCTTTTCTGAGCTTCGACAAATGGGCTTCGTATGTGGCAATTCCACTGGATGCGGCCATCACTTCTTTTGTCTGAGTAAATTGGATTTTTTAAAGTCCTATATTAATACTATTCATGTTATTACTATTCAACGGCTATATTAGAAACAGTCAAAATTCTTAACATAAAACCCATGAAGTTGACATATTATAAATTTTTTTTATATAAACTGACATTTAATAAGATCAAGAGGGATTTTCCATTAATGAAACTTTGGGTCGTTACAATATTCCCCCCTTACGAAATTCCGCCCAGGAAATTTTCCTTTTCCCACACAAAAACATATGTGGGTAACTCTGCTTCATCATTTCCTCTGATTCCCTAGTCGCTTCTTCATGCTTGTGATCTCTCCAAAACACCTTGATGAGGGGCATTGTCTTATTTCATAGAACTTTTTCTATAGGATTTAAGATCTTCACTGGTTTCTCCTTATAATAAAGATCGCATTCCAATTGTACCACCTCAGAAGAGAGTACATGTGAAGGGTCCGGTATGTACTTCCTTAAGAGGGATACATGGAAGACATCCTGTACTTTGGCCATAGTAGGTGGAAGTGCTAGTCGATAGGCCACAACCCCGACACGATCAAGAATCTCGAAGGGGCCGATGTACCTTGGACTTAACTTCCCTTTATTTTTAAACCTCATGACCTTCTTCCTTGGAGATATGCGTAGAAAAACCATGTCTCCAACTATAAACTCAAGGTATCATCGACGATTATACACATAACTCTTCTCTCGACTCTGAGCTGCCTTGATATGCTGTTGAATGGTTTTTACCTTCTCCACCATTTCCTCAACCATTTCTGGTCCAAGAAGCTTACGTTCACTGACCTCATCCCAACATGCCGGTGTTCTGCACATTTTCCCATATAGGGCTTCATATGGTGCCATTTGGATGCTCGTGTAGAAACTATTATTATAAGAGAACTCAAACAGAGGAAGAAGTTTATCCCATCCCTCTTTAAAGTCCATTGAGCAAGCTCTCAACATATACTCAAGTGATTGGATAGGCCACTCGGATTGGCCATCAGTTTGAGGATGATAGGCCGTACTGATGTTCGGTTCAGTATTCAGAGCATGTTGAAGACTCTTCCAAAACATAGAGGTGAATCTTGGATATCGGTCAGACACAATAGATAGTGGTACTCCATGCAACCTTACCACTTCCCTGATATATATCTGTTCCAGTTGATCCAAAGATAAATCCTCCCGAATAGCAACGAAATGTGAAGTCTTGGTAAGACGGTCCACAACAACCCATATTGCATTGTTGTCTTTGGGTGTCCTTGGAAGTCTGGTGACAAATTCCATCGTGATGTTCTACCATTTCCATTCTGGTATGGGCAATGGTTTCATCATCCCCTTAGACATCTGCCTCTCTGCCTTCACTTGGTGACACACCAGGCAATTTGATGTATATTCAGCGATCTCCTTCTTCATATTATCCCACCAAAAGTTTTCTCAGAGATCTCAATACATCTTTGTGCTCTATGGGTGAATAGAGAATTTTGAACTATGTGCATCATCCAAATGTTCCTTCTTCAGCTCCGGACTTGATGGAACACATAGTCTTTTCCCAAACCGCCCAATTCCTTCTTCATTAACGTTAAACTCCGAGGATTTCCCTTTTTCGATAGCTCCCACTTTTTCTTGAATTCCCACATCATTCTTTTGAGCATCCTTTAACCTTTCCAAAATATACGGTTGAGCAATAATTTGTTAAAGGATAGATGATGTTCCCTTCTTTCTGATTCCCACATCCATATTCATCAAGTCATAGAAGATTGGATCCTTCTCAATTCTCATCATTAATAGAATTGCTGGGTCCTTTCTACTTAGGGAATCTGCCACGTTGTTCTCTTTCCTAGGGTGGTAATTGATTGAATAGTCATAATCCTTAATGAGCTCTATCCATATTCTCTGGCGCATATTAATCTCTTTCTGTGTGAATATATATTTAAGTCTCTTGTGGTCAGTATATATCTCACATTTCTCTCCATAGAGATAATGCCACCAAATTTTCCAGGAAAAGCTCACCGCCGCCAACTCCATATCATGCGTTAGATATTTTCGCTCATGAATTTTCAATTGCCTTGAGGCATAGGATATCACATTATCACTTTGCATTAGCACACATCCTAAGCCCTTCTATGAATCATCACTGAATACCACAAAAAGCTCCCCACTTGTGGGTAAAGTGAGTGTGGGTGTAGTGATAAGACTCCTTTTCAACTCCTTGAATCGTTCTTTGCATTCATCACTCCAAGAAAATTTTGCTCCCTTTCGAGTTAGCTTTGTACGAGGGTTGGACAATCGTGAGAAATTTCTCACAAATCCTCGATAATATCCAGCTAACCCCAAGAAGATACGGATATCCGTTACCGATTATGGCATCGACCATCCCTTAATTGAATCTGTTTTGGAGGGTTCCACAGATATCCCATTGCTTGTGATGATATGGCCCAAGAATGAGACCTCCTTCAACCATAACTCACACTTGCTGTACTTTTCAAAGAGCTTCTCCTTGCGCAAAGTCTCTAGTACAGTTTTTAAATGCTCCTCATGATCCACCTTGGTTTTGGAGTATATTATAATATCATCTATAAATACTACCACAAATTTGTCAAGGTAATCTCTAAAGACTCTATTCATCAAGTCCATGAATATTTCTGGAGCATTGGTGAGTCTGAAAGGCATTACTATGAATTCATAGTGCTCGTAACTTGTACGAAAATCAGTCATGGGGACATTGTCCTTCTTCACCCATACTTGATAATATCCCGACCGCAACTTCACCTTGGAGAAGTATTGTCCTTCACGCAGCTGATCAAACAAGTCATCGATTCTTGGGAGAGGATACTTGTTCTTTATCGTGATTTTTTAGGTTCATGATAATCGATGCGAAGCCGCATTGACCCATCCTTCTTCTTGACGAAGAGGACTGGTGCACCCCATGGTGATGCACTTGGGCTTATAAACCCTTTATCTGGATTCTCCGTAGTTTTTTCTTCAGCTCTTCATGCTCTACAACAGCCATACTATATGGAGTCTTGGATATTGGTAGCACCCCAGGTATAAGTTCAATTGAGAACTCAACATCTCTTCTAGGAGGAAGACCAGACTGTTCATTGGGAAACACTTCCGCCAATTCCCTCACAATAGGCATTTCTTCAAGGATGATTTCTTCTTTGGACTCAATCATGTGATCCAGATATGCGTGCTCATAGGGCTGTAATATCCATTCTTGAGATGATGGAGCTAAATTATATTCATCTTCCTCCTAACACTTGTAATGATTCGGGGGTCGATTCTCCATATGGAGTGTGATTTCCCCCTCCCGACAATTTATGTTGGCTGTATATAAGGAAAGGCAATCCATGCCAAGAATTGCATCAAATTCCACCAGAGGGAGTATGACAAGGTTCACTGGGAAATTCAATCCACAGATTATAACAAGGGAGGACTTATATTCATGGGATGCAATGATTTCCCCATTTTCCGTACTCACTGACATCTTTACTTCCATGATTTGTGGTGGTTCTTGGATTGTTCAACTAAACATTCGAGAGATAAAATAATGTGTAGAACCTGAATCAAAAAGTATGTTCACTATTATTGAATGAATAACTAGCGTACCTATCACCACTTCGTTGTTGGGGTTCACTTTGCTAGAAGTGATGGAAAAATTTCTTCCTTCATATCTTAGAGGTTGTTGGTTGCCTCTAAAAACCCTTGGATTAGGGAAATAATTTTCAAAATTTCCCGGTTCATTGCATTTTTAGCATTGAAAAACGTGTTGAGGTCCGAACGGAGTGTTCCTCTCCTCTGTCGTAGCTGCGGGTCGTTCTTACCGATAGTTAACAGCTAGGTGCACTTCTCTTCCACAACTGAAGCATTTTCTTGTCCCCTTAAGGCAATTTCCAGGGTGCTTCTTTCCGCACTTGTGGCAAGTGGGGTGCTGGATCTTTATTGAACCGTTGGATTTATCCATCGGACCACCAGCATTGAATTCCACCTTACGCTTCTTGTCCCCATGATACCCCTATGATTCCCCGATCTCCGTTTCGACCTTGAGGGCACATCAGACAATTTCCTCACAGCTGTCGAAGTCACAGATCGCTAATTTTTTCTTCAATCTAGGCTTCAGCCCACCAACGAAGCGGTAAAACTTGCATTCAGGGGCAATGAAAAAGCCGAAAGTGTATCATAAAAGCCTTGTGAAGTTTTCCTCGTACGCTCCAATAGGTTCTTCATCTTTTTCTTGAGGGAAAGGAAGCCCCTTTACATCTTAAGCCAGAGGGTGCGCGGAAAATATTTATCGAAAAACATCTTCTGGAAATCCTTTCATTCCAACGCCTCGATCTCCTCCACAGGATTCGTATTTTCGATCAACGTCCACCATTGATCAGCTTCACCCTCCATACGATTATCCAGCAGGAGAACCTTCTCTTATTCATAACATTGGAGGATGTAGAATATCATTTCAATGGATTTGATCCATTGTTCAGAGATCGTGGGATCAGGTGATCCACTAAAAGTAGGAGGCCTTTGTCTCATGAAGCTCTCGATAGCGACTTGTTCTTTCATAGGGGGGGTTGAACGTTTCTCTTGACCCATGTTTCTATTAAAAACATGAGTTAGCTGAGAGAGAAGCGTGACAAAGTTCGCGATTCCCGCTCCCATTGGATTTGGAAACTCATTGGTGCAGTCATCACACTGATCTTCACAATGGTTGTTAGCCTGAGTCCTCCTATTACTGGCCATTGTCAGGAATAAAAGAAAATTTAGGGGTAACACATAAAGGGTAATACAAAGACAAAATTTTTTGACTTATAAATAAACATTCATTTCCTTAACTCATGAGTCTATAGGATTCAATCTATGCTTTTCATGATCTACTTTCTAACATATATTCTTAGGGGAATTTTTTTAATTCCCCTAATAAGGGTTCATACTAATCTTGTGAATTTATCAAAACATATCCCCCGGGAGTTTCATAACCAAGAGTGTAGCAAGGCCTGTTGTCGTGCACCAGTTCCCGTTCGAGTCTAGCTCAAAGCCGTGTTTTCGGGTTTTACCCCTAGGATACATATGTGCCAGATCCACCTCTACTTGCTCGTATCCAGATAGGGATGTATTTTTCAGATAAACCACTTACTCAGTAGTTACCAAAACATAGGGATATTTTTATTATACTTTGTCCTTTCTCTAGGGCTTTACTAGGGTTTCCTAAACCCAAATATAACTAAACCTATCCTCTCATACCAACTATGACAACCCTGCTTTTTATTACAACTTAAACATGATTTATTAAATAAAACGCCACTTGATACAACAAAGAAGATAGAGAGTTTTAGTGTCTTTTGGGATTAGGATCATTACATAAAAACTTAAAACATGAAATACAACATCATTATTGAAAACTTCCTTCACATGACCACTACATTCTCTCGTACTTAGCATTGCATGGGATAACCTGAGGACATGCATAAGAAAAGGGTGAGCTATAAAGCCCAGTAAGGGAGTACAAATGGAATCACTTGAAGAGTAAAATACATGTTAGAAAATAGGCATATCAATAGAGCGTAAGAAAAACATGAACATAAAGGCATGATAAAGAATGATAATCATAACATAGAAATGTGGAAACAACACTTAACATGGAATTAGCATGAGGCAAGGCCCATTGCACATGGAGCATGAGTAAATCCCTATTGCACATAAAGGACGAGTAAACCATCATTGCACTTGAATTATCATGATTCAAAACTCATTGCACATGACGTATCATGGTACTATATTTACCAAATGCATTGGAGTGCTATAAGGGCGCACCCTTCTTAAACATTTCATTTCATGCAAAAATGTGCCACATGGATCATAAAACATGGATTCATAAAACATAATAATTTGTTCAACGATAAAGTAATGTGGAATTAATACATGAAACATTTTAATCAAAATTAATGGTGCATAAAGGTGGATACCCTTGATGGGGAAATAGGCATGGTATCCACTACACAATAGCATTGGCTTAGAAAATCGGTGCGATTTCGGCAGCGTAACGACGTGACATAAGAATTCATAAAAATGGTTGATGAGAGAGAAAGGGGTTACTAATAATATTTACATGTAATGGAAAGTAAGGAGGTAATATATACACATGTCCCAACAATTTTAATGGAATTTATATTCATGATACAAAATTATTGCTTGAATGTAAAAAAAGAGAGAGATGTTCCTTTCGGAATTTCAGCATAGTAACGGGTGTACATGGGAGGCATTTAATGAGAGATAAAGGGGTATACCATCATTAAAACAATAAGAGAGAATTATGGGGGAGGTGCGAAACCATACCCCAAGATTCATAATTGAAATTAAATGGCAAAACAACTTATAGAAAATTGGACAAAATGAGAAAGGAAGAAAAAACCCTTACTTGGATTTGTGCTTCCAAAGGCTAGAGAGAGGCTTGTGAGAGGCTTCTTGGGGGCATGGGGCACCTTGGGAGGATTCTGGAGAGAGTAGGGCAGAGGTTGGAATAACCCCAAAGGCTTTGAGTGAGGAGGAAGTGGGAGCTTGGGTGGGTTTATATAGGAAAGGTGATGGAATTCTTTATTATTTAGGTTTGGGTCCCGTTATATTAAATTAATCCATACCACAAACCATCCCATGGTTTTTGCCCATGGTTTTTGGAAAAGGGAAGAGGAAAAAAAATATTTTATAAGGCCAAAGTCCGAACTTCTTAAAATATTAGGGTTGCTTATGTGGAGGTGAGTCACACTCCCCAGGAAATTAATTTAAAAAGGCAAGGTGTTGAATAACTCTTGAGGGGTCCATTAATGCTTTGAAAAGTAAGTCCAGGAAACCCAAAATCACATTATTTTAATGTTATAACATATATTGGCCGAAAATAAAGATTATAGTATTTTATTACAGCACTATTTGGTCATTATGATGTCATAAAACACATTATATATTTAAACAGTATTTAATTTTTACCCAAAAAATTGACAGTCTCAGAAAATTATGAAAAATTCACCGTTGGATAATTTTGATGTCCTGATTCCAGAAATAACATTTATTTTATCTAAATAATTTTCTAAATAGGTTAATTTTCACTTTTAAAATAAAAACCAACATTTATCGAAAATGCATGGGTTTTGACAGAAATGGCTTTCAAACCGTAATAAAAATTATAATTGCATTCATTAAATTATAATATCATTTATATTTAATAAAAATTAATTAAATAATAATAATTATATTTTATTAAAATATTATTTAATTCAAAAATCCTTTAATTTAATAAAATAAATTTCTTAATTAAATAATAACTAAAAACACCATTTGTACTTTAAAAACTACTTACAATGTATCAAAAATGACTAGAAATTATATTCATTATTATATACAAAAATAATGTACATGAACATAGTACTAATTATTTTTTACATAAACCCTTAAAACAGCCGCATAAGACCTAAGGGTAAGGTGTGCGATGTTGACATATTCTTGGGGTGGCTCAGATAACATCGCTCGAGTGGTAATCTCTATCAACTTCAACTTTTCCGATAGACAGTCCCGTTCGAGCTTGACATGGTGATGCTCAGCTTGGGCTTGGTCAGGAGCGAAGCCCAAGGATGCCACCTCTTTTCCGAGATCCAACAAATGGGCTTCATATGGGGCAATTCTACTGGATGAGGCAATCACTTCTTTTGTCTGAGTAAATTGGATTTTTTAAAATCCTATATTTATTATAATCATGTGATTACTGTTCAACGACTATATTAGAAACTCTCAAAATTCTTAACAGAAAACCAATGAATTTGACATCTTATAAAAAAAATTATATTAAGAGATATTTAATAAGATCAGGAGGGATTTTCCATTAATGAAACTTTGGGTCGTTACATGGAATTCCTAGTCACATGAAATGTAGTTTAAGGTCAAATTTTGTTTGTTCTTCCCATTCATAGAAGAAGAAGTTTTGGGACTAACATGCTATGTGCAGAGGATACTTACCCTATTGTGATCCCAAGTCATATATTCGAGGGGAATGGAAAGGGTCTCTCTGTCACAAGAAATAGATATGTGGGAATACATAGATAGAATACATGGACACATGGTGTTGTATATGGGAATGGGTGAGAGACACAACCAGGAGACCAGTTATTCAAGCCAAGTTGTGTGTCATTTTTTTATTGTAACATGATTCATTCAAGATATGGTTGTCCTAATTAATCTCTTAGACTGATATATTTGGCTAGATATAGCATAAAAATTTGGTCATCCCATCTATCAAATCTTTTGATATTTTCATTTTTTTTTGACATAGATACCCTATCTAGGGACCTTGTGATGGTAAAAAGGTGACCATAATACATCATAAATTTCATTAAATGTTCATATATAAATACTATTCATGTTTAGATTAATATTGATATAGTTTTATATTATTTTTTCATATGGGTCATGTTTCTCCTTCACTGGTGAATGGGTCCCTGGAGATTAATGATAATCTTTGAATTATAATATATTTTAAGAAACTGATCATTAGTAAGTGAGAATTTTATTATGTTACCCTGATGTTATAGTAGAGTATATTCCCAGAATAGAGGTGGGATATTTGAATACTTTTTTTATAGGAACTCTTAGGGAAAATCCCTCATAATAAATTCAATTTTAGTGTAAATTTTCACCTAGATACGAAACTGATATCCGTAATGAATTATTACAGGTCCACGTCTATGTCGATGGATATATAGATTTCGTGTAATTTTTATAAATTTAAAACTTTTATTAGATTTATTTTGTCCCCCTGGGAATATATTTTTTCTCTATAAGAAGAATTATAACTATTTGAGGCTTTTTTTACTATCATTTCCTAAATTTGGTGATATTCAAGAACAAATACCAAATTCTTAAAATCTATTATATATTGAGTGAGGTAAAAGGAGTAATATATTTCTCCAATGTTGATCATAGGTTTGGTTATCACAAGACATTAGTGTATGAGGACATATTGAGGACATTTTTCTTATATCATTATGAACCCTATAAGTTCTTAGTAATGTAATTTGGTACAATTAACATTCCAATAATGTTCATGAGACTCTTGAACCACATATTATAGATGTTAAAGGATTATTATGAGGTGACGTTAATAAATTAATTCATTACATTTCCTCTCATATTATAGGAGTATGCCATCAATTTTAGGATTTTTCACTACTTACAACATGAGAATCACCTATAAAGAAATATCTCACATAGTTGGAATTGGATTTTTAGAGATAAATTTCATTATAAAAATTAATTCAGAGGGAGATATTTTAGTTGATAAAATTTAGATTTAGGTAGTGATGGCTTATGAGACACCCATGGTAGTGCTTAAATTTCACATCCACCTAGGTTAGAGAGACATTATCGGATATTTTTTGCAGCGTTCATAGATATTATATCCCCATCCACTTCCCTTAACAAGAATCCAAAACAATATTTTTCATGCAAGTATTTCCTAAAATCATTCAATTGTCATAAGTATAGGATGAAAAATGACTTGATATTGTGATTACTCATGTATGGAGTAGAGTATGTAGTATAATGTGATGGATATATTTTCATGATAAGTGTATGTTAATGGAAAGTTGATATGTAATTTCTTATGGTTCTAGTAAATAGAGAAAATATAATCAAAACATTGGATTGGAGATTGAAAAAGTTTTGTTTTCCTGGAATATGTGATAAATTTCATTCTCATTATGTTTTTGGACTACAAATATCACACGATATTCATGTATATCATCTTATTGTGAGAAATTAAATTTATCCATAGGTTATAGGAAATGTTTATACATGACTATGTTATTCATATTGTATATACATTTGGGATGGGAAATGAATTGTATTATTATATAATATTTAAATCCATTTCATTATTATTGGAGGAGGTGTTTGGGTAGTTAGCATATTTTTAATTAAAATACTTACTGAAATAATATATTTATTATCTTTAGATAATTGTTTTAATATCAATAATTCTTCATTAGGTTTGGGATTCCCATATCAATGTTTTCAACTATGATGTTATATGAGACTAAATTATCTTGGGAGGTGTACAAGGGAATTTATTAAGGTAAAGAGCATATAATCCTGTTCAATAGATTATCAATTATTCCAAAATCTATGAATTAGGATGTGTTGAGGGAGTTCCATTCCAACTATTTGAAGATACATACTAGAATGATGTGGATATACCTTGATAATGGGGCTTTGGATTTGGTGTTATTGAATCATGTAATGTATATCTAAAATCACATTATGGTTCATCGTAGGCTATAAGGTGAATGATGAGTACCAAATGCCTATATGTCTTTGTAGATATGCATACCAAAATTCCCACTGAGATGGGAGGGGTGAATCAGAGGATAATTTTTTGGAATTCCTTTTCTTTAAAATTAAAATACATTTAAATGTTATGTTACTAAAGCAACATAACATTTTATGTCAATATCACCGCATTTATAGTAGTATTAATTTGGATAGAAAACATGTAGGATTAACAAGGATCTGTAGAATTCCCACTCCCTACTAAAACCTATTAATTACCTTAGTTACAGATTATTCACTATAAAAATGTTTCTATAATGATTCAATGTAAAACTTGTGATTTCTGTGATCCTATCCTGAACTAGGTGGCTAATTTTTCTCGATATCTAATCAAGAAAATCCTTCTGGTTCTTACATTAACTGATTGATGTTCACTGCTTCAAACTCTAATTGAAATACTTCTTCAACTCCATCTCTAAATTAGAGACTCTCAACTATAGAATATTACTATAAGTATTCATCTAGTCCAAGAATAAACTAGAAGTCTTCATATTTAATGATGGGTTGATCTATTGTAGGTTAATAATTGATATTTTACCATGATCTCATATGATATGTCATTCCCATGTACACTTCAAGTGTCTTTATCATCCTCTAAATATTTTTTTCTGTCTTTCTCAAATATTATTGAATTTATATAAATGACTAGTTGCCTCAATAAAACAATAGTTGGGATCATTCATTCTTCTGATGAAGCCCTAGCCTCAATATTTTGTGTGAATGTAGTAAAAAATACATATTCAAGTATATTATATGGACTTTATAATATTCAAAATGTCAACCCAGCCTTTCTTCTTAAATTTTTATATTTTATTCATGCTTCCATGTAATGATACATTTTTTATGAATATTACTCTAAATATTTTTTCATTCTTATTATTTTATGTGCCTTCTCAAATTAATTCTTTTTTCTAAAAGACTAAAAACACAACTTGAATGTTTTTTATCTTTTCCATTATAAAAATTTGATGATTATCAAGGATGTTATATAAGTGAATGGAAGGAAAGGGTTGAAAGCATATTTTTCCTTTCTTTGTGGGAAGGAATCTGGTGTTGTACCACTACCTTCTTCTTATGATCAGGTAAGGTTCATGAAAAATATTCTCCCTCTAACACACTACCTTCTTATAGGTGCTTAACATGAATGAGATTTTACTCAATGAGTTCCATTAAATGAAAAGAGTTGTTCGTTTGGTTCTCCACCTTTTTCATTTAACCAGGTATGCTTTATGATGTTTCTTGATATGAACCTTCATATAAGATAGAGTTTCCCTGTATGAAGGCTTTTAATAATAGAATGTGTTTTCCACAAATTCTTTATAAGGGCCTTCCTATAACAAAAATTTCTTTTGTGGGATTACCATCACATGGCACTATTTTCATCCATAGGTTCCCTATTAAATGTATTTATGAGATTAGAATACTCATGGGATACTCCTTTTCATAACCAGAGTGGTTCACAAAATCTCATTTCCATTTTTGGATCAAATGGGATTATTTTCTTTATCATGAATGAAACATGTGAGAGATCTATTTTCATTAAAGATATCAAAGATTTTCTATACTAGAACTCTCAGCCACGCATCGATTTTTTTAGGAATATCCCCTCAGATTTTATTTTCATGGATAAGTCATATTAAATTCACAAGGAACTAAACATATCTCATGTATTTTATTAGTCATATGTCTTGGCATTTTCATGATATTTTATGGTATCATGTGATATTTTTGAATACTTCACGTGATCACTTCATTTTTCATACAATGACTTGGTGGAATTATTATGATGTCATGGGGATTTTTGACATGCCTTCATGTGATGCCAACTGCCCTTGATTTTTGTTTCAAACTATAACATGATCTATATGCCATCACCTAATCGAACATGTAATTTTCATTCATTCATATGATAAAATCAATATACATAATTATCCTTCATGTATTATATATGAATTAATGATTTAAATTCATTCCATTCATTAGTTCGGTCAAAATTGCATTGGTCCTTTTATAGGATGAGTGGAGATATTTAGTTCCCTCGAGCTTATGCAGACAATCCTTAGGTGTCCAAGTTAAAATATGATCACTTTATTTGAACACATGCTACACATGATCCAATAGAAAGTGGGTATTGACTAAATCATATGGCTCACATTAGGTTCGTCATTTTAATGGTGGAGTAACAATTTCTTTTTCTCAAACAATCCATAAAGGCATTGTACATCATTACGCCGTTAGTATGTCATTCAATCCACTATATTACACTGTTCAATCTGGATACCGTGTATCGATAATTATCACAACATTCACCAAATTCCACAAGGGTCATGCGTAACATGTGTAGGCCTATTGGCACCTTGTGGGTCCATTGTAATATACCCATCCACCCTATAAATTGGTGCACATGTGTGGCATTATACATGAAACACCTACCCTTTATCCACACTAGAACCTATTATGGAAGGATATCCCTAGAGGGTTGACCTTCAGGCCCCCGAAAATTTATTTGAGGGCCATCACTTTGGGGTAATGTGGTTGACCATATGTTTTTATATGAGGATAACCAAAAATACATGAATAATTAAAATTATATAATAGATAAAGAATCATTTCACAAATAATATTCCACTATAACTCTTCATCTTTCTCAAGTAAAATATAAAAATAATTTTCGAGGACTCCTTCAAAAATAATCCATGAAAATATCCTTACATGGGAATATTATTTTTCATATTGTAGTAAAAAAGTTTCATCAATGACATAAGTGTTTGGAAATATAGATCATATCATCAATCATTAGTGTTTATTTGTGGAAATTCCCCCCATTTATATATTCCATTTACTATATATTCACATTTTTAAATATAAATAATTGTTTTCAAAATTTATCGCTCTTATTATAAATATAATTAAATTGGTAAGTGGGGGTCTTCACATCTAATTTTTCATCTCAAAACACATTTTTTAACCTTCTATTAAAATTTATTTTTCACTTCATAGAGAAGTAATAAATCACATGATTTTTTAATTAATGTGCCTTTAGTTAATAAAATATATGTCAACATGGGATAAAAGTTGTTATAATATAATATAGATATAACCATGGTGTTATATTATTTATATAAACAACCCATAATGTGAAATAAGGATTTTAATTTTTCAATTCTCTTATAAGAGTTTCAATTAATCATATTTATCAATGAAATTCTAAATCCTATAGAAAAATCAACAAACACATCATAAAACTTTGAGTGGAAAATTTATAGCTCCCCCATTATCTCTTTTTATTCATCAAAAATAGCCCCCGATTATAATGTTTTTTAAAACCATTAATGACGAGGGATGAATGGTTGAATGGAATTACTCAACTTCTAGTTTTTGAAATATATTCATAATTATTACATTCAGTATATGGTGAAGATATAACACCATTATCTCACCAATGATCCCACTCATCGGATACAAAAAATTACTTCAATTCACTTAATTTTAATAAAAAAAAATTCATATATAAGGTAATATAGATGTATGTTTTGGTTAGTTCGAAATAGAATTCAGACTGAGAGATTCTTCTCAATCCGGGCCTTTCTTTTCTAACAATCTCATCATGTGGAAATTTCTTTGAACACATTTCATAGTATAATTTATTTTACCATTTTCTATATTCCCTTTTTTTAATTTTTTATTGAATATATTTTTCAACCTCATTCTTCTAGATATTCATCTTTCAAAATGTGGATATGTTCTCATTTGTATTCTCATTATTTTCTAAGAACACATTTCTTCTATTAAAATTAACAATATTATATGATTCCTCTAATTATTTACCAAGTTTAAATTGATACGTCTAAACAACTATCAAGGTAGTATTTATAGAGATTATATATCGTCTCAATTAATTACATGACTTGTTATTGGTTTTATTTTGGATCCTCTCCATTTTTACAGAACAGATATCCTAATCATCCTATATTTTTATTCATACCTTATCTTTGCTACCATCAAAATTTATCAACTAAATCTTTTTCCCAAAATATGATAAAACATTATGTAGATATTTTAGGTCATGATCTATTAATCGATAGTATTATTTTGTATTTTCCCCTAAAATTATCCTTGAAACTACACATTGATTTTTATTGAATTACTGGTTATGAAAGTTTTTTCCAGCAAGAGTTTGATTTGTGACCATGCTTACCAAAACACCAAAAAATACATGAAAATTTATTTTCCAATATTTATTCTAGATAAATTTAGATCAAACTTTTTTACCCTTGAAAAACTAGATTCACATTTGTTGGGGAATTATGCACTTCTTGGCCTATTATTCACTTTCCATAGTGCAGAAGATCACCTCTCATTATTCATGGTCCAAATATCATCAGTTTTAGTTTTCACATCTTCACTATTAGATATAACAGATCAAATTGATTTATTAGATGCAGTTTTACATTCCTTTTCTATAGGATGCGATGATTCACCCTTATTCTATGTAGATTTATTGTAATATTATATGGGTTTATTCAACTAATATTGAACTATGAAAAATATGGATTGTATCATTAGAAACTGTTTTTCTCTTTAAGTCAATTTCTCTTCAGGATCATATATCATCTTATATTGTTCAGTAATTTTTTAATTTTTCATCACAATGTAAATGAAAAAAATACTTTTTTCATGATTATGTCCACATATTCTTCATTAATAGGAACTATTTCTCCCTTATTCATGCAATAGTTAATTTATTTTTTTTCTATATAAACCATCATCATTTAATTATTGATATATTTTATTTTTTCCATGAATATTTATAATTTCTCATTCAGATTCCACTAATGTTTTGTATGTTACTCTTCATCATCACAACTACTAGATGAAGTAGTCTGTCTCTTTACATAAGAAAATAATACAAAATCATTTTATGAACAAACATGGTGATTATTATTTTGTATGATTTATCATTAGATTAATCTCATTTCTTCTACAATGTTTCTTCTTCTTATTATCCCCATTGTATTTTTTAGATCACTCATCATCTGATTCTGATCCAGGTTCTAATTCTTCTTCTTTTTTGTAATCTTCTAGAAAAAATGGCCAGCCCTGTAATAGTTAAAGAATTTCTATTGTTTTTTATTCATTTTCTTTAATTTTTTCATCTATGAGACCTCTTTAAATAAGGGAAATAATGGTATTGTATTTATAATCATCCTCATAAGTGTATTAATCCATTGATTCTCTATATTTTTATTCAATAAATTTTCACTTTTTTAGGGGATTAAAGGGAATTTCAAATTATACCTTTTTTAAGAAATCAGACATTCCCTCGTCAAAAAATATATGAAAATGTTATGTCGTTCATCAATAGACCAGTCATACCTTTCATCTAAGGCTATGTTATTTTAATTTAAAGGATATATAAAATTCATCATAATTAGTTTCTGAAAATTATAGAGTTATCCAAATTCTCACCAAATCCACAAATGTTACAAACTATCCAATTCACTATGTGTAAATAGTCATTAATAATTTCTTCATAATTCATTTTTATGTCCTCATACATACCCAATAAATTATTTTTGATTCCTTGATAATGAAATATACTTCTTGTATTCTTCTACATTTATCTACGATATCCATTGTAGTTTTGAGATCCATGATCTTTGCGTAGTAGTAATCAAATTTATGCATCAAGATTTAATTTTGCGCCGTTAAATATTACTAAAAAATTTCATATAACAATTTGGAATTAAATTATCATTAGAAATTAGTGGAAAACCAACTATTTCAACATCTCTCACTTCTAGGATGAGTGATAGGACATATGGTAGAATCCTATTCCTACAGAAGTGATAATTATTCCACGAAAATGTTGTAGAAACTCATTTATTAATAGAATTAAGATTCTATATCATTTAGAATTATTCTTGGACCATTATAGGGATCCTTCACTTTGATACCACATGTAAACCCCTAGGCTAGATTGAAAATTTAGAGGAGAGGGGTGAATTGTTGGTTTATTTTTAGAAAATACTTTTTCGTTCATTTTCATCTCCTCAAACATGATAAATTACTATATCCAATCAAAATAATATATCAATATCACCTCCTTTATTTAATAAATAGTGGAGAGATTTTGACACATGATTTTCAAGAATATTTATTAATCATACTTATATGTACATTTGGTTATCCCCCCATTATATATTCTACACTATTAATCAAGTTATTATAATGATTCACTGTCAAAAAAGTAATTAAAATGTTCTTATATCCAATTGAGATACATATTTTTATCCACCTCCATATAAGAGACTTCTTATTATTCCAACTCATACTGAAAAACATTCAATCCATCCAGCTTCTAAAAAAAACTCTTCTGCATCAGCTCTAATAATGATACCCCTTATACTCCTGTATCTTATTAGAATACTTCAACTATTTCTAGAACAAACCAAAATACTTCAGATTTGATATAGTCTTGATCCTATATTGGATTATCTTTGACCATACTCCAAGAGTATGTGGTATCTAACTTTACCAGGTACACTTCAATTATCTTTAACTACATCTATAATGTTTGTCAGTCTATCTAAAATATTACTTATCACTTATAAATTACCATTTTACATAGTAAAACTATTCTTGGGGTAATTCATTCTTACGAGGAAGTATTGTACATACTATTTCATGTGTAAATAGTTCAATAATATTATTCAATAATATAATATTCATGTAATAGCCTTCACTATATCAACTCAATCATCATTCATGAAATAACAAAAGTTATTCTTGAATGCATATGATAATTCATATAGCATTAAAAAAGCACACAACCATTTCATGTTATCATTATTCTTTGTACTTTGTAAAATAAATAAATTAATCTAAAACATTTCAAACACACATTAAATATTGTTCTCATATTTTCCAATCAAATAACATTATGTTTATCAATGATTGTATGTAGGGTGTATGAAATACTTGTTTTGAGAGTATCTTTATTCTTCCTTAATATAAAGGGACCTCCTGGTGTCTCACTACGTTCTTTGTATGCCCATAAATAGTTCACATGAACCATACACCTTCTACCACACTGAATTCAAAAAAGTGTTATGCATGACCATGGTTTTTTCATATGAGTTCATTCGTGTGAAAAGAGGGTTTGACAAGTGTATCCTCTGCCTATTCAGATAAAATAAGAGTTTATTTATGATTTATTCTTAATAACCCTCATGTTTGGAAGATTTGATTCATGTAAAGGATTCATATAAGACAAGGTGATGTATATGGGTTCATCTTAAGAGACTTCACATAATCTATAGCTTCATCATGTGATGAACATTACTATGGAATTTATGGGTCAATGAGTTCAACCTCAAATGTATTTTAGTGATGATAATTCTCTCAAGATATTCGTTTACATAGAAAGAGCGGTTCATATGATCTCATTATTATGATTGGATTGTGAGGTCTTCATTCCCATCATGTGAATGAATCTTGTGAGTTCTATTTCTTCATGAGAGATCCCAAGTTTTTCAAAAACATAACACTTAGATGTGCCTCAGTTTATATGTGTATAACTCCTCTAAATTTCATATAGGTTCAAATACTTATTAAATTCTTAAGGATCTAGATTTTTCTTTTTTATTTTGAATTGAAATGTGTCTCAGCCCCAAAATTCTATTGAATGGATCATGTAATCTTGATTAATACTTTCCATGACCACATCATTGATAATATGATGCATTGGTGGAATTCTCGCGATGTCACCATGATTGTGGACATGACATCATTCGATGTTATTTCTTATAGGGTTATTATCACTCAACTATCGTGTGATCCACATATCATTAAGAGATGGAAAAAGTTATTTTAATTCATTCTTCTGTAGATATCATGTGATGTCACTATCCTTAATGTATTTAATATTAATTCAACATGAAGTTTCATACCTTCCTTTGAATCGACCAACCCTATCTTGATTCGTTGATAGGATGTGTAGAGATGTCAGGTTGTCTCTAGATCATGTAGACAATCCTTAGGTGAACACGGTAGAAGATGGTTACCTTATTCAAATATGCACTATGTGGGGGACATTTGATGATAGAGATCACTCAAATCATGTATCTCACATTATGTATATCATTTTAATAATGAAGGAATGGTTTCCAATACTTGTACATCCCACATCAGACATTCCCTTCAACCAGACTTCTTGGGATCATTCAATCCTTACCGCTACACCATTTGAGCTTACTATGAGAGATTATCACCCATCATTACTTACACCACTTGCCACATGGGCCACACCACAGATACACAGGCCCATCGAAACCCTTTAGGTCCAATGCATCCAACCCATGGGCCCTATACACGGGTGCAATCATGTATATTTATACATGACTCACCCACTCAATAGCTAGTATGTGAATTCATTTGGCAGGCTCTCCCACGTCTGTAAACCATCATATCACACTAAATATTATTTTGGGATAGACCTTAGGTGACGTTGGTTGTCCCTATTTTTTATACAAGTCCTAAACAAATACATGAAGAATTCCATGTATATAATAAATTATACAAGGGATTTATAAAATAAAATTCTAATACAACTCTATATATTCTACATAATAAATGTAAATATTATTTTCATGGCCTCCTATATACCTTCTTCATGAATCTAACTTGCATAAAAATATTCTTCTTCATCTTGTAGTAAAAAAAGTTTCATCAATTATTGAATTAAATGGAAATAAATTTCAATCAAAAAAACATCATAATTTAATATGTAATGTTTATCAACTATGACATCCAATTCCATCACGAGATTCCATAGGAATTTTACAATCACTACTATTTCATCCAAACTCAAAAAAAACATATTGGCACATAATTGATATCAAATGATACAATGTGTAGAGTAGTCTTAACCAATCCATTAAACATAAAGATTGGAATTGGGATAGTATAATGATAGATTTATATTGGCTGCAATGTGTATCTTTATCATTGTCATTATTTTTATTATTTTTTAATAATTTCTATTTCCATCACTTTATTACATACTATTTTATTTACTATTATTGCATTATATTACATTATTATTATTAATATAATATAATATTATTTTATGTTAGGTGAAATAAATGATTATTCATTAACTTTTGGATGATTTTTAATACTATATTATTCTAATTTATCACTAGTATTTATCAATATTATTATTCTATATCATTTTTTATTGTTTATATTCATTATTCTATATGTTATATTTTACTCATATATTCCTTTAATTGTCTTTTATGTAATGAAATATTTCCCTTACCTTTGATTTTTTAGATAATGTTCTCTAATGGGCGACCATTATGCATTATAGTTCTATTGACCCTAGATTATCAGAAAAATAAATTTCATAGTCTTAGATGAATAATCATTTCATTACAAGAATACATGCCCTATGATTCTGTTGGTTAAGTGTATTCGTATAATAGATGCACTATGTTCTTATTTAAGGAAATTTCTTCCATTTCTCCCACAAAAAACATCACATCAAGTACTCATCATAGGAATTACCTCTTTCAGTCTGGGGATAACCTCTCATGTACTCTCTATTTGACATTGGATAACATTAAGTGTTCTATTTTTTAGAATTTGGATAACCTCCCATGTCACCTTTGAGAACAAATAACATTAATAATTACCAAACGAATTGAAGGACGATATAGGTCCCATCAATCACATGATGAATATAATACATACATGTGCCACAAGATCAAAATACATTAATTATTTAAAAACCCATGAAATGAAATGGGATTCAAAATCATGCATAATTTAGTAAAAAATTAACCAATGAAAAAATCGGGTTTCATATGAATTTTATCATGGTAGAACCTTTGAAATAGAAACGGGTTTTCCACAACCTAACTATAAGAATTTAATTATTTTAGTTGTTTTCACTATTGCAATCCTTGTTTTGATTTTGTCTTAGGCCCAGTTAAATTTTCTTGCACTTTTTTAATAATCTAGCATTCAGGGCATGGGTGAGCCATCAGGCTTCATCAAATTACCAAGCGGCCTACCCGTTTTGCGGCTAATTAATTAATTAATTAATGAGTTGAATAATGAAGTGAGCAGAAAATAATGTTAAAAAAATAATTAAATATATAATTGAATGAATAATTTTTTCATTATTATTAATATTTTAAGAATGATTTTTATTAATATCATTAGCATTACTATTGTTACTATTTTCATTATATTTATCATTACTAATGGGTTGGATTATAATTCATTTTTTTGCGGATTTATTTTAATTTTAATTTTAATTTTTTCTTTTTATCTTCCCCCCTTCCCCAAGGTGGAAACGCACATAGGGTGTTCCCCCATCCCTAAATTGCACCTCCCCTAGTAGGTGGCACCCCTTTATCCCCTTCCATCTTTCTGACCGAAAACACTCAGGCCAGTCTCCCTCCTTTTAATGGCGCACATGGGCTGGCCTCCCTCCTTCACTGGTGAGCATCAATCAGCCGACCTCCCCCTCTTCGTGTTGTGTGACCTAGCCACCGTCGGACAACCAGCCAGTTGCTACCACACCTTCTCTGCGCTCAGATTCCCTTATTCCGCCCTATCAGCTCGCCACTCACGAATCCCGCTACAAGTGCTACACTGCCTTCACCCAACACCCCACATCCATTACCCCTTGGCCACACCCTCCTTCCAATAAGGCTCCACCCAGTGCGGCGCTCCTCTGAAAGCTTCCTTCATGCTCTGGCTTGCCTCCCTCACCCCAGTTTCATGTGCTTTATACTTCGTATAATTGTTTCTTCCATTTGATAGGATTTCAGGTTACGGTTTCCTCTTGTAATTGGTTCTATTTCGATGTTTTTGTTTTGATGTATTGATTTTAAGGTTCATCGGGATCCGTCAAGGTCGGTTCTAGCCACTACCGTCATGGTCAGGGAGTTCACCATGGTTTTCAGCTAAGGATTTTTGAATTTCTCCGTTGTGTATTAATTGTGATTTAGGGGTTTTATGATTTTTCCATTTTCATCAACATATTGTTGTTGAAAAAGATGTTTTTGAAATATATTAGCTTGTGTTTTATTTTTATATGGTATTATTATGTGAAGCATGGTGCGTTTTGGATATAAATACATTATGTATTTCATGGTTGTATTTTTTAACTTGTGCACATGATTTATCAGATCATGTAAGGGATGAAAATTATATTTTAGTATGGAGTTGGTGTGCTTCAGTTCACCATCTTGTTTTTGGGGTAATTTGTTCCTTTGATTTGTTGTTTCACACCTCTGTTATTAGGGTTTATGGAGGTTGTTTACTTATTTTTAATTAATTGGTAGGGTGATGGGGGGTGCCCTTGGATCTTGGGGTGTCATTTCCATTCAAGGTGAGGTTAAAATTATATTATTTGGTTTCATAACATCATAAATAGTGCCTTTGTTTATTTTAGGGTTTATTATATTTTTTGTGTAGCACGATGAACTATGCTTTATGGTTGCAAGATGCGGGTGTCAAGAATTCCTCCAGGTGTATGCTTAAGTAAGGAATATATATATAAATTCCCTATTTGTACATATTCTCTCATATCATGGGGAATATGTGAAATTCAGCTTGGGGTGTTTATATATAAATATGTATAAATTCATGTGCATGGAAGTGTGCATGGTCGGTTCGAGTGGTCATCGGTATATAATGGCATGTTCGTTGTAGGTCCTCTATCCCTATTCATTTAATTTTATTTTCATAATTTCTTGCTTGTTTTAAAAATGTGTTTTACAATATGCTATATACATGTGCTATGAAATCATACTACAATTGATAGAAAGGATTATACATTTGTTTTGGAAATTGATATGTATTTCAAACACCGTTGGTCTTAAGTGACTTTTCTTAGAAATTGATATCCTAAGTGGTTTTGAATTGGTAAGGTCTATTTCCAAAGGCGTTTGGCCTTTTGTCTTGTTGATTGCAAAAAGTGTTCCCTTTATGTAACTAAGCATGTTTGGCATCTTCAGAATGTTTTATGAAAAAGAAAAACCACTATTGAGGTCCCCTTGGTTTTAGAGGAATTATTTTTATGTTTAATGTGATATTATGTGCCTAATTAGATGCTTATAAATTATATGACATGAAATAGGGGGAATATGATTTAAGAGGGTGAACAATGGTGAGAAGTTGAATGGGGTTTAGACAAAGAAAGTTTTATGTACATATATGTTTTCTTGATATAGAAAACTCACCACCATTTGAAATAGAGAACAATGGGAAACCTGGGTATCCAAGTTGGTGAACAGGACTAGTATGATGTATTACACAGAATGGGTTCATCTAGTAGGATTGACGCAACAACACTAACTAAATATACGAATTACGGAGGGTCGGGGTCTTTTAAACCACGTTTTCGGAGGTTCATGGTCTTCTAATCCATTTTTTCTGAGGGTTATGTGTTCTAAGACATGTTTCACTAAGGTACACGGTCTCTAGAGTCCCACTTGTTCTAGCTACCTATAGGGATTACCCATGGTGCTCCTTTTGCAACATGCTTCATGTGATTTAAGTTTCATTTCAGTTGTTTCATACTTGATGTCTTATTTGTGAAAGCCATATTTTAATCCAAACCATTTTCCTTTCATTTGGAAACATTGATGGATGCTTGGAACCTATTTTGAAAATGTAGTTGAAGTGAAATGATTTACATGAAGATTCAAACTAGATACTTGAATCTAAAAACAAGGAAAACCATTATCTTATTATATTTTATTTTCAAAATGGCATGATTGGATTTCTTACTAAAGGTTGGGGCATAAGATGTGGTTATATTTTTCTATTCCTACTAAACATATCGGTGCTCACGCCTACTTAATTTTTTAGTTGCAGGTTTCAGTCTTGAATTGCTTTTGGGAGCGAGTGTACTTTACATTCTGTGGTGACCCACGGGGTCACCTGAGGTATGTCATGTTTCTTCTTTTATTTACTTTTTTCACTACCAAGTAGTTCGGTTTATATTCCATTATTTATATGCTTGTTCAGTTTATGATTATTTTATTATGGGCCAAATCGTTCCCAACTAGTTTATTTTGATGCCCGCCACAAGTTTGCAGCCCATGGAGATAGGGAACGTTGTTCGGGCCATGTCGCAGACTGTATTGGGTGACTGGTTCAAGGTTGTCCTAGGTTGGGTTGTGATAAAATTTTATAAGAGGGGGTTCCCTGTTATTTGGAGTGTCAATTAGTTTGTGATTAAGTGGGTCAAAACTCAATAGGTAGGTTGAGAAATGACTTCATGATCCCTTACACGTCCTAAGACTCGAGTTGCCCGGGGTAGAACGAGATTTCAATTTTCTTCATTACCTTGGTTTGTGTGGATGATGGATGAATAAGGAAGTGAGCTAGTTTTACGTGGTGGGTTTGAATGGAGTTGGGACCCATGTACAACCATAGTGCATGGTTCAAGATGCTACATGTGGTTAATGCTTGTTCATAGCATGGTCTACTAAGCCATGATACGGGGTTGGTATGGCCACCAGTCCATTATTTATTGAATTTCTTATGTGGGTTATATTGGGATTAGTTTTGAAAGTCTTGAGTGGAATTCAAAAATGAAAATGGATCATAGAAAATGGGATTCCAAAAGGTAATGTGGTTTTGGGGTGGAAGAGTGGTTTGGATATAGAAATGGTTTTCTTTTAATGGAATGTGCAGTTTTAGAGGGAAATAATGGGAGATGTTTTGGAAGTTTTTTGGTGATCTACCTAACACTTTTTGGAATTTGAATTGGAAAATGTTTTGGAATATGGAAATGTATTTCATTAATGATAAGTTACATTTTCATATTTGTTGAGAATTTTTCCATTACGTTGAATGATCCATTTTGAAAATGAGATGTGTCTTGAATTAACTTTTGATGTTCCTATGAGTGATCACATATATAGAGGTATGTATGTGACATAAGGATAATTGGTTGTATGTGTGGATGGGTGCATGAGCTATCACAAGGATATATGTATTTGTGAGACTTCATGGGATACCAATGATGGATTTTTAAGTTTTTTTTGCTGTAAAAAAGAACGTTTTAAAGAATGAAAATTTAAATGTTTTGAAAAGTGAGTGACCAATTGCTTTCTATTATATTTTCGTGTTTGGTATTTTATTTTGTGGGTTTATGGTTTTAACATATAGAATTGTGATTGGATTATTGATTTTAGTTTTAGTTTTAGTTTGTGATTGAAGTGTGGAATATTGATCTATAATGAGTTTGTTTTGGCATTGTGCCTTTTTTTAGTATTCCGGCAAGAAAAGTACCAGAGGGTTCTAACGAGTGCCCTATATTTGTTGGTTCTACCCAGGCTCCTATCAGGGTGGTGTAATTGAAATATTTTCATGTTTTGTCCGACATTTGTAGTGATCATGATCTATTGAAGGTAGCAGACTGTCTTGGTGAAATCGTTGGTGTTTTTAGGTTATTGGAAACTACCAAAGCTATGAGAGTCTCTGCTAGTTCGGGTTCGTTTGAAGGTTCAACTTTGAATTGATGGAAGAATATGATCCTAACAACGTTGCAAGATGGGATGTCTTGGAATTTGTTAAAGAACACTCTTGTCTAATGGTTTGTACCTGAGGAAGTGAAGTTGAGGAATGTGGTTGAGCACGTGAGTATCTAGAATGGCCAATGGATAGTGAAGGCATACATTGGGAATTTCAATGGGTTGATTCCTTTTTATTGGGAGGTTGTTTCATGAAATCAGTTAATGTTTCTCTTGTGTAGGGTCTTTATGCAAGGTTCTAGGACCGATTCTTTTTGGTGTTCCGGAAGGTTCCCTATATGGTGAGGAGAAAGAACCTGAGAAACCAGTCTGAGACAAGTTTTCTTATCAATTCCATCTTCTATTTGTCGGCCCGCTCTCTTGTTTGCTTCTGGTTTTGCCGGTTTGGGTACCTTATGTCACTATTCCATCACCCTTCGAAGGCTTGCCATCGTTTTGGCCATTTGGGACACTTGGAGATGTTCCACTAGTAACTTCTCCAAAATGATTCTGGACTGGAGGATTGGAGATCTTAACTATGAGGAATCAGATGCTTGAAGGCACTAGAGGACCAGACACAGGTCACAGAGTGACGCCTTTCATGCAGTCAGGAATCGTTGGGTGTGGGGCACCTTGGACTAACTTTTTTCTTTAGGGCTAAAATAGGGACGGTTTGAATTCCTCTACTATTGCCACCTCATCATTGAAGGTTCTATTATTTTGTAAGAGGCATAGAGGTCTCTTTTTCTCATTGTGGTCATTATTATTTGAACACCGCACATTGGTGGTAAAAAGGCACAGTGATCTTGTTTTCATATAATTCATGTAGTTGTGACTCCTCAAATAGGATCTTTGAAGGTTGTCTCTTTAGGGATGAGTCTCAGGATGATTGTCTTTCTTGTGTGGCAAGATCCTTTAGTGACCCGCTCTTGTCTTAGGATGTTCTTGTTTTGAGAGACACATGTGCCTTGGGAAATAATGAATAGGGGTTTTGTCCGCCATTCGGTTTGGGGTCTTTCATCATGGACCCCATGGGCTTGAGGTCTGGCTTATGAGGAGAGTCCATTGGTTGGTTTGTTTTGGATTTCTCTTATAAGTCTATACTAAATGGCCTTTAGCTGGTTAGTTATTAAATTGTGGGAAGACCCACATTGGAACTTGTTTTTCCTTCTTCGAGAGTTTCTTTGTGTGGGAGTTTTGGTCGTGTTGGCAGTTTCTTATTTGGTTAAATTAGTAGTTCTAGAGTTAACCCATCCTAAGAGTCTCAATGTTGGTTGTGCTAGTCGGGTTTAAGTGGTGGGGAGAACCCTCCTCATTTCATGAGTCCTCTTCTTGTTGAAATTTCCCTTAACGTTGGTCAGGTGTGACTAATGGAGTGATAAATCACACATAGTTTGTGATTTTTTTGGCCTCGTTCAATTACGAACTCAAGTTTGATTCCTCGTCTAGCTGGGTGAATTTCTAGGGGGAAACGTTTTTGTGGTGGGGATAATTTCACACCCTGACCACAAGAATATAATTATTTTATTTGTTTTAACTATTCCAATCCTCATTTTTATTTTGTCTTCGGTTTGGTAAAATTTTATTTTGCACTTTTGTTTATAAACAAGCATTCTCGGGCGTAACCATCTGGATTTGTCAAATTACCAGGCGGCCTTCCCGTTGCACAGCTAATTAATTAATTAATGAGTTGACTAATGATTTGAGAATAAAATAATGTAAAAAAACAAATTATATAATTGAATTAAGAATCGTTTCATTATTATTAAAATATTTAGAAATATTTTTAATAAAATAATTAGTATTATTATTGTTACGATTTTCATTATAGTTATCATTACTAATGGGTTGGTTTATAATTCATTTTATGGGGGTTTTATTTTAATTTTCCTTTTATTTTTTTATTTTTCTCTTCTTTTCCCCACTTCCCCTTGGTCGCGTCACACACAGGTTCTACCCCTAACTCTAAATCTTGCTTCCCCCTAGCAGCTGATGCCCTCTTATCCCCCTACATTACTTCTCGCAGACAACAGTCGTACCATCCTCTATCCTTTGACTGGAACACATGGGTCGAACTCCTTCCTTCACTAACAAGCATCAATTAACCAACCTATCCTCTCCCGGTTGCATGACCCAGCCACCACCAGACCACCGGCCAGTTGTGACCTCACCCTCACCGTGCTTGGATTCCCTTATTCTGTCCTTTCAGCTCGCCTCATGCCACTCCCACTACAGGCACTACACAACCTATTCCCAACACCCCACAACCATCGTCTCTTGGCTACGACCTCCTTCCAGTAAGGATCCTCCTAGTGTGGCACACCTCCGACAGCTCCCTTCTTTCTCCAGCTAGCCTCCCACACACTAGCCATAGGTATGTTCTACTTCGTATAGTTGTTTCATCCATTTGGCAGGAATTCAGATTATGGTTTCGTTTTTTCATTCGTTCAATTTTGACATATTGATTTTAAGGGTCATCGGGTTCCATTGAGATTGGGTCTAGCCACTTCATTCAAGGGTAGTGGATTCACCATGGTTTTCAAGTAAGGATTTTTAAATTTCTTCATTATGGCTTAATTTTGATTTAGGGGTTTTATGATTTTAGAGTTATCATAAAGTTATTTTGTGTGAGAAAGATGTATTGGAAATATATTAGGCTATTTTTTATTTTTATATGGTATGATTATATGAAACAAGGTGCATTTTGGATATAAATCCATTTTGTATTGCATGGTTATATTTTATAACCCATGCACTTGATTTATTAGATCATTCAAGGGATATAGATTATATTATTGTATGGTGTTGGTGTATTTCAGTTCACCGTGAAGGTTTTTGGGTAATGTGTTACATTTTTTTTGTTTCACACCTCTATTATTAGTGTTTTTGGATGTTGTTTAATTTTTTTTAATTAATTGGTAGGGTCATGGGTAGTGCTGTGGGATTTTGGTGTGTCATTTCCATTCAAGGTGATGTTTAAATCATATTATTTGGTTTCACAACATCTTAATTAGTGCCTTTATTTTTTAAGGATTATAATATTTATGGTGTAGCATGTTGAACTCGGATTTATGGTTTCATGCTGCGGGTGTCAAGAATGCCTACATGTGTATGAATAAGGTAAGTCATATATATATATAAATTCCCTATTGGTACATATTCCCTCATTCTATGGGGAATATGTGAAATGAAACAAGGGGTGTTAATATATATTTGTATAAAAGCATGTGCATGGAAGTGCACTGGGTCTGTTCGAGTGGTCTTCTGCCAATAAAGACATGTTCGAGGTAGGTCCCCTATGCCTATGCCTTTAATTTGAATTTCATAATTGATTACATGTTTTAAAAATATGTTTTACATTATGCTATATACACGTGCTATGAAATCGGATTGCGATTTCTCGAAACTAATTTTTCCTTGTTTTGGAAATTGAAATGTATTTCAAACCTAGTTGTTCTTAGGAGACTTTTGATGAAAATTGATTTCCTATGTGGTTTTGAATTTGTAAGTTGTATTTACAAAGGTGTATTTTCTTTTTACCAGATGATTGCAAAAAGTGTTCCCATTATCTAACTAAGCCTGTTTGGCATCTTCAGAATGATTTATGAAAAAGAAAAACCTCTATTGAGGCACGCCCCCTTGGATTTAAGAAAATTATATTTATGTTGAATGTGATATTATGTGCCTAGTTTTATACTTATTAATTGTGTGATGGGAAACATGGGTTTGTGCTTATGGATGGAGAATTGGGGTGAGAGGTTTAATGGGGTAAAAATAAGGAAAGTGTTATGTACATAATGTTTTCTTGATAATGAAAACTCACCACCATTTGAAATAGAGCACCATGGGAAACCTGGGTATCTAGGTAGGTGACCAGGACTAGTACGCTGAATGACACAGTAGGGGTTTTTTATGGTTCATCTAGTAGGATTGACGCAACAACACTAACTAAACATATGAATGACTGAGGTTCATGGTCTTCTAAGACACAATTTCTGAGGTTCGTGGTCTTCTAAGCCACATTTTCTGAGGGTCGTGGTTTCTAAGACAAGTTTCACCGAGGAATGAGGTATCTAAGGTCACACTTGTGCTAGATACCTATAAGGATTACCCATGGTGCTCATTTTGAGACATGCTTCTTCTGATTTAATTTTAATTTCAGTTGTTTCACACTTGATGTATTATTTGTTAAAACCATATTTTAATCCAAACTGGATTCATTTAATTTTGAAATGTTGATGTGTTGTTGGATCCTGTTTTGAAAATGTATTGCACGTGAGATGCATTACATGAAAATGACATCTCGCTACATGAATCTAAAATTATGGGAAAACATTATCTTATTATATTTTATTTTTAAACTGGAATGATTGGATTTATTATTAAAGACAAAGGAATAGGACGTGGTTATATTTTGGCATTCTTGTTGTGCATCTCGGTGATTAAACCTACATTATTTATTAGTTGCATATTTCATTATTGGATTTCTTTTGGGAGAAAGTGTAGTTTACTTTCTATGGTGAACCATGGGGTCACCTGAGGTATGTCATATTGCTTCTTTTATTTCCTTTTTCTGGTGCCATGTTTTTCAGTTTATATCCTTTATTTATCTTCTTGTTCACTTTATGTTTCTTTGTTATTTTTATGGCCCAAATCATTCCCAACATGTTTATTTTGATATAGAACACTAGTTGTCAGCCCGTGGGGATTAGGAATGCCCTTCAGGCTATGTCGCAGACCAGTTCAGGTGACTAGTTTAGGGTTGACCCTAGTTGGTTCGTGAAAGGGTTTCACAAACATCATGCCATATGAAACAAAAACCATTCTGATAAATAACGAGAATGGTCTCCTAGGATCACAGTCCTATTAACCAATTGGAACCATCAATAGATGTAATCATCGATGGAACATTATTTTTAAAGACCATTTAATATTTTTCATGAGGAAAATAACTTTTCTTTGAGGAAGTTTTTTTAAAATAAGAATTCATAAAACATTTTGAAAATTATTTTCTTTGAATATGAACCTTAAAACATATAGAGGAATCATTAAACATCATTGAAAACATTTTATAAGGAAAATATATTTTCATATATGAATATTTTTGAAAACAACATTTTAAAAAATAATTTTCACTGAAAATAAAATAAAAATATATAAATGTATCTTAAAAGAAAAAATGGACATGACGGTAAAAAATTCCATTCATTCCTTACACATTAAACCAAATATTCCTTTCACATTTTTTGTAAAATCCAAAAAAGATATTGTTTTGCAAACAACATTGTGATTACTTTCATGTCATTTAAAGAAATTAAAGCATGGGTACAAATTTATATAATAAATCATTTTGAGAATATTAAAGGAAACGGTATTTTTTTTAGAGAATATATTTTTGGAAGATAAAAGCTGTTTCAACTGAAGAGAGAAATAAATATGATTTTTTATTAACATCCATTTGATCTCTTATGTACATAAAGCGGTGAAAATGAATAGAGAATATATATTCTTATGGAATATTATGAGGATAATATATTTCATGAGTTTATTAATTTCTAGATCATAATATTTTATTATGGGAAGAAAAAACATAAACAATCCATATAAACAATGAGATTGTATTATAAAACCCTCACAACTTTTGTAAATTTTGAACTATAATCCCCTTGAAAGATAGATCATATAATAGATATATAAATACCACTATTTTTCATTATAACAATCATAAAACACATTCACAATAAATATATACCCAACATAAAATAAACACTTGGAGAATATGGAATGCATCTCATAGAAAATAAATGAGAGACATAATACCCTTACCATAAGTCTCAACTTCCTTCATATATATATGAACCTACTATATGATAAGTATTATCTTGTTATTAATATATCACATAACCACATATATAATATACAATATATTATTTACATTTAAAATTTTATTACCTTTTTTTAACAATTCCATTTAAATACACTTTTTTGTAATAAATACTTTGTTTCTGTGTATGTTTTAATGTTTAATTTTTTGTCCTCTTAACATGAAAATGAATACATAATATCTGAAATTTAATCCATGATAAATATATTATTTATTTTTATTATAAATCTATTTAGGGTATTTTATAATATTTATAGTTATAAAATGAAATACAACGTTCATGGAGATGGTTGGTCGTAAATACACATGAACATAGTTTCCATTTATTACATTGAAAAAATTAAAGATTAAAAATATTTTGGAATTAAAGAATAATTTTTATTTCATATATATATATATATATATCATATTTTCATTTATCTCTTCCATATTACCATTCATGTAAAATATGCAAGAATCACATTTCTTCGTGGGGTGGTAATCTACAATACACAAGAATGATGTTATCATATTCCCATAGAATGGAATTTAAGTTAGACCAAGAGTTATCCGGATTGCATAAAATTATTAATATCATAAATATCATATATAAATAATTAATATTTCATTAATTTCATCTACGATTGGCTGTGATTGAAAATGAAAAAATATCAGTTCGTGAGGGGTAGTCCACTTTACACATTAATGATGATTCTGTAACATATTTTATGGGAGAGGAGATAGTATTGTTAATGAATATAATGACCTATACCGTAAAATATATTAATTTTAATTCAAAATTTAATAATATTAATTACAAAATATAATAATGTCACTATAGGATAGTATAGGTATAATATCTTTAGAATCTGGGAAACAAATACCACTAGTTTATCAAACATCTACATATTCTCCAGCCTATTTCTTCATAAATAGTTTCATTTTTCACTTATCTTACATAATACCCTTCTTCATGACCTGGGGAAAATAAACATAAGAAAGGGTGAGGTCAAATTCACAGTAAGGGTAAATAGGGAAGATATCAATCATATCACAATCATAGGACATTAAAACATAAGATTTGAAAATCTTATCCTTCATATAAAATATCGTTAAATCATTTTTGGGTAAAATCATATAAGTTATAATTGGTACAAAAAATAATAACATAAGACATGATATTTTTTATCATACAAATAATTATAGAAAATAATTTAATATTAGTTATGGCTCATTTCCAAGACAATCATAGTAGACAATGTCCATTACCAAACCGAGTTCACTCCTCGTTTCAACCCTGTATTACTGAACTGGATTTAATTTTCATTCTAGTAATGTATATATCAATAAATATAATTATTTACCCAATGAATTTTGGGATATAAAGGTCCCACCCATCTCATAATAATATCACTCTGATGTATGCCACGAAATCATAAATCAACTATCATAACATAACCCAAGGAAAAAAATGGTTTTCTTAAACATCATTCTATAATAATTGAAATAAAATAAATGGATTTCATAAAAATAATTCCCTAATTAAGAAATAAAATCATATTAATAATAAGGATAGAAACATAACCAAATTTAAAAAAATGTAATCTTAGATTGAAAATAATTTTGATAAAAAATATTATATTAATTGTAGAGTAAAATATCATTTCTTCGTCAAAAATATTTTCCTTTCTCAAAATTAATTGAAATTTAAAAAGAATTGAATTTATATGAAAATAATATTGAAATCGCGTTGATTAATAAAAATTTAAATAACATGTTTTAAATGCATAAATATCCAATCATGTCGTATATGTTAAAAAACATTCTCCTCGTACTTTTCCTGGAGAGCTCAAATAATATACCTCATATCTAATAACAAAAAAAAAATTCATTTCATTCCATTTAAAAAAAATCAACAATGATTAAAATTTAGATAAAAAAATAGAATAATAATTTAAATATTATAAAATTTAGTAAACATATATTTGGATGATAAATATACTATAGTAAATACTTATGTATACACAATCTCGAATAATAATGAGATTGCGAAATTATCCCTTAAATTATGTATGATTTCCTTTATATATATATCTAAACCTCTTGTATAATGATTTAAATAATGTCATTGAATTATTCTAGAATCATATTAATTTTATATGTTTTCAAATATGATGATATAATCATATTTTTGTTAATAATATTGATCTATTACTTGTTATTCTGACATTAACTACTTTATGTTCTAATGTATGTTCTGTTAAATAAATTCTATGTTTCTTTCTTAGTTTGTAGTTATATAATTAAAAAATGATATTAACATAAAACATACTATATTTATTTATTATTTAAATTTTTATAATCATGTTTTAATGATGATCTGGTTGAATAAATCACATCGCATCATCGAGATGGTATGTCGTACGTACGCACGAGCAACCATATAATTCCCATATTTTCTGAATGGTTTTTGAAGTGGATTGTGTATAATATTTAATAATAAATATAATTTTATAATAATCTTTTATATTTAATACTTAAATCATTATACCCATCCATGTAAGGTGGTGGTGAAAAATAATTTACACCACGACATGCAGACGATAAGTCATATGTACGTAGGCGTGGTGATTTAGTTCTTCATAGGATGGATAGAAGATGAAATATAGTTGCATAATAATCATAATAACATATTATTATATAAATTATAATATATTTATTACTTCATAAAGAAACATCCTATGATGAGTAATTATAAGAACAAATATGTTTGAAAAAATTAGTAGGGGATATTACCTCTTCTTTGACATGCTTCCTCTAATTATCCAATTAGAGCACTAGAGATGGTCTTCTAAAAAAACCAAAACCTATTGAATTTCAATAGGGAAGTTTATAAGTGAAATGGAAAGGTTAAGGTTGATATTTAAGGCTCAAAGTGGAGTGAATGCGTGATGGAGGCGGTTCTCTTTTATAATTAATTTGAGGGGAACTTCTAGAAACTCCATAAATAATAATTCACAATAAAATCAATCCTTTCCCAGATATCTTCAAAATGTCCCAATTTCTAAATTGAGTTGTGATAGGGTTGTAATCTCATCAAACAATAAAATTTCGAAATGTTTTCTATCTATTTTAACATTAACATTTTAATTAATTTTTAGTTATCTAATTTAATTTTTAACTAGGGTAACAAATAATACAATATTAAATGCGGGAAATAGTTACTTATTTGAAGTAAAATAAACAATAAATAAATATATAAGAACATTTTATACCATGTAATAATTATTATATAATTTAAAAAAAATGTTTTATTATTTTAAATAATTTAATAAAACATTATTTTGATAAAAAATCAACCCTGTCATTTTTGACACTATTCAATTCATTGATTTATAAAAAAATTAATATAACATGTTAACTTCTAAAAAACTATCATATTATATTAAAAATATGTCAAGTTCACCAATAAAATTCATTTTACATATTAAGCAGCCCAAATTTTATTTACTTTAGTATTTTTAATAATATATAATTGGTATCACTATTAATCAAATTATCACTACATCAATTTTTGGTAATTAATTAAAATATATATTTGTTACCTAAAAAATAAAAATTAAACACTATGACAAAGATAAATATGGTATATTTCTTAGGAATATTTTTAAATGAATTTATCTTATGTAAAATTGAATATTTAAAATGTCATACATATGAAATTATGAATATTAAAACATTAACATCGCTTTTGATAAAATAATATAAGTGTCATAATCTCTTATATAAGGCTCCAAATGGACTATAACTGGGCCCTTATATGATTATGGATGATATATACTCTACCAATTATATTTGGTCTGGTTTTTGGGTCTTTTATGGGTATTATTATTTTCAAAGTTAACTATATTATTAATTTTTCATTAATTAAATTATTTCTCCATCATTAATGTATAAGATAATAATGTAATTATTTATTTGCGAAATTTTTAAAAAATTACCATGGTAAATAAAAATATTTTTGATTTAAAATATGTATTTATAATAGAGTTTATCTTTTGTATAAAAATATATAAAAAGTAATTTAGTTATTAAAATTTGAGTGAGACTTATTTAGCTTTTCTTTATATAAAATAAAATAAATTTTATAATATCATCGAAGTGGATACAAAAGTATACCATTTCGACCCAAGGATTATTTAGGTCAAATCACACTAATTAGATGATATTTTTAGTAGTGTTTGTGTAATTCTATAATAGTATTCATACGCTTCATTGTTCGATTTACCATCTTACCATATAAATAAAAATGACAGATGTTACTACTCATAATGCACAAAAATAAAATAAATATATTGAAATAATTTGGAGATAATGATTCCAAATATGAAATAAATTTTTCAAAATTCAAAACCCAGAAGTTGTAGTAATTAATTTATAATTGATCTTATTGTCAGAAAGAGAGAAGTTGTTTTAAAATATAAAGCATTGCAAAAGAATGAAATGTTTTTACACCTGAAATCAATTTAAAATAAATGTTAACGACATAAATTATATTTAATTAAAAAATTATATTCTATTAATACATTAAAACCATTTAGTATTTTAATTTTACTATACAAATTAGTTTTATGAAAAAATATTTTTTCAACTCAAATTGAGTGAAATTTTTACTATTCATCAAAATTTGAATATTATTATAAAAATACTAAAATTTCATCCAATGTAAATATTTATATCCTACTCCAAAATAAAATATTTATGTTGTTATATAAATATTATTAATTTTTCATTATCTTAATTTAATGCGGGTTCTCCATTAAAATGTGGAAAATTGACATATTGAAAAATATTGGTTTTTATACCACAAATAGGGTTTATTTGTTCCATATGTTAAAATGTATATTGTATTAATTTCAAAAATATTTTGTTAAGTATAAAACAAATATATTTCATTAATGTCATTTACTAATAGTAATTCACATATAGAAATATATAATTAATTTATATTTTTCATAAATAATTGGTAACAAAAGACATCGCCATACATTTTCATAAGTTAGATATATTTATTCTGACTAACCTAAGGTCATTCATAAAATTATCATTTTATAATAAGGTAATATCTCGGTTAATTTTAACTCATGATTGTGTGAAATTCATGATATTGAATAATTAATATTTATTAATGAAAATATTACATAAAAACATATGGGTTTTACATTCTACGCCCCATATAAAGAATTTTGACCTTAAAATTCTCCACATGGTTACAAACAGACGAGGTTGTCTCTCCCCTATCATATCCTCTAGTTCCAATGCAGCTTCCTCAAATTAGTGGTTCAACCATATAAATTTTACCAAGCGATTGGTCTTGATTCTTAGAACATCCTCCCTATGATCCAGAATCTCTATCAGTTGTTCTTCGTCAAAACATCACTTTCTAGTGGTACAATTTATGAGTTTCATCCATGAGAAGGATTAGTTATGATCTTTCTCATGAGAGATACCTTGTACACATAATGAACTTTATATAGATTCGGTGGAAATTCTAATCGGTAAGCTACCTTCCAAAAAGAATCTAGAATTTCAGAAGGATCTATATACCTAGGGCTCTGCTTTCCCTTCACATGAAATCTTATTACTCTATTACCAGTAGATACTCATACAAACACCTTTTCAACCACATCAAAATCACGTTCTTTTCTTCAATTTTTAGCATAAGTTGTTTTAGAGACTCTGAGAATCTCTTATGTGTTGTTGAAATTACTTGATCTTTTCAACGATTTCGTCAACATGATTAGGTCATAATAGCCTTCCTTCCCCAACTTCATGGAAGAAAATTGGTGTTCTACAATTCTTTCCATAGAGGGATTCAAGGGGAGAAATTGGAATACAAGATTGAAAGATATTTTTGTATGGAAATTCCACCAAAGGTAGGTGTTGATCCCAACCACATTTGAAATCCATAGGGCAAGATCTCAACATGTCTTTAGTGTTTAACTTTTCCTATTTGACTGACCATCTGTATGATGTTGATAATTAGTTCTAAAACAAAAATGCATATCTAGATCCTACTAAAAACTTCACTACAACCTCAAGGTAAACCTCAGATCCTGATCAGATATAATTTAATGTTGTACTCCATCAAATATTACTACTTCATTTACATATATACTATCATGTTGATCAACACAGAGTTCATCTCTAATAGAAATGAATTGTTCCAACTATGTAAGGAAATAGACTATAAACTATATAGCTTTATGGACATTAAATGTGTTTAGAAGTCTGATGAGAAAGTATATGGTGATATGTTCATGTTCCCATTCGTGTATGGGTAATGGTTGTAACATCCCCTTAGACTTTTGTCTTTGAGCCTTAACTTTCTGGAAAACTGATCACCATGAGATATATTCGGAAACATTTCTTTTCATTTCATCCAACCAGATATACTCTTTTAGGTCCCTGAACATCTTTGTGCTTCTAGGGTGAATAAATAATTAATAACTATGAGCATCATCTAATAGAAGCTTCTTAAATTCTAGTATGGGAGGACTACAAACTTGATTCTTGAACCTTATTATTCCACTGTAATCAAGGTTGATGTTTGGAACATTTCTCACCTTATTTTTTTGGCTCTATATCTTCATTTGGTGCCTTGTTAATTTTCACTTGTATAAATGGTTGAACATTCATTTGATAAAGACAAGATTTATCCCCTTCCATTAAAATTTCAATATATATCCTTTGAAAATCTATATTTATGGGATCTTTTGCGATCCTCATCATGGATTGAAAAGCATGGTCCTTCCCACTCAAAGCATCTACCTCCATGTTCACTATCCCAAGGTAGTAATGTATGGAAAATTAAAAATCATTAATCAAATCAAACCACCTCCTTTAGAGAATATTTAACACCTTTTGTGTGAAAATATACTTTAAACTCTTAAGATCAGTATAAATATCACACCTTTCATAGTAAAGATAATGGATATATAAATTTAATGGATATATTACCGTAAATAAATCCAAATCATGAGTTGGGTACTTTTTCTCATAGATTTTTAATTTTGTGAGGCATACGCTATAACCATATCATTTCGCATGAGAAAAAGTCACAAATTATTATTTTATTTATCACTATTGATCACAAATTGTTCTCTACTACAAGGAAGTGTGATCCAAGGTGCAATAGCTAACCTTCTTTTAAGATCTTTCAAATTCACTTTACATTCCTCTGTCTACATTAACTTAAATACTTTTTGATTCAACATGGTGAGTTCATTTTATAATCAATAAAAAGCATTAAAAAATGTAGGTAATATCTAGAAAAACTAAGAAATCATCATATCTCGGTTACCATTTTTGGTCTCAATCAACTTCTAATAACATATGTTTTTTCTAGATGCACAGATATCCCCTCTCTTGAGATTATGTAACTGAAAAAAGAAAATTTTCAAAGAGAAAATTAACACATGGTAAATTCTTCATAAATATTCTCTTTATCAGGGTCTTCAGTACATTTCTGATGTGATCATAATGTTCTTGATTTCCCTTCGAACAATAAAAAATATAATTTATAAATACCACCACAATCTAATTAATATAATCTCTAATTACTATAGTCATTATATCCATAATGATAATTATGAATTTTCAAGATTTAATGGAATCATTATAAATTCATAGTGTCCATACCTTATACAAAATATCATCTTTAGTATATACTCTTTCATGCCCCTTATTGTTGATATCTTCAACTAAGATCAATCTTGGAAAATTATTGAGCTCTTTGTAGTTGGTAGAAAAATACATAAATGGGGAGAAGAAGATATTTCATATTTATAGTGATCCTGTTATGCTCTCGATAATCAATGTATAGTGTAATTGATCCATCTTTCCTCTTAGAAAATAGAACAGTTTCTCCCTACGGTGACGCACTAGGGTGTATGAATCCATTTGAAGATTCTCTTGGAGTTACTTATTCAATTTATGCAACTCAATTTGGGCCATTCTATATGGTTGATTTGAAATAATAATAGAACCATTTATGAGTTTATTTTGAAAACCCAACTTTATGACTCATTAGATGATCGAGTAGTTATTCTGGAATGACAACATCAAACTCTAATACAATGGGTTTATTTTTAATTGTGTGTTTCTCCCCATCTATTAGAGATAGATAACCTTCATTTGATGAGACCAAGCCCCATAGGATGGAATAATTTCTCCTGGAAAGTAATATTCATCCTTTCATTGATAGATGATCATAGATTGATTTGGAAAATAAAACCTGACTTTCCATCCATGGGAATTTATATGAGCTCTTTATAGTCAAATCCAATACGTGCCAATGATGACATTAAATTTTACTATAGGAAGTATCACAAGATTTGAAAGAGGAACATTCCCATAATCTTCAACCAATGAAGAATTATAAAATTTTGGTGAGACTGTTGTTCGATTAAGAGTTATCACAACTAACTGAACATTTAATTGTTGGGGTAATACAGTGATACCTTTAGAAAAATATTTAGAAATAAAAGAGTGGGTGGATCCAAAATTAAAAGAAAACAACTGATACTTTAGATTGGATGGTAATTCCACCTTTGATGACTTCATTATCATACTGCACATCACCGATAGTGATTGAAGGTGAATTTCCATTGTCTTTTTCCTTAAGAGTCTGCTGACATCAATCATCATCAATTACCCATGGATTAGGGAATTTATTGGAATAATACCACATTTACTCGAACCTTGTATCATTGAAGTGTATGACGTTCCTTTTTTTACGATTTTCACTATTCAAATCATTAGACATCTATTTCCCATCACATCGGTATTCAACTACCCAATGAATTCCATTCCTCACATAAAACATTTACTAGTCCCATCAAGACAAATTACTCTATGTTTTTTCCACACTTTAAGAATAAGGGAAAATCATCTTATTTTAAATGTGATCTTTAGGTTTTCCTTTAAAACCAGTTTTTCTATTATTATCAAACCCATTGGACTGATGAGTTACTCCAATCTCCTTCTCAACCATTAGAGCACATTGAACTATTTCATTATAGCTATCAAAGTCCATTATGGATAATTCCAATTAGAGACATGTTTTTAAGCCACTAAAGAGTTAATCAATTTTAATCATAGTTTGGATAAAAATTCTAGAAGTGTTCCTTGTAATACATTTAATATTTTATTCATAGGTACAAATGGATTCATCGACCTTTTTCTTATGTACAAGGAACTCATTATCAATATCTCTTCGGAGAATAAAAGGAACGTACATATTGAATAATAAGTTCTTGAACTTATCCCATTACATAGACTAAATTTCATTTATCTTCCACGTATTCATGATAAAATTCCACCATTGACCAGGTTAACATTCCAAATGAATTACTGGTAATATAACATTATCATGTTTTTTAAACTGGAAAATCGAAAATATAATTTATATTGTACTGATGTGTTGTTCATCCAATAATGGATCAGAAGACTCCCTGAATGAAATTTAATGATACCTCATGAAGGAATCAACATAATGTTGTTCCATCTGTTGCACGTTTAGAAGTCATGTATGATTCATAGCTTAAGAAAGTTGTGTGAGCATAGCTACAGGATTTTCCATTTTAGCTCCCACAACATTTATTTTATTAGGATGGCAATCATTTCATTTCCCATCATATTCAACATAAACATGGTTCATTCATGTTCTAAAAATTGGCTAAAACCAAGAATCATAGTGCGATCAACATTTATCATAATTGGAAAACCACATAATAAATGATAAAATTTCAATTTAAGACTCCTTGGGTTTTATCCTAGGTTATTAATGATCATTTCTAACACTATTATTATAAATTATACTTCAATATATCCTTTGGTTTATTATAAAAGATTTATAATCCTAGTTTCCAAATGGTAACTATACATTTCCCTTGATACCAACTATAACAACTCATACATTACATACATTGATATTAATTCCAAATTGAAGAATATTCATTAGAAAATTTAATAAATACATGACATGACTGTATAGGTTTTGTTTCTTTATAAACTAGGAAACATAAATTTCTAGTTCATAAAACATCTACATTTTCTCTGGCATATTTATTCATAACTAGACTTCCTTTTGACATATCTTACTTAATACCCCTCTTCACGACTTGGGGAAAAGAAACATAAGAATGAGTTAGCTCAAATAATGAGAAAGGGTAAATAGGGAATATATCAATCATATAATAATTAGAATAAATAAAATCATAACATTTGAAAATCATATCTTTCAAATAAAATATTGTGATATCCTATCATGGGATAAATCATAAAATTTCAATGTAATCCCAAGAGTCATAAACTATTGAATTAAATATTTGTGGCATATACATAAGCATATAAAATCATTTCATATTAGTCATGGATCATTTCTAGTCATGTATATCTAACGACATATAAATATTTACCCAATACATTGGGGAGAGAAATAGGTCTCACCTATCTGATAATGAAATCATTCTTATGTGTTCCACAAAAACATAAATCATTCATCATATCATATCTGAAGTAAAAAATTTGATTATTAAAAATCATTCCATTATAATCAATATAAAATAAATTTATTTCATAAAAATCATTCCATAATAAACACAATATAATAATATTAATAATAGGGATAGAAACATAACCATCTTTAATGAATGTTATCTTAGATAAAAAATTATTTTTATAAAAAATATGTTATTCTTTCTTGAGAAAAAAAAACATTCTTCTTCAAAATTAATTTCTTTACCAAAATGTCAGGAAATGCTAATGGAAAATAATTAATATGAAAATAAACATGAAAACATTTTGATTAAGCATCATGTAAATAATGTTTTATGAAGGCATAAAAATCTGATCATTCTTTATAAGTTATAAATATTATCCTTATACTTTTGCTGGAAAAGTCAATAAAAGTACCCCATATTGAATATTGAAAAAGATTCATTCATACCATTTAATAAAAATTCCCCAATGGGTAAAAATATCTCCTAAAAATTATAGAATAATAGAAATAATGTTATATATTTATGAATCATGGACTTCGATGATAAATATACAATAAAAAATACATATGTATAGACAATCTTAGATCATAATGAGATTACAAAATTGACCCTTTTCTTAGGTCTAATTTTCTATATATGCATCCAAAAATCCATTATAATAATTTATATATTTTCACTTAATTTTCTTATAATCATATTAATTTTTACATTATCACATTTGATCATATAATCATTTTTTGTTAATAATATTCCATTATTACTCATTATTCAGATGTTAAATACATTATGTTTTTATGCATGTTCTGTCAAATAAATTCTCATTTTTTATATTATTTCATAGTTATATAATAAAAAAATGATATTAACCTAAGATATACCATACTTAATAATTATGTACATTTATATAATCATTATTTAAGGAATATCATGTAGAATAAGTCATGTCGCATTGTGGAGAAAGTAAGTCATTATACGTATGAGTGATGATATCATTCCCGTTATTATTTATTTGTATTGAAGTGGATAGTGTATAATATTTCTTAATAAATATAATATTTTAATAATCGTATATATTTTCTACATCCTTCATTATACCCATCCATGTAATGTGGTGGTGAAAAAAAAAGATTACACCACGACGTGGATACGATAAGCCGTATGTATGAACACATGTTGATCTCGTTTTTAGTAGGATAAATAGAATATGGAATATAGTTTTTTTATAATAGTAATAGAATTTAATTATATAAATGACACTGAATTTATTAATTTACAATGGAACAACTCATGAAGAGGAAGTAGAAGATGAAATAATTCTAAAAGAATCGGTAGAGCAGATTACCCCTTCTTCGACGTGCTTCTTCTAAATCTATTCCTATAGAAATATATTTGGTATTTCAAGAATAACAGAGAATATATAATGTATATAGTGAATTTTAGAGCATAAAGGCTCAATGTGGAGTGAATCGGTGAGCGAAGAGGTTCTCTTCTATAATTGAGGTGAGGGGCACTTTTTGGAGCACAATAAATAATAATTTTTAATAAAATCAAAGCCTACAAAAAGCCTCTATAGTTTCCCAATTTATAATATGATATGATATATTGTTGTAGTTACATCAACTAATAAATTTTTTACATGTTTTTTTCTGTTTAAACTTTAACCTATTAATTAATATTTTGTTATCTTATTTGATTTTAATCTAAGGTAACAAATAATTAAATATTAAATTTGTAAAATTCTGACAAATAATATTTAAAATAGACCATAAATTAATAAATTAGGAAATTTTAAACCATATAATAATTATGATATATGTTTTTAAAGATTTTTTTTTATTTTTAAATAATTTAATAATAAATTATTTTAAGAAACAGTTAATTGTATGATTTTTGAAAATATTCAATTCATTTATTTTTAAAATATTAATATAAAAAGATAACATCAATGAAACCATTTTATTATATTCAAAAGTGGTCAAGGTAACCATTTGAAATAATTTTACATATTTAATAGCCCAATTTTTTTTACTTTAATATTTTTAATAAAATTTATTTTTTATCTCACGAATTAAAATAGTTACTACATTAATTTTGTATAACTATTTAGTATACTTATATTTTGAATAAAAATTTGAAATAAAATAATATGATGAAGATAAATCTGTTATATTAATTAATAATATTTTTAGTCAAATTTATCTTTGTAATATCAAATATTTAAAATATTATACATATTAAATTAAGAATTTGATAACATTAACATCACTGTAAATAAAATAATATAAGTGTCGTAATCCATCCTATAAGGCTAGAAATGGTCAACAAATCTATCTTTAGATGATTAAGGTTGATATATACTCGATATATAAGATATTTCATGTTTTGGGGTTTTAATGGGTATTGTTATTTTAATAATAACTATATTATTAATTGAATATCAATTAAATAATTTCTACAACATTAATGTATAATCTATTATGGTAATTATTTATTTCCAACAAATTATAAATAAAATAACATGACAAAAAAGATATTTTATCTTTCAAATTTGTATTTATAATTTAATTTATCATCTATATATCCTTTTATAAAATATTATTTAGTTATTAAAACTTGAGTGAGATATATTTTACTTTTCATTAAAGAAAATATATTAATTGTCAGAATCCCATCCAAGTGGATTGAAATGGATACTATTTCGACACAAGGAAGATATAGGTCGAATAAAACTTATCCAATTATATTTAAGAAAGTTTTAGGGTAATTTTATAACAGTACTTATACACTAAATTACATGATTTATCATTTTATCTTATTAATAAAAATTATCGATGTTTCTATATATAATACTGAAAAATAAAATAAATCTATTTATATAATATGAACCAATTGATTCGAAATTTGGAATCCATTTTAAAAATACCAAACCCAAAATTTTCATCAATAAATTTAAAATTATTCCCGTTGTCAGAAATAGTGAACATGTTTTAAAAGTTAAAAGATTGAAAATTATGGAAATGTTTTTACATGTATATTCAATGTAAAATTAATGTTAATGACATAAAATACATTGAATGGTAATAATATATTATATTTATACATTAAAAATATTCTATATTATAATTTAAGTATATAAATTATTTTGATGACAAATATTGTTTTCAATTTAAATTTTATATATTTTTTTCTATTCATCAAAATTTCAATTTTATTAGAAATATACTGAAATTTCATCCAATGTAAAACTTTATATCCTACATCAAAATAATATGATTATTTTTTCATAAAAAATTATTAATATTTCAAAATCTTAATTTAAATGGGGTTCTCCATTAAAGGGTGAAAAATTATAATTTTGAAAAATATAGGATTTTATACATCAAATAGGATGTATTAATAAATTATGAAAAAAATATATATTGGATGAATATCAAGATTATTTACTAATTATATATCATATATATTTCATAAATTTTATTTACTAATAAAAATTCACAAAAAATATATATATATAATTGATTTATATTTGTTAGAAATAATTGGTAGTGAAAGACTTCACCATAAATTTTCATAAGTTAGTTGTATTTATTTCCTCTACCCTAAAGGTAATATTAAAAAGGTGATTTTTTAGTAATTTAATATTGTGTTTTGTTTAATATCAGGAATGTGTGGAATGAAAGATATTGAAATAATAAAATTATTTAATGAAAAAATTTCATAAAAAACATCTTTTTGTATCAATTTACCATAACATAAAAACATATAATTATAGGGATGATAATTAGTTTATTATATCACCATAGTTTAATAATAATCTAATTGGGTGGAGGATGAAATAATATAAATATTCTCACTGAATAATATTTCCTCATCTTCGAGTGACCATGTTAGGTTTACACCAATTTTCATTTTTGGGATGGATTTATGGCCAAATTATGTCCCACAAGATGCAAGTAGGGTGTTAAATATGTTAGTTGAGTATATATTTTATGATTCAATGTGTTTTCAATGTGTTAAGAGGATATATGTTGGGGTGTCTGTTTATAAGTGAGGTGAGTCGAACACTTATAATATTTTGAAAAATGGTCCTTCCACAAGGCCCAAATATTGCTCATTAAAAAACCTATAATATATAGGGATGAAATATGTTGATAAAATTGGGTTTGGACATGTTTTGTTTCTTTTATTAAAAATATATTATTCTTTTACCCCCGATAAACCTCTTTTTACCTTAATTTTGGAATCTAATTTTTACTAATTCTACTATTCATTACGGTAAAAAAATTAATTTACCATATAAGATAATTTAAATAATTATAATTAAAAATATAGATTATATTTCTCAAACTTATACTCATATAAGTGTAAATTGATAATTTAAAATTAAACTGATCGACATGATGAAAAAGTGTATTTTCAAAGAGAAATGGTTCAAAAGTCAAAACATTAATATCAAAATACAATACAAAAATGATTATATTGGTCTAAATTGGTATAATTGATATTTAGTTGAGATATTTTTTGTTTTTAAACCATTTTAATAATTTCTTTTTTAATTTTTATTAAATATTTAAATGAAATGACAATTCTTAATAAAAACCAATATTTTTCACAATTCATTGTAAAATTCTTCTTCTCAAGAAATAATAAAAAATTCACATCGAGAAAATTTGGACCAAATGCTTCCAAAAATGAATAATTTATTTAAAAAAATATAATAGTTTCAAAAAACATTTTTAAAATATATGTGAAAAAACCAACCATACTTCTTTTTTTGGAAAATATAATCTTTAAGCATAAATTTTGATTTATACGTATAAATTGAATAGGTAAAACATAATTGGAATGCTAATAATTTTATTCAATAATATATATATATATATATCAACAGAATAATTCACCAAAAGTTGTTTTTTAATTTATTAAGGTAGAAACCATTCTTTTGTAAAAAAATGTTTTTCAGAAAAAAAAATTTATTATAATTGTTATTCTATTTTTAGTTAATTTGTCAGCAAAAAATTCATTTTATAAACATGTTTAAACCATATATTATTAATTTTTTTTAATAATATTCATACCCATCATTATAATCGTTTTGTTATAACTATCATATTAAATAATAGTCATTTAATGGTATGTTCTGTATTGTTTAAAATCCATGTGGCGTGTAATGCAAGCCAAACAAAGTGTTGCATGTAGTGAAAAATAAAAATGTTGTTTCATGTAAAACATTAAAAAATCAGCGATTCATGTAATATAATATTAAATCCGTGTTGTATATAATTCAAGCTAAACTTACTGTTGTGTTTAACATGCAATGACGAAGAAACATAATTTATTTATAAAAAATAGTTAACAAACCATCGTGGTGTTATATTCTACCCCCTTGAAATCCATTAAAACCTAGAAAAATATAAATCTGGAACCAAAATCTGAGGATACATATACCTCATTAAATCCTTTTGCCCCATATAGCTTTTTCAAGTTAGTGGTTTAACCAAAAAAATACATTGACCTGGTTTGTGGTCCTATTTCAAATAACATTTTCTATTCAATCTAGAATATCCACCGGTTGTTCCTCATAAGAAATATCTTAATCCATCGATACAAACAATATTTTCAGTACATATTATGTATCATGTTTTTTCTTCTTTAGGAGAGAAACATTAAACACATTATTATCATAAGAGTGGGTAAATGGAAGCACCAAATAAAACACTACTATCCTGATATGATCAAGTATTTCAAAGGGGCCAATATACACAGTCCTTTAATTTCCCTTCATTCTTCCATAGGAAAATTTTGAGAAATACATTCTCAATAATTTCTAATTCTATAACATAATGATGATTATCAACATAGAAGTTTTTCCCTAATTTTTCACACATTTTTCCTAGGTGGATCTAAAATTCACTTCTTATTTAACAAGATAGCTCATGTCCCAATAAGTTTACTTCTAAAAAATTGATCTATTACATTGGAGTTAAAAAATTATTTCAATAAATGCCTTCATAAAGATACATTAAAAATCACACGTGAAATATATTATTGTTTGAAAAGTCAACTAGAGGAATGTTTTATTTCTAACGATATTTAAATTCAATGAACAAGTTTATAGTGTATCTTCCAGGGTACCAATTTATCTCATAGACTTTCCATATATATGATGTTGATACATATATCTAAAACCCAACATTGTATTAAGATCATGATGAAGATTTATCTTAAACATTAACGTATTCTTCATATACTGATAAGATAAAATTGAAATTTTCACTACATGAAATCATACAACTTTTTTAATGTATATTATTGAAAGAGGATCCAAATAGAAATATTCTCTGGTATAAATGAACCGTTTGTTATGTTTATTATTATTGACTACAACAACTAATTTCCCCTCCATAAAAGATAATAGAAAGCCTAAAGGAAACCAGTACCGTTAATCATATCTCTATAAGTTTTAACAACATTCCTCATCAAATGGATTTTTCACAGAAACATATACAAAACCAAAGTGGTGTATTTTAATAAATGTATCTGAAAGTATACTTAATTATGATGAACTCACATAAAATAAATCCCAAACAGGGGTGTCAACAACTTTGAAATTATTATCAACCTTAAACTCATAAACCCATGTGTAAATCCATAACTCTTAAGTTAATCCTATATGCATACATATATGCTTCCAAAAGATAATTAACCATTATTCCATTAAATAATATATTATCATATAAACAAATTTTTTTTGATGATTGGGTCTATCCTTGTACTACTATAATATCAAATGTGATTTAAATATTTCATAATCCATGTAGAGGGAGATAATAAATTCTCTAAATAACATAAAATTTCACTAAATATTAAACAATAATATTTTTTAGGGATCAAACATAAAAAATAAAGCATCAAATTCCCTAATAGGCAGTGGAAGATTAGTTTTCCATAATTTCCATGATTCACTTCAAACATCATGACTGCATAATATTTTCCTTTATTTCATTTCCTTCAAAGTTTTGTGTGTCTTATCATACTCATTATCAGTTTGTTTGGGATTTTATTTTCATTTGAAATACTATAGTGTGGGTGGTCCTTAGGTGCATATTTCTCTCTATTTTAATCATTAGATAAATTCTTCCCACCACTTACACGTTAAATGTTCATATTACCTTTCCATCCAAACATAAAACATTTACTAGTTCCCTTAAGAATATTTTTTCCTTTTTATTCCAACACTTTCATCCTGAATGAATGAACACATTCTTCTCTCCATGGTTTTTATATTTCCTTTGAATTAAATTATTCAATTATTACCAAAACCATGAGATTGATACATAACTATATCTCACATTATTACATTCATAGAACAATGAAAAATCTTTTCATATCGTTTAACATCATTTATGGGTAACTCCATTAATATAATTGGATTTAGACCACATACAAATTAGTAAAACATATGTTTTGGTTGGATGATAATAGATTAAGTGTAACTATCATGTTTTTTAATATTTTACTAAGAGGCACCAAATAATTCATCATCCCTTTTCTTTAGCTCAATGGACTCCTCCTCAAATAATGCACGAGGAATACATGGAAATAAATTATTTAAAAAATTGTTCATGAATTCATTCTAATCATTTGATTCAATTTCATCATAATCCCTTGTATTCATGATAATCTTCCTCCATTTCTCCACATCACCCTCTAAATGATCGACATCCAAAATTAATTTTTAATTTTTTCACCACTGTAGAATGGAAAACATATTTCTAGTGGTAGTGATCCACTTCTCAGACTCTAGTGGGTAAATATATCCAAAGAAGATATATATACATCTCTTCATCAAGGTATCAACATAATATTGTCCCTCATTAAGTCATTGGTATGTTTAGTGTGATATATTACTTGATAATGTTGTTCCAGAATAGTAATGAAATATTTCATTCCATATCCCATAAAGATTGTCTAGTCAGGAGGACAATCATTACATTATATATCATATTCAGTATTAACATGTTTCCCTTAGGCTCCATCCGTTATTTAAAACCAAATGGTATAGTTTAATCAGTAATAATCATAGTGGGAAACCACATAATAATGAAAAATAACTTATATGATGTAGAATTCATGTCCCCTTATTTTTATCCAATGAAACCTTCAGTTTATCATTGGTTATTTATAGTCAACATCTATTTAAATCCTTCATGATTGGTCATAAAGTGTTTTGTAACTTCTAAAACATATACCTAATGATTTCCAAACCAGTTGTGTACCAAGGCTTATTTTCATGAATCATGTATGAATCTAGTTGAGATTAATGTTCCCTTTTTGGAGTTATTACCCATGAGTACATCTTTTCCAAAAGAACATCCAATTTATGTATCTGTACATGGATTTAATTGTTAGGAAACCACATTATATATAATTTTACAAAATTCTAGGACATATTCATATACATTGACATATCCTTAGGAATATCATTATGGATATACATAGAGGTATCATTATAAATATCTGTAGTGATTGCACAAATGTTTTCTCATCCTAGTTTCTAAAGGATTTCTAAACCTTACCTATATTACCAAATGTAATGATATGAAATTCTCAAACATATATATTACATCTTTTTAGATAAAAATTAATTACATTACAATAATACATGCATGAGGATCATATGGGATTGTTGTTTGTCCAGATGAGATACACCATCAAATAATTTCAAAATTGATATTTAACTCCTCTCACAAAGATAATCCAATTACACAAACATTATAAACAGAACATAATTAAATCCATTCTTCATACATATGGGAAATGAAACAAGGTATACGGTTATCTTAGAGTCTCGGTAATGGGAAACATGTGAGATATATAATCATAAAATGAACATAAGTGTTTGAGAATGGAACATTAACATTTTAAAACCAGTCCCTGCATACCAATGATCATAATCTCATGTCATGGAATGAATATTGGTATCTCATAAGACATAAATCATAATGAAATAATAGATAATGAGAAATTAGAGAATAAAATTGGAAGAAGACATAAAATTCTGGAATTTATATAGGTATGGAAATATTATTTTAAGGTTACACACCAAGCCAGTGATACAATTTTAGGATTGGGATAACCACCCATATACCTTATTCAATATTAGGATAAAATCTAATATATTATCTTTGGAGAATTGTATTAACTCCCATATACCCTCTTAAGGGCTTCAGAAAACCTACCTTGTAACCTTTTTAAAATATGGGATAACCTAATTTATAACTGTTGATATCATGTTAAATTAATCATTAACCAATTCATTGGAGGGAGATATAAGTCCAACACATCACATGGTGGAAATCATAAATAAAACTTAAATATGACCATAAAACAATCATCATATCATAAACTATGAAAATAGATGGGTTTCCTATTCATTTCATTAATTCCTTAAATAATATCCAATGAAGAAAGAAGAGTGTTTCATAATAATATTATCAGGGTGTAGCCCAAATAAATTAAAAAGGATTCCTAAGCAACATTAAATATTAAATATAATCCATTCATAGAAGAATAAAAATGGTATCCTTCCATCTTATCTCTGGTAATCTATAAGTAACATCAATAAATGTATTCTTATATACAAGATGATTTTGAAATTAAATTTAAAACATGTCATGATAAAAATAAATTTTTATTTGAAATAACGTTATAAAACTAACAAATCATAAATAATTTTATAAATTCTCTTATTTTTAAATAACCATTGAATATTATAAAAGATTCCTTAAAAATATTTTTATACATTTATGGAGGGAAATATCTTTTTCACTTTGAAAACCACTTTCTAAAACATATAACATTCTGAAAATAAAATTCATTGATGAAAACCATGAAAAAATATAAACTTATCATTAAATAAAAATGGTCATATGGTGGAACATTATGTCCATGTCGTACATTTTTAGACAATGGCACCTTTCACATTATTGGTAAAAGACAAAAAAGAATTTTTTGGAAAATGACATCAATATTACATTTAAAAAAGAGTAAAAATTTAAGCATTGGTAAAAATTTATTTGATAAAAAATTTGAATGTTTTTTAAATAATTTTTCAAAAAAATTTATAGACAAAATGGTTTCTAATGAAAATGGTTTTTTGACTGAAGAGCGAACTAATGTTTATTTGTATTAAAAATGTTTATTGTGAACTCTTAAGTACATAAACTGGGGAAGATGAATAGAAAAGAAAATATTTTCATGAGATAAAACTAGGATAATATAATCCATTTTTTATTGAGATATTGATCATAATAATCCATAATCAAAAGCATATACATAAAGAATCTTGATAAATTGTGAGATTGTATCATAAATTCCTTACCACTTTGGTAACTTTTGAACCGTCAAACCCATGAATTATATATAATAATATATATATATAAATCCTTATAATATTTTATATATCTATCGAAAAATAAATTCATGTTCATTATATAAACCACAAAACGGAAAAACATGGAAAATATGGCATCTCCATCCCCAAAAGTTATAGTGAGACAGAAATCCCAGACCTTGAGTTTTGACTTCTGTTGTATACATTCAAAACTCATGTATAATAAATATATGTTTATTATAAATATATTATGTGACCAAACACACACACACACACACATATATATATATATATATATACAATACCATATAATATTTACATATGACATTACATTACCATTTATTAACAATTTCATGTTAAAGTCACATTTTCTATAATAACTACTTTTTTCATGAATGTTTTGATTTGTTATTTTTTTCCACATACATTGACAATGGTTCCATAAACAGTAGATTTATAACCATGATATTTATATAATATACATTAATTATACATTTTGTTACTAAATAATAATAATTAGACAAAAAAATGAAATGCATTGATCATGGAGAGGGTTGGTCGTACATATGCATGATAAGTGTTTCAAGTTTATTGATGGTTTGAATGAAAACTTTTCAATAGTATATTACCATTACATAATCATTTTATGTCATATATGTCTTATATTTTCATTAAAACCATCCTTATTACCTTTATTGTAGAGTGTGAACTTATCACATCACATTGTTAGGCAGTATTCCACCATACACATGAAAGATGTTATCGTAATATAAATGAATAGAAAATGAGAAGTAATTTCTTATATAATGATTATATAAGAATAATAATATTATAAATTTCACATATAAACAATAAATAAATAATTATATATATGTGTGTGTGGGAGGTTCCTATGGAAAGTGAATAATATATGTTCATATGACAGTTCCCCATACAATAAAATGACAATTTTATAACCCATTTGATGGAAGAAGAGATGGTTGTGGTCATGAACAGTACAAAGAAATGAACTGGTATATGAATTATATGAGGATGTTATACCATCATGGTTTAATAAAAATAAAATTACATAAAAAGAAGAAATTTAATGAAAATGCTCATTGAAGAACATTATCTCTTTTTCGAGTAACCTCCTTAGGTTTACACCGAATGCCTTAAAAGGGTGGCATTATCAAAAAATAAGACTACTAGTATGATAATAGGGAATTGGGGATGTTATTTGGGAATTTATTTTAAAATACAATGGGGTGTCAAAGTGTGAATAACAGATGATATAGGGTGTTCTTTTATAAGTGATGATAGTGGCACACTTTAATTTTTGTAAATGAAAAAGGCGTTCCCACATTTTTCTCCGACCACAAGGGAAAAAATGGGTTTTTATAATAAATATATGACATAATGTCTAAATATTTTCCTAAAATTGGATTTATAATTGTTTTGGATTATTTCTAACAGTTATCATTTTAGTATAACCTCTAGTAAGCTCATTTTTACATTAACCATAGTAAATAATTTTTCATCTTTTTAATATTTATGATGGTAAAAAATTACTTTTAACTTATTATATAATATAAATTATTATGATACCAAATATTGAAACAATTTTTTCTGAATTCCATTCATTTAATTTGAAAATTATAATTTTAAATTAATCCCAAAGTTATGATTAGAAAGTGGGGTTTCAAAGAGAAAATTTAATGTTTAAATTTTTTTTATATCAAAAATAAATATGAAAAAGACTAAAATTAATTACATTTTTTTAATAGATTTAAATTTTAAATTATTTTTCATGTAAATATATATTACATAAAATTGTTTTTAAAAAAATCACTAAATGAAATTACAATTGTTAACAAAACATGTATTTTCACTGTTCATTGAAACATATATCTTCTTAGAAAATAATCACAAATTAACACACAGTTAATTTCAAAATTATGATTTAAAAAATATTTTTTTAAAACATACTCTAAAATTATTGAAAATTATTTTTAAAATATGTGCGAAAAATTTAATAAAAAATATTATTTAGATCATTAGAATTTTAAGGGTTAAATTAGAATTATTATCACTTATTTTCTTTGCAAAAATTCAGATGAAAGTTAAAATATTTATTGAATATGTAAATATATAAATTTCAAAAAAAATCATTCACCTGAAGTGGTTTTTTAAATTTATTGAAGAAGAACACATCTGTTTTCATAAAAATAGCCTTTCAAAAAATGATATTCTTTATTTTAAAATATTTTTTATTTTTATTTATAATTAATTGGTCACCAAAGAATTCATTTTATATACATGTATGAAAAATAAATTTATATAACTTATTTAATCTTATTCATATACTCTATTACAACAATTAGGTGATAATAATCATATAAAATAATAATATTTTAATAATATGTCGTGTTTCAGTTAAACAAATTGTCGCATGTAACGAACTCCATTATTTTTGTGTCATGTAACATATAATATAATCATTATTCTATGTAAAAATAGAAAAACTATTTTTTTAATGTAATACTAGATAACCACAATTTTTCATATAACACAAGCTATAATTAGTGTTTTTGTAACACAAAATATGGAAAACATCAAAATTATTTGAAAAAACAATATTTCACAAAATATAAAGTCGTTAAAATAGAATATGTAATCATATACTTATATGTACTAATGATAATAAATTTAAATATTCATAATCATGGAATTTATCTATTTCATAAAATTATGTTCATAAAAAATAAGTTATATTTATTTAGGGATATTGAATTTTGGAAATGTTTTTGAAGACTTTTAAAATTTTACCATTATACATTATATATAGAGTTAGGATATATATATATTAATGGTTTTGATATTGACTATGAGATTCCTATATTATTTATCTGGATGTTATGTTATGTGCTTATACTATGAAACATTCTATCCTCACCCTCACGATAAAACTCTATGCAACAATGTAAAAATTACACGATCTTATATTGCAACTGAATTTTAAGATATAACCAATTTTATCTAGATTATCAATATGTATTTGTGATATTGATAAAAAAATATGTATTATTACAAAAAATTTCTTCATCATTTTAATATATATATCGACTATGGATCTTTATGGTATTTTCCCTTTGGGTTAATTAGTATTAAAATATTCTTATATTCTCAAAATAATATTCATTTTTTATAAGAGATTTAGGCATGATTTATTTCGTTATAGATTTTAAATTGTTATATTTATTCAGTGAATAATAATATTACATTAAAGATAATATGATTTTTATGAGTTATTTGATACTACTTTTCAATAAATGTGTCTCTACATGATAACATGAGAATACTATATCATGTTTTGTGCTATCAAGAAACTATCAAAGATATATTGTATGTGATTGTATATGTTGAAGATAATTCTGCAGCTAGAGAATATATCAAAACACCATGTTTAGTAAAATCACAAGGTTATGATTGATGATAAAATTGCATCAATATATTTACTATATATTTCATGAAACATTATTCAAAAATAAATTTTTTTAATTTAAAAAATGAGATCACGATATTTCATGGACACTCAATGCTTAATAAAACATTATTACTGAGTTTGTTTTGATGCTTTTAAATGTTATTAAATATTATTATGTAGGTTGGGACCACATTTAAGCTGTTTTGTATTAAATTATTAAATTATATAATAATTTCTATGTATTTTTTACTAATAATTGTGAGGTTATGATGATTGTGATAATAATTGGCAATGCAACTACCCTTTATATTTTTATTATTCCAACTATTATAAAATGAAATCCTAGTGTAGATTAATTTATATAATAGAGAAAAATGATTAATGAATGTTTTGAAATACGTTGAAAATTGATAATAGAAACATTCATGATCATAAATATCTTACATGTATAGTACTTGAAATGATTCATCATACCCCTTCAATGTTCAAATCTCGGTAATGCTACAATAAGTGTTATACTTCATTTGTTCATAACTGGATTGGTGGGTTGATATTTTATTTATTTTAACTATTATGCTAATATGTGACTATTTTTTTATGGTCCCCCTCATAGAAGGATGTTCTTTATTTGTTATATATCATTTTATGGTATAGGTTTGTAATTAGTTTTCGATTCCCCAAAAAACTTTTTACTTACATAATGGTAATACGTCCACAAATAATTATGTTGTAATAGTGTTTTCAATAAAATTCAAATTTTATGTTTTTATTGATTATCATATATTCTAATGATTATCGGGTTGTAAATAGAAGATGTAGTATCATTTTTTATAGACTACTTTTTAAATCTGTTTTATTCCTATTTAGTTTCAATATATCATACATGTTTTAATTCTATGAATTCAACCACATCTTGACAAATCATCAGTATATTATCTCAGACTAACAAGTGAAATCAATTAGTTATTTCTTATGGAATATTCTCTACCACATATCTTATCTTAATCTAAATTTTCCAAGAGAGACATATTTTCGAGATAGTCGTTTAAGTATCATGTGATAGTTGGATTATTAAAAAACAACCCTTCTATAATGGAATTAATTATATTTACTAGAATAATAAAATGGAATTCAAAATTTAGTGCATTTGAAGTGATCTTGGAAATTTGTGTTAAATATTTTTAAATATCTTAATCTAGATCCAGATGATATTGCTTCTAATGATGCAATTATACATATTATATGACTAAAAATCTTGAATATTCTTCATTGTGTTATTAATATAAATGTTGTCCACCATGTATCATTATGTAAAACTACTCGATATAAATAGATATTTTTTAATGTTATTCATTACGGTATAAGAAACCTATAAATAGTTTACCTAGGAATGATATGGGCTTGGTTCAATGACATATTGATGGTATAAAATTTTACTTTCAATTAAATTTCCCATAGATTCACATGCAATATGAATTAAATATATTCTTTAATGAATAATTATACAATATTACTATGGTTTAAGATGTCTTAAAGATACAAAAAAATATGTGGCACACAAATATTTTTTCTAACAAAGAAATAATGAAATTCAAGGATTATTATAACATATTGGCCTATAAAAAATGGATAGTGCTTGAATCGAGGCTGTCTTGTAAAAAAATGTGCATATATGTATTTTAAAGATTAATGAATAGTTGTGAGGGTATAATATAATGACTCATTATTTTCATACAAAAATATTACATCTATTTAGATGAATATTTATTATATCACACAATAACCACATCATAACTATAGGGTTTTAGTGTCTTCAGAAACATGAAAAAATAAACAACTGGTTCATAAAACATCTACATTATCCCATACTTTATCTTTCATAAGTGGAATCATTTTTTACATATCATACTTAATTCCATTCTTAATATCCTATGGAGATGAATTATATGAAAGGGTGGATCATACATTAAGTAATGATAAACCATTGAGATATCAACCTTTGATCATATGAAATAATAAGATAAGAATAAGGTTTTTTTATCATGATCAAAACATACAAAGTTTATACCCCAACTGTCATCAATCATAATCACGATTTCTAGAATAAAAATTATGATTTCAGAAAATATGGACCATAAGAGTTAGATATCATTATAAATAAAACATAATTCCTAACCCCATTCCAGAAAAGTGTTCCACTATAAAAATATATGAAACCATTTCCTATTTCATGTTTAACTATCAGGAAAACCAATATAATAGATAAGGAATAATGTATTTCCCATAGGGGATTGGGACACTAATATTTCCCATAATATATCAATCTCATATACTTGTTTCCTATTATTATCTAATGAGATAAATCACTTTATCCAATTAATTAGGGATATATATAGATCTCATATGTCAAATTATTAAAACCAGACAAATTGGTTCCACAACAACCTAAATCCTTCATCGTATCTGTTTTTGACGCATTCGTCGGGGTGCGCACGTCTGTCACATTTGGGGGACATCGGTGTGGTTCTTTTGCCCCACATTCCCTCTTTCCAACGGTGGGTGACATTCGATCCTTATTCAGGGACGTCTGCTCCTTGATCGAAATGGGATTATGGGATGTCGGTTCTTCCTTCCATGGATTCCTCCTCAGAACACATCACCTAGTATGGGTCTCCCTCGACGATTTAATACGTTGTTCGTGAAATTCATCCCAGTGCCATATCTTCATGGACACGGGTTAATTACACTGCTTCTGTCAAGAAATTACAAGGGGTTCGTTCAAGGTAGCAACCTTCAGTATGGGGAGTAGTCACATTGAGGCATCACTGGCGTGTCTGGGCACTGGGGAATTGGAGTGTCTGTCTTTTTTCCCTTATTATAGGGCTTCTCGAGGGCGCGGAAGGCCGAGTCATCCCACATTGGGTGCTGGGAATCATATGCCAAAGGCATGAATTGATGGAAGGATGATTCATTTGATAAAAGGAAGAGTGACGTGTCACCGGATCTAGTTATCCTTTGTCGGGCCCCGCCAAGAAAATAGTGGGCCTGGCGTGAAACTCACCAGAAGTTGGGGTAGTCAGAAATGTTGGGCATCTCGGACTATGACGTTGTTAGCGTGGATCCCTCTTTCCGGTCATGGAGGATGGAATGGCATTGGGGGCACGTTGTGTCGATTTATTTTTCTATCAGTACTAATAAGCTGATCTCCCTACCTCAAGGAACCCAATTGGTGCATCTGGATCCCGATCACCTCCTTCCCACAGACGTAGGGGCAGGGACAATATCAACGCGGCTACCCCATGCGGTTCTGCCTCTTCTATGACAGCCTTGACTGCCATGACTACTAGGTGCCCACACCCCCTCTCCCCATCAGCAATTATCCAACGGTGGGTAATAAATGACCTTGTATGTAGGTACTAGGAGGAGGGGGTCATCCCTACGAGGGACATGGCCTGCTTGGATTTAGAGGCATATGAGCCTCTCCGTCATTGCTGCCCATGATGGCCGCACATGGAGCCGCTTCTCCCCACTCCAACCATCAATCCTTTCAGGGGCCTATCCCCGAAACGCCTCAACGACTCGATGCCCTACGCCGATGAGGTAGGGGATGTTCGGGCCTGTTCAGACAATGTTCCGTTCCATGGGTTCCTAGAGAGGGCCCCCACTAGGCAAGGCCAGCGCTGCAATCCGGTTCCCCAAGCTGAAGAGAAGGTAGACTATCTACCTGCACCACCGGTACCGGCCCAGCTGACTCGACGTGAGCGTCGGGCACATGCCGAGGAGGATTCCCATAAAGGGGCATCAACGTCAGCAGCAACTATGGCCTGTGCCACCGCCGACATGCATCATCCACCCCTGCATATGCCGAGTAGGGGAAGTTATACGCCCAACCCGGATCGAGGCTCCAACTGCCGCACGGGGAGGCTGGGTCGACTCTCCGGGTCGCAGGCACAGGCAGTGGCCACCACAGATTAACCCACAACAATGCCACCCACTATGGGGGACCTCCCCTGCAACCACCATGGAGGACGTGGGCCTTTCCCACTCCCAATACCGACTTGGAGGTATGCCCCGTGCAACATTCGACCCGAATGAGGGCCTATCTTGTGGTAGCGACACCTCTTGTGAGAGCATCTCCCACACTCATCACACTATATATTGAGTCGTCCTGTAACACCCCGAGATTTTATGAGATATATTATTTTTTTAATTTCATTTCTGTCTTCTATTATACACTACACCAAGATTAGAATGCGCTATACGCAACACGGTATTAGCTTGATGTACACGCAACACTATTCTTGGATTGTGTTACATACAATTTCATGTTCGTTTGATAATAGTTATTCTATGTAACATTGAGTGTGTATATATATATATATATATTCAAGGTATAAATGAAATATGGTTGGATTTTGTTATACGCAACAACAAATGAGTCTTTCACTACATGCAACCCTGACTTGGCATGTGTAACACGCAATCATGACCTTCCACAATAGTGTGTGTAGTACGCAATACCAGGTTTCACTTAACAACGATATATTGTTATAATATTATTATGAACTAGACGATATGAATAGTAATAACCACTTTTTAAAATTTTAAAATTTTTATCATTCAAAATGGAGTTCATTTTTGGAATCGGAATATCGAAATTAGCCTAGGGTGAATTTTTGGTATTTTTCTGAAAACATTCAAATTTTTATGAATAGTAAAAATAGTGGGTTACTATTTAAAAACGAACTTTTTAGTTAAATAATTATTTATTTTATTTAAATTTATTTTATTTCAAAATTGATACATAATACCTATATAAGTTTAATGTAATTCATTTGAGTCATTTTATAATAATTTTAGATATATAAAAATTTTATTGAACTTTTCACCTTCTTTTACCCACCTCCTAAGAGAATTTGAAATTTCACATAAAACATAATTTTACTGCTTATGTGAATGGAATATCAAAAATCCGAGAGACATTGGTAATATCAAGAAGTAAAATGCGGTTCAATAAGATAAAAATAATTTTTGATGAATAGTAACTTTTTTACTTTTATTTACCATTTTTTTAAAGTAAATAGGGTAATTAAGGGTAAAAATGGTAATATTATTACCCTAACACATGTCCTAATTCTATTGGATAAGATTAATTCGACCAAAAACAGCTTTAGGAATAAAATATGACCAATTATTTCCACTTGGATTAGATTTGGACATTTATTATTATTTTATTTAAAAAAGAGTTAAAATAGTTAAAATCAATTTTTAATAACTAAAACATTTTTAATATTGGGTTATACATAAGATAAATTCAACTATAAATATTAATTAGAAAGATAAAATTATTTCTTATATAATTGTATTTTATTTATAATTTTTAGACATTAAATAATTTAATTTATTTATGACACAATAATGATGCCGTAATTACCTTATTCATGAAATATTAACATAATTGATGTTATAAATACCCAAATAAATATAATTTTAGACTATTTATTAGTCCCACTAATTTTATAAGTTAATATGACATCTTAGTATTGATTAAATTGAATTTTTTCGCAGTAATCATGTTGTTATGATTTTCACAAAAATCAATTACCAAATAGTGTCAAAATTGACATAAAATAGTTTTTAAAACAAATATTATATTATTAATTGTTAATATTTTCTTAAAAATCTAACCATCAGAAAAGTGTCTTAGATAACGTTATATATATTAATCATGAACCTCTTGGGGTTCTTTTTAGTTTTTATAGTAAGTTTATTTACCATATAGTGCAAGACAACAAGAAGACACGGTAAAAGGTAAATTATTTAACATAGAGTTAAATCTAAATGATATGGTTAAAATAGTAACCTAAACTTGTCTAAAATATATTGGTTGAGAGGGTTTCGACCCATACCCACCATAGCTATGAAATAAATCAATTTGGAGCTATTAAAATCCAAATATGACTTTATTATCAAATAATATTTTATGTTTTTTCAAATGTGCCCCTCTCCTCCCTTATAAAAAGGGCACCCCTTCCCTATTCTCTTCACACCCTTTTGAGCCTTAAAGATCAGAAAACCCGTGACCATTTCTCTTATCCACTTACCTAGAAACATTATTGAGGTTCTGTTCTTCTCAAAATACCAACTCTACTTCCCTAAGAAGAAGTTTAAAGGAGGTGCGTCAAGGAAGATATAATATCTTCTACCAACTCTTTCAAGGTTCTTTCTTCTTCTACTTCCTCTTCTTCAGATTTTTAATTATAAAGTAATAACATATGTATTAATTAAATACTGATATGTTATTATAAATATTAAACATCCCTATTTCACCTTATATCCATCCTATGGAAAATGAAATCACCACGCGTGCGTACGTACGGAATACCGTCTCCACGCCTTGGTGTAATCGGTTTTTTTCCACCACCACCTTTCTTGGATGGGTATAATGGTGTAAAGAATAACTATATATAATTATTATAACATAAAACTGATTCTATGATATTATATCATCCACTCCAATACCATTCAATAAATATGGGAACGATAGCATCGCTCGTGCATATGTACGGATTACCGTCTACACGAGGAGATGAGATTCATTTTCCATGTTAACAATTCAAGAATGATTATAAAGTATATATAATATGTAATCATGAAATATATTACATAATAATTCTACTATATTTATGTATATATATAATTATTTCATCTACCTAATTCCATTCAATTCAATAAGGAAACAAAAAACAGCGTTCATGCGTACGTACGACCTACCATCTCCATGAACGGTGTATTTATTTCCATTTATCGATCTATTATATATATGTATATTATGAATATATATTATATATAAATTAAGTTTTACATTCTTGAATTAATTAAATAAGGATATAGGAAATCATATCAAGAACAACAAGTCGAAGCACATACGATAAATGAAACGATTTTACCAAAACGCTACTTTAACATGGAACTTACAAAAGAACGGGTAATATAAAGTCATAAGTGAACCATATATGATATGATAATAATTAATATGATTATTTAATAAGTCAGGAACACTATTTAAATCATTATATAGGAAGTTCGGATACATATGAAGCATATCAGACATAAGGTATGGGATAAATATTTCAATCTCTTTCTTATCTGAGATTGTTTATTCGTAAGTATTTACGGGGGTTATATTTATTATCCATGTCCCTGTTTTCTAAAAAAATTCTTTCATGTATTTTTAAAGTCCTTTTTACCCATTTTTTACTTTTACTACATCGTATGTAAGGAATCTTTCTTTTGTTTACCATACAAGTTACTATTTAAATTTTCCGGAAAAAGTACAAGATTTTTTTTTCTTATACGGCATGAACAGATTTTGATGGTTTCATAACTCCTTATTTTAAAGAAGAATACTATATAATATATCACGACTATTTTCAAAAAAATCCTTTTCATTTAAAATTTCATGGCATTTTGTGAAAATAAAATGATTTTGAAGAAGAAATGTTATTTTCCTCATGAATTCATTTCAAGTGTTTTATCAAATCCATTTTCCATATAAGATGGCATTATTTAATTTGTGTATGTTTCCAGTATAATGTCTCTATTATTTACATGGTTTCACTTTTCTTATGATGAAATGATATTCATTTGTTTTATATGGATTATGTTACGATAGAATGATGTTTTTGAAACCCATTTTATTCTATGGGTTATGATGAATAATTTATGTTTATATTGTGGCACACATAAGAATGAATTAATTATGATATGGGTGGGACCTATATATACCTCCAATGCATTGGGTATATATTTATATCTCATGAGATAGACATGGCTGTAACTGTAAGTTAATCTGGTTCAGTGTTACAGGACTGGAGCGAGGAGTGAACTCGATTTAGAAAGGGACTTTGTCCACTAATATGGTCTTGGCAGCAATGCCTTGGCTACTATGGAAATCATATCATGTGCTTAATGGTTTTCCACAATTAAATGTTTTATTCCAATGATATTTTATCATTATTGAAGTTCCTTTATGATATATTCCTTACGTACCACCATGATTTATGTCTTTGCTCAAGATTTTGAGGTTTAAATTTTATGTTCAAGTTTTTGCATTCAAATGTTTATGGATTATTTTATGTTCTCTATGTTTACCCTTACTGAGAATTTGAGCTCACCCTTTTTATGTTTTCATTTCCCCTGGATATAAAGACAGGTTTTAGGTAAGAAAACAAAAAGGGAAAGATCTTTATGGGATATGTTGAAGATCGTTCACCATGATTAGAAGATTACGTTCCGAGTTTCCAAAAACACTAAACTAATATGATCTTTGGGCGTTTGTTTTTGTCATGTATAATGTATTCCACAAAAGTAATGTAATGTCCATGTATGTTAGGATTTGGGTCTCTATAGATTGTATCAGAGTGAAGGTTTAGTTATCCTTTGGAGACTGGGATGTGAAAATATTAGTGAAATCCCTAGAGATATTTCTAAGGTATGTCTAGGGATGTCGCTAAGGTCAAGTATATGTATAGGTTACAGTCCTATAATTATTTTGACGATCATGAATAACATATGGTGAACCTAAGGTCTAATGGATTATAGAATTTATTATAAGTTAGATATCCCATATGTGAATTTTTATGATTATTTGGTTCCTTGTTATTTTAATAGTTTCTCACACCATGGTTTCTGGTCTTAGTCAATGGAGGGAACGTGAAGGAATTCAGTAATCCTTGATTCCAACGGACAAATTAGTGACTATGATCATGGACATTGTGTAATGCCTGGAGAGAAATATATTGTGATTATTCTGAATCAGTCATCTCGATATATGATTAACAAGGTGATCTTTAGTCGTATTCATAAGTCATCAAATAAGAGGAAGATGGAATTTTATGCATGTTCGCATGGTGAGGAGCATAGAGAAAGGAAGATTGAGATTTCTAAGAGAAGGGAAAAAGAAGCTTGGGAAATAACTAAAATGGAGGGGAAGATGTCATATATGTGGAGAAAAGGGTCATAGAGTGACATACTATTATGGAGTCCAATGTCTTATCTATGGAGAACATAGGCATTACCCAACCTAATGCCCTGACCTAAGATGTTACTTCTAAATAGTTGAAGGATCTATTCCATGAAAATCATTGAAGTGGATGGACTGAAGGGATTATGTATTGTAATTCAAGATTAATGTTGTTGAGGTACTTTTATAGTATATTGAAATATCTGTGTATTAGTCTATTGTGGTTTTCGATAAGAATATTGTACCGGTAACCATTAAAAGTGATTGGAATATTTTTGGAAAGAAGATGATATGAGCATAATGGAAGGCTAAAGAGAAAATGAAATGAACTCATGACTGATATCATGGTTTGAGTATATAGAAATTTTGGGATTTTGTTATGTGGAATGAGTTAACTTTTGATAACATTCATGTTTTTACTAAAGTTTAATGTGTATTCATTTTTTCAAGAGAATACATGATTCAGGAATTCACATGTTCAGAATGTGACAAAAAAGATATATCTTATATTGGGGGAAAATGATTGTATTCACATTCTTGGTAGATGAAATTTCTAGTAATTGTTTCCTTTATACTATGAGCTTGGACAGAAGTATTTTGGATAAACCTAAAGATTGGAATGGATTATGTTGGAAATAATTCAGTATTGTTTAAGGCTAGAACTTTTTTCGATTTTATTTATGGAATGTTATAATAATGTTGTTTTAGATAAAAGGACAACCTGCAGGATGGGCGACAACCCGTCGCGTCAGACAAGGCTGTGGGAATCAAACCCACAACTAAAGTGCGACATGCCTTTATCACATACCACTGGCCTACTGGAAGTCCCTGGTTAGTTGAAACTAGTTTTATTATATTAAGCGGTATGATATATGAAGTATAAGTTCATTTTAGGAACCATATATGATTAATCTCACTATAGATGGACTTATTTATATTTGCTAACTTTTGCTAACCATATGTTTGAGACGGATGAAATGACCTATCATTCTATCGCACGATCTGCTAACACTTCACGGAAGAAAAATTCAACTTCATTTATTTAAGAGATGAAGTGGAAATTGTTCGAGGAGCAAACAACAATGAGATTGTACCAAAATCATGTAAGTATTTCTTTTAATTCAAAAAAATATTCAACATTTGGGAAATGATCTTGAAAACTAAAAATTTTGTCCTAGTTCCCTCATATCTGAATAATCAGATGGTACCTTATATCATCACAAATTTATGGCTTTGTGATTGTTGGGTTATTCATATCCATGTCCTCTACCACTCTCCATCAGAACTTGCTGGTTAGATTTCTCTTCCATATCCATATTTTCACCTATGTTCTCCTATATAGAAACCCAGGGATTAGTTAATTTGGGTAACTGTTACGTTTCATAATTTAGTTTTTTATGATATGTTTTGGTATTCCTTTTTACTATGTGGGTTTCTATTAATATAACATTCGAGTATTGAATCATTTATAACCCTGACCAATTTAGAGGGCGAAATTAATTTTAAGGGGGTAGAATGTAACACCCCGATATTTTATGAGATATATTATTTTCTAATTTATCTTATTTCTTATATTATTCACTACACCAAGATTAGCTTGCTCTATACTCAACAATGTATTAGCTTTCAGTATAAGAAACACTATTCTTGGATTGTGTTACACACAATTTCAAGTTCGTTTGATAGTAGTTATTCTATGGAACATTGAGTGTATATATATATATATATATTCAATGTATAAATGAAATATTGTTGGATTCTGTTATACGCAACAAAAAATGAGTCTTTCATTACATGTAACCCTGACTTGGCTTGCGTTACATGCAATCGTGAATTTCCACGACAGCGTGTGTAGTACGCAATACCGGGTTTCACTTAACAACGATATATTGTTATAATATTTTTATGAACTAGATATTATGAATAGTAATACCAACTTTTTGAAATTTTATAAATTTTATCTTTCAAAAAAGACTTCATTTTTTATTCATAATATTGAAATAATCCTAGGGTTTATTTTTTGTATTTTTTTGAAAAATTTCAATTTTTGATGAATAGTAAAAACACTAGGTTACTATTTATAAACCGACATTTTATTTAAAAAACTATTTATTTTATTTAAATTTATTTTAGGTAAAAATTGATACATAATACCTATATAAGTTCAATGTAATTCATTTGAGTAAATTTATATTAATTATATATATATATAAATTTTATGGAACTTCTCACCGTCGTTTACCCACCTCCTAGGAGAATTTGAAAATTCACATAAAACATAATTTAACTATTTCTGTTATTGGAATTTCAAAAATCCGAGAGACACAGTTAATATCAAGGAGTAAAATATGGTTCAATAAGATTAAAATAATTTTTGGTGAATAGTAACTTTTACTTTTATTTACCACGGTTACAAGTAAATAGGGTAATTAAGGGTAAAAATGGTATTATTATTACCCGAACACATGTCGTAATTCAATTGGATAAGTTTAATTCGATCAAAAATTAACTTAGGAATAAAATATGACCATTTAGGTCCACTTGGATTAGATTATGACATTTTTTATTATTTTATTTAAAAAAGAGTTAAAATAGTTAAAATCAAAGATTAATAACTAAAACATTTTTAATATAGGGTTATACATAAGATAAATTCGACTATAAATATTCATTAGAAAGATAAAACTATTTCCTACATAATAGTATTTTATTTATAATTTTTAGACATTATATAATTTAATTTATTTATGACACAATGATGATGCAGTAATTACCTTATTAAAGAATTATTAACATAATTGATGTTCTAAATACCCAAATAAATGTAATTTTAGACTTTTTGTGAATCCCAGTTCTTTTATAGGTTAATATTACATGTTATTACTGATTCAATTAAATTTTTTCTAAATAATAATGTTTTTATGATTTTCACAAAAATCAATTACCAAATAGTATCAAAATTGACATATAATAGTTTTTAAAACAAATAGTATATTATTAATTGTTAATATATTCATAAAAATATAAGGGTTGGACAAATGACTTATATAAGGTTATATATATCAGTAATGAACCACTTGGGTTTCGTTTGTCTTGTTATAGTAAGGTCATTTACTATATAATGTACGAAAACAAGAAGACATGGTAGAAGTTAAATTATTTAACTTAGAGTTAAATCTAAATGATAAGGATAAAATAGTAACCTAAAATTGTCTAAAATCTATTAGTTGAGTGGATTGCGACCCATACCCACCATATCTTCAAAATAATCAATTTGAAGCTATTAAAAACTGAATATGTCTTTATTATAAAATAATATTTTAATTTTTTCCAAAGGTGCCCCTCTCCTCCCTTATAAAATGGGCACCCCTTCCCTCTTCTCTTCACAACCTTTTTAGCCTTGAAGCTCAGACAACCCCTGCCCATTTCTCTTATCCACTTCCCTAGAAACATTTTTGAGGTTTTTTTCTTCTCAAAAGACCAACTCTACTTCCCTAAGAATATATTTAAAGGAGGAGCGTCGAGGAAGAGGTAATCTGTTCTACCGACTCTTTCAAGTTTCATTCTTCTTCTACTTCCTATTGTTTAGTGGTTTCATTATAAAGTAATATAATCAGTATTACTTATATACTGCTATGTTTTTATAAATATAAAACAACCCTATCTCTCCTTTTATCCATCCTACGGAAAATGAAATCACCGCGCGTGCGTACGTACAGAATACCGTCTCCACGTCGTGGTGTAATCAGTTATTCCACCACCACCTTCCATGGATGGGTTAATGGAATAAAGAATAACAATATATAATTATTAAAACATCATACGGATTCTATGATATTATATCATCCACTCCAATACCATTCAATAAATATGGTAACGATAGCATCGCTCGTGCGTACGTACGGATTACTGTCTCCACGAGGCGATGAGATTCATTTTCTATGTTAACAATTCATGCATGATTATAAAGTATATATAATAAGTAATCATGAAATATATGAAATAATAATGATACTGGATTTATGTATATATATAAGTATTTCATCTACTTAATTCCATTCAATTCAATAAGGAAACGAAAAACAACGTTCATGCATACGTACGGCCTACCGTCTCCATGAACGGTGTATTTCTTTCCATTTATCTATCTATTATGTATATGTATATTATGAATATATATTATATATAAATCATGTTTTGCATTTTGGAATTAATTAAATTAATATATAAGTAATAATATCAAGAACAAAAAGTCGAAACACGTACGATAAATGAAATGATTTTACCAAAACACTGTTTTAAGATGGAATTTACAAAAGAACGGGTAATATAAAGTCATAAGTGAACCATATATGATATCATAACAATTAATATGCTTATATAAGAATTTAATGACATTTTTTAAATCATTATACATGAGGATTGGATACACATGAAGCATATCAAACATAAGGTAAGGGATAAATATTCCAATCTCATTCTTATCTGAGATTTTTTATTCGTAAGTATTTACTAGGGTTATATTTATCATCCATGTCCCTGTATTATAAAAATGGATTAATTTTTGTTTAAAGTCCTTTTTAAAATTTTTTTACTTTTACTACATGGTATCTACGGAATCTTTTTTTTGTTTACCATACAAGTTACTTTTTGACTTTTCCGGCAAAAGACCGAGAAGAATGTTTTTTTACTTATACAGCATGAACTGATTTTTGAAGTTTCATAAATCCTTATTTTCGAGAAGTTTACTATATAATATTTCATGTAAATTTTCAAAAATATACTTTTCTATTAAAATTTTTATGGAATTTTGTGAAAAGAAAATTATTTGAAGAAGAAAGGATATTTTCCTCAAGAATTCATTTCAAGTGTTTTATCAAAACCATTTTCCATATAAAATTGAATTATTTAATATGTGTTTGTTTCCAGTATAATGTCTCTTTTATTTACATGGTCCCACTTTTCTTATGAAGAAATGATATCCATTTTTTTTATATGGATTATGATATGATAGAACGATGTTTATGAAACCCATTTTATTCTATGGGTTATGATGAATTATTTATGTTTATGTTGTGGCACACATAAGAATGATTTCATTATGAGATGGGTGGGAACTATTTCTCACTCCAATGCATTGGGTAAAGATTTATATCTCATGATATAGACATGGCGGGAATGGTCAGTTAATCTGGTTCAGTGTTGTAGGACTGGAACGAGGAGTGAACTCGATTCAGAAAGGGACTTTGTCCACTATGATGGTCTTGGCAGCAATGCCTTGGCTACTATAGAAATCATATCATGTTTTTAATGGTTTTCCACAATTAAATGTTTTATTCCCATGCTATTTTATCATGATTGATGTTCTTTTATGATATATGCCTTAATTACTTCCAAGATTTATGTCTTTGCTCAAGATTTTGTTGTTTAAATTTTATGTTCATGTTTTTGAATTCAAATGTTTATGGATTGTTTTATGTTCTCTATGTTTACCCTTAATGAGCATTTGATATCACCATTTTTTTGTTTTCTTTTCCCTGGGATATAAAGAATGGGTTTGTAGAGACCCGGAGCCTGACGTACATGTGCATTACATTATTTTTTCGGAATACTTAGTACATTACAAAAATACACACACAAGGACCGTAATAGTTTGGTGTCTTTGGAAACTCGGAATATAATCTTCTAAAGGTGGTGAAAGATCTTCAACGTCTCCCATAAAGATCTTCCCCTTTTTTACCTAAAACCATTCTTTATAACCTGGATAAAATAAAACATAAAAGGGTGAGCTCAAATGCTTAGTAAGGGTAAACAAAAGAAATATCAATCACATCATATTCATAAGAACATAACATTTTGGAAATCTTAACCTGCAAAAGAGAGCATAATTTCATAACATGGGATAAATCATGGCAGTGAAATGTAATCACAATAATCATAACATAGAACATGAAACTTTGTGGCATTCACACATAATCATAGAGAATCATTTCTTGTTAGTCAAGACTCATTTCCAAGACTATCTCAGTGGACAAAGTCCCTTTCTGAACCGAGTCACCCTCGTTTCAGTCCTGTTTCACTGAACCGGTATAACCTACCATTCCAGCCATGTCTATCTCATGAGATATAAAATCTTTACCCAATGCATTGGGGGGAGATATAGGTCCCACCCATCTCATAATGATACCATTCTTATGTGTGCCACAAAATCATAAACCATACATCATAGCATAACCCATGTAAAAAATGAGATTCTTAAACAAAATGACATTATAAAACAATTCATATAAGATAAAGGAATTCATAAAAATAATTCCATCACAACATAATCAAATTAATGTAATAATAGGGATAAAAAAACAGAACCCTTTATTATCTCAGATCGAAAATAATTTTGATAAAACACTTGAACTCCATTCTTGAGGAAAATATCCTTTCTATTTCAAAAACATTTTTCCTTTCTTAACATGCCATACAATTTTAAACTAAAAGAAGTTGATTAAAAATAAACTTGAAAACATGTAAAGGAAGATTCATGGAAATAATGTTTTAAAAATCCATTCATTCCATATAAGTTAAAAAAACATTCTTCCCGTACTTTTGTCGGAAAAGTCAAAAAAAGTACCTGATACGAAAAACGACAAAAGATTCCTTTCATATCTTTTACTAAAAACTCACCGAAGGGTAAAAATGGATTTAAACCATTGTAGGTGGATTGAAATAAAATCACATATTTATGAAACATGTATTTGGATGATAAAATACACCCCAGTAAGTACCATAGTATAAACAATCTCGGATAAAAATGAGATTGTGATATTTTCCCTTACCTTAGGTCCGACTTGCTTTGTAAGTGTCCGAACCTCCTGTATAATGATTTAAATAATGTTATTGACTTATTACAGAATCATATTCATTGTTATTATATCATATATGGTCCACTTATGACTTTATATTACCTGTTCTTTTGTAAATTCATGTTAAAGTAGCGTTTTGGGTAAAATCGTCTCATTTGTCGTTCGTGTTTTTAACTTGTAATTATTAATATGATTACTTGGATTATGATTACTTATATCCAGAATGTAAAACATGATTTATATATAATATATATTCAGAATATATATATATATATATATATAATATCGATAAATGGAATGAAATACACTGTTCATGGAGACGGTAGTCCGTACGTACGCATGAACGCTGTTTTCATATCCTTATTGAAGTGAATGGAATTAAGTAGATGACATACATATAAATTTACATAAATCAAGTATCATTATTATGTCATATATTTCATTAGTACTTATTATATATACTTTATAATCATTCATGAATGGTTAATCATTGAGAATGAATCTCACCGCGTCGTGGAGACGGTAGTCCGTACGTACGCACGAGCGATGATATCGTTCCCATGGTCGTGGAATTGTGTTGAAGTGTATATAGACTATTTCAGTATCAATATAACTTTATAATAATCATATATAGTTACTCATTACACCATTATACCCATCCTATTAAGGTGGTGGTGGAAAATAGATTACACCACAGCGTGGAGACGGTATTCCGTACGTACGCACGCGTAGTGATTTCATTTTTCCATAGGATGGATAGAAGGTGAATTAGGGTTGTTTCACACTTATAATAACATATCAGTATATGAGTGATACTTATGTTATTACTTCATAATGAAACAACTAAAGAAGAAGAAGTTGAAGAAGAAAGAAATTGGAAAGGATCAGTAATGGATATTACCTCTTCTTTGAAGTGCTTCTTTGAGACCTCCTTTTAGGGAACTAAAATTGGTCTTATAAGAAGACCAGGACCTCTAGGATGATACTAGGTAATTGGAGAAGAGATTTTGTCAGGGGTTGGCAGAGCTTGAATGCTCAAATTGGTGTGAGGAGGAGAAGGAGGAGGTGCCCTTTTATAAGGGAGGAGAGGGGCACCTTTGGAATAACTAAAAATATTATTTTATTATAAAGCAAAATTTGGTTTTAAATAGCTCCAAATTGATTTATTTAGAATATAAGGTGAGGATGGGTCGAAATCCTCTCATCCAATAGAATTTAGACAACTTTAGCTTCCTATTTTAACCTTATCATTTAGATTTAACATTAAGTTAAATAATTTTACTTTTACGGTGTCTTCTTCTGTTCTTACACTATAAGGTTAATAAACATACTATAAGAAGCCAAACGAACCCCAAATTGTTTATTATTAATATATATAACCTTATCTAAGTCATTTGGCCGAACCATAGATTTTTAGGAATAAAATAACAATTAATAATAGAATATTTGTTTTAATAACTATTTGATGTCAATTTTGACACTATTTAGTAATTGATTTTTGTGAAAATCATAACAGAATGATAAGTTAGAAAAAGTTAATTAAATCAATACTAACATGTCATATTAACCTAGAAAATTAGTGTAATTCATAAAAAGTCTCAAATTATATTTATTTGGGTATTTATAACATCAATTATGTCAATATTTCATTAATAAGATAATTACTCCATCATCGTTGTGTCATAAATAAATTAATTTATTTAATGTCTAAATATTACAAATAAAATACCATTATGTAGGAAATCATTTTAGATTTCTAATGAATATTTATAGTCGAATTTATCATATGTATAACCCTATATTAAAAATGTTTTATTAAATAAACTTTGATTTTAACTCTTTTAACTCTTCTTTGAATTAAATAACAATAAATGTCCTAATCTAATTCAAGTGGGCCTAAATGGTAATATTTTACACTTAAGGTTGTTTCTGGTCGAGATACACTTGTCTAATAGGATTAGGACATGTGTTAGGGTAATATTAATATCATTTTTACCCTTAATTACTCTATTTACTTTTAACCGTGGTAAATAAAAGTAAAAAGTTACTATTCACCAAAAATTATTTTCATCTCATTGAACCACATTTTACTTACTGACATCAACCGTGTCTCTCGGATTTTTGAAATTCCATTCATAGAAGCGGTAAAATTAAGATTTATGAAAAAATTAATTTTTTTAACTACCACTTAGTAGTTTCACTATTCATTAAAATTTGAAGTTTTTCAGAAAAATGCTAAAATTTCACCCTAATCTATAATTGATATTCCGAATTCAAAAATGATTTCTATTTTAAAAAATTCCCAACATATAAGTTTCATTAATTAATTTTATAATTAATTTTCGCTGTCACAACAAATAGCGTGTTTTTAAGAGATAATAACTATCAAAAGATTAACACTTGTTTATGTCTGGTGTAAATGTGAAATTACATCCAATGACCAACATTGTATTGAATTGTAAAAATATATTCTAAATATACTTTAAAACCACTCAAATTAATAATTTATCACTATTAATTATTTCGATTAAAAAAGTTGTTTTTAATTAAAATTTAGTAATTTTCACTATTCATCAGAAAATGAAAGTTATCCGAAAAGTACCAAAATTTCACCTTAGGATAAATTCGACACTCCGAATCCAAAAATAAAGTCCATTTTGAAAAATAAAATTTAAAAAATTTCAAAAAGTGGTTATTACTATTCATAATGGCTAGTTTTAATAATATTTTAATAGCATATTAGTGTTTAGTGAAACTCGTTATTGCGTACTACACACGCTATCGAGGAAGGTCGCGATTACGTGTAATACAAGGCTAGTCAAGGATGCGTGTTGTGTAAGCTCCTTTTGGTGTAGCGTACAACACAAGACATTAGTGAAATTAAAAAGAATATTTTTCATAAAATTTCGGGGTGTTACATTCTACCCCCCTTAAAATGAATTTCACCCTCGAAATTCGTCGGGGTTATAAATGGTTTACTATTCGAAAGATTCTTTAATAGAAACCCACATCGTAAAAAGGAATACCAAAACCAATATTTAAAAACAAATGTATGAAACGTATAGGTTACCCAAATAAACTAATCACTGGGTTTCCACATAGGTGAAAATATGGACATGGAAGAAAAATCTAACCATCATGTTCTGATGGAGAGTGGTAGAGAACATGGCTATGGAAAAGCCAACAATCACAAATCCAAAAATTTGTGATGATCTAAGGTACCATCTGATTAATCAGATATAAGAGCACTAAGACGACATTTTTGGTTTTCAAGATCGTTTCCCTAAAGTTGATGAAATTGGAATTAGAAGAAATACATTCGTGATTTCGGTATAGTCACACCGTTGGTCGTTCTTTGGACAATTTCCACTTCATCTCTTAAAGAAATGAAGTTGAATTTGTCATTCGTGATGTGTTAGCATATCATGTAACAGAATGATGGGTCATTCCATCTGTCTCAAACAAAAGGTTTGAAAAGTTATAAGTTCATCATATGGTTAGATTAATCGTATATTGTTCCAAAAATGAACTTATACTTCATATATCATACCGCATAATAAAATAAAACTAGTTTCTACTAAACAGGGACTTCCTGTAGGCGAGTGGTAGGCGATAAAGGCCAGTCGCATTTCGGTTGTGGGTTCGATTCCCACTGCCTTGTCCGACGCGATGGGATGTCGCCCGTCCTGCAGGTTGTCCTTTTTCTAAAACTATATTACTATAACATCCCATCAATAATATCGAAAAAACTTCTATCCTTAAACAATACTAACTTATGTCCAACATAATCCATTCCAATCTTTAGGCTTACCCATAATACTGCAGTCCACTCTCATAATATAGTGAAAACGATTACCAGAGATTTAATACCATCGTTGATCCCCATATATCATAAGATATGTCTTGTTGGTCACATTCTAAACATTCAAAGTCCTTAATCTTGTATTCTCTTTAATACCCATTGAACCTTAGTGAAAACATGAATGCAGTTAAACGTTAACACTTTCCACATACTAAAATCCTCAAAATTCTTTATAATCAAACCATGATATCACTTAGTCCTTATATCAATCATGAGCTCATGAATACTGTTAAACATTTTGTTTTCTCGTTTTCCCTTCATTATGCGCATATCATCTTATTTCCAAAAAAATATCTCAATCACTTTGAATACCACATTAGAACAACACATAAATATTCCAATACTTTATGATACCACATTATTTTGGAATCCCATTACATAAACACTTAATCATTCCACCACATCGTTGTCATATTCAACATCGCCAATAGTGATCGCATGTGACTTCCGTTTGTCCTTTTCCTTCAGTGGTTTCTCATGTTGATCATCACTAACCCTTGGATTAGGGCATTTATTAGCATAAAGACCCATTTCCTTGCACTTGAAGCATTGAAGTGTTGGTGGTGCGTTCTCTGCAGTGTTTACTTTATTCACATCATTAGAATCCCTTTTTCCATTACTTCGACACTCAGCTACTCGATGACCTTCTTTTCCACACATAAAACATTTTCTAGTCCCTTTAAGACAATCTCCACCATGCTTCTTTCCACACTTTGTGCATAAGGAAACATTCATCTTCTTTTCCCCATTATTCTGAGATTTCTCCTTGAACTCCATCTTTCGTTTCTTGTCAAAACCATGAGATGGATATGTAACAACAACTTCCATTTCTACCTTGATAGCACAACGCACAATTTCTTCATAGCTACTGAAGTCTCTTATAGCTAATTCCCTTCGAAGACTTGGTTTTAAGCCACTGAAAAATCGATCAACTTTACTTTCAGGTTGGATGATAATGCCAGATGCATACCTTGCAAGTCTTGTAAAATTTGCTTCATATATACCAACAGATTCATCATCCTTATGCTTCAGCTCAAGAAACTCCTTTTCCATCTTTGTTCGAAGAATATGAGGGAAGTACTTATTGAAAAATAAGTTCTTGAACTCGTCCCATTCCATGGACTCAATTTCATCTCTTTGCCTCATATTCTTGATAAGATTCCACCATTGATTAGATTCACCTTCCAAACGATATACTGCTAAGATGACTTTATCATGTTCAGAACATTGAAGAACTGAAAATATCTTTTCAGTGGTACTGATCCATTGTTCAGCAACAAGTGGATCAGAAGACCCACTAAAAGAAGGTGGATGTTGCCTCATAAAGGACTCAATAGAATATTGTTCCCTTCTCTGCTCATTTGGAAGTCCAGAATGATTCATAGCTTGTGTAAGTATAGAAATAAGATTTTTCACTCCATTTCCCATAACATTTGTTTGTTCAGGAGGACAATCATTGCATTTTCCATTTCATTGATCAACACGGTTCCTTCGGGTTCCAGCCATCGTCTAAAACCCAAAAAGAATAGTGTGAGAGGCAAAAATCATGCTAGGGAAAACAACATAATAAAGGGGGAGTACCTTCAATATCTAACATCATAGGTTTAGTTATATGATCGTTAGCGTAATTCTAGTACTATAACCTATACGTATACTTAACCTTAGGGACATCCCTAGTCATACCTTAGAAATATCTCTAGGGATCTCACTAATGTTTTCGCATCCTAGTTTCCAATGGTTGACTAAACCATTCCTCTGATACCAACTGTAGATACCCGGAGCCTGACGTACATGTACATTACATTATTTTTGCGGAATACATAGTACATTACAAAAACACACACACAAGGACTGTAATAGTTTAGTGTCTTTGGAAACTCGGAATATAATCTTCTAAACGTGGGGAAAGATCTTCAACATCTCCCATAAAGATCTTCCCCTTTTTTACCTAAAACCTTTCTTTATATCCTGGGGAAAATAAAACATAAAAGGGTGAGCTCAAATGCTCATTAAGGGTAAAAAAAAGAAATATCAATCACATCATATTCATAAGAACATAACATTTTGGAAATCTTAACCTGCAAAAGAGAGCATAATTTCATAACATGGGATAAATCATGGAAGTGAAATGTAATCACAATAATCATAACATAAAACATGAAACTTTGTGGCATTCACACATAATCATAGAGAATCATTTCTTGTTAGTCAAGACTCATTGCCAAGACTATCTTAGTGGACAAAGTCCATTTCTGAACCGAGTCACCCTCGTTTCAGTCCTGTTTCACTGAACCGGTATAAGCTACCATTACAGCCATATCTATCTCATGAGATATAAAATCTTTACCCAATTAATTAGAGGGAGATATATTTCCCACCCATCTCATAATGATACCATTCTTATTGTGCCACAAAATCATAAACCATACATCACAGCATAACCCATGTAAAAAATGTGATTCTTAAACAACATGACATCATAAAACAATTCATATAAGATAAAGGAATTCATAAAAATAATTCCATCACAACATAATCATATTAATGTAATAATAGGGATAAAAAACAGAACCCTTTATTATCTTAGATGGAAAATAATTTTGATAAAACACTTGAACTCCATTCTTGAGGAAAATATCGTTTCTATTTCAAAAACATTTTTCCTTTCTTAACATTTCATACAATTTTAAACTAAAAGAAGTTGATTAAAAATAAACATGAAAACCTGTAAAGGAAGCTTCTTGGAAATAATGTTTTAAAAATCCATTCATTCCATATAATTTAAAAAAACATTCTTCCCGTACTTTTGTCGGAAAAGTCAAAAAAAGTACCTCATACGAAAAACGACAAAAGATTCCTTTCATATCTTTTACTAAAAACTCACCGAAGGGTAAAAATGGATTTAAACAATTGTAGGTGGATTGAAATAATATCACATATATATGAAACATAGATGTGGATGATAAAATACACCCCAGTAAGTACCAAAGTATAAACAATCTCAGATAAAAATGAGATTGTGATATTTTCCCTTACCTTAGGCCCGACTTGCTTTGTAAGTGTCTGAACCTCCTGTATAATGATTTAAATCATGTTATTGACTTATTCCAGAATCATATTCATTGTTATTATATCATATATGGTCCACTTATGACTTTATATTACCTGTTCTTTTGTAAATTCATGTTAAAGTAGCGTTTTGGGTAAAATCGTCTCATTTGTCGTTCGTGTTTTTAACTTGTAATTATTAGTATGATTACTTGGATCATGATTACTTATATCCAGAATGTAAAACATGATTTATCTATAATATATATTCAGAATATATATATATATATATATATATTATCGATAAATGGAATGAAATACATCGTTCATGGAGACGGTAGTCCGTACGTACGCATGAACATTGTTTTCGTTTCCTTATTGAAGTGAATGGAATTAAGTAGATGACATACATATAAATTTACATAAATCCAGTATCATTATTATGTCATATATTTCATTAGTACTGATTATATATACTTTATAATCATTCATGAATGGTTAATCATTGAGAATGAATCTCACCGCGTCGTGGAGACGGTAGTCCGTACGTACGCACGAGCGATGATATCATTCCCATGGATGTGGAATTGTGTTGAAGTGTATGTAGACTATTTCAGTATCAATATCACTTTATAATAATCATATATAGTTACTCATTACACCATTATACCCATCCTATTAAGGTGGTGGTGGAAAATAGATTACACCACAGCGTGGAGACGGTATTCCGTACGTACGCACGCGCAGTGATTTCATTTTTCCGTAGGATGGATAGAAGGTGAATTAGGGTTGTTTCACACTTATAATAACATATTAGTATATGAGTGATACTGATGTTATTACTTCATAATGGAACAACTAAAGAAGAAGAAGTTGAAGAAGAAAGAAATTGGAAAGGATCAGTAATGGATATTACCTCTTCTTTGAAGTGCTTCTTTGAGACCTCCTTTTAGGGCACTAAAATTGGTCTTTTAAGAAGACCAGGACCTCTAGGATGATACTAGGGAAGTGGATAATAGATTTTGGCAGGGGTTGGCAGAGCATGAATGTTCAAATTGGTGTGAGGAGGAGAGGGAGGTGGTGCCCTTTTATAAGGGAGGAGAGGGGCACCTTTGGAATAACTAAAAATATTATTTTATTATAAAGCAAAATTCGGTTTTAAATAGCTCCAAATTGATTTATTTAGAAGCTAAGGTGGGGATGGGTCGAAATCCTCTCATCCAATATAATTTATACAAGTTTAGATTCATATTTTAACCTTATCATTTAGATTTAACATTAAGTTAAATAATTTTACTTTTACGGTGTCTTCTTGTGTTCTTACACTATAAGGTTAATAAACATACTATAAGAAGCCAAAAGAACCCCAAATTGTTTATTATTAATATATATAACCTTCTCTAAGTCATTTGGCCGAAGCTTAGATTTTTTGGAATAAAATAACAATTAATAATATAATATTTGTTTTAATAACTATTTTATGTCAATTTTGACACTATTTAGTAATTGATTTTTGTGAAAATCATAACAGAATGATAAGTTCTAAAAAGTTAATTAAATCAATACTAAAATGTCATATTAACCTATAAAATTAGTTTAATTCATAAAAAGTCTAAAATTATATTTATTTGGGTATTTATAACATCAATTATGTCAATATTTCATTAATAAGATAATTACTGCATCATCGTTGTGTCATAAATAAATTAAATTATTTAATGTCTAAAAATTACAAATAAAATACCGTTATGTATGAAATCTTTTTGGATTTCTAATGAATATTTATAGTCGAATTTATCATATGTATAACCCTATATTAAAAATGTTTTATTAAATAAACTTTGATTTTAACTCTTTTAACTCTTCTTTGAATTAAATAACAATAAATGTCCTAATCTAATTTAAGTGGGCCTAAATGGTAATATTTTACACTTAAGGTTGTTTTTGGTCGAGATACACTTGTCCAAAAGGATTAGGACATGTGTTAGGGTAATATTAATATCATTTTTACCCTTAATTACCCTATTTACTTTTAACCGCGGTAAATAAAAGTAAAAAGTTACTATTCACCAAAAATTATTTTCATCTCATTGAACCACATTTTACTTACTGACATCAACCGTGTCTCTCGGATTTTTGAAATTCCATTCACAGAAGCGGTAAAATTAAGATTTATGAAAAAATTAATTTTTTTAACTACCACTTAGTAGTTTCACTATTCATTAAAATTTGAAGTTTTTCAGAAAAATGCCAAAATTTCACCCTAAGCTATAATTGATATTCCGAATTCAAAAATGATTTCTATTTTACAAAATACCCAACATATAAGTTGCATTAATTAATTTTATAATTAATTTCCGCTGTCACAACAAATAGCGTGTTTTTAAGAGATAATAACTATCAAAAGATTACCACTTGTTTATGTCTGGTGTAAATGTGAAATTACATCCAATGACCAACATTTTATTGAATTGTAAAAATATATTCTAAATATAATTTAAAACCACTGAAATTAATAATTTATCACTATTAATTATTTCGATAAAAAAATTGTTTTTAATTAAAATTTAGTAATTTTCACTATTCATCAAAAAATGAAAGTTATCCGAAAAGTACCAAAATTTCACCTTAGGATAAATTCGATACTCCGAATCCAAAAATAAAGTCCATTTTGAAAAATAAAATTTAAAAAATTTCAAAAAGTGGTTATTACTATTCATAACGGCTAGTTTTAATAATATTTTAATAGCATATTAGTGTTTAGTGAAACTCGTTATATCGTACTATACACACTATCGAGGAAGGTCGTGATTACGTGTAGTACAAGGCAAGTCAAGGATGCGTGTTGTGTAAGCTCATTTTGGTGTAGCGTACAACACAAGACATTAGAGAAATTAAAAAGAATATTTTTCATAAAATTTCAGGGTGTTATAGGTTTTAGGTAGGAAAACCAAAAGTGGAAGATCTTTATGGGAGATGTTGAAGATCTTTCTCCATTATTAGAAGATTACGTTCCGAGTTTCCAAAGACACTAAACTAATATGATCTTTGGGTATTTTTTCCATGTATTAAGTATTCCGCAAAAGTAATGTAATGTCCATGTAATTCATGCTTTGGGTCTCTATACATCCCTTCTGCCACGGAACGCTGGGATGGGGACGCAGCACATCCATTCACTCTTCGATGTGAGGACCTTCCTCACATCCTTGTAGCAGCCAACAGAGGTCCTATCCTTCTTATCAACTGGAGGGGGGGAGATCAACTTCACTTCACCAGTACCCAGCATGGAGGTTCTACCCATGTTCGGTCAAATCAGTACGGGGACCTACCTCACACTGACGTCACCAAGGGAAGTCCACATTGATTTCCTACCCATGCTTCGGTCAGTCCTAGTGGGGGTCCTACCTGTACCAGCATACATTATGGAGGTCCTCCTCATGTCCCCTTTCACATCTGCCTCGGTGCTCCTCGCACCCCGGCCCACTCAAGTATATGTACTCCCCGCCCGAACACCAGTATGGCTGAGGGACCTCATGGTGACACGAATTTTCCCTTCCCTGAAGAGCCATACCGGGTTAGGAAGGATGGCCGTTGCTACCGCATGACGAATACAGAAAAGCATCAGACTGAGATCAAACTGGTTTGTTTCTCAGATTCTGAAGTAGAGTATGACTCAGCGATGGAACCCTCCCCTCAGACTTCTTTGTCAAGGACAGGGGCAGGAACAAGTCGTATCAGTCTCATCCTTTCAAATTGTGATGACGCCGTATTCCCACCTCTCTTCTTAGGTACATCTAGGAGGAAGAAATTTTGTGGATCCCAAAGGTTCCGACCATGCATTCACCACCAACATCACTAGAGGCTCCCTTTGCCTCGACCAGAGATCATGGAGTGCTATTTTGGGAACCGATGGCGGTTGAACAACAACATGATCCTTCACCGATAACCATAATCCATGCACCAGAAGTCATTGCTGTCATCCCATCGTATCGTCAAATTATTCTCAGGTCACCGCACTCCTCGGAGGATGTTCCGGAATTCGGCGGCCAATCGGCTCATTCGCTGTATTCTCTAACCCCTAGTCTAATGTCTCAGCGATCCGCTTCAGTACTGTTGCTAGTCCGTCAGCCACCTCTGGTTGACGAGTGGGGTAATATGGGCCCATACCCTAAATCCATGCCCATGAACAAATTGAACATTCTGGCGACAGATCACTTCCTGGAGAAGTTCTGGCCAGTGGCGGCGTCGAACATCTGTGCGCCGGAATCCCTCACCACAGAGGAAGTCGAGTGCTTCCATCAAACCCTATGGGTGACGCACTTCCGTATTCGTTATCATTGGGTGGTGTAACCTAGGAGCCAAGTGCACATTGAGGAAATCCGATAGTAATGTTGTCTGGTCGATTTGGTCGCACTCCCCGTGGCCCAATGCCCTGAGTCACCCAGTCTCCAAAGGACCCTCCAATAAAAATGTGTTCTGAGTTTCAAGGTACTCCGCAAAATCATCAGGGAGGCTACCCCCCACGTGCGGGTCCATGGATGGGGGAAGTATGCAGCCCTACTCTTCTACCCTATTCGAAGGCAGCCCGACACGATATGCGATATTGAGGACATACCCCTAGGAAGGGTCATGGTCCACATGGCCGATGTTGTGGACAAAGAGGACGAGATGAAATTTCCTGATGGAGACTTTCCCCCTGAGGGTGTGCCACCGTGGTTGGACCCATCCGGGAGGATTACTCATCAGCAGAGGACCCTCCTAGGTCTCCCTGTGCCCACCGAGTCGTTCGTACTCAGTCGAAATGCCGGTAAGGGAAAAGAGAATGTTGGAGCTGTCAAGCACTCTGACCCATCCGCCTCAGTGCAAAAGAAAAAGGAAGATGCCGAAAAGGTCGCGTTGCACCAGCAACTGGCTTAGCAGAAGAGGCTGGTCAACGAACTCTTGGCCGAACGTGCTATAGAGTGACGAACCAACCATGGTGATCCTAGGCCGGGGCAGTAGGGGCAGGAACAACTTCCCCCCAGCAAGAATCCCCCGGGAAACCCTTATCATACCGCTCCCACGAACAGGGTTGAATCTAGAACACACGACAAAGAGGGCATGATACATCTCACAAAACCATCCTGAACGGCGCGGAAATATGTGGAATCTGGCACGGGTTCCCTTAGATTCCACACAGGTCGCTTTTCTAGTCACTTCACAAGCGGTTGAACCCATCTACCATGTCGAAGAGCCCAGATACGCACTAATTGTTAGCGATCCCCATCAAGACAAAGACCCCCCATCTGGACGATCCAATGGCAGCACTCATCGCTCGCCTCGAGGAGTTGGAAACGCGGTAGGTGGTAGACCCACCAGATGGCAAGCCATATCCAGCGTGGGTGGATGATATGCCTGCACCCTCGGGTTATGTAAATTCCATTTTCTCGCCCTTTAATGGGAAAAGGGACCTGCCGCAACACATGGACCACTATTCCTCTTGGTTTGGCCCCATGTTGGGGACTCTAGCACAGCAGGAAGCGGCCAAGCTCTGATGTTTTGTGCAGACATTGGAATGCCCGGAGTTTGTTTGGTATATCCATCTCCCCATTGGATCGGTGACCGGCTGGGAGGATCTTCGCTGGAAATTCCTATACCAATTCAGCTCCACCACATGGAGGACTAGAATCACATACCTATTCAGGTGTAAGTGAAGGCCCGATGAGCGAGTCACGAACTTCATCGGCCGGTGGAAGGGGATCACTTACTCCCTCGACATGCCACTGACTCAGGATAAATTACTGACGATGTGCATAGGTAATGTCAAAACAGAACAGGTTCCTTCCTTGATCACTCAGAAATACCCAGGAGGGTTCAAAGAATTCTCAGATAAGGTCTAGGGCCTCGAGGATTCTCTACAACAGGCTAGCCAGGTGCGTCCGCTGCCCTAGTGATCCCGGCAAGTAGGGCTTCCAGAGTAGAGCCTGCCGTGATGGCCCAAATAGAAGCCCCCAGGCAGTTAGAATTGCTGCCAGTAGCACCGGATCCACAACCTCGTAGAGGCCCACCACCACTGGCACAGGATCCATCCCAGTAGTGATCGCCTAATAATCGGCTGATTCCCCAGCGCAACGCGCCACCGCAGCCTAGGCGGGATAATCAGGCCCCGCCTCCTCGGTAGGCTCCTCTGGCCCCTCATCAAGGCTAGGATCCTAGAGAACCTTATATGGATGGAAGACACCATACTTACTCGTTCATCAAGAATCAGGTCCTCAGTTACTTTCATAGTACCCTAGAGTAGGGGATTGTCCGCTTACTTGAGTGCAGAAGTCCGACAGAGGTGAATCTCACCGATCGCTCCAACTACTGCCCCTATCATAGAATTTTGGGGCACACCCTCAAGAAGTACTATGTGTTTAAATACTTGATCCAATACTAGATCAATAACAACATATTCATACTGGTCCCAGCCCCGACATAAGTGGAAGGCGTCGTTGTAAGGTCTGAAAGTGGTAGCGATGATAAAGGTGAGTTGCAGCAGGTTCCCAGCCACGGATCCCAGAAGTACAATGACTGGATGGCTCGTAAAATAGTCACCCGCACCCATGTTATTTTTCAGGCAAGCCTGAATTAGCTGGAGCCTTCAGAACCTGCGTCCAACACCTCAACATCATCATCTCTATTGGCCTCTTCCCAGAAGAGCAAGCATCGGCAGTGCAAGAAGAATCAACCTACTCCACCAACATCGTCGCCATCCTGCACTCTCGGTGTCTCCATGCCCCCCCTGAAGTAGGGATCCCTCCCAGAATCTTCCCAATGGTGGGTGATTCGTCCAGTGACAGTCAGGGGTACACTTCAGTTAATCCCATGGAGTTGGTAAATCCTTATATGACTCCCGAAGATGGGGAACACTAGGCGAACCTCCCCGACTTCCCCATCTAAGGCCAATATCAGCGGAACCTCGACCATATGGGGCTTCAAGACACGTCAGCTAGCAATTTTATCCATTCCATTCATGCCACTGAGACCAGACAGCAGGCCCAGTGCATAGCTCAGCACGCGCAACCTCCACATCTAGTTTCTTCAAATCTACCTCCACTACAGTTCGTGCTACTACATCAGGCAGAGCTACCTCGTCTATACCGCGACCAGTTTCGCCCTACTACTGGACAATCTCAGTTTTCTAGTCCTCATCTGGATGCTACTCTTCAGGCCTTGGCTAGTGAGCAAAGAGGCGTACCTAGAACTAACCAGCCATCGTTCCAACCGGTAGGACCTGTCATGTCATGAAATGTAGATCAGGCTCTTCTAAGAAGAAGCTTGTGCTTAGCGTGGAAGTATGATGTCCTCACAAACCTTGCTAGCATCCCAAATAGGATTTCTATCCTTTAGAATCTTCACCCATATTCATACATGCGTGAGGTGCTCGCCGAGTCTTTATGGAGCCCCCTCCAGCTTGAGACAGAGGTAGCAGCTACAGAAGCCTTCCACACTGAGGCAATTGAGAACACTGAATACTAGGTAGTTATCTCGTTCTCTTGTGAAGATGAAGACACTCCCATACAAGGGAAAATTCGTCCATTGTACGTCACTGGTCAGTTCAATGGCATGGAAGTCTGCCATTATCTTGTTGACATTGGCTCTGGGATTAACCTAATCCCGACTCGGACACAACGGAAGCTGGGGTTGTCTGAGGAAGATTTAACTCCCTTCGACTTAAGAATCCAGGGATACGATAGGATCGAGCAGTCCCCGGTCAACATGACTTATTTGAATACCTAGTTCGGTGTCCTAGTTTCTAGTACCGAATTCATGGTTGTCTCCCAGGACACCGCGTACAATGCATTGATGGGTAGGCCATGACTCCACATGCATGCAGCGGTCCCTTTATTATATCAACAATGCCTCAAATACTCCATAAATGGTTCGCTAGGCATGCTCCAAGGAGATGTGTCTCTTTTTTCCACTTTTGAAGCCCACTCTCTGGACACTGACTATTACAAGAGAAAGGAAAAGAAGATTCTAGCAAGTGAGGTTGAACCCATGCCGGTCAAAAGTGATCCCTGGGTGGGTCTGGATGACACCTACATCTTCCGGATCCATCGGTTGGAGGCCACAACCCCCGACATGGGGCAATGTTTTGTCATTTCGGGTTGGAAAGGAAGGAATATTCCCATGTCCAAGAGATGAAAAAAAATCACATTGTACTCCTACACCAACCAGAATCGAGTGATCCCAGAACCTCCCACCCCTGTATGGTATCGGGACGCCAGGCTCATGGAAACGGCAGTACGTCATACATGTCTGTTTCGCCGGGATAGAATTAACCAGCTCAAGCCAACACGCCAATACTGCTTTGATGTTATCAAGCGTGGCCCCATGGGCGGAAGACAAGATGGGATTGGATCAACTGCCTTCATCGCTATGGTCTCAGTGGCATAAGAGTCTCCTAATGTGATGACCACTGCCGCTCAAGCCAGAACCAGCATCCCATTAGTGTCTGGTGGCTCGGAAGTGACTCCCCCAACAAAAGATCCCTCCACAATTAGAGAATAGGATCTAGAGGATTCTCTCCCTACCTTTGAAGAAGGCGTCTATACCACAATCGATGAATTGGTACAGGTGAACCTTGGTAGTAAAGTAGATCTAAGAACCACATTGATTTGTGCTGCAATGTCCTTCGAGGAGCATCAGTGGTACATGAACAATTTTGAGCAACAACATAATGTGTTTTCCTGGAGTTTTGGAGAGATGCCAGGCCTAGATCCTCAGGTGGTCGTCCACCGCCTTGGTCTCCCTACAATGAATCACGGGTTCAAGCAGCCTCCCAGAAATATGAACCCTTCTCACAGTGCCATGGTTGAGGCCGATGTTGACAAGCTCATCAGAGACAACTTCGTCAAGGAAGTCCAGTACCCCAAGTGGATAGACAACATTGTGCCCGTCTGGAATATGAACGGGAAGATCAGAGTCTGTATCGACTTTTGCAATCCCATCCGCCACTGTCTAAAGAATGATTTTCCCCTTCTAGTGACAAAATTGTTTATTGATGTTACAGTCGGGTTCCAAGCCCTCTCCTTTATGGATTGGTTTTTCAGGTACAACTAGATTCGGATGGGCCTCAAAGATGAGGAGTCCACTGCTTTCAGGGCCCCACAAGGCACATTATGTTACCAGGTTATGCCCTTCGTCCTAAAAAATGTAGGTTCCACCTATCAACATTCCATGCACCGCATATTCAAGCCAATTATCAGAACATTGGTGGAGTGCTATTTTGGACGATCTGGTGGTTAAATGTTGCAGATCCATGACCATCTCAAGGACCTTGACAAAGTTTTCAGTTTTCTCTATTCCCACCACCAGAAGATAAACCAGCTTAAATGTGCCATAGGGGTCACCTCCAAAAAGTGTCTCGGCTTCATTTTTAGATATCGGGGCATCGAGATCAACCTATATAAGATCATGTCCATCATCCATATGCCTCCCTCGAGCAATATTCGGGGGCATTGAAGATTTCAAGGCCACATATCCTACATAGGCCGATTCATTGCAAATCTGGCTGGAAAGTGTAATCCCTTTTCCCGGCTCATGAAGAAAGGCTCCTCCCATGAATGGGATGAAGGGTGTTAGACCGCGTTCGAGGAATCCATGCTGTATCTGCTGCAGCCGCCAGTCTTGATGCCACCCAATGCCAGAAAGCTGTTGATCCATTATGTGACCGCCCTGGAACAGTCTCTCGTCGCCCTGCTCACCCAGAAGAATAATGAGGGGATAGATAACATCCTCTACTACCTCAGCTTCATGATCCTCGATAAGGAGACCAGATAATCCCTCATCAAAAAGATCTACCTTGCACTCGTGTTTGTGGTATAGAAATTTCATCATTTCCTGTAGCACCATGAGGTACATCTGGTTTCTCGGGTAGACCCGTTGAAGTACATTCTGAACCTCCCCATGTTGACTAGCCGACTAGCATGGTGGGTGGTGATTCTCCAGCATTTTCATATCAGGTACATGCCTCGGAAGGATATCAGGGGGAAGGAATTGGAAGACTTCTTAGATACCCATCCAACCTCTTCGGATCAATCCCTGGACCAAGATTATCCTGATGAAAAATCCTCTCAGTCGATCATGTCGTGTGATGTTGGAAAATGCACTTTGATGGTGCCTCTCGGAGCCACACTGTTAGGAGGCTTAATGATCCTATGCTCAACAGAGTGGCCCTGGGTATCGTCTTCATCACCCTGGAGCAAGCAGTTCTACCGTACAAATTCCGGTTTTCAGAAGGCTTCACCAACAACGTGGTAGAGTATCATGCTCTCATCACTGGACTCGAGATGGCCCTTGAGATCGACGTGCCCCATTTGCAAGTGAAAGGGGATTACTAACTAGTCATCAAGCAAATAAATGGAGACAACTTCTTCAGGAAGCCAAAGCTCGTGCCATTGTTGGAGTGCCCCCTGAATCTAATGGCCTAGTTCCCCTCTCAACCAGAGGTCACCCATGTCCCTCGGTCACAGAATGGTCGAGCAGACTCTTTGGCCGACTTAGCTACGTCACTTGCAGAACCCAAGCAAGATGATCTGATTATAAATGTGGCAAACCAGAGAGTCATTTCCCTCGTCACCCCAAAGGATGATGAAAGCCTATGGGTAAGCCATCATACTTTCATATCCTCCACATCAGGAGCCCCAGGTTCTTCAAATGATGTGTTTGATACGAATCCTGACTGGAGAGACCCTTTTGTCGAGTATCTCCAAAATGGTTGCCTCCTAGTTGATCGGGCTAAGCATGAGAAAATTCGATGTCGCGCGCTACTATTTACCCTCCAGAGTGGTACCAGTCTTGAGAAGATCCTCTATAATCATGGTTTCAACGGTGTTCTCCTCCATTGCATTCAGAGAGATGAGATTTCCCCGGTCATGCACAAGGTTCAAGAAGATTCTTGTAGAGCCCACCAGGCTGGGACGAAGCTATCCCATCAGATCCGGAGACTGGGGTACTTCTGGTCCTCTAGATCCATGATTGTATTGAGTTCGCCAAGATATGTCAAGCATGCCAAGTTCGTGCAAATTTTTTACATCGTCCTCCAGAACCTCTCCACTCCACCAAGTACTCTTGGCCCTTTTCATTGTGGGGGATCGATGTCGCGGGGCCGTACCCACTGGCGACAGTTTTCCAATGCAGTAAACCATCTACCAACTTTGTGAGCTCCAAAACCATCTACTGATTTGGATTCCCTCACTCTGTGCTCACCAATAATGGCACAAACATCCGAGCACCTATGTTGAAGAAATTGTATGCCAAGTACATCATTCGCTCCTACCACACCTCCTGCTATCACGCATAGGAAAATGGATAGATTGAGGCTTTCAACAAAACCCTCTCAAACATTTCGTATAAAATGGTTGGCCAGAACAAGAAGAGTTGGCCGGACAAGCTCCACAATGCAATTTGAGCTTATCGGACAATGACTCACAATTCCACCCAGGTGACTCCATATTACCTGGTGTATTGGGTTGAGGCCATCCAAACCATCAAGATCTAGATGCCATCATTACACACTACAGTCTATGACAAGCATGCTCCTGATAAGGTGGCCAAAACCAGTCTAGCTGAATTGGAAGCACATGAAGAGAGTAGGCTCCGTGCCCTGCATAATCTGGAAAGGCATCAGAATAAGATAGCTAGAGCCTTTAACAAGAAGGTTCGCCTATGCTCTTTCATGGAAGGTTACCTAGTATTGGCACTCCGAGTGCCAATGATCCTAGGTAGGAAACCACCCATTTTGGAGCCCAAATGGGAAGGACCTAACGTCATTCATAAGGTTTACCCCAATGGAACATATTCCTTGGTGACCATGGATGGTTTACGTATAACTCCTACCACCAATGCCAAGTTCTTCAAGTAATACTTTTCCTGAGCATGACAGTGCGGAATGACATAAAACTATAAGGTCCTACATGACCTTAAACTGGACGGTCCGACGTGACCCTAAACTACACGATGGTCCTATATGACTTTAAACTGCACATCATCCTGCATGACATTAAACTGCATTTTGAGAACTACGTGAGGCATGATTCCCATCCTTATGGGATATGTAGGAATACTCAGATGCCTTGTCTTGAGATCAGCCCCAAACTCTTCTCTTTGACTATCCCCCCTGGGTATATCATCCTCGGAGGGTCCTTGGATGATGTGGAGTAGGCTTCCTTAGTCCCACTGATATGAGGATTATAATGGTCGCACCATGTGCCCACTCCCGTACATCTATCCTAATGCGTCTTCACCGCACGACGTTAAACAACATGGCCTTCAAGAACTATGTATGGCTTGATTCCCATCCTCATAGGATACGTAGGAACGCCCAGACATTTTGTCTGTATGGCCCATCCCAGAAGCCAAAATCTTCCCCTTGGGTCAAGACATATGGTGGGGTGCATAATTTTACCCCATTTCATGTCAGGCAAGCCTCAATCGGGCTGTATGTCCCCATCCGTGGAGACGTTCACCTCATTCATAGATGGGTACAACTATGCTTCGCTCGCTCCATGACTAGGATTTCGTCACCTTCCCTATCCGAAAGGGCCCCTGAATGGTATGGATTCTTGGCCTAAGTTATATCTTGACACTTCAGGCCAATGCCCTCGAGGATGTCGACAACATATTGATACAAGTCCCACATTGAGAATATGGTCAGTTGTAAATGCTCATTTGTTGCCACTATTTCCGGTCTCCATAGGGACGCTATGTTTCGAACAGGCTCAACAGTTGTCCTGGATCGTTAGGACCACCCCAACTTGTCCCAAACATTGAGCGTCGTGGTTCGTTCTACCCCGTTGTCTCTAAGAGATGGACCCCCTCAGGCGATGCCAGCTATTAGGACCCATTGGATGGAGATACCCAAGAACAACTCTTTGTTTCCCACATTGAGCACCGCTCACGTGGGCTTAAGAGCTGTGATGTGGCAATAACAGTACAAGAGGGCGTGTGACCATCCACCCGGCCCAGGTTCTATCTTATAGGATTATACGGCATGGTGTGGGATTATGTCCTCATTCATGTCGGGTTACTTGTCGTGTTGTACATATCCATGGATGAGACCTCCCCCATCCCACATCCTCACTGTTAGATGTTAAATTGCAAGTATGTCTAGCCTTCCTGACTGAGGCCCATCCTCAGGCCCCATGGCCTTTTTGGGGCCCCGTCCCACATCCTCACTACAAGACGTTAAACTGCAAGTAGGTCAGGCCTTCCTGGCCGAGGCACATCCTTAAGCCCCTTGTCCTTTTCGGTCCCCCATCCCTCATCTTCAGTGTAAGACATTAAACACCAAGTAGGTCATGACTTCCTGACCGAGGCCCAGCCTTAGGCCCCATGGCATTTTCGGGCCCCCGACCCTCGTCCTCACTACAAGATCTTAAACTGCTAGTAGTTCAGGCCTTCTTGTCTGAGGCCCAGCCCCAGTCACCTTGGCCTTTTCGGTCCCCCAGCCCTCGTCCTCACAGCAAGACGTTAAACTACAATTAGAACATGACTTCCTGAATGAGGCCCTGCCTCAGGCCCCATGGCCTTTTCGGGCCCCTGTCCCCCATCCTCACTACAAGTAGTTAAACTACATGTAGGTTCGGCCTTCCTGACCGAGGCCCAGCCTCAGGCCCCTTGGCATTTACAGGCCCTCGGCCCTCGTCCTCACTGTAAGACATTAAATTCGAAGTAGGTCAGGAATTCCTGACCGAGGCCAGCCTCAATCCCCTTGGCCTTTTTAGGCCCATGACACTCATCCTCACTTCTAGATGTTAAACTGCAAGTAGTTCAACCCTTCCTGACCAAGGCTCGGCCTTAGGCCCCTTGTCCTTTTTGGGCCCACAGCCCTCGTCCTCACTATAAGAAGTTAAACAACAAGTAGGTTATGCCTTCCTGACCGAGGCCCAGCCTCAAGACCCTTGTCCTTTTCGGCCCCCAGCCCTCATCCTCACTACAATACCCTAATGTGAAAGTAGGTCATGCCTTCCTGAAAGAGGCCCAGCCATAAGCCTCTTGGACTTTTTCGAGGCCCCGACCCTCATCCTAACTACAAGATGTTAAACTATATGTAGGTTAGGCCTTCCTGACCAAGGCACAACCTTAGGCCCCTTGTCCTTTTTGAGCCCCCCGAACCTCTTACTCACCGCAAGAAATTAAACTACATGTAGGTCTGGCCTTCCTAACCGAGTCCCAGCCTCAAGACCCTTTCCCTTTTCAGGCCCTATCCCAAGTTCTTACCCAGAGTGTATGGCGCGGTGTGGGATTATGTCCTCATTCACATGGGGTTACTCACTGATCCATACACCTCCCTTATCTAGGGAATCATATTCTTCTCATATCCCTCACTACAATACGTTAATCTACAAGTAGGTCAGGCCTTCCTGACCAAGGACTAGCCTCCGGCCCCTCAGCCTTTTGGGCCCCAACACACGTTCTCTTATTGGAGTGTATAGTGTGGTATGACAGTATGTCCTCATTCACGTGTTGTACACCCCCCTAATTGGGGTATCTTACACCCGAGTGTCTTTAAGAACTATGTATGGCTTGATTTCCATCTTTATGGTATACATAGGACCACCCGAATGTATAGACTTCGTGTCCATACCCATCTCTCAAAAATCTACATTTGACCTTGGCCCCTTGGCCTACACTACCCTAGAGAGGAGAGTATATGACATGGAATGGTATGGGATTATGTCCTTGTTTGGGTCAGGCTTGTAATGACCACACAATGTACTTCTCCCTTATGATCCAGCCTGTCGACCCTTTTTAGCAGTTCACCAATGTGCCTAAGGGTACTCTGGTTTAGTACATTAAATCTCAGACTTTTCTTGGACATGTTTTCACCAAATTTTTAGGCTTTGTGTCTTCCTTCATCAGGGCTTTCATCACCTTTCACACCTAGAGGGACCCCAAAAAACGGCATGGATACCATGCCTAAGGGATCTCCTACCTTTTTTTGCCAATTACCCCGGGATTTTCGGGCAAAAAATTGATACAAATCCCATGTTGAAAACAAGGATAGAGTTTGATGCTCATTTATTGTTCCCACTTCAGGCTAACGTGACATGGATGTTGTGTTTCTTCCACGGTTAACAGTTGTCCTCCTTCGCCACGCCAACCCCATTAATCCCAAAATGACAGGCGTACGATTCCCATCCTTCCCCACCATCTCATGTCCAAGTAGATCTTCAAAACTATTGGTAATATTCCTCAGTTTTCATCTGCACGTTAGGAGGACCAAAGCTGCAATAAGGACGTTATTCAGGGCTTCGCACCGATTTCCCATTGATGGGCCTTCCAGGTATTGCAAAAAATATTTCCTCCCATGTTTCCCACACCGAGTTTGACTCACATGGGCTTAGGGATCAGGTTGAGGTCTGCACTTACATGGAAAGCGGACATCCATCATTTGTCCATGCTCTAGGACCATACACTATGATCTCCTCAGAACTACGCATAGCTTGATTCCCATCCTAATGGGATACGTAGGAACGCCCAGATATTTTGTCATTGGGTCCAGCTTGAGTTCTGCTAGTATATATTTTCTGTCACTTTTTCGGGAAACTGACTACAGGACCACGTGGTATGGTATGAGATTATGTCCTCATTCACGTCGGGTTTGCAATAGTTGCACCATGGACACCCCATTCTAAGGAGTAGCCCTCCTGTTTCTTATCCCGCACGACATTAAAAGGAACCCTCAAGAACTACGTATGGATTGATTCCCATCCTCATGGGATACGTAGGACCACCTGGACGTCTCGTTTTCGGGTCCAGCATAGTTGGGAGCTAGTTTCTCCGGCCCCTTTCGATCTCACCCCTATTTGGGCCCTATGGCCCAAGGTTCATCATTCGGAATTGTGTACGGTGTGATGTGGGATCATGTCCCTCTTTACGTCGGTTATGTATCATGGAACCGTACTCATTCCTCATAGAGCATCGTCTCTACTACGTCAACGATGCTTGAAATTAAAATGCATGCTTGGTTCTATCCCATGACCCTAAACTGTGACATTATCGTCCTGTTCACACGAAAAAAACAACACAACATTGTGATGACCTCATCATCGATGACATCACGTTGGGTATTGGTCATACGCCATGCCATTTTTCAACACCGACTATGGATTGATTTTTGTGGCGACAACAGTGTCTTATACCCTAGGACTGTTGATTCACAAAACAAACCACTCACCTTGGAGGACAAATAAGATTTATAAAATACCGCTTCTTTTGGTGTGTGGGATACTCCTGCACACCCCTTTTATCCCTGGCACTGGTACCTCACTATTCCCCCTCCACATGAACTACGTGCAGTTTGACCCTCATCCTCATGGTATGTAGGAACACATGTGAACAACTCATCAGGCCCTACTGAACTCTATTTTTCGGTCCCTCAACCTAAAAACTCTCTGAGGAGCACGTGGTGGTCGGAACCATCAGTTCCCATTCACGTTGGGTATTTGTAGTTACCCACCACGTGGCTCCTGTGTTTCCTCCCATCCATGGTCCAAATTCTATGACCCTAAACTATGATTTCCCTATAGTAAGGGACTCAACTCCCTCTATCTAATACGTCTCTTTGTTGTACCAGATGTGTTTTGACAAAGATCCCGATGTGTGGAATTTTCATGGATACATTCCTCTGGTTCCATGTCCAAGATTTTTGGGATCTTTATTTGGATCCTCATCCTCTTCTACATCTTAAAGGACCCTCGGACGACATGGATGCTAGTCCTAAGGGATCTCTAGGGATACTGGGCCTAAGGGCTCTCCTATCGTTTCAGGACAACATCCCTAAAAATCTCGGGATACATTTGCGATAGGTCCCGTTTTTTGAACATGGTCGATGGTCAACCCTCGTTTTTCTATCCCCATTCCAGGATAACACGATATGGATTTTGTGTATCCGCCATAGTCAACAGTTATCCTCCATCACCATGATTCCATCATTGTGATCTAGATTGTGAGCATCATGATTCATGAATTTCCACATCCTCATGTTCAAGTGGAATTCCGACACACTCGACGTTATCTCTTCGTGTGTCTAGGTGCACTATATAGACATTTTAGCATCATTGGGAAGATATTAACCAAGAATCTGTTCGCCCTAACCTTCCCCATCCTATGATGGGAATGTTCCCCATTACATCTTGTTTCCCACATCGAGCATGACTCATGTGGGCTTAGTAGTTTTGGTGGGATATGTACCGGCACAACCAGGATTCTCCTCATCCTACATGACATTAAACTATGCCTCTAGAACTACGTATGGATTGATTAACATCCTTTGGGGATACGTAGAAACACCCAGGTATTTCGGCCAAGGTCCAACCACAGGAATCATTAGTCCAGTTCCTCCCCATTTCCGCCCCCCTTGCCAGACCCCTCGTAGGGAACCGTACAACTGTAACTCTGCCATTAACAAGTTCAGGATGCCCCAAGATGACATTGGGAAGCAACAACTCTCTCACCAGAGATGGTCCTTCTGAAGGAAAGAATGATCCATGATCAGACCGATATGCCATCTAGTGTGCTTTAACCATGATGGTGTAACCTCAAGAGTGTTGGATTCTGTTCAAAAAACCCTCACTCCACATTCCACATTTTCCCCCATATTCGGACCCTCGTCCTCTTTCACTTTTTGAGGAAACCACTAACAGTATTGATGCTCGGACAATGTCCCGCCTATTGTCCTGGGCCAACGTTCCGGAAAACTAATGGGTAGAATTTTTAGTTAGGCCTTGTGTTTCAAACATGGTCAATGGTCGACCCTCATTGGTTATCCCCATTTCAGGATGATGCAATAAGGATATTATGTTTTGATCATGGTCGACAGTTGTCTTTCATTGTCATGCCACCCCCCATAGCATTCTGGATTTTGGGTATCATGATTCCCACTCCCACTTCCTTATGTTCAGACTTATCCCAACGCCCTTGGCATTACCCCACTAGTGCACCAGAGCACAACAGAAGAATGGCTCATCGATTGTTTTAAGGTCCTAATCCTCTGATTGGGCTTCTCCCTTGTCTTCCCAGGAGATATGAATTGGTTACATAAACCTCGGATACTCGAAGCATGGTTGACACATTATGTTTTGATGGAATAGCATGGTGATCACCCCTTGTTTCTCACATTGGGCTAGACCTGCGTCAGCTAAGAGACTAAGAACTCGAAATTTCATGAATATAACAAAAGTGTATGAAGAAAACCATGATAACGAGACTCATGCATGCTATGGAATCAAATAAATCAAAACATTAAAGTATGTTTGAGAGTTTAGGGTCCTTACAACACTCAGGGGTTTATTCCTCCCCTGGACTAGTTCATCCAGTCCAAAGAGAGCTGGAGTTCCACCACCCTTAGACTTGTGGAATCCATGAGATTTTGTAACATGTTAAACTACAGATACTCCTTAGTAGCAATGGGGTGCACTTCATCAGCCTCAGTTTGTGCCCGCTCAATATCAGCCTGAATGACGACCATTTCTTCGGAAGCTTGCCTCATATGCTCTTCTGCCTCTGCCAGCTGGGCATTCAATCGCAAGATCAGCTCTGATTGTTTATTAAGAAAGGTTTAGTGCTCATCTTCACGGATCTGTAGCCGTTGGACTTCATTTTCAGCCTCCTAGAGCATCTTGATGTTCGTCGCCTTCTTCTGCTACCAAACCACATAGAGGCCATGATCATACTCCCTGATCTTTTCTACCATAAGATCTCTGATGTGCAGTTGAGGGCGCTGGCCATCCACTCCCCCAGCACACAGTTCCCACAGCTGCGAGCGAGGTCTGTCAATCTCAACCAGCCATAATGCCAGGGGGTCTTTTCGATAAAGCGCACGATCATCTTCCATGAGCAGCGACTGACTATATTGATGTCCTCTTCATCAGAGGTCGTCTCACCCCAGTTCGCATGATTGGCAGACTCGTATGTGGGGTACGACCTTAGGAAATCATTAGAAGGATTTGCATCTGGCATTGGATCCGGTGTGGCATCTGGCATTAGATCAGACATGACGAGATATGGGTAGACTGGTCGATCCTCATCTTCGGACCCCACCACAATGACCTTGGGCACGACCATGCTGGTGGTCCCACCAATGATAGGGAGCACTACAGCTCGGGTGGGATGGGTAACTATCTCCACAATTACTGCCATGCCCCTAGGTGGGGCGCTGCCAAAAATCCCGGCCTACCTCGCCACAGTTGCCCATGCCAGTCGTAGAACTTTACGTGACAGAGAAGGGCATGGATGTTAGTGGGAACGATTAATGTGTGGAAGCAACAAATTCAGTGGAGAGGACTTATGGAGATCAAACCCCTGGTGCTGCTCCTGAGTTTATGTTGATAGAACCCCAATGTGTGGCCCTCCGTATATTTTCGGAAGGTCCGAAGATTCTGGAGGAGCCACCTCGGGTTTCCTAGCCCCGCCAGACACAGACCTGGATGTGGCCACATGTGTGGGTTCCGAGGGTCCAGCATCATCACCAACTGAAGGGCGAGAACGAGGTCTGCGCACAAGGTCCTCCTTCGTGGTTTAGATGTTGGTAAGAAATCCATAATGACGTAAGAGCATACCCCGAGGAAATAAACTTGGCATGTTACCTCGAGAGCCTCTGCAAAATCGTCGAGACCCGAGTATTGATCGCCGACTTCACCTTCTTCCAACATGATCCCTCCACCGACCTCGTCCCCCCAATAGAATTGTCAGATTCTTCCATTAGGGGGAAGCACTCGCTCACCTCAGTGGCCGACAGCTATGGGGGAACTGTCTGATTTAGCAGTACCCTCAACTAGTCTGTCATTGGACTTGGGGAACCCATGGAATTTACAAAGTTCAGCAACTCATCTAGATATTGCTCCACCTCCACCGGAGACTCCGCGAAACCGGCCCGGAAAGGGCCTATAGCAGGTAAATCTATCCCGAGATGGTCCAGGTGTTGCCATATCTCGGGCATGGTAAGGAATTTCTGGTTGACATCCCAGATGTCCCAAGCCTATAGGATAACAGCATTCTCGAGCATGTAGATATGACGCAGCAATTTCCCCAGGACTTGAGTGGATATCTTGCAGAATCCCCTAAGTGGCTGCCTCTCCAGATGGTTCTGCTCTCCTGGGACCACCGGGTCCCCTTCTATTGTTGGATCCATCGCCGCTGCCTCACCCTCAGCTGGTGCAGGTCTCGCCGCCATAGTATCCCCGCACCGCGAGAGGTCCTTACCACCTTCCGGACCCAGCCTTGAGATAGAGAAGTCCCACCATCACCAGCTCGAACAATTGGCTGCTTTATCTTTTCCCTTAGATATGCTTCATCCTAGCTTATGGAATACTCCTTCACCAGTATGACGGTGAAAATAGTTGGAGACAATGCATTTTGCATTTTCTCGTCTTCCCGTGTGAACATAAACCACAATTGACTCATCACAAATTGGTGCTCTTCGTGGCGCACCTCCCAGTAGACCTGTGAGATCAGCTACTACAGTCACTGAAATTGGCTGGAAAACCAGTGTGGGGTGTATGACTCGTAGAGAGGCTCAGGGTCCCCCTTTTCCATGAAGACTCCACCTTGAAAGGCCATGAGATAGGACCGATTCTCTTTCGTCCGCCGACAGTCGTTGGTGAGTACCCCCATCGGCAATGAAAACAGTTTGAAATTAAACTCATCTGCCTTCCACACCCGGTTTAGTAACAACGATACGGTTAATTTGGTCAGAAATCTCGTAGAATCATTCAGAATGGATGGGAGGAAGTTTATCCTTGAAGGTGAGATGGGGTTCAGATATTAGTAAATCCCCCAGATGTGCGCCGCGATCCACCCATACAGATGATGGAATGGCCCGCATATTCTCTGCTCTCTCTTGCCCTCAATAACATGCCATAGCATCTTGTACAATCTAAATAGAATCAAAATACCTTGATTGACTTTCCCTCTTGTTGCTAGCATGGATTCCTTGATGAATGCTCTAGGTCGCACCCTCATGATGGTATCCCTCATAGGTAGGATCCAACCATTGATAAGGGCCGCGATAAACACCTCCAATATAACTATCGGTTGTGGTTCGGTATTGGCTCTGAAACCCCAGTTCCTCCATTGGTCGTCCACTGAGAGCCTCTAATACGAATTATCCTTGCCCCGTTTCCCCTTTCAGGCATGTTCGAGGCCTCGCGAGAAACACGTGATCCTCTTGTATGTTCATAAATTGCGTGAACCACTTCTTGAAGTGGACATCCCTCACCTATTCTTTGTCTTCTCTAGGGAACAACAACATCAATGACTGCACCAACCATGACATCTGCTCCAGATCCTCCCACGCACTAATGACAAGGAGGAACTCATCGTACATAGCCCCCAAGATCGGGACGCCAGAAATCTAATGGACATCCCACAGACAGATGCCAACCTCCCCATGGTGCAGGTGAAACGTGTTGGTCCTCGACGACCATCTACTCAATAGCTCTGGAATCACTATTTTGGTTGATATATGTGTAATTAGGAGGCCCATGCCACCTCATAAAAACCCACTCTTCTCAGCTCGGCTCTAAATTCTTCACATGAGGCGCCTACTCAGTTGGTCCATGCCCAATCATCTGAGAAGTTGCCACCATGGAATAGGTCCCATTCCTCGGACCACGCCTTCTTCAAGTTCCCCTGCACCACCTGCAGGATGGATCAAAGTTGAGTCAATAAGGTTTTCCTTATGAATTTTCCATTCCTTCTTGTTTTGAAAATCACAAAAACCTTATACTTAAGCAAATATTTAATTTAAATTTCTAATGAAAATTTCTTATTTAAGGAAATTTACCCTAACCTAGATTTTCTTATACATATCAATATTTTTACCTAAGTATAAAAATCAAATTCATATCTAAAAACATGGAATCATATAAAACATAGATATGAAGAATTTTTTATTAAGATCCAAATTCTGGATAAGAACTGTAATGATGTTCCATTCCAAATTCTGGAAACGAACACTAATGTAGTTCTATTCCGAATTCTGAATATGAACTCTCATATAGTTCGACTCCAAATTCTGGATATTAACTCTCATATAGTTTTACTCTGAATTCTGGATACGATCTCTCATATTGTTCCACTCCGAATTCTGGACTCTGAACTTTTACAAGTTCGACTCCGAACATCTATGTGTTCGACTCCGAACTTCTATGAGTTCGATTCCAAGATTTTACTAGTTAGACTCAAAACTATTACTAGTTCGACTCTTAATTTTTATTAGTTCGACTCCAAACATCTATTAGTTCGAATATAAACTTCTATGAGTTTGACTCCAAACTTTTACTAGTTCGACTCCAAACTATTACTAGTTCGACTACGAAATTTTATTAGTTCAACTATGAAATTCTACTAGTTCGACTCCGAACTTCTAAGAGTTCGACTCTGAATCTCTATCAGTTCGACTCTGAACATTGTAAGTTCATATTATAAATTATAGTGAAACTAGACTCTGAATTTCTTTAGAAATTCATATTCCGAATTTCTACAGAATTCAGGTTCCAAATTCCTATAAAACAGAATCCGAATATCCTTTTATTATAGACTCCGAATTCCATTTTGGTTGGACTCCGAACATTTATTTTCTTACATTCCGAGCTTTAGTTTTTCTTATTCTTACACTCGTTTAATTATAAAACGATGTCGTGCTTTTGTTACACATGTTTTGTTATAAAACGATGTCGTTCATTCTGTTTCTAACTAACCGTTGGTTTAGTCACACGTGTATAGGTCCCTCCGAAATTTAAGGAAAATATGACCGTTGGAGGAGGGTGATGACCGTTCCAACCGAGCCTATAAATTGGAGCACATTTGAATGAGCTCCAAACTGATCTTTGAAATCAGTGCTTACTAGAATTTGAAGTGATTTCTATAGAGAGAGAGGGTCTTATCAACCCTCAAAGCTTCAGGAAGAATGTATTAATAGCTTGGTCAAACATTGATTTGTGATGACTTGCTTCATGTGACTCCGAATGTTAGTGATTACATTCGAGGGATTCTGGGAATAGGAAGATAGAGGTGCCGACTACCTTGAAGTTTGTGGGCTTCCTTGCTGTGGAAGACAGAGGTTCCAACTACCATGAAGTTGAGGGCTTGCGGGGATAGAAAGACAGAGACTTCAATCTTCGTATCGAGGGCTTACCCTGGTGTGGGTATGACAGACATTCTTGAAAGTATAAATCAAGAGACCTTTATCCATGGTTTTTGTATACCCTTATCTTTGGGTTAAAAGATTTATATCTTGTTACTTGTAGTTTTACTACTTGTTTTCAGCTGCAATTTTGTATTATAAGGAAAGTATAACCTTCTTATATTTCTTTACACTTGTACAATGATTTGATTAGATTCTATATGGTTTAAGGTAGAATTTCATATTTTAAACATTGGATATGTTTCAATTTCCATATACATATTTCCGGAACCAGTTTTTTGGAATCACATTTAGTTTTAAGAAAGTGCATCGAAATAGAAGTTCTTAACTTCATACTTTGTCCCAATCTTCCATTTGTGTTAGAGGTGTTGAGAACTTTCCTAAAGTTAACTTTGTTAATCATATATCTTTCCTTGTTTAAGGAAATTTTTAAAGTGTACAATTCACCCCCCTCTTGTATATTGAGCATCTACATCATATTTTCGATCCTACAATTGGTATCAGAGGTTGTAAACATCATACTCTATACCAATATTACATTTTTTATCAGAGGGGGTCTCTGAAATACTTATACTCACATATTAGTTTTTCTTGCACAGTTTTTCCTTCGTTCTATATTTTCCATGCTTAGGAATATTTTCCTTGAATCTGAACTTTTTTTAAAAAGTTTTTGTGTAGAAAGTTTTTTAAGATAGCAGGTTTAAATATTGGTTACATCAACAACCTAAATCCTATAAGACCACCAATTTTTGATGGCAATGACTATTAATAATGGAGTGATCAAATGAAGACATTCTTTATCAATACCGGGGTAGACAACTTTTTTATGCTTACTAGAGGTATCAAATTCTTGAAAAGGAAGTTAGTGCTTTCACAAACCAATAGAAGCATGATTATCAATTAAACTATAAGGTACGCAATACTCTACTATGTTCAATGACTAAGAACATATATAACCAAATTTCATCATTTGAAACAGCTAATTGTATATGGAAGAAACATAAAGTTACACATTTTGGTACATCTAAAGTGATTGAGACTAGAAGATCTATTTTGAGAGAAGAATACCATGGTTTTAACTTTCTTTATGGAGAACCTATAAGCAAAGTACAACAAAGATTTATGACTATCATGAATATCTTAAAATCTATGGGAGATGAAGGTCTAGATGATGAAGCACTTGTGGATATGATTATTGATATTATGCCCAATGAGTGGGAATCAAAGAGAAAAGCAATTGATGAGAATATGATGGTAACACAAATTTCTCTTGATGAACTATTTGGAACTCTTATCCAACATGAAACAAGGATGAAGAGAGATGAGGAAAACATCAAGAAGAAGAATGGAAATGGTACTTTTGTTTTTACTACAACATCAAATCACATGAAAGGAAAGACTCCTAAGATAGTAACTAGATCTAAGTCCAAGATGGTTACTATCTAATCCGAATCTAGTGAGAGTGAAGTCTCAGAGAATGAGTTAGAAAATCTTTCTCGAAGAATGAACAAGATAGATGGACAAAGAAATTTCCAATCTACGTATAAGAAGAATGAAAGGAAAGATAAGAATGATTCAGAGGTCACATGCTATGAATGCAAGAGAAGTGGACACATACAACCTGATTGCCCTATGATTAAATAGAAAGAAAGAAAAGAGAGGAATTCTGAAAGGAACGGGATGAAGTTTTATAAAGCCAAAGCTAAGAAAAGTCTGAAAGCTAATATACTTGGAGTGCTAGTTGTAGAGACTCTTCAGAAAGAGAATCCTCAGAATATGAATCATTAGCTCAGAATAATATGGGATTCAATGGAAATACAGATTTTCCACATACATGTATTTTTGTTAAGGTACGCTCTGCCGAGGCATTAACCAATTTATCTCTTGATAATAATTACTATTCCAAAAATAGTACTTCTAATGAAGATACTTCATCATTAGAAAATGAATAACTTTCATATGAAGAAGTATCTAGATTTTCCAAATTACTTGAAGCAAAAAATTGTAAAATTTATAAGAAATTAGACATGGAAACTAATAGGGAAGAAATTCTTACAAAAGAGATTTAAGATCATTCTTCAGATCTTAAAGATAAAGAAGATCTTATAGAAAAACTTTCTAAAGACCTTGACAATGAAAATTCTGATAAGGAATAACTTTCTAAAGATCTTAAAAATACTATTTCCAAAATGAATGTTTATGAGGAAAAATATAACTCTAGGGAAATGATTCCTGAGGATAGAAATTTAGTCATTAGACGAAAATCCAAAAAAAAATCTCTTAAGAAGCTCCTTGTGAAATTTACTTTTGGAAAGGAATATTTTGACAAGATGTATTCTCAAATTAAACATAACGGATACACTACTGGAGTAGGTTATACTCACCAAAAACCAGTTTTCAAAAAAAAAACTATTTTATTCCTTCTAGAGCCCCTTTTTGCACTAAGTGTCAATGTGGTGGGCATTGGAGGAAAAAAATTTCTTTGAATAAAGTTCAATATCATGGGTTTCATAAGTCATATTTCTCTAAAAAAATGTGGATACCCCCAAATTTTGTTATCTGAAAATCGCGGATCAAAACATGTTTGGGTTCTGATAGTCTAATTATTTTCATATTTTCAGGAAGATAAAATATGTACCAACAACAATACTTGGTACATGTATAGTGGATGTTCTCCGCACATGACTGGTAACAAAAACTATTTTGAAAATATTATCAAGAAAAAAGGAGGAAAAGTTACTTTCAGAGATAATGATCAGAGAGAAATTTATGGTATAGGTAATATTGTTCTTCTTGGTAGAACATTGATTTCAAATGTTTTGTTTGTTAAGGGTCTTAAGCAAAACCTCATTAGCATAGTTCAATAATGTGATGAAGGATACCTGGTGAATTTTTGGAATGATAAGTTCTTAGTTCACAGTTCCAAGGAAGAGTTTATTCTTTCTTCCCATAGGCAAGAGAATGTTTACACTTTGAAATTAGAAGATCTTAGGAGCCAAGACATACCATGCCTTAGTGCAATGGAAGATAATTATTGGTTATGGAATAGAAGGCTATGTCATTATAACCTTAAGAACCTATGTAAACTCTCTAAGAAAGGTTTAGTTAAGGATCTACCAGAGATTAGATTTGATTCTTCCAAAGTATGTTATCCTTGTCAATATGGCACGAAAAAGTAATCTAATATTAATTCAATCGGTGAATTCTCAATAACAGATTCCTTAAAGTTGGTGAACATGGATATTTTTGGTCCGACACAAACTGGAAGAATTAGAAGAAAATACTATGTATTTTTTCTAGTTGATGATTACACTAGATTTATATGGGTCTATTTTCTAGCAAAGAAGTCTGAAGCTTTTTCTTTTTTCAAAAGTGTTAGAGACCATGTTAAAAATGAAAAAAACCTTCAACTAAAAACTATACAAAGTGATCATGGAGCAGATTTTCAAAATTCTGATTTTGAAACCTTTTTTAGTAGAAAAGTTATAACTCACAACATTTCAGCACCTAGAAACCCACAAAAAAATAGTGTATTTAAAAGAATAAATAGAATTATTCAAAAGATAACCAGAACCATGTTGAGTGAATACTCTATAGCTAGAGATTTTTAGGATAAAGCTGTAAGTACTTCTTGTTATACTATAAATCGATTTTTGATTAGACATTTTCATAATAAAACTCCTTATGTGTTATGGAATGGTAGAAAACATAGACTTTCCTACTTCATGGTTTTCGGTTCCAAGGTATTCATCCTGCATACTAAAGATAATCTACAAAAATTTACACCAAAATCTGATGAAGGAATTTTATTAGGCTACTCCATAACTTCTAAGGCTTATAGAGTTTTCAACAAAAACAGTTGTACTTTTGAGGAAATAGTGCATGTAAAATATGATGAAAATGATCCTTTTGTTTTTAGACCACCCCAACCTACATCCTGAGATGTGTTTTTAAAAACTGATTATCAACCTTTGATAGAAGATCCTTATGATAAGGAAAATGTTCAAGAAGATACTTCTGAAACATTTACACCGGAAGACATTCTAACCTATGTTGATGAACAAGTTTTACAAAACCCAAGTCAGGTGTTTCTTAAGAATCATCCCAGTGATAGTATCTTTGGTGATTTAAATCAACCTGTAAGGACTAGAAGTTATATAATGAATTAAGTAGAAAATTTATAATTTCTTTCCCAATTGGAAAAAAAACCACTGATGAAGCATTAGGTGATGATGATTGGATCAAAGCTATGCAAGATGAACTAAATGAGTTCGAAAGGAATAAAGCCAGGACCTTGGTTGAAATACCTAATGAAACTTCTGTTATTGGTGTTAAATGGGTCTTCCGAAACAAGTGCGATGAAAATGGAATCATTGTAATAAATAAAGCTAGAATAGTCACTAAAGGATATAATCAACAAGAAGGAATAGACTATGAAGAAACAAATGCTTTAGTAGCTAGACTTGAATCTATTCGTATTTTACATGCCATTGCAGCATTCTTCAATTTTTAACTTTTTCAAATGGATGTAAAAAGTGATTTTCTTAATGGTTTTGTTCAAGAGCATGTATACAAAACATCCTGATCATGTTTTTAGACTTACCAATGATTTGTATGGCCTTATACAAGTCCCACGAGCTTGGTATGACAGACATACATGATTTTTGCTTCAAAATAACTATGTTAAGGGAAATATATACCCAACCCTTTTTATAAAGAATGATAAGAAAAATGTTTTTATTGTCAAATTTATGTTGATGACATTATATTTGGTTCAACTCAGCAATCATTAGCTGATTCCTTCATGGATCTAATGAAATCTGTGTTTGAAATGAGTATGATGGGTGAGTTAACATTTTTCCTTGGTTTTCAAATTTATCAAAAACCAGAAGGAATCTACATATCTCAACATAATTATATTAAATTCCTTAGTAAAAAGTATGGTTATGACAACACTAAGAGTATAAGTACTCCTATTGGTACCTCAAACACACGTGATCTTGATGAAGCTGGGAAACTAGTAGATCAAACATCTTTTAGAGGTATGTTAGGAAGCCTACTATACATGACATCTAGTCATCCAGACATAATGTTTTTATTATCCTTATGTGCAAGATATCAATCTAATCCTAAGGAATCTCACATAATGGATGTGAAAATAATTTTTCTCTATTTAAAGGGAACCATGGATTTAGGACTCTTTTATACTTATGGAAATGATATTTTTTAAAAAAACTTTTCAGATGCTTACATTGGTGGATGTAGAATGGATAGAAAGAGAACATCTAGAACTTGTCATTTCTTAGGAGATTCATTAGTTTCTTGGTATTGCAAGAAGCAACATTCTGTAGCACCCTCCACTACTGAAGCTGAATATTTAGCATCTAGAAGTTGTTGTGCTCAAGTGTTGTGGATGCAACACACACTCACATACTATGGCTTGAGTTTTACTAAAAATCAAAAGAAAAATTTCTAAGTGAAATATCCTTAAAGTAAGGGGGAGTTTCTCATTACAGAGTTTTTCATTCCCATGATAATGAAAACTCCATTACGGAATTTCATAATACTATCCATAGAGTTTCAATGCCTAAGGGAGAGTTAGTTGTATTCAACATTATTCATGAACAAAGGGAGATACGTTTTAATTTCAAAGTCTAATGAAATTTTTCAAAGTCCTAATACTCTTTTTTGTTAGGTTGTTTGTACTTTACAAAAGGGGGGAGATTGTGGAGTCAATAAGGTTTTCCTTATGACTTTTCTATTCCATCTTGTTTTTAAAATCACAAACACCTTATACATAAGAAAATCTATATTTTAATTCTCTAAGGAAAATTTCCTTCCATAAGGAAATTTACCCTAACCTGGATTTCTTTGTACTTATCAATATTTTTTCTTAAGTATAAAAATCGGATTCATACCTAAAACCTTGGAATCATATAATACTTAGATATGAAGCATTTTGTTTTATGATCTGAATTCTAGATATGAACTGTAATGAAGTTCCATTCCGAATTATGGATACAAACTCTAATGTAGTTCCATTTCAAATTCTGGATACGAACTCTCATATAGTTTGACTCCGAATTCTGGATACGAGCTCTCATATAGTTCCACTACGAATTCTATACTCTGAACTTTTACAAGTTTGACTCCGAACTTCTAGGAGTTCGACTCAGAACATCTATGAGTTTGACTTCGAACTTTTACTAGTTCAACTCATAACTATAACTATTTCGACTCTAAAAATTTATTAGTTCGACTCTAAACTACTGTTAGTTCGACTCCAAACTTCTATGAGTTCGACTTGAAACTTTTACTAGTTCGACTCCGAACTATTACTAGTTCGACTCCGAACTTTTATTAGTTCGACTCTGAAATTCTATTTGTTCGACTCCGAACTTATATGAGTTTGACTCCTACTTCTATCAGTTCAACTCCGAACTTTGTAAGTTCATATTCTGAATTCTAGTGAAAGGAGACTCCGAATTTCCATAGAAATTTTAACTCCAGATTTATACAGAATTCAGGTTCCAAATTCCAATAAAACAGAATATGAATATCCTTTTATTATAGACTCCGAATTTTATTTTGGTTAGACTCCGAATATTTATTTTCATACATTCCAAACATTAGTTTTTCTTATTCTTACACTGGTTTCATTATTAAACGATGTCGTGCTTTCAGTTACACATGTTTTGTTATAAAAGGATGTCATCCATTCTATTTCAATCTAACATTTGGTATAGTGTCACGTGTACAGGTCCTGTAGAAATTTAAGGAAAATATGACCATTGGAGGAGGGATCCAAACATTCCAACTGAGCCTATAAATAGGATCGCATTTGAACGAGCTCCAAATTGAACATTGACATCAGTGCTTACTAGCTGTTGAAGTGATTTCTAGAGAGAGAGGCTCTTATCAACTATCAAAGCTTCATGCAGAAATTTTAAACATCTTGTTCAAACTATTACTTTTTCATACTTTCTTTGTGTGACATCAAATGTTGGTGATTACATTTTAGGGCTTCCTGGGATAGGAAGACAGAGGTGCCGACTACCTTGAAGTTCGAGGGATTCCTTGCTGAGAAAGACAGAGGTTCCAACTACCTTGAAGTTGGGGGGCTTGCAGGGATAGAAAGACAGGGACTCTGATCTTTGTATCAAGGGATTACTCTATTGTGGGTAAGACAGACTAGCATGGAAGTATAAATCAAGGGACCACTATCCAAGGTTGATGGATACCCTTCTTTTTGGGTTAACATATTTATATCTTGTTACTTTTAGTTTTACTACTTATTTTTCCGCTGAAATATTGTATTGTAAGGAAAATATAACCTTCTTATATTTATTTACACTTGTACTATGACTAGTTTATATTCTATATGATTTAAGGTAGAATCACATATTGTAAACTCTGGTTAAGTTTCAATTTTGGGATCCATATTTCCGGAACCAGTTTTCTGGAATCACTTTCCAGATTTAAGCAAGTGCATAGAACTAGAAGTTTGTAACTTCATACTTTGTTCCAATTTTTCATTGGTGTTAGAGGTGTTCTGAATTTTTTTTATGTTTAACTCTGTTTAACTTAGATATTTCATTGTTTAAGGAAAATTTTAAAGAGTAAAATTCACCCACCTCTTGTATATTGAGCATCTACATCATAATTTTGATCCTACATTTAGTACATGGGGGGGGGGACGTCTCCAGCTGCAATGGCTTCCCATAAACATTGTTCAGATGATTGTATTGGTAGTCGGCAGTGACATGTTTCATGTCCTCCCATGCATGACCATCAGTCGCCCTGAACCATTGGGGCTGGCATGACGTGCTCCTAAACAAGCAAGTTGGTTCATCCCTACTCACCTCAGGAATGAAGACGTCATCCCTCAACCCAAAGCCATACATGGGAAGACTCTTGAACAATGGATAGTAATTTTGGCTCTCAGATAGCAGCTTTGTTAATGAATTATGATCTAAGTGGCTACAGACCAACTCTCCCAGGCCCAGAAAATTTTCCATATCATCCCTCTCAGTGGCGTCTGCAAGAAACCACTGGGCATCTTCTAGATGGACCATTTTTTTTAAGACTCAGAATATTTTTGTCTCAGGTCACAAAGCCTATTCACAGAGCTCATTCGCAAAGCCAAATCACGGAGCCTAGCATCGGTCTTCAGGTGTATGATCACGTAGAGCTATCGCGGAGTCAAAGACTCGCGGTTCGCCGCGAAGCCTGATTCTCAGAGAGTAGGCGCCAAGTACGCGGATATTCTCGAATCGAGACCGCATAAGGACAAATTCGTAGATAAGGGAACGGAAAAAAGAGATGGACAACCCACTATTTATAGGAAGTGGCCTTCGGAGCTTCACGGTGCGTCGAGTCCACACGGAGCATCGCGGTGCTCTAGGCCCGCGTGGCCCCTTTCCGCCTCGCGCACCATCTCCTTGAGTCAGCACCGCGAACGACCGATGATTTGGTGGATTTACGTCATGCATAAACCTCTGATACCTTCGCAGATCCACTTCTGAGGGGGGTCATTTGTTGGCTCGAAAATGTTTGATGTAATGAAAGAAGAAAAATAGGCCCCACGGCCGGCCTCGAGAAGCCCCTTCACGGAGTCCACCCATGCAACGTGGCCACCACGAATCCAAGGAGATGGGATGCTCCACGAATGCCCTTAACGTTCGCAAGCCCACCACGAAGCAAAGGAGGTGGGATTCCCTGCAAATGCTTCTGATGATTTCGAGCCTTCTGCGAAGCTAAGGAGGGGGGATGATCTGCGAACACCTCTGACATTTGCGACCCACCGTGAAGCAACCAAAGCCCTATTCATGCCTCGTAAGCTCTGCATCATGGTGCCACTTTCCTATAAATACTAGGATCCCCCCGAACCCTAATGTTGGATGATCCGACCTTTTGTCTTCTCAGCTCCGAAATCGTGAAGCACCATTTTCTCTACGAATAATGAGTTAGGTGAGGTGTATTTCTTTCATGAGGGGCCTCGGCATTGTATCGTTTTGATCCCCTCTTTCGAGAGGGAAGCCTTTCATGAAGCCTAATGGATTTCTTGAAGGAAGGGGATCCCCAAGGGGACCTGGGTTGTAGTGGAACATTTATGCTTCGCGACACACCCATCTTGTACATGTGATCCACATGTTAAGAAAGGGTCACTGTACTTCGTGAAGAACATTTCTTCACGACACCTCGCTTCACGAGACGCCTGTGCTCCATGAGGCAGTGCTCTGCGAATACCATTCCACTTCACGAAGCACATCCCATTGGCACCTCCACCCCATGATATGGCTAAGGCACACCACATTGCAAAGAACACCCCTTCTCCAGTGCCATCCACCACATAGAGCAATCGTGCTCCACAAGACCCCTAACTTTGGACCCCTCTTCTTTGAAATTTCTTTTCTCGTGCGACTCCCGAGGTTTGCAAGATGTGACTTTAAAGTACCCTAGATGATACCACCCTATGGAGTTGCTTCGCCTAATGATTCTTTACATAGGCATGCTAATGGCTATTGCTTCATCGCATAGCCACGCTAACTTGGAACCCTAGATGGTTCGCTCTGTGACACCCTTTAATACGACATTTCCGGTACCTTCCCTCCCACAAGGAGCAGAGGGTACCAGTTATGTAAGTCCTAGGGGTGTAGAGCCAACCCACCTCATCCAAGATGCAGGATGTTAAACTGACAAGAACCTCATCCTCAACACATGATGTTAAACTGTGACATCTCCCTATGTCTCTCACGCCAGGTGCCCCCACCGTGGACATTCTCCATGCCCCATGGTCTCCATAGGGGTTGATATCTTCCTTATGGTAGTGGATTTTGTCTGAGGGGGAAGGGAAACCACCTTGGTATAATCCAGTAGCTTTTCTTGTAGGAGGCAGTACCCCTTCCCCTCCTCACTTCCTCGGTGCACAGGCCAGTGAAGGATGTAATAAAGAACATGGCTCCTCCTTTCTTCGGTCCCAATTCCCTCTCTCGCTGCGATTTGTCACCCTCGGGCCTCCATCCTAGAGTAAGCCCCGACACCTTGGGCCACTCAACGCATAAGCCCCTATTCGCTTCCCACAAACACACCCTTCATGATTTGATCGTCGAGTCCCTGCATCCTCTAGTTTCTCAGACTGAGCATGACTCTCGTGAGTTTAGAGTGAGCCCCGACAATGACTCATCTTGGGCCACCTCAGAGCATAAATCCTAAATACCCCCGTCCCACATGATGTTAAACTGTATACCTGAAATACATGGACTTTGATCCATGTCGAGGAATGGTATGTAGGAAGCCTCCCTAAGGATCAAGCCAGACATCCATCAGACCATGGTCCATTTTCACTTCGGTTCTCCGACACTCCCCACCAGAACTACGAGGACTTTGATCCTTGTCATGGAATGGTACGTAGGAAGCCTCCGCAATGTTCCAGCCCAACATCCATCGGACCAAGGTCCATATTCATGTCAGTTCTCCGGTATCCCCCCTGAACTATGGGGACCTCGATCCATGTTAAGTCATGGTACATAGGAAGCCTCCCCGAGGTTCAATCCCAACATCCATCGGACCATGGTCCATCATCACGTCAGTTCTATGGCATCCCCCCCGAACTACGAGGACATTGATCCATGTCAAGGCATGGTACGTAGGAAGCCTCACAAGGTTCAATCCCACCTCCCACCTGGGACAACGTCCTCATTCATGTCGGTTCACTGACCCCATCCCCGTCCTGCATTACGTTAAACGACATTCCAATCTAGCGGTAAGCCATTGTGATCCACCCAAACTATGGTGACATTGATCTATGTCAAGACATGGTATGTAAGAAGCCTCCATGAGTTTCAATCCCACCATCCGGTTTTCCCGACACCTCATCGCGTCGGTTCAACAACCCCTTTACATTCCGAACTACGAGGACATTGATCCATATCATGTCATGGTTCGTTGGATGCCTCACCGAAGTTCAAGTCCAACACCCATCGGTCCCCGGTTCCTTCTTCACATCGGTTCGCCGACACGCCCCATCCTGAACTATGAGGACCGTGATCCTTGTCAAGCAAGGCTACGTAGGAAGCCTCTTTAAGGTTCAAGCCTAAAAATCATTGGACCCCAGGTCCACCTTCAGCGGTAAGTCGTTGTCACTTTATTTAGCGGTAAGTCGTGGATAACCCCGTACATCGGTAAGCCGTTGCGACCTCATCCAGCGCTATGCCATTGACATCCTTATCCAACCGGAAGCCATTGAGACCTCATTCGGCAGTAAGACTTCATCAGATGAACTACACTAACTTTGATTCCCTGCCATGGGGATACGTAGGAAGCCTCCACGAGGCTCAAGCCCATCACTCATGTCTCATCTTGATCTCTCCCTCAAGTCAATGTGCCTTAGGAAGGTCTATCCCCAACCCATAGGTTCCACATCCTATGGGTCCCATCCATGTGTCCATTCTCATGGGCCACCTCCTCAGGTGTCCAATCATCCATAAAACTAATTAGAATTTGATTCCCTATTATGGGGATACGTAGGAAGTCTCTTCGAGGCTCATGATTAAAACCATCATCCATTTGGATTCTTACCCGGGCCGCCACTTCTCGGTGAGATCATGCCATCTCATTCCCCTCCACAGTATTTGGGATGCTTCCCATATGCTCCCCAATATCGGTGTTCCCTCAATGGGGTTCTTCAATCTGATCCACTCTAGCTAGTGTTCTAATCAGCCTGATATGTCTCCGCTGGATGTTAAACTTGCGGCATACCCTGTATTAAACATGGGATGCTGGGGAAAACCTCAGATGAATGCCTATGGCATATCATTCCCTGCGCCCGATGTGGGATGTCTCAGGCTTCCGCGCCCTCGAGAAGCCCTATAACAATTGGCAAAAGACCGACACACCAATTCCCCAGCATCCAGACATGCCAGTGATGCCTCAACATGACTACTCCCCCAACTGAAGGTTGCTACCTTCACCGAACCCCTTGGAATGTCCTGACGGAAGCAGTGTAATTAACTGGTGTCCATGAAGATATGGAACCAGGGATAGTTTCATGAACAACGTATTAAATCTATGAGGGGGACTCAGACTAGGTGAGGAGTTCTAAGGAGGAATCCATGGAAGAAAGAACTGAAATCCCATCATCCCGTTTCGATCATGGAGCTGACGTCCCTGAATAAGGAGTGAATGGAGGCCAAATTTGGAAAGCGGGAATGCAGGGCAACAGAACCACACCAACATCCCCCGAATGTAACAGATGCATGCGCCCCAACGAAAGTGTAGGAAACAATATCAAAACCCAAGAAAACAAATGGGTTTAATTAATATTTCAACATAGCATAACCCATGGAATTAAATGGGATTCAAAAATTTCATGTTATTATAAACATAAACCATCCATAAAAATAATAAATATTATTCTGGGACAATATCCCCATTAAAACTTCAGAAATATTAAATAAATGCTATCTTAGATGGAAAATAATTTTGAGAGATAACTTGAAATAATTCTTGACAAAATAACATTCCCATTTTCAAATCATTTCAATTTAAAGAGTTGTAAAATTATAATGTAAAAATAAAATCAATGAAAAATAACTAGTTGTATTATAAAGGAAATGTCAATTATATAAGGATGCATGAAGGTGAAAAAATAAACTCATTCCATGTAAATTTAAAAACATTTCTTTTATATTTTTTTAGATTAGTCACAGTTGAAATTATTTTCAAAATGAAAAAAATAATCCATTAAACCATTTTTTAAACTGTAATACATGATTTAAAATGAAATTAAATAGAAAAAAATAGTAATATAATATATGGAATCAATTTTAGAATACATGGACATGGATGTAAAATATTTTTTTATAGAAATTTTAAAAAACATAGTTTCTAAAAGAAATTCCCTTAAAAATATCATATTATTTAAGTGTGCAACAATAAATTGAATATATTATGTGTATTCAAGTAAAATACATATATAAAGTGTAAATATAAAATAATATATTCAGAATTAAACTCACACATAATCTTAACATGCCATAGTCAATGATTTAGATGATTAACCCATTGAATGGAATTTGAGTTAAGAAATCCATTACCACAATATAATAAATCGAATCGTATTCCATATAGAATTAATAATTATAAAATGAAACATTAAATACCACGAATACAATGAAAAGAATGACAAAAAATATCAATGGGAAGTATATACACCATGTAAAATAAATAAGTGGTTGATATGGAATATATTTCACTGATGTAAATGTGTGTTGAGAAACTCTTATGTACCACTTCCATTTAGTATTGGGTATTTTAAAATCATAGATAAAGTATTAAATAATGTTATAAATTCATTACCAAAATATATACACATTTTTAAAACCATATATGATACTTTTATAACATATTAACATGCATTTATTAATAATATTTCATTATTTTCATTAGTTTGGGTGCCTTCATTTTGTGGTTTCATGGTCTGTTCTTTTGTGTAAAATTATATATTTTATTGTAAAATAAAAATATAAATCTAGAAGTGAAATGAAATTTTATTAATTATCATCAAAAAAATTAAATGCAGTCATATATCATTATTCTTTCTAGTATAATGATGATTCATATGATAAAAGGTTAATGATAAATTGTTAGTTTAATTTGCATGTTTTCTCGACCATCATGAACTAGTTTTGTTTTATTTAATATTATGTATATATTATTTAATTATTTCAAAATGAGTTATAACATAACTATTAAAATATGATTTCAGTAGAATAATATTTTTATGACCAGACTTGATGGAAGTAATGGAAAATGAAAATCATTATCCACGAAGACAGTTAACTGCAATTATATGAAAAATGGTATCATTTTATTGAATAAGAGAATATTTGAAAAGTGATGGATGGAATATATTTCATTATATATATAATTTTATATTATTGAAATGATACAGGATTTATTATTCATTTATGGATTGTAGAGATGATGAAAATGTAGAATAAGAAATGAAATTAATAAAGGTTGTTTGGGAAAGTTATTGAATATAATATCTTTTAAGCACCCCTTTATGGATCAATGAATTTGTATTTGGTTGAACCAAGAAGAACATGGATCTGAAGAATATCATGAGGAGAGGGTCTATTAATGACTTTAAACGATTCAATTAATTTTAGTATAATGTGGTGTAAAGACCCAGATATTCCATGTAATTTTTTTATGGGAGTATTCCGAGACCGAGATATCTGACGACACTCGATTCCGAGTCACAAAGTGCCCATAATGATCCGTCAATTTTTTTATTAAGCTTTAATTAGTGCACATAAGAAGTTTTCCTAAAAAAGTCGAATAACTCTTAAACAGTTACTCAGATCATAAATCTGAGGTCATTATTGAGCTTAGGATGGCATGTTTACCCAAGGCACGTCTGAAGTTTAGTCGGCGAGGGCCTCCTGTGACAAACACAAAAATGGCATAACTTAAAAACAATAATTAAATTAATTATTTTAATTATAAAATGATTATAACACACAAATGGTAACTCGGATTGAAAATCAGTGACCACCACAGAACACATGAGTGCATTCATTATTTAAGAAGATACTATGGCCGACACGGGCCACTAGTGAATGTTATTTTTTGGTCGTAAATAAAATAATTAAGTGAATATTATTTTATTGTAAAATCTATAAAATTTAAACAGTAACTCAGATTGGAAATATGAGAGTACCGTTGGGTTTGTTGGGGCGTGTTTCCCATGGGTAGAGCCTAACGTTAGCCTGCATTGGTGAAAGGTGAGTGTTAATAATTTTCCAAACATTTCTTCAGGTACGTTCAGTAAACGCGCAAGCGGAGTTTTGTAACTTTTTAACCAGTGCTCATAATTGAAATCTGAGGAAACCGTTGACTTCACAACTCCGATATTTGCTTAAGGAGATCTTCACTTTGACTACATTAGGTCCGGAGAAAACGTTATTAGTTGAATCTTTGAAATAGTATAAATAAAATAACTTTGTTATTTAATTTTTATTTTATTCCTCCAATGGAAAAATGGTAAGGTGGGACCGACGATGTGTCAAGACAATAAATGGCTTGACACTCCAGTCTTTGTAACAACAACATTGGGGGAAATTAGGAAGCCTCCTAATTAATGATCCCCATTAACTCTCCGCATCTTTACTTACCCTCCCCCTCACCTATAAATATGGAAGTTGAGGAAGGGTATCGGGGAGCATCACCAAGTAGCGAATTTCTGAAGGAATTCCGCAATGCCAGAACCTTAGAATTCGAAGCCGACCCAGCAGGAGGTGATAGGCGACATCAAACCACCAATGGGCGACATGCGACTGGCGTCATTGAGAGCCAGTCGTGGGAACTAAGAACAACGTCCACCGGAAAGCACAGACGATTCTCCGATGATCAAGGTTGGGGGTAATTTCATTTGAGAATTATTGATTTCCTCTTACTTGTTCCCGAATTTATAAGAAGAACGTGAGCCAACTGACGAACAGGTTGACCCGCAATTATTTCGTCGTTACGGGAGGTTGTTGGGCTCTATATTGTAGTGATTGTTGTTAGAATTTTCCCACTTTCCTATTCTTGAAAATATTTCCTGATTCAATAAATAATTGAGCCTCTTGCTACCGCCCTAACGTGGAGGGTGCTATCTAAATGAACATGGCCTGACCTCTCTGCAGTCCTTTGATGTTTTTCTGTGATATTCACCATGGAGGAGGAGGGTGACCTTTGCCGGAAATTGGAAGCAGTGGGACTCGGGATTGGCCGCCGACACCACGGCCGACCACGAAGAAAGTGGTGGCACTACAGCACCACCAGAGAAGATTCGTGGCCCGTCAGTAGTGGCAGGGCAAGGGTGGGGGCCGACGATGGCTGACTGCGCGAAGGGGTGGCGACGCACGTCTACGAAACCTGATGGAGAAGGTCCACAAACTTATGCCACGGTGACGGGAGAAGAGAGGTCGTCTCGCTGCCGGCCGCCGGCGAAGGCGCAATGTCCATCATCACCATGCAGTGGAAGGCTAGCCAACCGGCCAAACTCAGTACCACGAGCCACCAAGGGCCGCCGCACTGTGGGCCGGGTCGACCCAAACCGGGTGGGCCCTGGCCGGGTCGGGCCAAGTCGGTTGACCTCGTTAGACCAGACCCAGAGCAACTTCGACCCATTTTTTCACTTTCAGCCATAAACATTGGTATGGGGTGTCTGTTTGATAAACCTTATGCAGAATAGGAATCCTTGGAGTGAGAAGGTCTTTTTCCTATACCACACATGAGATTTTGACAAAGAGGGGGTACGGTTGGGTTGGATCCACTACTACAAATTTTCCCTTTATCAGCCCTAAAAGTGGCGTTTAACAGCGCTAGAAAAGCGCTGTTAAAGCCAGCAAAGATGAGGGGGGGTCCCCTTTATCAGCGCTTCCTTTATCAGTGCTTTTGTTTTAGCGCTGATAAAGGACCCTTTTTTCAGCGCTTTTAAAAAAGCGGTGATAAAAGTTAATAAATTTAAAAAATATTTAAAAATATTTAAAAACATTAAAAAGAATTACAAATGAATTACAAAAAATTAAAAAAATCATGCCAATCCGGGGGGCATTTATAGCACTTGAGCCCCACTTTTAATAGAACTTTCCACCCCTTCCAGCACCCCACATGCACCCCCTCCACCCTTTATCAGCGCTAGCACCCCACATCCACCCCAACGCGCGCGCCTCTACCTCCAGCAGGTTTTAAACTGGAGACCTCCCCCATGCGCGCCTAACCCTTACCACTACTCTATTTTGATTTTTTAATATTTCAGGATATCCTTATTTATATATATATACATATATAGTTATATTTATTCATATAGTAATATATATTTATATTAATATATATATAGTTATATTAATATATATATAGTTATATTAATATATATATATAGTTATATTAATATATATAGTTATATTAATATATATATATAGTTATATTAATATATATATATATAGTTATATTAATATATATGTAGTTATATTAATATATATATATATATCTATTTATATATTTATTCGTATAGTAATATATATATATATATATATATATATATTAATATATATATATATATAGTTATATGAATATATATATTTATAGTTATATTAATATATATATAGCTAGATTAATATATATGTATAGTTAGATTAATATTTAGGTATATAAATATTCATATATTTTTATTTTAAATAAAATGGATATTAGTTATTATTTAGATATAGCTAATATATTTTATATGTAAATATATTTTATAATTTATATTTATAATTAATTTTTATGTGTGAATATATAAAAAATATGTATATATTATTATATATTTGATTATATATAGCAGTGAATTATAAAAAACGATAAAATTTCAAAGAAATAATATCAATAAAATGTAATTCCTTGGAATAAATTCAGTCCCCACCCAAAAAATCCAATAATACCCCCTTAAATGAGGTTGAAAATCCACAAAATGTTAAAAAATCTGGATACCCCGACCAAAAACTCAGTTTTGGAGGCCTTCTGGGCCACTTTTGGCCTCAAAAAACCATTGACCAAGGTCCCCGTAGTAACAGAAATTTAGAGCTCATCGCAGGCTTCGATTTGATTTGTGGTAGAGCTCAAACGGACATCCGGATCAAGAGTTATGGCTGTTTGAAGTTTGAGTTGCGTTTTCAACATATTTTGTATTTTTGATTTTTTTTTTAATTTTTAGGTCTTCAAATTGTTATTAAATTACTATTACTCCATAATAATTAGAAAATTATTAATTAAAAATATTTTTTTAATTTTTTAAGAATCCATTTTCAATAAATATCTTATATGTTAAGTATATTAAGTGTAAATGTACATTTACACTTATCTAAAATATATTTAAAAATTATATATTATATTTATATCAATATAACTATATAACTATATTTATATATTAATACCTATATTTTTTAATTTTTTTTCAAGTCGACCCTTTATCAGCGCTTTTAAAAAAAAGTGCTGATAAAGCCCCCCCCCCATTATCAGCGCTACAAAACAAGAGCTTATAAAGGGAGTCCCATTATCAGTGCTAAAAAAGGCTGATAAAGGGGGGGGGGGGGCTTTATCAGCGCTAAAAAAAGCGATGATAAAGGGGAAATTTATCAGGGCATTTTTTTAGCGCTAATAAAGGGACCCCTTTATCAGCGCTTTTTCCTTAGCGCTGATAAAGGGGGGCGCTGGGAAAAACTGTTTTTGTGGTTGTGATCAAGCATGAATCCAACCGGGCTATCGAGACTAAAAGGCTAATAAAATACAGACCAGGCGTCTGATTGACACCCCATCTATTGCATTGAGACCCCTATGATGTAGAGGTACTTTGGGATATTTCTTCGTGGGCCTTCATTGCAGTTGGAGTATCGTCCAGTGTCTTCAGGAGTAGACCCTCCCGGAGACGAGCAAGCATAGTGCGAGAACCATGTTGTTGGCTGTGACATTAGAAAGGGATACTTTGTGGGTTTGGGAAGTAGGTTCCCACATAGAACCACTCTAGGAATCTATACGGGACTACTCTAGGATCCTGCGTGGTTCTGATAATGTACTAGGATCCTGTGTGGGTCTGATGATTTACTAGGATCCTCTGTGGGTCTGAAGATGTACTATGATCCAATGTGGGTCTGACAATCTACTAGGATCCTGTGTGGGTCTGACAAGGTGCTAGGATCATGTGTGGGTATGACGATGTCCTAGGTGGGTCTGACGACGTACTAGGATTCTATGTGGGTCTAATGATGTACTAAAAACCTTTGTGGTCTTGTGATCTAGGATTATTCATGGGACTTCCTATTAACAAAGTAATATGATTCAGATGTTACATCTAATCATCTCTACTATTGTACCTAAGTTATTCCTGGTGTGAGATGAGTCTTTATCCAGTGGCATTATTTTGTGTGGCGTACCTCAGTGGTACTTTACTCGTGGTGATACATTTGTGGTATTCTTTTGTGTGGAATACATGTGTGGTACTTACCTATGTCGTGATACCATTGTGGTATTCTTCTATGTGGCATACATTGGTGTTACTTACCTTCGTGGTGATACCATTGTGGTCTTCTTCTATGTGGTGTACCTATGTGGTATTTTCCTTCATGGTGATACCTTTGTGGTATTCTTCTATGTGGTGTGCCTGTGTGGTACATACCATTGTGGTGATACCTTTGTGGTTTTTTCTGTGTGGCATACCTCTGTGGTACTTACCATCATGGTGATAACATTTTGGTTTTCTTCTGGGTCGCGTACCCTTGTTGTACTTACCTTAGTGGTAATCGTTCCTTCATGGAACATTTGTACATTGGTTAATGAGCTGGTGCTTGAGTTTCCTCATGAATGAGATGGGTAATACTTGATAACTTAAGTATATGTATGGTCATATACCTAATCAGGTATGTCACTTAATTACATTCTATGTGTTTTATCCTTCGTGTATTTTGTGAGTCCTTCAGGGTCTCATGGTCATTACTGAGTATCGTTAGACTCACCCATGCACGGGCTTCACCTGCACCTTGTTGTGTTTGGTGTAGACGTCGGACGATGCTGATCGAGGCTGAGGGTACCAGGACTGGATGGTGCCCAGAGGTGGACCATATGATGTGTCGGTACGCAGTGGAGACAGGCTGACGTGGAGTGGTGAGGAGGCGAGTTATACCTACCTTTCAGGTAGGAACCTCATAGGATGACCCAGTAGTTGCATTTCCCTTTCTTCAATTGTATTGTTTTTTTAGTTGTACTTGTACATTTACTGTTGGGATTGTATTTCGACCCCTCTAAAATTCAGAAACCTTTTCCCTATACAGTTTTCTTGTGTTTGTATCTTTTTATGTGCTTGTTTTAGTGTGTTTACAAGATATTAAGGCAATGCCTTCCCGGTTTTAGGGGATACACCTTTCGGTGCAAGTCGCCAGCCCCTGGCCTATGCAAGGTTGGATTGGGGTATTAATGGTAGGGGACCTATAGGATGGGTCGTGACAAATTTGTATCAGAGGAGTTTATTATACCGTAGAAAATCAGACTATGATATTTTTAACGGCAATAATGTTAAGTGTTGTGAGTGTGGTTATTAGTTTAGGGAAACCAGTGTTGGTGCGGTGGTCGACGTATCCATACACCATGACCCTGAATTCTAATTTCTGACTCAGTGCACAAAAACACTGATTGCATGTGTGTTATGAAGAGTTTTCTTTGGGATCTCATTGAATCATCCCACCTGGTATAACTTATTAGCTGTAGCACACCTGTTTTTTATTAGGATGCCTCAATGCAGATTGCCAGCTATGGTTTCGGGTATAGTATGAGGGGATAGCCCACCGAGAGATGAGGCCATGGTGCAGGGCCCCACATTCGGCATTGGCACCGTCATGTGGTGTACGCGTAGCATGACTTCCCATTGGACAACGACTACTACTGTCCCCACCAACAGAGGGTGCATGCTGACTGAGCATGTTGCACAAGTTCCACCAGCAGAGGCCTCCGAGGCTTCGAGGCGAGCCAGGTTCCCAGGCAGCTGAGGGCTGGCTGGAGGTTGTGGATAATGTTTTTCGCCTAGTTGAGACACCAGTTGAGAAGATGGTGATCATAGATTCTATTAATTTCCATTGAGTGACCATGATGATGGTCTACATAGTGATGAGTCTTTGGTACATGGAACATTGCCCAAGATAGTACCTTCAGGTAGTGTGCCAGCTATATCACTACCCGTTGGTCAACAATTACAATCGGCGATATCGGTAGAGGACACATGTATGATTAGTGCTTTACACATGTTTCAGAATCATATGCCTCTCAAGTTACGAGGCAATACTGGCTCATAAGAGACTAAGGACTAGCTTGAGGAGGTGGATAAGGGTTCCCTAGAGCTTCTATAGCTCAGCGGGAGGATGAGTCGGTAGTTGAGTATACATCGCGGCGTACCGACCATTCCTTGTACTCTATGAATATGATACGACTACTGTTTAGGGATCAGACTTCCAAGGGATGTGTGTTTAAGGACATTCGAGCCAACACTTTTCTTCTATGCATTCTCAGTTATGTTATGGTGCTAGAGAGGACCTTTGTAGTTGAATGTTCTTTGGTTGAGTGGACACAACCAGTGAATGTTAGAAGTGGGAAAATAGGATAATGGTTCCAGTCCTAGAGACTATGGAATGTAAAATGTTTTGGTAAGAGGATGTGATAGGGAGAGATGAATCTGTAGGGCGGAAGACATAGAAGTGGATCTAGGAGAGCAGAATGAGGTGGTATACATTTCGACTTGTTATAACCACTTCCTCATTGTGGTCCCCACCAGGCTCAGAGATATGGAAGAAATGAGAAGGGAGTCATTGTATGAGGTCACGTAGTGTGACCCAAGGGCTCTAGGAATGATTTGAGGTATGTTATGTGTCTACTACTAGCTATCGTATCAAAAAAAAATAAGTACCAATCATTCCTTCTTTCGACGAATCCTGTTGAAGAGCTATAGTTTCTGGTTAAGTCGTTGACATGACCCTCACGTCTAAAGATACATTTGGGAGGAGACTTGATAATCACACTTACTTCGTCAGTGTGATCTGACCATTGAGGCGAGAATTTCTGTTGGAACATCTGGGTGGAAGTGTTGTGGCCATACGATGTCAGTTTGGGTATGGACTGGACATCCATAGTTCATACTCAGATTGAATGTATTATGAGAAAAGGTAAATGTTTCTCTACAAATTTTAATGGAGTTTTTCTTGGTCATTGAAAAAGGAAACCCGAGCATCACAAGATAAACTCATGTTTAGGAGGGTGAAACCAATCACTCTTGAGATGGCCAGACTCACCCTTGTGGTAGTAGGTGTTTGGATTTTTCCGTTCCAAATAGCAGTGCAGACCATGGAGACATCTTCTAAAAAGATGTTTGCTGGATTACCTCCCCATATGGAGAGGGGCATCTAGTTTTTCTAGTTACTACTAGAGTTTTGGACCATACTTCTCCATGGTTGTGGCACCACTGTCAACTTTCATGAAGAAGGAGGAGACTTTCTTATGGACAAAGAAGTTTCAGTAGAGCTTTTAGAAGTTGATACAACGATTATGGCTAGTGTTCCTCCAGGACTATGAATTTTTTATAATCGTTACTCCTGGGATGGGGAACGTGATAGCAGATGCACTCAGCATGATGTTTGGTCAACAACTACTGAGTGAGCAACTAGAGTAGCTAGTCGCACTGTAGATATACTTTGTGGATAGATATAGAGAAGCTTACCTTCATACTATGGGCGTAACTCCCCCAATCCTTCAGTGAATTCAAGAGGAAGAACTTGGGGGCATTGATTAAGAGGCTTGACGTGATCAAATATCCTCAGGTCAGGCACCAAATAGTTTTTTCTGAAGGTGGGGAGCATGTAGTCCTTTTTAGTCGATGTACCATGGTACCAGGACCTTCAACATCAGTACTTGTTGCCGGATATGGAGAAATCAGTGGAAGATCTTTTATCACGATGCCTAACGTGTTATAAAGTGAAAACTGGTCAGAGCTGGTAGAAGTATTATGCTGATAGGAGATGGTGTCCTATGAAGTTCGAGGATGGTGACCACATATTTCTATAGGTATCACCTCGATGGGGTTTGCGGAGATTTTCCTAGGGTGGTAAGTTATCATTGAGGTTCGTCAGACCCTTTCAGGTCCATATCAGATAAGGAGAGATGGCTTACCGCTTAGCTCTTCCACCTCAGCTACAACGGGTGCATGACCTCTTCAAAGTATCCCAATGAGGATATACGTGCACAACCCTTCAAACATCATTGACTGGGGAGATCTAGGCATCGACGATGGAGCATCATTTATGGAGGTTCCAGTAAATATTGATGATCGACAAGATAGATTCCTTCGTGGACGATCGATACCTTTGGTGGATGTGAGTTGGTAGCACATGAACCTCCTTGAGAGCACATGGGAGTAGGTGGATCATATTTGTGCTCAGTACCCCACTTGTTTTCGTAGTTTGGTAATGTTGATTTTAGGTATGAAAAGACCTGAGGTGGGGAAAATGTAAAGACCTTTAAATTCCATTTAATTTTTTTTAAATGGGATTATTTGAGACCGCAAAATCTTACAGCGCACGAATCCAAGGCCCAAAGTTCCCGGAAGGATCCGTAGAAGTTTTTGTTGAGCATTAATTAGCGCGTGAAAGTTTTTTCCTAAATAAAGTGGAATAACTCAAACAAATTTACTTGGATCAAAAAACTGAGGGCACCATTGCGCTCTGGATGGCGGGTTTACCCAAGGTGTGACTTATGATTAGTCGGCACGGGTCTCCCGTGAGAAAACTCAAAAATAGAATAACATTAAATAAAATAAATATATAAATTATTATTTTTACAATGCTTAAAACTCATAAAAGGTAGCTCGGATTCAAAATCTGAGACCACCGCTAAACTTGTGAGAGCATGCTTTATTTATGCAGATGCTAACTTTAGCTAGTGTTGGACACCAGTGAATTTTATTTTTTGGACGTAAATAAAATAATTAATGGAAAATTGTTTTATTGTAAAATCAATACCTTTTAAATGGTAACTCGGATTGGAAATCTGAGAGTACATTTGGGTTCGTTGGGGCGTGTTTCACATGGGTAGAGCCTAACCTTGGCCAGCGCGGGTTGAGGTTGACTCTTAATAATTTTACAAACTTTTTTTGGGTACCTTCAGTAAACGCACAAATGGTGTTTTTGTAACTTTTGAACAGGTGATAGGAATTGAAATACAAGAACACCGTTGAACTCACAGTGCTGATATTCACATAAGGAGACCTTCACTTCGACTTCAGTAGGTTCGATGAAAAACATAGTTTTTTGAAATTTTTAATAGAATAAATAAGACACCATTATTATTTTATTTTTAATCTATTCCTCCAATGGACAAGTGGTAAGGTGAGACCGGAGACGTTTCAAGCCAATAAATGGCTTGACCCTCAAATCTGAGTAACTACAACATTTGGGGAAATTATGAAGCTTCATAATTAATGAGCCCCACTAACTCTCTGCATCGTTTCTTACCCTCCACCTCACATATAAATATGGTGTTATGGAAATGGTATAGGGGAGCTTCACCAAGTAGTGAATCGCTGAAGGAATGTCGTGACACAAGATCCATAGAAGATGAAGCCGACCTAGCGGTAGTTGCCAGATGAAATCGAACCACCAGTGGGCGACATGCGAGTGGCGACTTTGGGAGCCGCTCGCAGGAACTAAGAACATAGTCCACATGCAAGCACATATGATTCTCCGACATTCATGGTATATGTTATTTTGTTTGAGTGTTTTTTATTTTCTCTTCATCATTCTTGAATTTATACGAAGACCGTGGGCCAACAAACTAACGGGTTGACCCATGATTATTTCATTAATGTGGGAGGTATTTGTGAGGTATCTTGTAGGGAATGTTGTTTGAATTTTTCCCCTTACCCATTCTTGAAAATTAATCATGATTCAATAAATAATTGAGCCACATTCTACCACCCTAACGCTAATGGTGTGGGAAAAACGAACATGGGATGGCCTCTCTTCAATCCTTTGAATTTTTTTTTGCATTCTTCGCAATGGAGGAGGACTGTGACCGATGTTGGAGATTGGAACCAGCAGGACTCTAGATTGGAGGCTGACACCATGGCTGACCGTGAGGATGGCAGTGGGCACGACAGCACCACCAAAGAAGGGTCGTAGCCCATTGGCCACAGTGGGGCAAGGGTGGAGGCAAGCAGAGGCCGTCCGTGTGATGGGGTGGTGCCACACGTCCGCGCCGCTTGATGGAAAAGGGTTATAGACTAGTGTTGCGGGGATAGGAGAAGGGTGGTCGGCTCACTCTCGGCCGTTGGTGGAGGCGCGACGTGTGACCGCGCCGCGCTGAGGATGTCTGGCCGACCGGCCAACCGCGGAACCGCGTACTGCCGTTGACCACGACACCGTGGGCGGGGTTTCGCTTCCAGTCGGGCCGAATGCATCGGTCCAGGCCGGACCCATTGGGTCGGGCTAGGTCGGCTGACCGGGTCTGACCGGACCCAGACCAAATTTGACACAATTTCTCTTGTTCAACCATAACATTGGTTCTGGGAATTCATTTGAAGAATCATCTATGGAACATGAACCCTTGGATCAAGATAGTCCTTTTGGTATACACCACATAAGATTTGGGTAAATTTGGGGTACGGTCGGGTTGGATCGAGCACAAATCCAACCAGGCCCCGAGACTAAAAGGCTAATAACATACAGACCTGACATCTGATTGACGCATTGTCTATTGCGTTGATACCCCTATGAAGTGTCAGTCCATTGGGATACATCTTCGTGGGACTTCGTGGTAGTTGTATTATCGACCAGTGGCTTGAGGAGCATACCCTCCTGGAGACGAGCACGCTTAGTGCGGGAACCCTGTAGCGAGCTGTGACATTAGAAAGGGATCCTTCGTGGGTCTGTGATTGAGTACCCCATATGGAACCAATCTAAGAATCCATGTGAGACTAATCTAGGATCATATGTGGTTCTGACAATTTACTAGGATCCTATGTGGATCTAACGATGTACTAGGATCCTGTGTGGGTCTGAAGATGTACTAGGATCCTGTGTGGGACTGGTGATGTACTAGGATCATGAATGCGTCTGATGATGTACTAGGATGATGTGTGGGTCTGACGATGTACTAGGATCATGTGTGGGTCTGATGATGTACTAGGATCCTGTGTGGGTTTTTAATCTAGGATCCTTTGGGGGTCGACCTCTTAATAGAGTAAGAAGATTCAGTGGTTACATCAAATCATCTCTACTACTATACCTAAGTTATACATGATGTAAGATGAGTCTTTACCTTTTTTTATTCTTCTATGTTGCGTATCTATGTGGAACTTACCTCATGGTGATACAATTTTGGAATTCTTCTATGTGGAATACATCTGTGGTACTTACCTTCATTGTGATACCTTTGTGGTATTCTTCTATGTGGCATACCTGTGTGGTACTTACCTTCATGGTGGTACCATTGTGGTATTCTTCTGTGTGGTTTACCTGTGTGGTACTTTCCATCATGGTGATATATTTGTTGTATTCTTATGTGTGGCATACCTGTGTGGTACATACTTTCATGTTGATAAATTTTTGGTATTCTTCTATGTGACGTACATGTTTGGTACTTACCATCATGGTGATACCTTTGTGGTATTATTCTATGTGGCATACCAGTGTGGTATTTACCTTCTTGGTAATCTTTCTTTCGTGGAACAGTTGTACCTTGGCTGAGGAGTTGGGTCTTGAGATTCCTCAGGAATGAGATGTGTAATATTTGATAACATAGGTATATGTATGGGAATATACCTAAGTAGGGTTGTCACTGGTTTACATGCTATGTGGTTTATCCTTTGTGGATTTTGTGAGACTTTGAGGGTCTTGGGGTCCCTACTGAGTATCGTTATACTCACCCCTGCATGGACATTGCCCACACCTTATTGTGTTTGGTGTAGAAGAGGGACAGTGCTGATCGAGGCTGAGGGTATTTTGATTGGACAATTCATAGAGGTGGACCATACGGCGTGTCGGTACACAGAGGATATGGGCCGATGTGGAGTGCTGAGGAGGCAATAAGTACGTACCCTTCAGGTAAGAACCATGGAGGACGACCTAGTAGCTATCATTCCCTTTCTTCAGTTGTATTGTATTATCAATTGTACCTGTACCTTTACTGTGGGGCTTATATTCCGAATCCTCTTATTTTCAGCACCCATTTTTATATATAGTTTACTTGGGTTCGTACCTTGATCTGTGTTTGATTGAGTGTTTTTACAGGATATAAAGGCAATGCCTTCATGGTTCTAGGGGATATGCCTTTCGGTGCTAGTCGCCAACCCCTGGCCTATGGAAGGAGGGTTTGGGGTAGTTACAACACGGGCCCCAGGGGACAGGTCATGACACAGGGGTAGTGGGGGTGGTATTTATACATAAAGATGGGTGGTTTTATGTGATTAAATAATGATTATTTTATATTTAATGCCAATCACATTTGGGTAGAATTAATTCCAAATAATATGGAATATAATTAATGTTTTTATGTATTTTTAACATTGAAAATACCATCAAACACCCATTTATTGTGGTATCTATTAGATATTTTATGCTTTTACCATTTAACAATAACTCGCTACATAATTTTACCTATACTGTAGTAAATTTATTTTCTACCATGATTAAATTTTCTGCATAAATATGAAAATGACATTGTAGGATAATTTGGACCACCATATACCAAATATGGAATCCCTTTTTAAAAAAATTTAAAACACATATTTTGAAAAATAACATTTAAATTCAAATGAATAAAATCCATTGAAAAACATTTTTTTGGAAATGTGTATTTTTTAGACCAACATGTACTTATACAAAAATATTATATAAATATTATTTACATATAATTAACTGGAATATAATGTAATAAAAATTATTTAAGTTAATATTATATCATTTTTAAAAAATATAATTTATTTTAAATATAAATAAAATGAGGGTCTTATAAAAATTTGTATTATTTTACTATTCACTAAAAATTAAACTCTTTAGAAAATTAGAATAAAATTCATTCAAAGATAATTTAAAAATTTTGAATCCATAATTGATGTTCATTTTGTGAAATAATTTTTCTAATATTTTCAAGAAATAATTATATATTTTTTCTCATATAATGAAATAAACTCACTTTTTCAATAAAGCATGTATTTTTTTAAATAAATTGACAATACTAAAAATTATGTGCAGAGTGAAAAATAACTAATTAATTTAATGAAAAAGATTTGGAAATATATATATTTCCTATTGTGGTAAAAACTATTCATTCTAGTAAATTTAATACCATGTTTATAATAGTCGGGTTAAAATAAAAATAATTTGGAGTTCATTTAAGTTCGGTGTTCTATGAATTGTAAGTTACCAAAGAGATTGAATTTATTTAAAATGAGACATTCCATTAAATTTTGGGGTGTTACATCCTACCATCTATAAAATGAGTTTTCCTTTGAGATTCTTTACTTGGATACAAAAAGATGAGGATACATATTCCTCATCACATCCTCGGGTTCCCATATTGCTTCCCCAAATTGGTGTTTTTTCCCAAAAAATTTAACTAGGTTAGTTATATGGTATCATAGAAATTTTTCTCTATGATCTAGAATCTCACCTTATTGTTATTCATAATAAATTTATTTCTCTCGTAGTATGGCCTTTAATATTATTACATATGATTGATCATGTATTTTCATTCTCAAGAGAGATATATAGAAGAAGTCTTAAACATGACAGTTATTTTGTGGAATTGCAAATCAATAATCTACCCTCCATATATGATCAAGAATTTCTATATAAAAATAAATCCTAAATATTTACAATTCCCCAATTAAAATATAAATTTTATATCTGAAAATTTCATTATTGGGAACCCATATCATTAAAAGGATTAGTAAAACATCCTCTTAAATAGAGGGATGCAAAAGAATAATTTCAGCAGCAAACCTGGATTCAGATTAGGAAAACATTATTGAATGTGAAAATATGTGTATGAAAGAAAATTATAATATAAATTTGTATTATTGAATGATAAATAACATAGTCATGATAGGGTTAATAACCATAAAACCATATGCCAAATAAGTCTGAATAATGACACTGCTATCATAAATAATGATTTTGATATGACAACATTTAATTTAAAAATCCGTTGAGAAGATACACTTACTTGATTTCATTTCAAAATTACAATCTCACTCAATTTTTGTACCTTGATCATTAAATTTTTCTTATCTTACTCCATGAAATGAAGTTGAAATTTTAATAACGAAATAAGTCATGGATTATATGATCCACAATGGGATGACAAGTCGTTCTTTATTTATCTAGTAATCATCATAAGAAAGGTTTATCACAAGTTATCGAATATACATAAATCATTATATTGTAAAGTAATACATTAATCACATAAAATGTTCCCAAAGTTCAACATAAAAATTTATATAAAATTTTACCATTATGAACTTTCCAAAATAATAAAATCAGAAACATTCTAATGAAGGTCACTAAATTTTCAAAATCAACTTCTCATTAATCACCAAAACAACATGATATAAATCTAACATGTCACACATCAAACATATACTGATCGTTATATTTTATTCTCTTAAAAAATTGTAACAAAATAAAAATACCATAAAACCTCTTGGAAATCAAGAATATTTTAAAAAATTAACTCTTTCTTCATACCATATATAAAATTCTATATTAACTCAATCCATAAAATAAATTTTCATCATATTACTAATCAGATCCGATTTCATCAATATTATAACAAATATTTCATCACAATTAAAAATTATTTATATCATTATTATCTCAACATCATTCCCATATTATGGTTTATATTTTCCATAATCATTTTTTCTCTAAGAATATTACATTACCAGCTCTATCAATTTTCAATGGTACATGTACCATTCAAAAAATACATTCAAATAATTAAGGAAAAGATGCAGCGAATGAATCCTTATATGATAACTTAAAATTATTTCAATAATTTTATTCTTGAATTCCATAACATAACCACTCAATCATTCATCGTCATTCTTAATCCATTAACCATGATTCATCATTTTATTCCTTAACACATCTTTCATCTCAGGAGTAAATTTCTTTTGCTTTTTATTTAAAGACCTGGATTTTCCATGTATTTTTTTATTTATATGGGAATATTAAGAGTCCATGAAAATTGATGGCATGTGATTCCGAGGCCCGGTGTGTCCCGAATGCATTTCTGATCATTTTTTCGGGTATGTTCAGTAAACATGTGAGGTGCATTTTGTAACATTTGAACCAGTTCTTGGAATTGAAATCTGAGGACACAGTTAAAATCATAGCCCTGATATTATCTTAAGGAGACCTTCACCTAGACCGTAATTGGTTGACATTGAAAGTTAGTTTTTGTGCTTTTCATGGTAGAAAATAGAACAAAGTAGCTTTATTTTATTTATGAAATTTAATCCTCGCAATTTTAATTCTGTTGTGGGGACCACCTGAACCCTTAATTAATGTGGGGGAAAACCCTAAGAATTTCCCAATTACTTTTCCCAACACTGGGTTAATTAAAGTGCTATAAATTAATTGAGTTAATAGACCTAACTCAAATAAAAATTGTCTCGTTTTCTTTTTGAGTAGGAATCATTGGAAAAGAGAGATTTGGGGAGAGCCTTTGAGAACAAGGTATAAATCTTCACCTTTGATGAACATTTCTCCAATGAAGAACCCTATCGAAGGATCTCCAACAAAGAATATCTCTAATGACGAACAAACTGGCGATTGAGGAAACACCGATGTCACTGACGTCTGTCGTTCCCTCCTAACCGACGTCAACTAACATTCAAGGCAAGGTGTGTTTTCTATTAATCTTAGTTAATATATTTTACTATTGAATCTCTCCCCATGTTTCTCTTGCTACCACTCTAACGTGGAGGGTGTGGTCCAAACAAACATTGCCAGACCACTCTGCAACCATTTTGGTTTTTGATTTGTTCTTCACGATGGAGGAGAATGGCGACTGGTGCTGGTAGGGCTCATGAGCAGTGGACGGCACATCGTCCAGCTGCGGAGATGGCGGTGGCATAACCGCGCTACCAGAGAAGAGACGCAGGCCATCAGACATGAAGGAAAAGAGGTGGTGACCGGCGGGCGTTAAGGGGAGGCAGCAGCGAGCGTCTTCTCCGCCGGCATGTAGGAGCCACGACATAAGGCCGCGAAGGTGAAGAAGGGAAGCCAGGTCATTGTTGGTCGTCGGTGGTGGTGGGACGTGCAACCATGCCATGGAAGAGGCATGGACGTCGACCAGCTGGGGAGCCGAGCGGGACTCGAGGTCCCGCGTGTGAGCTTCCCACGCCACATGGCTCCATCCGGTTGGCTACCCAACCCTAAGGGCCCAGCCATTCGGGGTTCCCAGGGGGCACCTCCCCCTTGGGGGGTGGGGGGGCTTGGGTGGGACCCACCGCAAGGCCACCCAGCCGCGAGCCGAAAAGGCCCAGTGGGGGCTGCACCACGAGGTTGTACCATGCAGCCGCACCACAAGGCCGCACCAAGGGGCGACACCGCGAGGCCGCACCGCGAGGCCGCACCCTGGCTGCATTGCGAGGCCGCACAGCGGACCGCACATTAGGCCCCCCAGTGTAGGTCGGGCCTGCCAAGGCCCATTCCATCTGGGCTGGACCCGAATAAGGTCAGGTCGGGACTGGTTGTTTCCACCAGGTCCGACCAGACCCGAGCCCATCGGGACCCAATAACACCTTCGTGGCCATATCTTGTGAACCATGCATCAGTGTGACGAACCGTCTGAAGAACTGGAATCATTTAATTGAGAAGGTCCTTTTGGTATACTCCAATTGTGTTTTTAACATAGTTGGAGTACATCCGGGTTGGATCGGTCCCCGAAACCAACCGGGCCCTCAGAGTGGAAACCCCAATAACTTATAGAACGGTCGTCCGATTGACGCAATTTACATTGCATTGAGACCCCTATTACGTAGAGTTACATTAGGATAATCCTTCTTGGAAATTCATTGATGTTTGATTATCGACCTGTGGCTTGAAGAGTGGACTCTCCTGGAATCAAGCGAGCTTAGTGTGGGAACCCTGTGGCTAGCTGTAACATGGGAAAGGGATGCTATGTGGGTATGTGCTTTGGGATCCTACAGGGGTCTGTGATGGAGGATCCCACTTGGATGCACTCTAGGAATCCATGTGGGAATACTCTAGGATTTGACGTGGGTCTATTGTACTGGGATCCTACGTGGGTCTGATGAATTGGGATCCTACGTGGGTATAATGATTTACGATCCTCTGTGGGTCTGCCTCTTAAAATAGTAAGATGATTCGGTAGTTACATCTAATCATCTTCACTAGTATATCTTCATTATACCTGGAGTGAGCTAAGTCATTACCATTTTGGTAATCTAATGTGTGACGTACCTTTGTGGTAGTTATGTTCGTGTTGATAAATTTGTGGTATTCTTCCGTGTGGCGTACCTTTGTGGTACTTACCGTTGTGGCAGTTACCTATGTGGTATTCTTTCCTTCATAGAATAGTAGTACTTTGGATAAGGGTTTGGGCCTTGTGTTTCATAATGAATGAGATGGGTATACATGATAACATAGGTATATGTATGGGCACATTCCTATGTAGGGTTTTCGGTAGTTTTCATGCTTTGTGGTTTATCCTATGTGGATTTTGTGAGACCTTCGAGGGTCCCGGGGTCCCTACTGAGTATCTTTATACTCACCCTTGCATGGGCTATGCTTCACCTTATTGTGTGTGTTGCAGATGATGAAAATCATTGACTGAGGATGAGGGTAGAAAGACTAGAGGTAGCTCGATTGTGTACCTTAGGCAAGGAATACCACAGAGATGATCGTTCGAGATATGTACCTACCATTCAGGTAGGATCCTTGGCAAGTGTTCCCAAGTTCTTCCCCAATTTTACATTTCTAGTTTTACTCATACATCTCAGTTTCCCTTGTACTTTCTAGTGGGCTTATATTCTGGCCCCTTTTCTTACTGTACACACTCTTTTTTCTATATAGATTACTCGTGTTCATATCTTGATTTGTTCATGGTTGCATGAGTTTACAGGTTTTAAAGGTAATTCATTCCACGTTTTAAGGAATAATCCTTTAGGTGCATGTTTCCAGCCCCTGGCCTATGGAAGGCGGGCTTGGGGTAGTCACAGAAGGGCCCCGGGGTATGGGTCATGAAAAATTGGTATCAAAGGAGTCGGTTCAATCGTAGAACAATGGACTCGGATCCATTAAGATCAATAGTGTTAAGTGTTGTGAGTGTGGCTATCATTTTAGGGAATCTAGTGTTGGTGTGGTGGCTGACGTATCCATACACCAGGACCCTGACTTCTGATTTCTGACTCAGTTGATAAAAACACTGAATGCATGTGTGTTTTGCAAAGTTTTATCTATGATCATTTTGAGTCAGCTCACCAGGTATAACTTATTGACTTTGGCGCACCTGTTTCTTTTTAGGATGCCTCCACGTAGACATCCATCTAGGGTTCCTGGTATATTATGTGATGATAGCCCACTGAGTGATGAGGCCTCAGTGCAGGTCCCTTTATCAGTAGGGGCCCCAGCGGAGGCACCGGCGGAACCATTACACATTGGTCCACTGATGCCACCATCCCCATCAGCAGAGGGTGCACGCCGCTTGAGTGCATTGCATGGGTTCCAGTGCCAGAGGCCACCCAGGATCAGGTGTGAGATAGACCCACATGCAGTTGAGGATTGGATGGAGGATGTGATGAGAGTCTTCCGACAAGTAGGGACACCAGCTGATCTCATGGAGATCCTTACTGCCAATCATATGTAGGTAGAAACAGTCAGATGGTGGAGCTTTATGCTCTAGGTTCACGACGAGGTGACACATATCTGGGCAAACATTGAGAACCTATTCCAGGAGGAGTTTGTCCCAGCGACCCTTTATGTAGTGCGCATACAAGAGTTTATTCATCTGCAGCAGGGAAGCATGATTACGGTTCAGTACTCAGCGAGGTTCGCTAACCTCTCACGCTACTCCACTGATATGGTGTGAGACCTATTCATTCATGTTCAGACCTTCGAGCAGGGAATGAAGTGGGATTTTAGGGAATCAGTGATATCTCTTAGCATCCCGACGTAGGTAGGGGTGTTAGAGAAAGCCCTCTTTGTGGAGAGTTTTTTTGCAGAGCAGTCACCACCAGCGAGACCCACCACGAGGCATGAAGAAATGATGTACTTTGCAGCTGGAAGAAGATAGATGTCATAGAGGTCCAAGAGCACCAGACCTATAGGTGGACACCCGCATTATTTAGGGTCGCTCGTTTGGGATACTCAAGATAAAGCTAGTCATGCAAGGAGCATACAGTGTTATAGATGCAGTGGGTAGGGTCACATATCTCATGACTTCCCGACCCGCCGTACGGATGATCAACAGACGGTCAAAGGACAAACCGGGAAGAGACAATGGTTCGACCAAGGAGGTCCACAGGGAGAAGGTGGACGTGGCTGAGATGATGGCTGTGTATCTGGCAGTGTGCAACAATTTGAGGTGTAACCACTACCACCACCAGGTGGTCCACCCTAACCATAGGGAGTATGGGATATGAGGGAGCTCAGTTCTAGGCAACTGAGGCCTATGACCATGGGGCTCCATAGATGATACAAGGTACGATCTTTGTCTACTCCACTATAGCTAAAGTACTTATAGACATAGGTTGGAATCATTCTTTAATTTATAGTGTCCTCGTTCGAGGCTCAGAGATTCTGATGGAGCCGTTGGCTCCATCCTTATGGCTAGAGACTCTTACAAGAGTGTATTCGATGATTAAAAACTTCTTCCGGCAGTGTGAGCATACTCTAGGTGGTGAGATCCTTGACTAGGATCTCCTTGAATCCATTTAGAGGCCTCACGACATTATCTTGGGTATGTATTTGTTATCTATAGTCTATGCTTAGATTGAATATATTAGGCACAAAGTGAGGTGTGTCTGAATTGATGGGAATAGGTTTACCTTCACCGGAGAAAAGGAGGCCTTTGCAGCACAGGATGGACTTACTTGGAGAATAGTGAATTTGATCACTCATTAGTTGGCTAGCTGTACCCTTGGAGCGGTTGATGTAGAGAGTCCGAGTTATCCAGTGGTGGTGGAACAGTACGCATATATCTTCCGTACTGATGTTTCAGGTTCACCTTCTTGCACAGTGCTGGACTTTTACAATGACTTGTACCCCGAAACGGCACTAATATCTACACCAGAATATCAGATGGCTCCCTCAGAGCTTTGTGAATTGTTGGTACAACTACATAACTTAAAGGGGAATGGGTCATCCGGCCCAGTGTTTCTCCTTTGGCATCCTCTATTTTGTTCTCCAAGAAGGTAAATGGAAGTATGAGTCTTTGTGTTGACTATCGGTTCATGAACCAGGTGACTATGAAGAACAAGTACCCACCCCGAGGATTGAAAACCTCTTTGATCAGTAGAAGGGATCACGGTGGTTCTCAAAGATAGAACTCAGATCAGGCTATCGCCATCTCAGAGTACGATACAAGGATGTGCAGAAGACAACTTTCAGATGTCGGTACGACCCTTATGAGTTTTTGGTCATGTAATTCAGCATGACTAATGATCCAATAGTGTTATTGGGACTCATGAACAAGATCTTTCATCCATATCTTGATCAATTTTGTGTGGGCTTCATTGATGACATTCTGATTTACTCAGAGGAGCATGCCTATCATTTGCAGATAGTTCTGGACACACTCCGAGAGCACTATCAATATGGTAAGCTCTAAAAGTTCATGTTCTAGATCCGAGAGGTTCAAGTTATTGGGCAAGTAATCTTGGAAGCTATAGTTGAGGTGGATCCATCAATGATTAAAGTGGTACGTTATTGGGATCCACATAGGAGTGTGACGAAGGTATAGAGTTTCCTATGTTTGGCTGGATACTGCTGGAGATTTTTTCCAAATTTCTCCGGAGTTTCATCACCTTTATCTGAATTGATGAAGAAGGGGAAAACTTTTGTGTGGTTAGAGAGATTCTATTGGAGTTTAATCGAGCTGAGGAAGAGGCTGACTAGTTTCCCCATCTTGAGGCTTTTGGTGGAGGGCATTCAGAACATAGTCTACTGCAAAGCATCAGGGACCAGGCTCGGATGTGTCCTGATGCAGGAACGAGAAATTATCGCATATGGTCCTCAACAGGTGAGACTGCATGAGATGAAATACACTACCCATGACCTGGATTTATCAGCAGTAGTCTTCTCTTTGAATAAGTGGTGACATTACATGATGGGCGAGCGATTTACAATATACTCTAATCACAGGAGTCTCAATTATATCTTCTCTCAGATGCACCCGAACCTGAGGCAGTGGCGTTGTCTTGAGTTCTTCCAATACTATGACTTCGAGATAGTATATACTCCTTGTAAGTGGAATGTTGTAGAAGTTGAACTCAACAATAGATCTGGTATACAACTTCTAGGTGAGGCGACGAAGAAGCTGGCCACTTTGCAGATATCCTTTGTGGATTGAGAAGGAGCATCTTTTCATCAATCTCTTATAGTAACTCCCCCAATTCTTCAGCAAGTCAGGGAGGCGCAACATCGGTACACAAACTGTGAGGCTGGATGTGTTCAGATATCCACTAGGTAGGCACCTGATGGATTTTCTCAAGGTGGGGAGAAATTCATCCTCTTTAGAGGAAATATCATGGTACCCGTGTTGTTACGGGAGGTTGTGTAGAGGGAATTCCACATGTCCCCTCTAGTGGTACATCCAAGAGTGGAGAAGATGTACCAGGAACTCCGAAGACAACAATGGTGTCCGGGAATGGAGAAAGCAGTAGACTAGTTTGTCTCTTGGTGCCTCAGTTGTCAGCAAGTAAAGGTAGAGCATCAGGGACCAGCATGATTAGTTTATCCTTTAGTGGTACCAGAGTGCAAGTGGGGTGGGATATCCAGGGAATTTGTGATAGGACTTTCACATACATACAGGGGTCAGGATTCTATCTGGGTGATCATTGACCGAATGACCAAGTCGCCCCACTTCCTACTGATTAAGGAGAAGGGTTCATCAGAGATATTTGGACATTTCTATGTGCAGGAGATTGTGCGAAAAAATGAAGTACCCTCGATGATTGTTTATGATCGTGATGAATGTTTCACTTCCCGACTATGGAAGGGGTTGTAGGTGGATTTCAGGATGCAGCTTCATTTGAGCAATTCCTTCCATCCTCAGACAAATAGCCAGACTGAGCAGACCATTTAGACCCTCGAGGACATGCTGCGTTCTTACGTCCTCGACTTCAGTTGTAGTTGGGAGGATCAATTTCCCTTGGTGGAGTTTTCATAAAACAACAGCTATCACTCCACCATTGGTATGGAAATATTTGAAGATATATACAGTTTACCTTGTAGATCACCTTAGTGCCAGAATAACCAAGGGGAGTCAGCACACATGAGACCAGAGATTGTATGAGCTACCATAGAGATGGTGCAGATCAAATAGGTGCTGATGAAGACTACCCAGAGTAGGCAAAATTCTCATGCCAATAAGAGAGGTAGACTTCTAGAGTTCAAGGATGGTGGCCTTGTCTTCCTATGGGTCTCACCTTGAAAAGGATTGCAGAGATTTGTTCGGTGCAACAACATATCATTGAAGTTCATCAGACCCTTTCAGGTCCTCAGCCGAGTTGGCGAGGTGGCATAACTCTTAGATCTTCCTCCTCAGATGAAATGGGTTCACGGCATCTTCCATGTATTCCAACTGAGAATATACATACACGACTCTTCACACATCATTGACAGGGTTGAGCTGTACATCGATGATTGAGTGATGTTTACAAAGGTTCTAGAAGATATTGAGGATCGACAGAAGCATGTCCTTCATGGGTGGTCGATACCTATGTTGCGGGTTCTCTAGAAGAATAGGAACCTCCAAGAGAGAACATGGGATCAGGAGGCTCATATACGTTCTTAGTACCCCCCCACATGTTTCCTGATTTTTTATTGTGGTTGTCGGGGATGTAAAGCCTGAGGTGGGTAGAATGTAAAGACCCAAATTTTCTATGTAATTTTTATTTATTTATATGGAAATACTATGAGTCTGTGAAATTTGACGACACTTGATTCTAAGGTTTGGTCTGCCCAGAATGAATTTCTGAACATTTTTTGGGGTACCTTATGTAAATGTGTGATCAACCTTCTTTAACTTTTGAATAGGTGTTCAGAATTGAAATATGAGGACACTATTAAACTTGTAGTGTCGATATTCTCATAAGGAGACCTTCATTTTAACAATAGTATGTCGAAGGTAAATGATAGTTTTGTTCATTTCATTGTAGAAAGTAAAATAATGTAGATGTATTTTATTTATGGAATTTAATCCTCTGAATATGAATTCAATGGTGGGGACCACCTGAACCCTTAATTAATGTGGGAAAAACCCTTAGAATTCCCCAATTAATTGTTCCAACTTTGGTTTAATAAAAGTGTCATCAATTAAATGAGTCATTGAACTTAAATCAAATAAAAATTCGCTCCTTTTCTTTTTGCGTAGGAATAATTGGCATAGAGAGATTTGGGGAGAACCATGGATGATGGGGAATAAATCTTCACCTTCAATGAAAATTTATCCACCAAAAAACTCTGTTGAAGGATCTCCAACGAAGAACATCTTCGAAGAAGAACGAATCAAAGATCGAGGAAACGCTGATGTCACCGACGTCCGTCTTTCCCTCCTCACTGACATCAATGATCCTTAGAGACAGGGTGTGTTGTTTTGTTAATCTCTGTTAATTTCTTTTACGATTGAATCTCTGACAATGAGTCATTTTCTACCGCTCAAACACGGAGGGTGAGAGCTAAAAAACATGGCCCAACCAATCCACAACATTTGTGTTCTTTGATGTGTTATTTGAGAAGGAGGATAATGAAGACTGGTGCTAGTTACTGGTGTCGGTAGGGCTCGAGAATGGAAGACGACGCACCAGCCGGCAATGTAGACGACAACTGTGCAACCGCGCCACCAGAGAAGGGCCATAGTGAAGCAAAGGTGGCCATCGGTGTGAGGTCGGCCACATGAAGCGGTGGCGGTAGTGTGCGTCCGTACCGCCGGTGCAGGAGCCACGACACGAGGCCGCGATGGCGAAAGCGGGCGGCCAGCTCGATGGCGGCCGCTGATGGGAGCGTGGTGCACGACTGCTCTGCAGAGGAGGGTTGGACATCCGGCCAGCCGGGGTCCCGCGTGTGAGCTGATGGTGCCACAAGGCACTAGCTGTCGGCTACCCAACCTGAATGGCCCGACAGTTTTGGGAACCCGGGGGGCGCCTCCTCCTTGGCTGGCGACTAGGGTGGACCCCACCGTGAGGCCAGCCCAACTACAAACTTGTAACACCCCGAGATTTTATGAAAAATATTCTTTTTAATTTCAATAATGTATTGTGTTTTACTCTATACCAAAAGGATCTTGCACAACACATATCCCTAACTTGCCTTGCATTACACGCAATCGCGACCTTCCTCGATAGTGTGTACGCAATACCGTGATTCACTAAACGAGATATTATTATAATATTATTATGAACTAACCATTATGAATAGTAATACCCACTTTTTGAAATTTTATAAATTTTATCTTCCAAAATGGAATTCATTTTTTGATTCGGAATATCGAAAATATCTTAGGTTGAAATTTTGGTACTTTTCGGATAACTTTCATATTCTGATTAATAGTGAAAATTACTAAATTTTAATTAAAAACAACTTTTTAATAGAAATAATTAAGTGTGTTAAATAATTAATTTGAGTGGTTTTAAAGTATATTTAGAATATATTTTTACAATTTAATACAATGTTGGTCATTTTATTTAATTTCACATTTAAACCAGACATAAACAAGTGTCAATCATTTGATAGTTATTATCTCTTAATAACACGCTATTGGTTTTGAGGATGGGAATTAATTTCTAAATTATTTAATGAAATTGATATGTTTTTAATTTGATAAAATATACATCATTTTTGAATTCATAATATCAAATATATCTTAGGCCTAATTTTTGGTATTTTTCTGTAAACTTTAATTTTTTGATGAATAGTGAAACCACTTAGTGGTAGTTAAAAAACAGAATTTTTGATAAAAATTAATTTTACCACCTATGTGAATGGAATTTAAAAAATACGAGAGAAACAGTTGATATCAGTAAGTAAAATTTGGTTCAATGAGATGAAAATAATTTTTGTTGAATAGTAACTTTTTACTTTTATTTACCACGGTTAAAACTAAATAGTGCAATTAAGGATAAAAATGATATTATTATTACCCTAACACATTTCCTAATTCTTTTGGATAAGTGTAATTGGACCAAAAACAACCTTAGGAATAAAATATGACCATTTAGGCCCACTTGGATTAGATTAGGACATTTATTATTAATTTATTTAAAGAAGGGTTAAAATAGTTAAAATCAAAGTTTAATAAGTAAATCATTTTTAATATAGGGTTATACATAAGATAAATTCGACTATAAATATTAATTAGAAATCTAAAAAGATTTAATACATAATTATATTTTATTTGAAATTTTTAGTCTTTAAACAATTTAATTTATTTATGACACAATGATGATACAGTAATTATATTATTAATGTAATATTGACATAATTGATGTTATAAATACCCAAATAAATGTAATTTGAGACTTTTTATGAATTCCAATAATTAAATATGTTAATAAGACATGTTACTGTTTATTTAATTAACTTTTTTCGAACTAATCATTCTGTTATGATTTTCTCAAAAATCGATTACCAAATAGTGTCAAAATTTACATAAAATAGTTTTTAAAACAAATATTATATTAATAATTGTTATTATATTCCTAAAAATCTAAGGATCAGCCAAATGACTTAGATAATATTATATATATTAATAATAGAAAACTTGGGTTTCGTTTGTATTTTTATAGTATGTTTATTAACCTTATAGTGTAAGAACACAAAAAGACACAGTAAAAGTAAAATTATCTTACTTAAAGTTAAATATAAATTATAAGGTCAAAATTGGAACCTATACTTGTCTAAATTCTATTGGATGAGAGTATTTCGACCCATCCCCACCTTATCTTTGAAATAACTCAATTTGGAGCTATTAAAAACTGAATATGCTTTATAATAAAATAATATTTTTTGTAATTCCAAAGGTGCCCCTCTCCTCCCTTATAAAAGGGAACCTCCTCCCTCTCTTCTTCACACCACTTTGAGCCTTCATGATCGACCAACCCCTACCAAATTATGTTCTACACTTCCCTAGAAACATCCTAGAGGTCCTGGTCTTCTTTAGAGACCAATTTTAGTGCCCTAAAAGGAGGTCTCAAAGAGGCGTTTCAAAGAAGAGGTAATGCCCGTTACCGATTCTTTCATCTTTATTTCTTCTTCCACTTCTTCTTCCTTAGTTATTTCATTACGAAGTAATAACATCAGTATCACCCATATACTGATATGTTATTATATGTATGAAAAAACCATATTTCACCATCTATCCATCCAACAGAAAATGAAATCACCGCGCGTGCCTACGTACGGAATACCGTCTCCACGCCGTGGTGTAATCTATTTTCCACCACCACCTTACATGGATGGGTATAATGGTGAAAGTAATGAATATATATGACTATTTTAAAGTGATATTGATTATGTAATATTATACCTACACTTTAATACAATTCCACGATCTTGGGAATGATATCATCACTCGTGCGTACGTACGGACTACCGTCTCCACGAAGCGATGAGATTCACTCTCCATGTAAACCATTCATGAATGATTATAAAGTATATATAATGAATAATAATGAAATATATGACATAATAATGATACTGGATATATATATATATATATGTATGTTATTTACTTAATTCCATTCAATTCAAAAGGGAAACGAAAACAGCGTTCATGCGTACGTACGGCCTACCGTCTCCATGAACGATGTATTTCATTCCATTTATAGATCTATAATATATATGTATATGATGAATATATATTATATATTAATCATTTTTTACATTATGGAATTATGTAAATCAGGATATAAGTAATAATATCAAGAACTACAAGTTGAAACACATATGATAAATAAAATGATTTTACCCAAAACACTGCTTTAACTAGGAATTTACAAAAGAACGGGTAATATAAAGTCATAAGTGAAACATATATGATATCATAACAATGAATATGATTCTCTAATAAGTCAATGACCTTATTTAAATCATTATACAGGAGGTTCGGATACGTACGAAGCATATCAGACCTAAGGTAAGGGATAATTTTGCAAATCTCATTTTTATCAAAGATTGCTTATTCGTAAGTATTTACTGGGGTTATTTAAATCATCCATATCCATGTTTCCTAAAAATGGTTTCATGTATGTTTAAAGTCCTTTTTACCCTTTTTTTTCTTTTACTAAATGGTATGTATGGAATCATTCTTTTATGAGGTACTTTTTGACTTTTCCGGCAAAAGTACGAGAAGAATGTTTTTTAACTTATACGGCATGAAAGGATTTTTTCGATCTTATAAAGCCATATTTTCATGATGCTTCATCCAAAATATTTCATGACTATTTTCAAAAAAATACTTTTCTTTTAAAATTTCATGAAATTTTGTGAAAAGAGAATGATTTTGAAGAAAAAGGTTATTTTCCTCAAGAATTCATTTCAAGTGTTTTATCAAAACCATTTTCCATCTAAGATGACATTATTTCATATGTGTATGTTTCCAGAATAAAGTCTCTATGATTTACATCGTTCCACTTTTCTTATTATGAAATGATATCTATTTCTTTTATATGGATTATGTGATTATGGGATGATGTTTATGAAACCCATTTTATTTGTTGGGTTATTATGAATGATGTATGTTTATTTTGTGGCAGAACTAAGAATGATTTCACTATGAGATGGGTGGGACCTATATCTCCCTCAAATGCATTGGGTATGGATTTATATCACATGAGATAGACATGGATGGAACGGTAAGTTAATCTGATTTAGTGTTACAGGACTGAAATGAGGAGTGAACTCGATTCAGAATGGGACTTTGTACACTAATATTGTCTTGGTAGCAATGACTTGGCTACTATGAAAATCATTACATGTGATTAATGGATGACACAATTACATGTTTTATTCCCATGATATTTTATCATTCTTAATGTTTCTTTATGATCTATGGCTTACTTACTTCCATGTTTTATGTCATTGCTCAAGATTTTGTTGTTTAAACATTATGTTCATGTTTTTAAGTTCAAATGTATATAGTATGTTTTATTTTATCCATGATTACCCTTACTGAGCATTTGAGATCACCCTTTTTATGTTTTATTTTCCCCAGGATATAAAGAAAGGTTTTAGGTAAAAAAAGGGGAAGATCTTTATGGGAGGTGTTGAAGATCTTTCACCACGATTAGAGGATTACGTTCCAAGTTTCCAAAGAAACTAAACTATTATGATCCTTGTGTGTATGTTTTTGTTATGTATTAAGTATTCTGCAAAAGTAATGTAATGTCCATGTACGTCATGTTTGGGGTCTCTACAGTTGGTATCAAAGGAAAGGTTTAGTCAACCTTTGGAAACTAGGATGCGAGAACTTTAGTGAGATCCTAAGAGATATTTCTAAGGTATGTCTAGGGATGTCCCTATGTTTAAGTATAATTATAGGTTATAGTCCTATAATTATGGAAACGATATTAGATTAAACATAAGATGTTATATATTGAAGTTAATCCCCCTTTATTATGATTTTTACCTCTCACATTATTCTTTTTGGGTTTTAGAAAATGGCTGGAAACAAGATGATTCACGGTAATAAGGGATATGATGGACAATGGAATGATATTATTCATGAGAAACCAAATGAAATGGGATTTGGAAGTCCAAACATCATTATTATGCCGAATCAGCAATCTCATAATATGATCAATAAACTCAAATTTGGTAAGTTTCCTAACTCGGCTAATAAGAGAAAGACAGAGATTCATGATGACCATAGAGGAAAGAAAGTTAAATTTCCCCAATGTAAATCATGTGGGAAGAGGCATCAAGGAGAATGTTTCAAAGGAACCGGAAGATGCTTTAGGTGTGGGAAAGAAGGACATAAATCCAATAAGTCAAAGGAAATGGTTCAGTTAACACCATGGATGAGGATAATGGTATTTCTACGACATCAACAATGGTTAAATGTTTTAAATGTAGAATGTACGGGCATTATGAAAACAAATTCCCTAAGGGAAACTCTCATGAAGAGAATCAGTATGGTCGTATGGGTAATATTTATGATGATGATGATGAAGAGACTACAAATGATATGTGAGGTGAAAGAATTGTTGAAGCTCGGTCAATGGTTTAAGAAGGTAGTGGAATTATTACATGTTTATCAAGTGTAATGTTGTATAAGAGATCTCATGGTACTGTGGAATAAAGAAACATCTAAGGATTGTTACACTGTTGTCTTTCCTAATGTTTTGAAAGTGTGTGATGAATGGTACCAGTATTTTTGGAAAGTAGATGATATGCGCATAATAAAGGGATAAGGAGAAAATTAAATGTTTGATAGTATTCATGAGCTCATGGCTAATATAAGGAAATAGTTATATCATGGTTTGAGTATATAGAATTTTGGGGTTTTGGTATGTTGAAAGAGTTAACTTTTGACAGCACTCATGTTTTCACTAAGATTATATGGGTATTCATTTTTCAAGAGAATACATGATTAAAGTCTTAAAATGTTTGGAATGTGACCAACAATACATATCTTATGATATATGGGGATCAACGATGGAATTGACATGCTTGTTATATGAAATCTCTGGTAATCATTTTCACTATAATATGAGAGTGGACTGCAGTATTTGGGATAAGCCTATAGATTGGAATGGATTATGTTGGACATAAGTTTGTATTGTTTAAGGATAGAATTTTTTTTCGATATTATTTATGGGATGTTATAGTAATGTATTTTTAGAAAAAGGACAACCTGAAAGACGGGCGACATCCCATCACGTCGGACAATGCTGTGGGAATCGAACCCACAACCGAAGTGTGACTGGCCTTTATCGCCTACCACTGGCCTACAAGAAGTACATGTTTAGTAGAAACTAGTTTTATTATATTATGCAGTATGATATATAAAGTATAAGTCCATTTTAGGAACCATATATGATTAATCTCACTATAGATGGACTTATTTATTTTTGATAACTTTTATAACATTTTGTTCGAGACAGATGGAATGACCCATCATTCTATAACATGATCTGCTAACACTTCACGAATGAAAAATTCAACTTCATTTCTTTAAGAGATGAAGTGGAAACTATCCAATGAACGACCAACGGTGAGACTGTACAAAAATCACGAAAGTATTTCCTCTAATATAAATTTCATCAACTTTAGGGAAATGATCTTGAAAACCAAAAATGTTGTCCTAGTGCTCTTATATTCGATGAATCAGATGGTACCTTAGATCATCAAAAATTAATGGCTTTGTGATTGATGAATTTTTTATAGGCATGTTCTCTACCACTCTCCATCGTAACTTGATGGTTAGATTTTTCTTCCATATCCATATTTTCACCTATATTCTCTTACGTGGAAACCAAGTGATGAGTTAATTTGGGTAACCTTTACGTTTCATACTTTAGTTTTTAAATCCAAGTTTTGGTATTCCTTTTTACGATGTGGGTTTCTATTAAAGAAACTTTCGAGTAATAAACCATTTATAACCCCGAAGAATTTCGAGGGCGAAATTCATTTTAAGGGGGGTAGAATGTAACACCACGAGATTTTATGAAAAATATTATTTTTAATTTCATTAATGTCTTTTGTTTTACGCTACACCAAAAGGAGCTTGCACAACACGCATCCCTGACTTGCCTTTCATTACATGCAATCGCGTCCTTTCTCGATAGCATGTACGCAATACCGAGTTTCACAAAACGAGATATTATTATAATATTATTATGAACTAGCCATTATGAATAGTAATACCCACTTTTTGAAATTTTATAAATTTTATCTTCCAAAATGGACTTCATATTTGGATTCGGAATATCGAAATTATCTTAGGGTGAAATTTTGGTACTTTTCGGATAACTTTCATATTCTGATGAATAGTGAAAATTACAAAAATTTAATTAAAAACAACTTTTTTAATCGAAATAATTAAGTGTGATAAATTATTAATTTGATTGGTTTTCAATTATATTTAGAATATATTTTTACAATTTAATATAATTTTGATCATTGGATGTAATTTCACATTTAAACCAGACATAAACAAGTGTGAATCTTTTGATAGTTATTATCTCTTAATAACACGCTATTTGTTTTGACGGCGAGAATTAATTTTTAAATTAATTAATGCAAATGATATGTTTTAAATTTGATAAAATAGGCATCATTTTTGAATTCATAATATCAAATATTTCTTAGGCCTAATTTTTGGTATTTTTCAGTAAACTTTCATTTTTTGATGAATAGTGAAACCGCTAAGTGGTAGTTAAAAAACTGAATTTTTCATAAAACTTAATTTTACCATTTTTTTGAATGGAATTTAAAAAATCCGAGAGACACGGTTGATGTGAGTAAGTAAAATATGGTTCAATGAGATGAAAATAATTTTTGGTGAATAGTAACTTTTTACTTTTATTTACCACGATTAAAAGTAAATAGGGTAATTAAGGGTAAAAATGATATTATTATTACCCTAACACATGTTATAATTATATTGGATAAGTGTAATTAGACCAAAAACAACCTTAGGAATAAAATATGACCATTTAGGCCCACTTGGATTAGATTAGAACATTTATTATTAATTTATTTAAAGAAGGGTTAAAATAGTTAAAATCAATGTTTAATAAGTAAATCATTTTTTATATAGGGTTATACATAAGATAAATTATACTATAAATATTCATTAGAAAGCTAATAAGATTTATTACATAATGATATTTTAATTTTAATTTTCAGACTTTAAATAATTTAATTTATTTATGACACAATGATGATACATTAATTATCTTATTAATGAAATATTGACATAATTGATGTTATAAATACCCAAATAAAAGTAATTTGAGACTTTTTATGAATTACAATAATTGTTTATGTTAATATGACATGTTAGTGTTGATTTAATTAACTTTTTTTGAACTAATAATTCTATTATGATTTTCACAAAAATCAATTACCAAATAGACTCAAAATTGACATAAAATAGTTTTTAAAACAAATATTATATTATTAATTGTTATTATATTCCTAAAAATCTAAGGTTCGGCAAAATGACTTAGATAAGGTTATATATAATAATAATAAACAACTTGGGGTTCGTTTGTCTTGTTATATTAATTTTATTAACCTTATACTGTAAGACCACAAAAAGACACGGTAAAGGTAAAATTATCTAACTTAAAGGTAAATCTAAATGATAAGGTTACATAAACTTGTCTAAATTCTATTGGATGAGATTATTTCTACCCATACCCACATTAGCTTCTAAATAACTAAATTTGGAGCTATTAAAACCCGAATATGACTTTAAAGTAAAATAATATTTTTGTTTATTCCAAAGATGCCCCTCTCCTCCCTTATAAAAGGGCACCTCCTCCCTCTCTTCCTCACACCACTTTGAGCCTTCAAGATCGGCCAACCCCTGCCAAATTCTCTTTTCCACTTCCCTGGAAACATCCTAGAGGTCCTGGTATTTTTCAAAGACCAATTTTAGTGCCCTAATAGGAGGTCTCAAAGAGGCATTTCAAAGAAGAGGTAGTACCCATTACCGATTCTTTCATCTTTATTTCTTCTTCCACTTCTTCTTCCTTAGTTGTTTCATTATGAAGTAATACTATCAGTATCAATAATATACTGATATGTTATTATAAATATGAAACAACCATATTTCACCATCTATCCATCCAACGGAAAATGAAATCACCGCGTGTGCGTACGTATGGAATACTGTATCCACGCCGTGGTGTAATCTATTTTCCACCACCACCTTACATGGATGGGTATAATGGTGAAAGTAATGAATATATATGATTATTTTAAAGTGATATTGAATCTGTAATATTATACATACACTTTAATACAATTCCATGTTCTTGGGAATGATATCATCGCCCGTGTGTACGTACGGACTACCGTCTCCACGACGCGATGAGATTCACTCTCCATGTTAACCATTCATGAATGATTATAAAGTATATATAATGAATAAAAATGAAATATATGACATAATAATGATACTGGATATATATATATATATATTATTTACTTAATTCCATTCAATTCAAAAGGGAAACGAAAATAGCGTTCATGCGTACGTACGACCAACCATCTCCATGAACGGTGTATTTCATTCCTTTTATCAATCTATAATATATATTTATATGATGAATATATATTATATATAAATTGTGTTTTACATTATGGAATTATGTAAATCAGGATATAAGTAATAATATCAAGAACTACAAGTTGAAACACATACGATAAATAAAATGATTTTATCCAAAACGCTGCTTTAACATGGAATTTACAAAAGAACGGGTAATATAAAGTCATAAGTGAAGCATATATGATATCATAACAATGAATATGATTCTGTAATAAGTCAATGACATTATTTAAATCATTATACAGGAGGTTCGGAAATGTACGAAGCATATCGGACCCAAGGTAAGGGATAATTTTGCAAATATCATTTTTATCCGAGATTGCTTATTCGTAAGTATTTACTGGGGTTATTTATATCATCCATGTCCATGTTTCCTAAAAATGGTTTCATTTATGTTTACAGTCCTTTTTACCCGTTTTGACTTTTACTGCATGGTATGTATGGAATATTTCTTTTATGAGGTACTTTTTGACTTTTCCGGAAAAAGTACGAGAAGAATGTTTTTTAACTTATACGGCATGAAATGATTTTTACGGTTTTATAATGCCATATTTTCATGAAGCTTCCTCCAAAAGATTTCATGACTATTTTCAACAAAATAATTTTCTTTTTAAATTTCAGGACATTTTGTGAAAAGAAAATGATTTTGAAGAAAAATGATATTTTCCTCAAGAATTTATTTCAAGTGTCTTATCAAAACCATTTTACATCTGAGATGACATTATTTCATGTGTATGTTTCAAGAATAATGTCTCTATGATTTACATGGTTCCACATTTCATATTATGAAATGATATCCATTTCTTTTATATGGATTATGTGATTATGGGATGATATTTATGAAACAAATTTTATTTGTTGGTATATTATGAATGATGTATGTTAATTTTGTGGCACAAGTAAGAATGATTTCATTATGAGATGGGTGGGACCTATATCTCCCTCCAATGCATTGGGTAAAGATTTATATCTCAGGAGATAGACATGGCTGGAATGGTAAGTTAATCCAGTTCAGTGTTACAGGATTGAAACGAGGAGTGAACTCGATTCAGAATGGGACTTTTCCACTATGATGGTCTTGGCAGCAATGCCTTGGCTACTATGGAAATCATTACATGTCCTTAATAGATGCCACAATTACATGTTTTATTCCCATTCTATTTTATCATTCTTAATGCTTCTTTATGATCTATGCCTTACGTACTTCCATTTTTTATGTCATTGCTCAGGATTTTGATGTTTAAACATTATGTTCATGTTTTTAAGTTCAAATGTATATAGTATGTTTTATTTTTTCCATTCATACCCTTACTGAGAATTTGAGCTCACCCTTTTTATGTTTTCTTTTCCCCATGATATAAAGAAAGGTTTTAGGTAAGAAAAAAGGGGAAGAGCTTTATGGGAGGTGTTGAAGATATTTCACCACGATTAGAGGATTACGTTCCAAGTTTCCAAATACACTAAACTATTATGATCATTGTGTCTCTGTTTTTGTTATGTATTAAGTATTCAGAAAAAGTAAGGTAATGTCCATGTACGTAAAGCTTCGGGTCTCTACAAAACTAGTTTGGGCCACCTAGTGTGGGCCACACCACGAGGCCGCTCCACAAGGCTGCACTGTGGGGCCGCACCGTGATGCCGCACCACCAGGCCACATCAAGGCCGCACTGCGAGGCCACACTACGAGCCGCACAACGAGCCGCACCGCAGGTTCACGCCTACGCGGTCCAGGACGGACCACCACCCTGCAGGCCGGGCCCACCAAGGCCCAGTCCATCTAGACCGGAACTGAATCGGGCTGAGTTGGGCTAGGTTTATCAGACCTGGTCAGACCAGAGATTGCCCCATCTGGACCTAGTTTGGCCCTCGTGGACATAACTTGTGAACCAAGTGTCCGTTTGATGAACCGTCCATGAAACCAGAATCCTTGGATCGAGACAGTAATTTTGGTATACTCCACATGGGTTTTGGATATGGTTGGAGTATGGTCGGGTTGGATCAGACCTCGAATCCAACCGGGCCCTCGGAGCAGAAATGCCAATAATGTACAGATCGGGCGTCCGACTGACGCACTGTCCATTGCGTTTAGACCCCTATTAAATGGTGGTCCAATGGGATACTTATTTTTGGAACATCGTGGTAGTTGGAGTATCGACCTGTGGCCTGAGAAGAGAACCCTCCGAGAATCAAATGATCTTAGTGCGGGAAACCTGTGGCTGGCTGTAATATGAAAAAAAGATCATATGTGGGTATGTTCTTTGGGATCCTACATGGGTCTGTGTTCAAGGATCCCACATGGATCCACTCTAGGAATCCCACTGGGACTAATCTAGAATCCAACGTGGGTCTGCTGTTTTGGGATCTTACCTGGGTTTGATAAATTGGGATCCTTAATGGTTCTGACTCTTAACAGGGTACGATGATTCAATAGTTACAAATAATCATCATTACTACCGTATCTATGTCATACCTGGGGTGAGCTGTGTATTTACCTTTTTGGTAATATTCTATGTGGCGTACCTTTGTGGTACTACCCTTCATGGTGATACCTTTGTGGTATTATTTTATGTGGTGTACCATTGTGGTACTTACCTTTTTGGTGGTTACCTTAGTGGTATTCTTTCCTTCGTGGAATAGTTGTACTTTGGCTAAGTGTTTGGGAATTGTGTTTCCTCATGAATGAGATGGTTATAATTGATAACATAAGTATATGTATGGTAATATACCTATGTAGGGTTTTTGGTTGTTTTCATGCTTTGTGGATTATCCTTTGTGGATTTTGTGAGACCTTCGAGGGTCTTGGGGTCCCAAATGAGTATCGTTATACTCACCCATGCACGGGCTACGCCTACACCTTGTTGTGTTTGGAGTAGACGACGGAAAATGATGACAGAGGACGAGGGTACCAGGACAGGTGGTAGCACAATGGTGGACCTTAGATGGGGCGTACCACAGAGACGATCGTTCGAGAGCTGTACCTACCCTTTAGGTAGGATCCTTGGCGGGTGTTAGTAGGAGTGGTCCCAGTTTTACTTGTACTTTCAAATTTTTCACGTACATCCCTGCTTCCCTTATACTTTCTATTTGGGATTCTATCCTGGCCCATTTTTCTTATTGTACTCACTCTTTTTATTATACAGATTACTCGTGTTCTTATCTTGTTGTTTGCTTGGTTGCATGGGTTTACTAGTTTTAAAGCCAATGAATTCACGATTTTAGGGAATACGCCTTTTTGTGTTATTCTCCAGCCCATGGCCTATGGAAGGTGGGCTTGGGGTAGACATGACACGTCCCCCGGGGTACGGGTCATGACATCATCATAATAAATATAACAATTACTTATACAACCTTATTGATTCTGTTTTTGATATTTCTTCCTAGGGTAAAACTTTTCATAATTCCCATACATTCCACATTTATAACATTTAACATTAGATGTTCCCATATGAATACAATTATTTTAATCAATTTTTTAACTAAACCATTCACTTTTACCATTAAATTAAATGATTTGTATCCTTAATTTCCATACACATAGCATCTTCTAGTTCATCTGAATCATTCTACTCAATTCCTCATCTTTCATGCATTACCTGAGAAAAATGGAACATTCATTCCTCTGTTGTCACTATGAATTCCATCTTTCTCTTACTTCATTGGTTAGGAAACTCACCAGTTTTGATATTTTTGTTAATTTTATTAGATTTATAATTTGGAAAAATAATAAGTTTTCAGCATCCAACACTCATTTATTTTGGTTTCTCTTTTGGAGGGTGATTTCATTGTCAATCACATTCACTATTTTAATGAATTCTTCAATGTCCATCCATTTTCTAAAACAAAAAATCATAGTTTGATTAATGGTAATCATAGTGGGAATGCCACATAATGATGGAAAATTACTTATAAAATTTAATTATATGAAACCTTAGGTATAATCATAGGTTATTTAGGACTGTAACCAACATTATTTGATTGTGACATATAATTAGACTTATCCTTGGGGATAATACTTAAGGTCTTCTCATCTGAGTATCCAATGGATAACTATTCCTTGTCTTGATACTAATTTTATCGACCTATTCTATTCATAAAATAATATTATATCTATATAGATGAGTATTTATTAAATAAAATAACAAGACCACTGTAGAACTATATGAGTTCAGTGTCTTTGGAAAAATGGAAACATAATCAACTTGTTCATAAAACGTCTACATCACTTCAGATTATTCCATCATAACTATAAACCATTTTACATATGATACATAATACATTTCTTGATATCATAAAGAAAAGAAACATTATAAATGGTGATATCAAATTCTCAATGAGGATAAACAATGGAGATATGAATCCATGATCAAATGAATAAGTAAGATAAGAATAAGGTAATGTGGTCATGTTTATAAATTACAAAGTTCATACCCAACTTGGGACATATCATAAAAATGATTCTTGACAAAAACATTTTGATTTTATAAAACATGGACCATAAGGGTGAAAAATAATAATAAATCAGTCATAACCCAAAAGTTTATGCCAGAAAAATGTGGATCCATCATAAATATAGGAAACTATATCATATTTTAAGGTTAAATACCTAGACCATATAAATAGTGGACTAGGAAACACATGATTCATATAGTGGATGAGGATACACATGTTTCCAATTGTAGATCAATCCCATCGACATGTTTCCCATTGTTATCAAATTTGGTATAATGATTTAACCAATTATTTGGAGGGGGATATAGTTCCCACCCATCACATTATGAAAACTATACATATTTGTTCCAAAACAACATCAATCATTCATCATATCATAACCCTTTAAAATAAATGTGTTTCATAACCATTTTATAATTTCATAACCAATTGAAAAAAATAGGTTTTCATAAATATCATTATATCATAAACATAATGAAAACATAAAAATAATAAATATAGTATCATTAAATAATATCCTTGTTAAAGCATATGTTTCATAAAAAAATGTTATCTCAGATGATAAATAATTTTAAGAGATCAATTGAAATAATTTTTCAATGAAATAACTTACTATTTTTCAAATAATTTCTTTTTAATGAACCACACAATTATAATGAATAACATATGATTTGAAAATAACCATGTAAAATTTTAATGGAATCATTAAATAATTAAGGAATCATAATGGTGGAAAAATCTTCTCCTAGGGTATATGTTAAAAAAACATTCATTCTATAAATTTTTCATATAAGTCTCAAATAAACACTTTTATAAAAATTAAAAGAGTCCTTTAATTATGTATTGTAAAAATTTACACATGAGTGAAAATGATTTAAAAAAATCATAATATTATAGTAAAAAAATGGAATCAATTTTAGAAAACATGGACATGGGAAATACAGTAATTTTAAAGGGAAATATAAAAAAGATAATCTTTAAAGGAATGTCCCTTATAAATATCATATCGTTGAAATGAGAATTAATTAAATGAATAAATTATGTTTATAAACTATATATAAAAATAAAACAATTGGAATTACAACATAATATAATAAAAATTCATCTCACACATAATATTACTATTGAATAATAAATTAAGTATATGTTTAAGAAAATGAATTGAAATTGGGTTAAGAAATCCCCTTACACATTGTAAGTAGCTGAATTATATACCCCATAAAAGAAATAATTATCATATGAGACACTTTGTTAAATGAAAGGAATGTGATTTATTATATGATATATCAAATTGGAGTATATCCACTACACAAAATAATTAACTGGTGGGTAAGGCATATATGTCATAGAAAAATAAGTGAGGTGAGAAACACAATGCTCTTGGTTCCATTTCTTTTCTCATACATTAACCTCTTATATGAATTTTTAAATAATGATATTAATTCATTAAATAAGTATGATCATATTTATACTACCTAATATGAAACTTTTATAACATCTTTTCACCCATTCATTAATAATATTTAATTATTTTAAATATTTTGAGTGCATTCATTTCATGGTTTCAGGGCCTTTTCAATTGTATATATTTATGGAGTTTCTTTAAAAATAAAAATTAACCCTTATAAGTGAAATGAATTGATATTAATGAACTTATATAAGTTTTAATATTATAATATATAATTTCAATTTCTCATATGAGGTTGATTCATTTGATAAAATGTTAACGGTGAATGTTTATTTCTTTTTTTAACATTTTTTTAACATCATGAACTATTTTCATTTGATTTAAAATTATGTATATAAATTAGTTCCAAAACCTGAAATAATTTATAATATTCATAATAAAATCCAATTTAACCATTATAATACTTTTATGACCTTCTTGGAAAGTGGTAATGGAAATGAAAAACTCATTATGCACGAAGACATCTATCATCCATAATTTGGATAGTGGTTTTGTTTCATTGAATATGAGAAGATAAGAAATTGGGAGGATAGAAGATATTTAGTTTGAAATTTGAAATTATATTATATAAATTATACATGAGAAATTAATAATTTAAGGTTGAATTAGGTGAATATAAGGTATTGAAATAAAAGAAATAAAGAGAGGTTGTTTGAGAAAGTTACCTATTGAATATCGCCTCCTTTAAGGTAACTTTAAGGAATTTGGGATTGGTATTTGGGTTTTACCAGGAGCATATGGATGTGGGGAGATTAGGTAGGAGAGGTTTTGGTAGATATTTGAAAATATAAAATATCTGTGAGGATAAAGGTGGGGATGTGCTATTCTATATTTACTTTATGAGGGGTGTTTTAAGTGATTAAATATTGATTATTTTATATTTAAATAAAAACCCAATTTGGTGAAATTAATTCCAAAAAATGCGGATGATAATTAAATTTTTAATGTCTAATTAAACTCTATAAACACATAAAACTCCCATTTAATGTTGTATTTATTTCATTATTTTGTGCTTTTAACTTTTAACATCAACCTTCTAAATCTTTTTACCGATAATACAATAATTATTTTCCACGTAACCTTTTTATTTTGAAAAATGAAAATGATATTATTACATAAAGTGGACCTCTTAATTTAAAATTTGGAATCCATTCATAAAAATTAAAAACATATAAGCCATAAAATTATTTTTAAATTTAAACTTATAAAACTAATGTGAAAAGTGTTTTTTTGGAAAAATACGGTTTTAAAACCAAGATATACTTTTAGAAAATTATGGTATACAGATTGTTTAAATTTAAATATTTATATTATATTTTACTAAAAATTACTCAATTTATTTTGAGACAAATTTAACATAAACAAATTTTATTTTAATTTATAAAAAATGAGGGTTTTATAAATATCATCATTTTTTAATATTCAATAAATAATTAAAATTTTCAAAAAAAGTACAAAAATTCATGCCAAGGTTATTTTCAAATGTATAATACTTTATTTTTATAATATATTTATTGTAAATGTGTTCAAAACTAAATATGTGTATTATCTCATTGAAACAATTAAAAATAACTTTCTAAAGGAAACCAATATTCAGAGAATAAAATGACTTTACCAAAAATTATGTGCATATTAGAAAATAATTAATTAATATATTAATAATAATTTATAAATCTATATATTTTATTATGTTCTTAATATTATTCATTCTTTCCAATTTAACGACTACATTATAATGGTCGTGTTAAAATAATAATATTTTAAAGTTTATTTAATCTCGGTGTATTGTCAAAATTTTGTTGTCAAGGTAATTAAATATATTTTAAAAGAGATATATCATAAAATACATGAGTGTTTAATAAATTATATTATAACAGGGACACTATTCCACTATATCAGATTACAAAAACTATGTAAATTAACTAACAATCACCTATTATAAATAAATAGGGTTTTTGGGAATAAATAAATAGAAGCTTGTAATAAAATTTGAATACAACATCCTGTCATACATTAAAACTAATTACCCACAAGTACAATCACACATTCAACATAGCTATAAATAAATAAAATAAATGGAAATAATACCAAAATCCATGAGACACTTTATGTAATAATCTCAATGTACTCATCGTCGTACTCCAACCCAATCATCTAACACTAGGCCTCTACCCTACCAAAATTGGTGAGATGTGAGGTTTATTGGGTACCAAAGTGAACTAACAACCTCAGTAGGGTGAATGTAAATTTCAGTATCCAACCACTAGTGGAATCCATAACATAACTAGTATAGACTTGTCTAAACAATTTCTATGTTTGTAAAATAAATACGCAACATAACTAGATAAAAGGATATCATCAATCCTTGGGTTATATGGTGACATATAGGATCGACCATGCCTATTTCACCTAGTTCTATATTTCTATAATACTGTCAAGTAATCAATCCAAGGGTTTGATTAACATATACCATTTATATAATCATAATTAAATAAGTTCACTTACGGTGTCAGATATCTAGTCCATTACATCTAAAATTTAAATATCATCCATTGAAGTGTGTTCCACCCAACTATATCATTTAATCATGTAATTATATTTTTGAGGGGAAATATGTCCCTCCATTTCATCTCATAATGAAATCATTAACACTTCATCCAATCCAACAATCTTATTTAATTACACTCTATTATTATCTAGAGATAGTCTGTCCCACCCGTTATGCCATAATATAATCACGGTGTAGTGTTCCCTACCTGATAATAAAATTTAACTTAATTTATTATTTACCTTGTTATAGAGAATCCCAATCCTATATATTAATACTTAATCAGTATAAAATGCATACCACTTGACCACATCATAAAATTACATTCATTTATTATTAGGGGCTAGTGTGTCTCACCCATCCATATCAAAATATAGTTTGGGGATGTTCATCCCACAAGATCGTTATATTTAATTACCATTATTTTTAGTGGAATTATTTACACCCAGTAAAATTTCAAATTATCATTAGGAGAAAATATCCACTCGATAATGTATCAAATGAGAATTGATTTCTAAAATCAAGCTAATAAAAACTCATATATGTATATTCTCCCATGGGTTAGCCACTGGAGATAAATTACCTGGAATATCTTAGGTTTGATGCGCAAACACACACCCCATACCAATTATTATAACCATCATAATCTCACACCATGACCCTTTACCTTCAAAGGTATCATATAATGTTGGATACCTTCGACAATGTACTAACCATCTAAGGGGTTGTTATAAATTGAGGCACCCATAGAGGTCCCCTAGGCGACTCCACATTCTAAAAACCCTTCAAGGGATTCTTTATCTCATTAAAATAACTTAGTCCAGGACCATCACACAGATGGACTAAGGTCCTATAAAATTATAATGATATATCTATGTCCAAATAGTACTCATATGCAATGTCAAACAAACATGCCTATTGAAAGTTATAATTAAGACAATTTTATCCACTATGTCAAACTATTCTGATATCCACTCCCAACATACACTTAGTATAACAAGGGTACACCCACTAGGGTTCTTATATAATGGTGGGGGAGTAAAACGACCCTGAAATAAAACTAACAAGACCAATGGCTGTTAGGAATCTAAAGGTTACATCATGGACAACTCGAAAAAATCCTTTTCAGGCATCACTCTACCCTTCATAGAGAGGAATAAGGGACCCTACCACCAGGTCCACTAAATTCATTCAATTATTTTCATTTAATTTAAATACACATGGGGTTCATGTATCACATTGAATACTTTAAAAATAAATCCATTGGGAATCGATTTATGCGGATCCATGATCATTAGCAATGGCTCATCATTGACCTTAGAACATTTTTTATTGATGTGGATTTCATAAAATTAAATAATTTTTTAAAATAAAAATACGGATATCCCTCATTGGAGAGACCAAATATCACATGAAACATATCAAAATCGCCATCCATATGTTATAATGGTGGACCAACTATATTATTCACCATGTAATTACCTTTAAATTTAAATTCTCTTCCCTTATATCAGATTCTCCATGACTATAATCTCATTTCCTCTAAACAAAAGGATTAGAATAATCAAAAACAAATTCAATTAATTCAAATTAGTTTTTTATTTATTAATATTTTAATAAAAAAACAAAACTAATTCAAAATTTAATCTATATTGTATCATTAAATAATACTCAATGGAAATATGTTGTAGACTAAATCAATTAGAAAAATGGTTCGTAAAACCACCAACATCTATATAAAACTTTATTACAGAACAATATTTTTTCAAATTTAATTTAACTCATTAATTCTACCCAAATCACTATGAACATTAAATAGGATCTGAGTAATGAAATTTCTTAATGAATATGCCTGAAAGATAGTGTGATCATCCACATGGGACATGTTATTTCTAGGATAAAAAAATCCTTATCATAATGAGTCAATTTGGAAATTCTCTTGTGATATTATTGTGAAGAACCCAAATATGGCTAATAGAAATCCACAATGACTAATATTAATAATTTAACGGGGAATCAACGTGGGGTGTTTTATTTACATCATGTTATCTCTTGGATCAAACAACATGAAAATCTAATAAGAATTAAAGAGTATATCTTAAAAGGGGAAAATAAAAAAATGGACTAAGATCCCCCATTATACACTGGTTGAAATAACCAAAATACCCCATTTATAAATAAAATTGTTTTTTTTATGACTTCTTTGCCAAAATTGTTTTTTTAATTATTTTAGACACCTCTAAACTTACTAATTGGTCCTTTTGTATGGGACCCTTATACATTGGGCCCTTAAGAGTGACCATTTAATATGGTACCATAGGTATCATTAGGGAACTCTAGGATAACATTAAATTTTGATTGAAAAATATTTAAGAAAATACATTCATCCCGGTTTACCCCAAAACACATTATATAAATTCTCAGTTAACAATAAGCATTTTATATGAAATCAGGATTACCCTTATGTATGGTATGTAAAAAAATGTTCAAAATTATTCATGATTTCTTCAGAAAATGATAAATTCATGATCTCAACCCATTCTAGAGGTACCCATTCCGTGGCTCCGAGAGCCCACCTTCAATTGGCCAGGGGATTGAATCTTGTGCCGAGAAGGCATTTCACTGACATGGAAGACCATACCCAAAGTACCCATACACATGCACAAGACTCCAAGCCTATACAAATTTTAAATGAAAAAATAACTTAACGAACATGCATTCAGATGTATTATCTCAAAAGTAGAGTATAGAATGAGTTAAAATAATGTTAATGATGCCAAATATAAGACCACATAAAAGAGTTTGTAAAATAAGTCCAATTGGAATGTAAGTGCTGGGACTGATGCTAAGAAGCTAGAGGAACACACCTTGATATATCCTGTCATACAAAGAAACCTCTGGTTCTTGTCCACCATGGACTCTTTCAAAAGTTTCATCATCTTCACAAGACATGACATGTTTAGGAAATGCCCAAGCAGAGGTGAGTATAAAAATATTCAGTAGGACTCCCTTTAACCAAATATAAAAAATCCAAGGAAATATAGTCATATCTATATACATATATGTCTAATACATATATAATAAAAATATTTATATATACTAAAAAATTACACATAGACAAGAGATAATCCACAACCATAGTATACTATTCCAAGGACTCCATTTTAAAGATTCCACAGAGCAATTATCTGGGAGAACAAAATCTTGGGTCTGATACCACAATTGATGTTCGTTCGAGAGGTACCTCTCATTGGGTCTCATCATGATACATAACATGCTGATATTCATAAGATAATACGATACACGAATAAGGATCACTTCCATAGCGATATGGTGATACCAATAACTCAACCTGGATTAACCCACTATGTAGAGCATCATCTTCTATGTACTTTTGGTCACATCAACACCAAGAACTCCACAAAGGGAATGAATATGAATATAGGATCCCACTATGGGCCTCTACATGGGATTCCAATGACTATATTCAAGAATTCATGTTGAAGGGGTCATTATACTAGGATTGCGAGATGATACCATACTAACAATCAAAGAATGTACAAGGAGAAAATATCCTGACAAATATTTTCCATGATATGGAGGAAAAGATATCCAAGCCATGTATAAAATAGTACATGGTGTGTATTAAGGGTCACAATTTGTCTCCCCTGACCTCTGGTCCTACATGTGTAAATGACATATGTCATCAAGCTGCGTCCATGTAGTAGTACATGCTATGAAGGCATACTGTGTACTCAACCCATGTGTCGGTACATAGATTAGCCTGTGTAACCATGTACGTGTTCTAATACACTTCTTTTCCCCTATACTTGTTCCAACCCATTTCGTTGTATTGGAGTACACTCCGTGTAGGCAACCCATGTACTCTACCCCATGTTAGTGTTCTTTCCAAAAATTACACACTGAGTTCAATAGGGAGAGACTACACACTGTATAGGCCTAGAAACACATCGTGTGATACCTTTCTCTTACATGTAACCCTATACTCCACTCAGAGGTCCCAACATGCCGTGTAATACTATATTACATACTGTATTGAATGGTGTTTTCTACAAACCCTAATTCTTTTTCCTGTGTGAGCCCATGCCACCACCGCCTCAGATCTCAGCTCCAAACATGCTGGAAATCCATGTGTCAAGATATATTATAATTGATCATATAGTTTTTTCAATTATTATGTTGTTATTTTGATCTATGAGATAGAGGGATCTTGATGATAAATAAATAATAATTATTATAATATGTCATATTGATGAATTATAGAAATAATAAAAAAGATACTTTATTCATGTTGTTTGAGGTTTTCTAGTGGTGGAAGATAGACCAACTGATTATTTTCTAATCATGGATACCTAACTTCAGTTCTTCATACATCCTTACTGATTTTGGTTAAATTGAATACCAACCTTAATTAAGGTGTTGTATGTTTTGGGTGTATAAATTTTCTTATATCAGTTTGTTTATAAATAAATCAACACTTCACTAGTTTTTATTAATATTCAATTTCATTGATTCTCTATTACAATTATATCAGAAGAATTAAAATCCTTTTATAATAAGAATATATTTCCTATATTTTTTATCCCATGCTTGTATTTGTATTTTAATTCAATAGTATGAATTCTTATGTTGTTAAAAACTACAATTTGTACTCTCTTATAGTATATAAATAATCAATTCTTGGTAAACGGGAACACGACATGAAAATTTCATATAGATCTACTAATCGTATTGTGATTAGGACTAAGTGGATTGTTAAATAGAATGGATATAGTATAAAGGGAGTGAAAAAATTAAGGTAGTCAGCATCATTGAAATATTCAAATCAGTGAATATAATATAATAAAATAGATTATTCTTATTTGTGGATTTTTATGGATGAATAATAGTATAACAAATTGATTTAAATACTTTATATTTATATGTCAGGACAATATGAGAGGTATTCATTCAATAAAAACTAGGATTTATGTAAAATCATTATTACTAAAAGATATATTGATTGATGAAATCATCAAATAGTATAGAGTAAGAACCCTATTCGTTTAATGAAAAGTTACAGACTAATATGTAAATGATAGAGTTTTATTGAGGTGGTGTCGATTCGAAACCCAAATTCAAATTATTGGAGTAAGAGTTGTTTTGCTGTCTTTCTATATTTATGGAATCATCATTAGTGGTGATAAGAATATTTTCATGGAATAATTTTTAGTGTTAATAAATTTAGAGTTTATGATGTCAACTATTATAAAGCTCGGCTACTTCAACAGATGAAATGTTTAATGAATGTATAGATATAATTTATTATCACGTGAAATATATCCTATGGAATTTCTAGAATGGGTTAGAAGGGAAGATTATAACTCTGATTCAAGTCCAATGGAAATTTGAAATAAACTATGAGAGTATATTGAAGGAAGAAATGTTGATTCAACTATTTGTTATAAGATTATTAATTGTATTATTTACCTAAATAAAATAAAGATAATATATATTATTATATATTCTTGGCAGTAAGGATTATGAGTTTTCTAGAGGTTGAAAATATTTTAATAGTGAAGAGAATATTTATATGAATATATGAAAATATAAATTCTTTATTAATAAATGAAATAGGAAATGTTTATGATTTGGAACCTTTAATTGCTGTTTATTCAGTTGGAGATATTATTGAAAAAATTTCAAATTTTTGAAGCAATTTTTATAAAAAACAACATGTTTGATGGATATGTAAAAAATAAATAAAGTATATCCCTGATAAAAATATAAGGAATGTACATTTGGTTAACCAAGGATTTTACTCAACTTATATTGATGGAGTAGTAATTAAACAAACATAGAGAAGTGTTGGGAGAACCAATGACTACACTATGTGACAAGAATAGTGTTTTCAAGTTAGAAAGGATGTTGATGAACCATTATCACAATAAATACATGATAATTCATTATCACATTATAATAAAAATATTTATGTATGGTATGATAAAATCATAGATTTTTTTACTCCAAATCATGTGGTGGATATCCTTATGTAGATAATATGGATTCATGTGTTCAAAAAGCATTCGTTGAAGAATTGAGTTTAACAATCTCACTATAATTGGGTAATAAATGAGATCCCATATCCCTATATATATATCATCTATAATATATGATTTTTTTTCAAGGTCTTAGTCATCTAGGGTTTTTACTAAAGTGATATAATTCATGGAATTTCTTTAAATTTAGAGAACGTTTTTATTAGGTGTAGTTTATAAACAAATGGAAATATCATCCATTTTGAATACTAAATCGATTATATAGATATATTAATTTAGGGTGATTTTTTAATTCAATTTTAGATATTTTTTAATATGTAGCTAGATTTTATGTTACAAATCAACAAATTGTTAGCATAAATTTTTCTTTTAATTTTTGTTTTCTATATGATTAATTTATCACATATAATTGGAGTGTTCGAATAAATTTTCTCATGTTTTTTATATTTTGTGTAGTTTTTTGTCCAAAAAAACTAATAAAATATGTATATGATTTCTAAAAACTCCAAAGTTAGTGAATATTGGGACTATAGATGTTAATAATGAAGGAATATTGTCAATTTGAAATAATTGGAAGTGATGAATCATTTTTGCTGCAAATTTTTTTTCTGATTGTAGGATCAAAATAAAGATGTTGATAATCAATTACAAGAGGGAGTGAATTGTAGGATTAAAAACAATCTCTTTTTAACTTAAGGAAATTTATGATTAATAATGTTAAACGTTGTAAATTCACAAAGCCTCTTTGGTTCTAACATAATAGGGTAAGTGGAAGAGACCAAGACTAATTATAAAATAAATAAACTTACACAAGTTAAACTTAAGGAAATTTAATAAATATTATCTTATGGAAAGATTCTACCTTAATCTGTATAGAATATTATTTATCATAGCACACATGTATAAGAAATGAAATTAAAGTTATTATTTATTTTTTTAACAAAATACAACAAAAATAAAACTTGAATCAAGTATGTAAATAAGTAGGAAATCTTTTCAGCCAAAAGGGAAGGGTGTCTAAAAACCCTGGATAAAGCTCCCTTGATTTATAAATTCAATAATGTATATCATACGCACAATAGGGAAATCCCTTGATAAGAATATTGAGTTTGTCTTGCTATCCCTGGAAGCCCTTGAATGTTACGGCAGTCGGTACATCTTTCCTCCAATCACCTAAAGTCCTTGAACTTTATCGTAGTATGCACCTTTTCTTCCTATCCCAAGAAGCCCATGATTGTACTCATAAGAAATTAGATTCACACAATGTGAACTGAACATGACTTTCATGGCTCGACAAGATGATCAAAAATCTCACAAGGCACGAGAGTGTATCTCTCTAGAAATCAGTTCACATCATCAGAATATATAATATCTTAATCGATCATGTGTTTTATCACATTTAAATGAGCTCTTATTTATAGGTGAGGATTCCAATTCTCAGCTCCCTCCTCCAACGGTCTTATTTTTCCTCGAATTTCAGAGCGACCTATAAACATCTCACTCAACAATTGGTTAGTTAAAAACATATATTAGAAAATCGTTTTTTGTAAGAAAAAAAATGGGAAACATTGTCACACATAATAAATAATAATATGTAAGAATAATAATATAATATTTAAGAAAAAAGGATCTGATAAAATAGAGACAATATATTAAGAAAGTAAAGTAACACTAACATAAATAAATAATTGGAATCTAAAAAAATATTCAATGTCTAAAAATATAAACCATTGGATTCTTGAAAAATGGTTATTTGGTGTCTGAATTTTGAAGAATTTGGGGAATAAATTATAATGAATATAAAGTCTTAATTCTAATGATATAAATGTCTAAATTGTGATGAATTTTGTGTTTATATTCTTAGGAATTTGGAGTATTAATTATTTTCATTTTGGAGTGTCAATTATGTGGAAATGAATTTCTGAATTCTGAGGAATCATTATTTGAAATTTTGAGGAATTCAGAGAAAAAATTATTAGGAATTCAGAATATAAATTTCCGAGAAGTTGGAGTCTGAATTCCATATAATTTGGAGTCTAAAAATAGAAAGAATATCTATCTAAGGAAATGCTCGATTACGAGGATTTAAATAAGGATACTAATTTTTTTACTTATGAAAAAAATGTTAGACTTGGTTTGAGAATAAATTAAATAAGGCATTATAACCCATGTGTAAGGAAAGCACATTTCTTAGGGGAAGAAAATTTTACTTAAGAATGTAATTTTAGAGAAAGATAATTTTCCATGAAAATGTGTTTTTGATTTTTAAAACATAGAGGAATGGAAAATTCGTATCGAAAGATTATTGACTCAACAATCTCCCCCTTTTTGGAAAGCACCAACAGCCTTTTTAAAATGAATACATGGAACGATGATTTTGATTTATAAACATTAAAATAAATACTTGTCTCCCTTTACTTATGACATGTGATGAATATGAAAAACTCCCCTTTATGTTTTCAAATACCTAAGGATCATATTCATATATTTCTAAGAGAAGTTACTTTTCTTTATTAAGAAAATCCTATTTAAGTAAACCTTCTATAATTAAACTCCACCTTACTTAATCTCCCCCTCTATTAGGGAACTCTCTTATTTTTAATATTATTTTGATCATTATTTTCTAACCCTTTGTGATTATAAAAAATTAATGGAGTTAATGAAATTTTTTTACATGAAATGATTGTAATATACAAGACAAGTTAATGTAGAGGAAAAAAGATTTCATTAACACGAGTAAAAAATTTACATGAAAAAATTCAAAACATGATCAGATTGTAAGGAAAAATCATTCATCCTTCGTTTCCTTCAGCATCATCTTTTTTATTGCGGATTTTATATTCTTGACCACTTTATTACCATAATTCAATTTTTGAGCAGCTGATCCTGATCTTGATTCTTATTCTCAAGTACATTGATCCTTTCTTCTTGAGATTTGAAAAATTCACCTTGAGACATTATCACTTCCTCTTGCTGTTTGAATTTTTCTTCTAAATATTTCCTATGTTCCCTTTCTATCTTCAAATTTGGACAAACTAAATTCAACATTCCATTCAGATATCTATCCTATAGAACTTGGGATACATTCTTGAGATTCATCTTCTCAGAAAAACTTGTGGTATAATTTTTTATTGTTTCATTTGAATTATCAAAATAATCTTTTACTGAATCATTAAAATCATACCTTATTTTATTATCACTGGTCTTTGTCTTAGAAAATTTTGTTATTTTCGTGAATGATCTTATATAAGAATCATAACCAATATGAAATGTTTTGAAATCAACTTCATGATTGATAAACTATTCCATGATAATTCTAATCAAATCAAAATTCTGATTGATATAATGTTGATGCAATAAACATCTCAAATTGATTCTTTGAAATAAGGGTATCATATTCAACAGATTCTTCAATTATGGGACAACAAGATCTTTCCCTATGGAAGATGATGATTTAGAGGTAGATTCCCTTACTGGTGAGGAAATAGTATCTACCTTTTCAACATTAATCTTGGATGTTTCCAAAACAACCTTTTTAGATTTTGCAACTAACTCTTTTCTAAGAGTATCATCAACCACTTATTTTCCTTTCTTAACATTAAAAATAACATTTTTAGCTCTTAGAGACTCATTCTCTCTATCAGAGACATGGAAAATCTTATCATCATCAATATCATCATTCTCATAACCATATTTAATATCATTTGGATGAATGAAATAATGGTTGCTGATTTCATCACCATAATATTTATCACCCTCACCCTTTTCATCATCATCTTTCCCTTCTGAGATTATTTTTCTTGATTCAAGATGGGATGTTCTTATTTACAACTAGACTGATGGGAATTCCTTTTTATGTAATTCTTCCACCATTTTTATCACATCTTCACTCACATCCTCTAATTCTTCTTCTTCTAATTTTTATTCTTTATGAGCTATTTATTCTTCCATAATGGGTTCTAGTATTAGAAATTTATTTACTAGAGTTTCAACTAGAACTGACTCTTGAAGAAAGGTTTCGAATATAGGGATATATTCAGACGCTTTCTCTGAAACATTGAGTATGTTATGAATGATTTTGGTTTCTAAAATTTTCTTCTCCAACTTTTTTTCTTTTTTCCCCTTAAGGTCCTTAGCAGCTTGAAATTTAATACCTTTTCCTTAGTAGGGTCTAAAAGAAAACTACCATTCCCTCCTTTTTAATTTTCATGTGCTCTCTCCACTTATCGACCACTTCTTCTAAAAATGTATTTTTATTTTTCAGTTTGTGTGGAGATGATTGGGATTCTAGAATGATTTATTTTTCTGTTTTGTCTGGTTATTTTTCCTTTCTATTCATCTTGGTTATCATTGAATATTCCCATACATCCCATTTCCTGATTTATGTGTGAATTTCACTTTCATAAATATTATAGAACACCATTTACATGAGATATATACTGATTTTCATTCTCCTCGGTGTGTTATCACTCAACAACAATATCTTAATGGTTCTGGGGTTTGAACTATAAGGAATTCTAATGGATTCTAGACATAGAACAATGATCTTAGACATGATCACTGGATACATGATAATATCGTACTTAAGGGTGCCATTCATAATATTTTTGATGGTATGGAAAATATACTTGATGAGATTTATCATTCATAAATTCGATAATAATTCCATCATGAAAATATCACACTTTTTTAGGGAATCCTTATCTCTATTTCTCAGGATGAGAAAGCCTTTCATCCCACAGGGAAAACAATTTGAAATTTGGGGAATAGTGATTGATCATTCGTGACTTAACACATTTATGTCTAAGGCACTCCATTGGATTATTCTTCTCAAAACATCCTTCATTGTTGTGAAACATATGGGAATAATATGACCTCTCCTTCATATGGTATATCTATTAAACTAAAATCTTTGTTTGAAGGATAACAAATAGTTCTATCCATATCTCTTAAATGAAAACATTTCTCTACATCATTATTCATAAAAACTCACTAAATCATATCATTCTATGAGATGATTAGGATAAACTGGATCCTAATTCTTCATCTTTTAAACACAGGGAATTTTCTAACAATTATTCTTTATCACATTCTAAATTAAGGAAACATACATTAGAAAAAAATTGATATACTAACATTTCTCTGTAATGTTACAATCATTAATTTCCTTATTTGAGGCCATCTAATTTAGAGAGGAATCATCAAGAGTCATTCAAGGTTTACGGAAATTGTGAAAAAATGAAGGGTTGATTTGTAGGGATGTAGAGAATTGGTGTAAAATCACTTGAAAATTTGATGCGGGACACATAAATAGAGAGATTTTATATAGGATTTGCAACAATGGTTCAAATTCTAAAATCAATACTACAATTGATATAAGTGTGATCTGATCTAATGGTTGATATTAATGTGAATGAAGAATTTAGTAGGTTCTGATCATTTTAGGTTTTAATGAAAAATATTACTTTAAGAATGTGAATTTGATGAAATTTTATTAAATAAATATAGAAATAACAATAAGAAAAAGATAATATAAATAAGTTAAATTTATTTTAGAAAACACACCTTTAAGATTTCTCAGAATTATTTTTCTAGTATGAGGATGGTTCTTCTAAGATTTTGAAATTATTAAAAATCTAAAAAACGATTTAGGTTCTTGGAATTCCAGAAAGTCCATGTTCTAAGGATTAAAAAAATTCAGGTTCCAAGAATTTAAAAATTCAAGTTCTGAGAATTAAAAAATTCTAGTTTCATGAATTGAAATATTCAGGTTCTGAGAATTAAAAAAATATGGTTTTGAGAATTTAAAAATTTTGGTTCTAAGAAATCAAAAAACATGTTCTGGAAAAAAATTACATAAAGATATTTTTTTAGAAAAGAGTGAACATATGTAATCTCCCTATGAAAAGGATTAACATACTGATAGGAGATATGTTTTAATAGAAAGTTAATGTGGAATAATACCTTAAGGTTATCATTGCAAACATTTGTATAATGTATTTAAATCTATCAGAGGGTAAATAATTTGTAAAAATGTCAAAAAGTTAATATTATGTTCAATTAAATTATAGATTGATATCTCTATTAAATGTCTGATCCATAAGAAATTTATTCCTAATATCTATGTGATTATCATGAGAGTGATGTGTAGGGTTTTTTCAATGGGAAATTGATCTTTTATTATCACAAAATATATATGTTTTTGTAAAACTCATGAATAGTTTGTGAGTGTGTGTTGCATCCACAACACATGAGCATAACAACTTCTAACTGCTATATATTCAACTTCAGCAATGGAAAGTACTACTTAGTTTTGTTTCTTTAAAGACCATGAAACTAATGAATATCCTACAAAATGAAAACTTCTAGACATAAATTTCCTATCCATTATACATCAACCAAAATCAGCATCCAAAAAATGTTTCAAAACAAAATCATTTCCAGATGAATCAAGAAATCCAAAGTCCAAGGATCCCTTTTAATAGTGAAAAATTATTTTCACTTATTTTAAATGGGATTCCATTGTATTAGATTGATATCTTACACATAAAAATACTGAAAACATTATTCTTGGATGAATTGATGATCAATATAATAAACTTCCTATCATTTCGTTAAAAATTCTTTGATGTACTGGTTTCCCAGCTTCTTCAAGTTCATGAGAATTTGAGGTACCTATTGGAGACCTTATACTTTTATTTTTGACACATACATACTTTTTATGAATATCATTAAATATAAAATACTGAAATATACATGATCCTTTTGGTTTTTTGAGAAATTTCAAAACCATTAAAAAATGTTAACACACCCATTAAACCAATTTCAAACTCATATTTCATTAGATTTTCCAATGAATCAGTTAGAAATTGCTGAATTGATCCAAATATAATGTCATGAACATAAATTTAAACAATCAAAACAATTCTCTAATCATTCATTAAAAATGAGTTGGATTAGGAGTTTCTTTATCATAATAGTTTTGTTAAAAAAAATATTGTAAGTCTATCATACATGGATTTAGGGTCTTATTTGAGTCCATATACAGAATTTGTAAGTTTGAAAACATGTTCCTGATGTCATTTATCTTCAAATACAGGAGTTTGTTCCACATAAACTTCCTTATGAACATATATGTGAATGAAAAAACACTTCATTTCCATTAGAAAATGTTTGAAATTAATGAATACTACAAAAGGAAGAAGTATTGGAATAGATTCATGGTTTGATACTAGAGCATAGGTTTGTTAATAGTCAGTTCCTTCGTAATGATTATATCCATTGGCCACTAATATTATATTATTTCTTACTATGACTCTGTATTCATCAATCTTATTTTTGAAGACCTATTTTAAACCCATTACAGATGTATCCTTAAGTCTTTCAACCAATGTCCTGAATTTGTTCTTTTCAAATTCATTTAGTTCATATGTCATAGCTTTTGTCCAATTATCATCACCTAAACATTCATTACTGCTTTTTTGTTCTTATTAGGAAATTAAAACTATAAGTTATACTTCATTTCATAAAGAACTTCTAGTCCTTAAAAGTTGATTTACAACACAAATGATACTATCACTAGGATGATTCATCAGAAACAATAGATTTGGGTTTTGTAAAACCTATTCATCAACATATGATACAACATATTCTGGGGTAAATACTTCACAAATCATTTCTTGCGTATTTCACTCATTAGATGAATATTCCATCACAGTTTGATAATCAGTTTTTGAAAACACGGCTGAGGATATTTTATAGGGATTTTTTTTAAAAATTATAATTTTCATCATATTTATCATGAAATGTCTCTTCAACAGTAAAATAAATTTTGATTAAAAAATCTATAAGCCCTATAACTAGTGGAATATCCTATGAAAACATCATCATTATATTTGGGAGAGAATTTATATAGGGTACCATTAGTTTTAAAGATTAATACGTTGAATTCAATCACCATTGAGTAATATAGTCTAGGTTTTTTATGAGCCCACAATTCAAAAAGTGTTTTGTTAGGAAAATATCTGATTAGAAATATATTTATAGTATAATATGAAATAATAATATCTTCATACCAAAAGGGTTTTGAAATTGAAAATTCAATCAACATGGTTCTATTTATCTCTGGAAGAAGATGATTTATTCTTTTAAAAATACTCTTCTGTTGAGGAGTTCTTGGAGATGAGATGTCATGAGTAATCCCTTTCTTTTGACAAAATGTTTCAAAATATGAATTTTCAAATCCTCCCCCATGATCACTATGAATCTCTATCAATGGAAGGTTTTTCTCATTTTTCTTATATAGGCTATAAAAGTTTTAAAATAATAAAACGTTTCAGATTTCTTTTCTAGAAAATAGACACATGTAAATATAATATAACCATCAACTAATGAAAATACAATGTATTTACCGCTAATACATCCGGTTCATGATAGATTGAAATAATCCATATTCACTAGATGTAATGCATCTGAAGAAGAGACTTCACCGATTGATTTAAATCTTGACTTATGTTTCATGAAATATTGACAAGGATCTCAAACTTTTGATGAGTCAGATCATTTCTCTGGTAGATCCTTAATAATTCTTTTATTTGATAGTTTTCATTGGTTCCTAATGATATAGTTCCCTAGCCTTCTATGCCATAACAATTATTTATTTTCCCCTACACTAAGGAATGTGAGATCATGTCTCCTAAAGTCTTCTATGTTATGTGTATAACCATTATCATTTTTATGGGAAGATAGAATAAAGTATTCCGTGGGATTGTGTACATAGAATTTATAATTCCCAAACTTCCCATGTTAACCTTCATCCCATAATTGTATTTTTCTTATAAGGTTTTCCTTGATACCATTATCAAATAACACATTTGAAATTAATGCTTTTCTAAGAAGAGTAATCTTACATATTCCACTAATTTATCCATGAGCATTATCTCCAAAATTTATTTATCCTCCATTCCTCTTCATATTCATTTCCTAGAATTTTCGTTACAAGTCATGTGCTGGGATCATCCATTATCCATGTACAATGGATTGTTGGTAGTAATTCATTTATTTTCATAAAAAAAAGATTCATAATTTCAGAATCTATGATTTCTGGGATCCTAAAATTTTAGAATGTAGTATCGTAGGAATGCAATTTATTTTAGAAAAATAAACTATATAAATGAATAAGGATTGTGTTTTATTTAATGAACATTTTTTCTCCAAATTTCCACCACATTGGCACTAGGTACTAAATGATTCACTTTGGGAACAAAATAATTTCTATTAAAAATAGGATTTCAGCCGGTATAACCAAATCTAGAACTATTTATAAGGGGATAATGTTTTGAATACATTTTATCAAATTCTTTTCTGCTAGAAGTAAGTGAAACTTGATAAAATTTACTTTAAGGAATATATATTCGATTTTAGTAAAATGAGAGAATTTTTTTCCTCATAATCATTAGTATAAGAATTTTAGTTATTCAATAAGGCACTTTTCATAGAAATAACATTTTAAAGATGATTAGAATGTTTATCATTCTCAAAATTAACTTTCTTTAGATTTGTAGAAAAATTTTCAAAAATTAGTTTTTTCTAATTAAGATTTTTAGAAATATCTAATATTTATTTTTTAAAAACAAAATTTCTAGAATTTCCATTCTCTAACTACTTCATTATCATATAGTTCTCATTATCATGTAATTTAGAAAATTTAGAAACTTCTTTAATTGATGTTAACATATTATCTTCTCATGAGTAAGATTCGTCATCCAAAGATTCAGAATATTATTCCATAGGAAAATAATCATTTGAAGAAATATTTTTTAAAGATTAAGTATTGTGTACATTAGCTATAAAACAATGGTTCTCAATTGTTAGTCTTTCTATAGGACCACTATTCATATGAATAGAAGATTCATATTCGGAAGATTCATCAAAGGAGCCACTTCCACTGGAACTCAAGGTGTCATTGGATTTCAATATTTATTTAGCCTTATATTTATAGTACTTATTTTTGATACATTCATAATGATTTTCCTTTATATCTTTTCTCTAATGCATAGGACAATTAGGTCTGATATGTGATGCCGTTTTTCATTCATAATAAGTTACTTCAGAATCATTATTTCCCTTCTATCTTTATTTTTTATATCAATACTGAAAATCATTCATTCCCACAATCTTGTTCATCCTTCAAGAAAGATATGAGAATTCATTCAAAGACTGTTCAGTTTTACTTGAATCATATATAACAAATGATATATTATATTTTTCTATAGTTACCCTTTCTGGAGACTTGGATTTATATGTAGTTGTAAAAGCAACACATTCATTACCATTCTTATTATTATTCAAATGAAAATCTCTATTCATTCTTGTTTCATACTGAATAAGAGTTCCAAATAATTCATCATGAGTAATTCTAGATACTTTCCTATTTTTAATGATAGATGCCCTTTTGGGTTCAAACTCATTGGGAAAGATATCAATTATCTTGCCTACAAGAACAACCTCTTCAATGCCTTTCTCTCAAATAGATTGAAGACTATTCAAAATAGTCATAAATCATTGTTTTACATTTCAAACTATATCTCCATAAAGAAATAATAATCCATGATATTTAGATATTAACGTAGCTATTCTAGTTTCTATCACTTTAGAAGTTCCAAAATGATTAACTTCAATTTTCTTCGAAATACGGTTGGCTTATTCAAAAGATGATATTTTAAAATAGATATTCCTGGTTATTAAACATAAAAGTGTATTTTGTACCATATCATTTAGTTTATATTCTTGTTTTTCTTAGTTGTTGAATGTACTGATTTCATTTTTAGGAATCTTGTATTCTCTAGTGAGCATGACAATGTTTTCCAATCTATTTTTAATAACAAAACTCTCCAATATATATCTGTAGTAATCATAATCATTTCCATAAAAAAATTGGTGGTCTGATAGGATTTAGATTTTTTATAGAACCAAAATTCATTCCATCCATTCTATAAGAAAAATACTTTTCCAAAAAACTTGTTAGTGCAAAACATTATAAAAAATGATAAAAATAATTAAGAAAAACATTAAACAGGTAATGTTAAGAATGATAATATGAGAAATAAAATTTAGATCCAGAAAAACATATATGTGATTATAATTATTTCAAGGATCTACTCTTATACCCATTATAAGATCGATATATTGATGTAGATGCTCAATTCCAAGAGGAGGGTGAATTGTATGTTTAAAAACGATAACTTATAAACTTAAGTAAATATATGTTTAACAAAGTTAAACAAGGTATATTCAAAACCACTCTTTGGTTCAAACTGAAATGGATAATAGGAAGGGACCATGTACAATAATAAAATAGCTAAACATAAACATGTTAAGATTATAGAAAAGTAAACTGGTTTATCTTAGGTAAAGTTTCGGCCTTAATGCCTATATAATCCTATATATCAGATTATACAAGTATTATAATGTATAAGAAATCTATACATTCTTTCATTAACAAAATAATTTTGAAATAAAACATTGAACAAAGTTGGTAAACAATTTGGAAATCTTTTACCCCAACGATAAGGGTATCCAACAACCTTGGATAAAGGTCCCGTGATTTATACATTCAAGAAAGCCTATTTTACCCTCACCAGGGTAAGCCACCGAAATGAATATCGGATTATATCTTTATATCTCCACAAGCCGTAGAACATTAATTTAGTCAATACCACTGTCTTCATATCCCCATAAGTCATTGAACTGTAAGGTAGTCATAACCTCTATCTTCATATCCCTTGAAGGCCTCGATTATACTCAGAAACATTCAGATTTTCAAAAAGCTAACTAAACATTTTTTTCATGGATGAAATGATGTTCAAAATTCACACAAGGGAAGAGAGTATCTCTCTCAATAAATATTTTCACAACATCAAAACATATAATATATTGATCGATCGATGTTTTGAGATCATTTAAACGAGCTTCAATTTATATTCAAGGATTCCAACAGTTGGGTCCCTTGTCCAATGGTAATATTTTTCCATAAATTTTGGAGGGACCTATACACATGCCACTCAACCAACTGTTAGTTAAAAATAGAATGTATGAATTCATTTTATGTAAGGAATAACATGGGAAACATTATCACACAAATGAAACAACAATACAAAAGAAAAATAATAACATTTTTATGAAACTAGTATCTGATAAAATTGAAACAAATTTTTAGGAAAGTAAAGAAACATTAACAGGGATGAATGTTCAAAATCTAGAAATTTATCGGAGTCTAAAAATATAAACGATTAGATTCTTGATGTATGGATATTCGATGTCTAAATTATGAGAAATTCAAATTTCAATTTATTATGAATTCTTAGTCATAATTCTGAGTTAATAGTTCTCTGAATTATTAGGAATTTGGATTCAATATTAGCAGTATTTTTAAGTATAAATTGTGATTAATTCGGAGGCTGAATTCTGAGGAATTCAGATTCAAGAATCTGAGAAATTTGGAGTCTGAAGTCTGAGGAATTAGTAGCCTGAATTTCGTTGAATTTAGAGTCCGAATATCATAGAATTCAGAGTCTGAATTTTAGAAAAATTTGGAATCTAGATTTTATAGAAATTGGAGTATAAAAATAGAAAGACTCAGTGTCTATGGAACTGTAATATTTTGATGATTTTGATAAGGATCCTAATTTTTGGATAAATATAAAAATGGTTAGACTTTTCTTGGGAAGACATTAAAAATACATTGAAATCCAAGGGTTAGGATAAAACTTTTCTTAGAGAATGAAAATTTTCCTTAAGAAAATAATATATTGTGAAATATATTTTTCCTTACGAAAATGTGTTTATGATTTTCAAAACATAGTGGAATGAAAAATTCTTAAGGAAAAATTAATGAATCATTAATGAATAAAGTGTGAATGTTGTCATTTAGATTGTTAAATTTCTCGGTGATGATTAGATTAGAATTAAGACTTCATGGAAGTACTTATAGTGAATATTGATCTCACAACATCAAGGTGATTGAATCCATGTCATGCTGTAGGTAAAATATAGTATAATTAGATAATTTTTGGTTTATTTTATGTATATTTTAATTTTTGGAAATTTATATCGAAATATACCTTGAATAATATGTGAATGGGGTTACCATTTATTATGAGTGAAATATATAGGTTATCTTGGCTAAGGGTTTTTTGGTAAGGATTTATTTTTTTCCTTAATAGAGTTTTGACATTGATGGGAAGTTGGATTAACAATAGATATCTTGTACTTAAACTATGAAAACATTGGAATTTTTTATTTGATAGATTCCTTAAGTCATACAGTATTGATAAAATATTTATTATTTGAGACATGAAGGTTTATACATACAAATAATTAAATTTTGTGGAGGAATAAATAAATTATGTAGATTGATTTCCTTAGACCATGGGAAAATCCATTTTGAATATCAAATTTCACTATATTGAGGATGAAATGAAATGTTTTCATGGATATGTCTATTTTAAAAGGAGTTATATGTGTAAGATCATAATTTAATGGTTTATATATTACCACATAATATTCAGTGACACATATGTTTATACAGAGTTTGAAACAAATGAAGAAAACATGAGAATGAGGTGGTCATGATATAGTTTATGAAATCAATTACTAAGGTGGAGCTTTGGAAGATGCATTATAAATGGGGACATTTCATGGTTAGTAAAAAATATAGGAAATTTTGAGATTCCAATTTATTAAAAAATATGGTTAATGTACTAAATTCTAGAAATTATTATTCTACTTTAGTGGATATATTGGGAATTCAATGAGTTTTTGACATGTGGTTAACTCCTGGATAATGTTTTATAAAGAATTATTGATGATGTAGAGTGGGAGATATATGATACTAATGATATAGTAATAAAGACATAGGAGAAGAAGATGAATATGAATTGACAAGGAATATAATTAAAATATCAAGAATTGGTAGAAGAAGATCATTTATGAAATTCTTTGGGGATGAGAAGAGTATTTTTTATGAAAGGGAATTTAATTAAGGATAATGGTTCTTTAGGATATCATAAGTTCTAAGAGGAAACTATTGGTTTTTAGTGTTAGTTCATTAATTAATATTCATGTTTGATTTCCCTATGTGTTTTGTGGTGTCATATATCCCACTGGGGTAGTAGTGTGCAGAATAGGGAAGTTTTCATAGATATGGGATGCCCATTGATCGCATCCAATTTATTTTTATCTTGAGAATTTTATATTTTGATTATTAGGAATATCAAAAAATCAGCGACACACACTCCTTCTATATTTCCAAATGTGGTTGAGTTATGTAATATCATAGTTCTCGTTCAATTTTCACTCACCCAAAATTAAATATTAAATATAGTATAAGGGTTCTAATAAAAAATTCCCAGTAGTCTAAATTGGTGGAGTGACATGTCCTTTTATTCTAATATCATTCCACATTATTTATTTACATTCATTATATTTTAACTATAAAAAACGTGTATTTAAATAAATAATTTACAGTTGTAATTTTTTTTAATTTATTTAAACCCTTATTATTTTGTTAAAATAGTTTCCCAATTATTTAATTTCAATTTCCAAATTAGTGCTTAGTTTAATGAGTTATTATTTAGAACATTCATTTACTTGTCACTATTTTTTGTTTAAATTATGGACAATTTATAATTATTTGTTTTTATTTATTATATGTCATTATATTTTATTTCTTTTTAATTAATATTTTTTAATTTTTAATTAATCTTGTCGTCAATTTTTTTTTATTTTTTTCTTTATTTTTTATAATTAGTTATTAATTTTATTATATTAATTTTATATATTTTTTATATTTATGTGTTATAATATTTTATTATAGATTACCAGTGATTATATTTAATTATCATGATTCAAGTGCGGTCATAATCCACCCAACCCACATCAACAATTTTATGTCATGATATATGTATCCATTTTAATGTGCAACTACCATGTAAATTTCTTACACAGTTGCTTTTTCCTAATTTCAGGGATCCAACATGAGAGCACCCTTGTAGCTATTTCAAGAGAGTAATCCAATATTGACTTTCTTAAAATTACACATACTTAAAATCACATACAACGTTTAATTCACAAAGATATATATTCATAGGTACCTGCATATTCACATACATGATTCTCTCTATATGTATTTGGTGAATTTAAAGTCAATCAAGTTGAATATACATCCCCATAACATGCAAAGGTACCATCTTAATCATAACTTCTTCTCATCTCGATGAAAAACATTGTGGATAAGATCTTTACCTGCATCATGGTTTAAGGAAGGACACCCAAATCCTTTGAGCCAGATGAAACTCGATCCAGAAAAATAATTCTTTAAGGAGGAGTTAGACCCAATAGACAGAGAAAAATTCATTCTGAAGAATCCACGAAGGATCTTCAAATCCAACCGGTGATGTTGTTAATGTTGTCCACGATCGATGATCCCAAACAATATAAAAGCTCCATCACAGATGAAGTAGATATGGTCTGAGGTAAATTCAAGAAGGTGAGACATTGATTAAGGTTATATAAAGTTATTTTTTGGTGATTACACAAGGGAACATGTATTCTTAATTTTATAATATATATTTTTTTATAATTTCTCTTCCGAAATATTTTGGGATGGTTGAGTTATTTATTGGTTTGAATTTTGTGAAATCATTTATGTTACTAAATTTTTTAAATGTTATTCTAAAGTTAGTGATACACAGATCCAAGGATTAATAGTTAGTTCTTTAATGTGACATCCAAGAAATAGAGGATGTGTGGGGAGGCTGTGACCCTTGCTCGAAAATAATAGTGTCTCCAGAAATAAATTCAAGGGATATTCAAAATTTTCCAAATGATGGATAGTGGGAGATGAGCAATGGGAATGAGAAAAAATATATCTTCCAAATAGATAGTGCAATTTATGACGGGGATGAATATTCACAACCATACACATTCATCAACCATCAGTTTCTATTTATTTTACTGTCCATATATTATAATTTCATATGTTGGTTTCTTTCCAAGCATCAATTTCATGAACAAATTAATGTAACTTTTCTCGAGATTAATGTACACTTGAAATTCAATAAAATATTGATGAATATATTTGATCTCACGTATAACTTTTTTTCATTCTGAAAAAGTCACATCTCCAACTAGAGATTGATAATTTATGAGTGTGGTCTATTAATTTTATCCAATAAAGAGATGTATGTTGATGCTCGCTATTTAGAATTCACAATCCCCAATCGATGATAATGTGCATAGTGGGTGTTTTCTTTTTCTATGCTTCCAGTATTTTTCGAGTACATTAACCATATCATACTGAAATGAAAATACTATATCAGATTTGAATTTTTTATGTCAATTATTAGAGCTAAATGTGGTTTATGCATTAAGATGTTAGGTTATTCATTGGACGAGTTATCAGTTGACATAATTTTAAGCAATGAAGAAAAATTAAATCCAATAAATTTATTGGAGTTGGATAGTTATCTTCATTATGTCAATATCATTCCAATTTAATGTTGTGTTTACTCTACTCTATTAATTTCATTGTGTTTGAAATTTTTAATAGATCCTTTTAAATTCATGTAAATACACAAAAAATATTTTAAATAAAAATACGAAAATGACGGTTGAAAAATACTATAGTGGGAATCTCATTTGGATACAACATCGAGTTCTCTTATAATACATAATTGAAGGATAAAAACATGAATAGGGGTTGAAAAATCTAAAAACAATGATATTAATTTTTATTCAGTATTATTATGGCTACCAAGCAGTTGACAATTTTGTTTAAAGACATAATCATTTTGTTTTTTAAAAAAAATTTATTAAATAAAATCCTCCTGCATGTCTAAAAGTAACTTTGAATATTTTTAAGATAAACATTTTTATACTATCAGCACTAGGAAAATTGATAAAAAATAAACATGACCAAGAAATTGAAAATTTATAAAGAAACAAAATACCACAAAATTAATATCAAGGAAAAATTCATAAAAATTGAAATATCTCAAAAATATTGATATAATGGTTGAATGGAGAACATTTAAGGAGTTAGATTCACTATATTTCATGGATGAGTTTTTTTTATAATGCTCTAAAATATCTCATGGTTCTGAGATTAAAATATGTGTGATTCATCATTTACATAAATCCCCCCTTCTTCTGATAGAGGATCATCCCAAACACTTACAGGATTTACTTAGGCCATATATTACCATGATACCCCAAGGAGAAAGTGGGGATAATATAAAGATGAGAGAATTCTCATTTTATTTGGATGGGTATCCGTGAAGTGGTAATACCACACATACTCAACTACAATAGGTAGTTCTCATCATATTAAGAAAAAAATTATTTTTTTACTAGCCTATAGGACAACCTCAATTAGAAATGATATTTGTGGGATTTTCTAGTTATAAGGGGAGATTATTTATGAGTACTGGGTGAGATATATGAAATTGTGTTTTAGATTCCATCATCACAAAATTTTTGGTCTATTCATTATCCAATATTTTTAGGAGGTATTAGCATTGATAGATAAAACTTTGATAGACACTACTACATGAGAATATTTACTGGATAATATTGAAGTGGATGATAGGAATCTCATTTTGAATATGGACAAAAATACATAGAAAGTTGGTTCTAGTGGCTAAATTCATGTCAAACTAACTATTAATGTTTCCAAATCCATGTATAAAATTTTATTAATTAAAATTCAGTTGATTGAAATTACTAGAAAGATTAAGTAGCTCATGGAAAAGTCTATGTCCCCACAAATTGATTCTTGACCAATTTTTCCATCTAGTAAAATTTTCTCATTTTCAAACATATTTATCATTTCAATTATCTATGTTCATAGTTGTAAGAGTCTTCTAAAATATTGATTGAAATCATACCTATAAATCCTTTCTAGAAAAACTATAATTCTCAATTTCCTAAATTATATAATCAATATAGTCCTTAACAATCATATGATAATTTAAAAAATGTACATAATAACAAATAAAACAATAGTTATATAACTAATGATCAACCAAATAACAATTTCCAACCCCAAAATTATGATTTGTCTCCTAGGTGCGGTAAAAATAAATATGAAAACCAAGAAGGTGGGAATTTGAAAATATATTTAGAATCAAGAAAACCAAAGATAACAAGGTAATCAATGGAATTACTCATACCTTGAAGTGATATTTAAAGAGACATAATACATTTCTAAATAATAACATTTTTAAAAAAAATCATGGTAACTAAAATGGTTCAAATGGGAATGGAAATTTTTAGATTATAGAATCAAAGAAGTGGGAATTTACCTTTACAATATGAATTTAACCAAATAGGATGATAAAATGTTATTTCAATAATAATATTAAATATAATGAAAATTTATAACCAACAAGATTATTTGAATGAATAAGAACCTGAAATGTCAATTCTACATTTGAAACCATTGGAGAAATCACAAAGAGAATTCATAAAACTACTTGATAAACCCATTTTTGACCATGATGAATATGTATATGATCATTATTTCCAAAGAAAATTTAAAAAATCAAAGTGAAAAATAAAGGAAGAATTGAGGCTTGAATGAACATATAGGGACTTTAAATACATCTTGTGCTCTTACAATAAGAAGAATTATGTTGATGGCGATTTGAAAATATATAAGTAGTCTCTATATTTCCCATTGGAAATACCTCATGTCAAAAACAATATTGATGTTGAAATGGGAAGTCATGAGATCAAACCCATTAGGGATATCTGGGTCAATATGCAATTATTATATTCTATGAATCAGATACCTCATTATACTAAATTTATTATGAACATTTGTATTCAGAAATGGAAGTTCAAGGGAGGTTAGAAAGTCAAAATTGGTATGAAATTTTACAGTATGATTAAACAATTTCATCATAATAATGGAAATGATATTGGGACATTTTATATCCCCTATGATAAAGGATAACAGGAATTTGAAGATGAGATGTTGTATTTTGGATAAACCATAAATTTCATACATTTATATATATTTTCATCTATGGATGTTGGGGAGATTCAATATTATGGTATTATGGTACATTTAGATAATTGGAGCTTAGATAAGCTATCTAGAGTGACTAAAGATGACTGGGTAGGGGTAAAAGATCTTGTTTTACCTGGTGATTTTTATGTGATACATATGATGGTTCTTTAATTTAGTAAACATGCACACATTATCAAATTAAAACCATCCATGAAGAATACTAAAGTGGTATTTAATGTTCATAAAGGGATTCCATGCTTATAATTTAAAGAAAATATGTTAAATTGTAATATATTTTAATCAATGAAATATCCTATCAAAAATAATTATGCACACTAGGTTAATAGGATTAAAATGTTTTTTCATGAAGATTATTACATATTTTATTCTAGAAAACCTACCTATAAATTCTTTTTTGAAATGATCTTTTTTATAATGATGAGACTTATAGAATTAAAAAACCTAAAATATAATATATGTTTTTTGACATTTAGTCTATTTTTGAGGAAAATGAATGTTATTTTGAAATTTATAAACATTAAAAGATGATGTTTTGGTTGAAAATGATATTTTAATACTATATTATTTTTACTATGTTTATTATAAAATGAAATATTTCCGAAAATTATGAGTTTTGTGTGTAATTTTACCTAAATATAGTATTTGTACATATAATATTATTATAATTTCATTAAAGTGTCACCATATGTTTGTGAACATGAATCTAAAAGATCTATTTAGGATGAAACATATTCATTTCTTAAAAATAAATGCACTAAAATCCTAATAGATTATAAATATTTTATTATTTTGGTTTATTTAGTGGCTAAAATTAAGTCAAGGAACCCAAGAAAGTATTTTTTTCAAAGAACATATCGCACCCACAATTGAACATTAATTCATTTCATGAAAAGTTATTATATTCATTCATTGAAGAAAAATTTATATTACCCATTATAATTGCAAGCTAGTTGTCTAGTGATGAAGTGAACTAACACTAAGAGGTTATTAAAAAGATTAGAGAAGCTATAGGCTAGTATTTATATGATTTTCCATGAATTATTCCATAAATTTGTATGCATATTATTAATATAGAAGACAATTGGAACAATTATATACAATTTCATAGGAGATATGATTAAACTATTAAATAAATTTTCAAAAAGTGACTACCTTATTGGTTAAGTGAATATTTTACCCTGTTTGTAAAACATGATGGTTTTTTAGTGTATAAATTATTCAAAATAGGGATGGTTAACTATTTTTATGAATTAATTTTTAGAAATAGATCCGACTTGGTTGGCCAATAATTAGAGGGTATTCATCTATTATAGGTAAATGAACTTAGTGATATGGATAGACCATTTTACATTTCCTTTCCTTGGTCAATTAATTAAAAGGATGGGTGGCCTATCCCAATATTAAATCACAGATTTTTTTTTTCTGAATACCTATATATTAATATTACCCAAGAGGACCATGACAAAACAACTTTCACAATCCCTTTTGGTACCGTGGATTATAATATAATTTCATTTGGACTATGTAATGCGCCACCCAACTTCCAAATACCCATTCTTATAATTATTTCGTATTTTATTGATGACATTATAGGGGTGTTATGTATGAACTTAAATTGTAGGATCTATCATTGAAGATAAATTTTTGGAGATCAGGGGCTGCTATAGGAGTTTGTATTGAGATTTTTTTTACTAATTTAGATAAATTGAATTTGTTTGTTGAGATTTAAATTACAATTTCCAATGAAGTGTCTTGAAATAGGATCTAGGAGGTTAAATCTAAGGTTCATATTACCTTTTGATTATATTTTCCTACGATATTGAAGGATATTAGATTTTCCTTTATATGAATGTATATTCATTTGAAAAGACTTCCTAAAATTATATTCCTTTTGTATTTAATGATAGGTATAAGTCCCTCTCGGGATGCTTTCAATTCCTATTGATTTTTACCCAGGTGGGATCCCTTTTCTGTGTTGTTGTAGCAGAATTATTTTATTCCATATGGCTTCATTGTAATTCAACTTTTCATGATGGGAAAAAATTTCGTTTGAATATGGTTACACAGTAGGTCTTCACTACTTTTTAATACTCTTGTATGGTCCATATGAGAGATTTTGATAACAACATGCAAGATTTCATTATTCTGATAAAAGTAAATGTTCCCTAGAATTTCAAACCTATTATGGGCACTATTGATGTGTTTTGGATGCCTCCCTTCCCTCTATGAATTAAAATTAATATATATGACTCCTTTAATGGAAACCCAGGACCCTCGGGGAGTGGTGCTATTTTTTATGACCATAAAGATAGTGTCATGGGATGTTTTCATGGATTCTATGGTGTGTATACTTCTCCAAAAGTGGATATGTCTTGGAATTCATTATTCTCTTTGATTTTAAAAAATAAAAGGTTGGAATAACCTTTGGTTTGAAAGTTACTCTTCAACTCTTATGTAGGATATTTGGAATGTTGTTTTTCATCTTTCATGGAGACTTACAGCTAAATGGAAGGAATGTATGAATACAATTATGTGCCTCACCTTTATGGATTCACATGTTTTATAAGAGGCTAAAATTATTGAATATGGGATTACTAACATGGGAGTTGGTGCGACTCTAACTTGGTTAGATGAGCTCCCAGTTGAAGTGGTCACTTTTATGGAATGAATTTTAAGAAGATCCCATTATTTGAACATTTGTAATTTCATTATATAAATTAATACCTTGGAATTTTGGTCAGGGGACCTTTTAATGAAAATGGGATGTGTAAGGGATGCTTTAAATGGCAGAAATATAAACTAGTGACCCACCCAATATTTCTACAACTTAATCAGGACATCTAGTTTGAGGTGATGAAAGATGATTTATAATTATCTTTATGTGATTTTCTTGGGGAAATAGTTGAGAGGAAATCACATGTCTTTTCTAATCATTTTAGGAATATATATTCTTCCCTCATAAATTACATAAATATTTAGAACAAATTATTAGTTGTCAGTTTTTATTTGATAATATTTGGAGAAATATTTTGGGGTTTAGATTTTTCCTCATCAATAACCATTTCTTTTTTAGATATCTCAAGTAGATAAATGAATCATAACCAAAGATGGTTAGATGGATCTTATTACATTGTTACTTTCAAATAGATATACGTGATTGGAACAATATTGAGCATATCCTGACTAATGAATTTAATAGGATAGCTACTAAGTATTGTCTTGAAAATCTATATATTTAAACTATTTGAGTGTTTTTACCTAAGTAGAATTTATATTCTTGTACCATAAATTAATACCATGGTATTAAAACATAATGAATTACTTAGTTATAGAAATTGATCTTCACTGGTTTTCTGAAACAACATGTTTCAAATTTTATTAGTGAGTTAAGGAAATATTACTTGGGTGATCCTTGTAGAATTTGGTTAGTGATATAATTTATAAAATATCTATCCTGAATTCTAAAAATTACCGATTGATGAATGTTTTCTATAGTTTGTATGTGGAGGAAACATTGGTCCACAAAGGACTACTAGGAAAGTGAATGAGTCAATTATAGTTTGTCATACCATTTGTAAGATTCACAAGAGTTTTATAGGAATTTTAAATATTTTCAATTCTAATAAAACATTTCTCAAAGACTTCAGATTCCACAATAACCATTGTGTTAAGGTGATTTATTTCATGTATGGAGAATCGATATTATAGGCCCTTTTCATAATTATGTTGCATATATGTGCTTCCTAATTTATATAATATATCTATATACGTGGATTGAATCTCTTGAATGTAGAAAAAACTATTCTAGGGTGGTTTCCCAATTTGTTGAGAGAAATAAATTTTATAGATTTGGGATGCCAAGGTTCATTCTCATGGATCACGATCATCAATTTTTCAATTTAACCTTGGAGGATGAGATGAAATGATATGGGGATAGTCATACATTGTCTACACACTGTTATCATAAAAAAATTGGAATGGTTGGATTATTAAATAGAGAGAAATAAATATCCTTGAGAAAATAGATAACACAAATAAAAATGATTAAAGAATAATGATTGAGGATTTTTGTGGCGGTATATGACTAACAGTTAGACTCCAATATGGATATCACCTTATAGGAATGTTTTTGGATGAAATTTTCATTTTCATTTGGAACTTTATATTAACGTTTTTTGGGACTCTATGTCATGAAATTTGAATTTATTTGATTATTGAAAATAAAGGACTCATTGTTTGTAAGAGTTGGAAAATATAAGGAAAATAATTATGAAAATGCTTGTATTTATTATGTGAAACATATTATGGTCATCCGAAATTTTATCTCAACATATAATATCATATTGTAGATAAATATATGTTTTGAAAGATTAGGATTACGATTTGATGATGTAAATTTCCATCCAAATGGGATGTTCCTTTTATTGTAACTCATATTTTATGATTTTTTTTTCTGAAGATTAGAGATCCTAAGTAGGGTGGTCCATTCACTGTTAATGGAAATAAGATCAAATACTTTGGGTATGTTATTGATTAATCTATGTGGGTTGAATTCCTTTTGATAAGACCAAAATAAAACTAAATAACCCAGATTTTTTCTTCTATTACTAATTTTTTTTAGAATATGTGTGGGGGAGGTAATTACTAATTAGTCGTGATAGGTTTTGACTTCTTGTTTCACAAATATTAATTTATGGTGAAAAAATTTAGGTTTATGGAAGGATGCATTTCACAATGAAGAATCTACCTAAGGATGCTTTCCACTTTATAGAGAAGGTTCATGATAATTTTAAATGATCAAGATAAGACACATGCTGAGTAAACATGATTTAGTCCAATATTTTCTTAAACAAAGGTATTGCATTACATGAATTTATATTTTTGAGATTTAATTTCAATATATTTTCAACATTAGGAGTTTAAATTATGATCCACAATAGAAAATTACTTTATTGATAAGAAGGGGCGTATTTTAGTTTATTTAATGGGGGGAATTGTAACAACCCGATGTTTTTCAAAAGAAATTCATTTCTTATAAATATGTAATAAAATCATTTGAAAACACAAAATAATAAACTAATATGTGCTAAGTGACCTTTAAGAATATGTTTTTTTCTTTTGTATTTGGAATTTCAAAAATCCAAAATACATGGTTGCAATCGATATGTTATTTGGAGTCCGATAAGAATTTTTTTTTAATTAATAGTAACCTACCCTTATGAATAATAACATACACTTATGAATAGTGATGTAACATAATGATTAATAACCGTACTAATGATAATATATAAATATAATTCAAGTTGAATGTATGATATACCTATATTTCTGAATGAGTAAATGAATGTTTTAAAATTGCTTTTTGATAATAAATTAGAATTAGAATTAAATATTAAAATAACACTACTTATAATTTTTTTTATAAATAGAGTTCATTTTTGGAATCTACGCGTTGAAAAATGGGTAGGGTCAATTTTTTTTATTTTTATGAAATACTTGAATGTTTTATGAATAGTAAAATCAGATAATTTAAAATAAATGCTAAATGATGGATTTATTGAGTCATTGATGATTTTCGGCTGATGTAAGACCAATTGGTTTGGGATCACATGATAAAATTACTATTATTTGTCATGGAAGAGTCACTATTCCTTGTCTTGTGGGGAAATAATAAATCAATGAATTTTATTTTGAGAAATCCCCCCTCTCCACTATAAAAATCATCCTTCACTCCTTATATTCACACCTCTCAAGCCTTTTTCCTTGCCATTATTCTTTCCAAACCTTTCCCCAAGTTCCTCCTCCACGTCCAAAATATCCCAACTTCTTCAAAATACCAAAAACTATCCCCTTAAGAGGTTCTCAATGGACGAAGTCTCAAGAGATAATTTCCTCTTTCTAATTCATTCATTTCTTTTATGTTCATTTCTTTTTGTTGCTTTCCTCACCTCCCTTCACTATTATTGTATGATAAATCTAGTAACATACTTGTAATTTATTTTTTTCATGCTAATGGTATATTTCATTATCTTATCTCTTTTCTCTACCTTTTATTTGAATTAAATTAAAGCACCGTTTGAGATGTGCTAATTTAGCACATTCAAGGGAAACAATTTATCTATTTTTATTATTATCTTTAATTATGGTCTTGAAACCATTTGAGTTATAGTTGAACCAGATTATTATATATTTAATATGTCCTATTTTTAGTTCTGTAATCCTTTTGTAAAAATGGTATTAAGTTATAAAGTAAAACATGTTCTTTGTAATCAAACCCACCGATTAACAAAAATGAATGTCACTATGGTTTTATTTAATAGTACGACATAAATCTAATAAAAAAATTAAATTTAAAACCATGTAATCTCTTGGATGTTCACTAATATAATATATCATCATTTAGGGAAACCCACTTCCATTTTTCATGTTTATCCAAACTTGAATATAAGTGGACCGATATTTTAAAACCAAGTAAACAAATGAGCCCAAACAATGAAATTGAACCTTATAAATAATCAAAAAACAATATAATGAACTAAAACGGGTTATAATAAATCAATAACATATATAAGAGGTTCTGAAATTATGAATTAATAAGCCTAATTTTTTGATTCAGGTCTTTAATAACATGTGGAGAACACCAACAGATTTAAGGTAAGGGATCCTCTCCATTTCACTTTTATTAATCAAGATTGTCCCCTTTGATATGGATTTTTCTGTATAATACCAAATGATGGGGAATGTTTTTTCACATCCACCATACTAAAATCATTATTTATAAGTGATGATAAACTCATTTTCTCTCTTACCAAGAACTATTTGGTAGACTTGATACCATGCCAATAAACTGTAATGAATTCTACCTGAACATTCATTGTTCTTTTGGGATGCCTTATGATTATTTTTATCAAAATAGAGTTATTATATCTATTTACATACCTATTATAAATTATTTTTATGTTTACAAAATTCTTTTCTAAATACTCTTTAATCACTCTCTTTCGAGGATGTACATGTTTTTAATTGATTCTTTCCTTTGAAGATTCTGATAAGCAAACCTGTTTTAGGGGAACTTCCAAAATTGTTACCCAATTTCATGTGAACTCTATACCATATTTTAAGAAACCATTTTATTTATAAAATATATATTTTTATTATTAAAACCTTCATGGTCCAGTTCTAGTTTTATATAAAAGAATGTCCTCTTTTTTCAATTTGAAAATCTCTATAGAATTTTCCATAAAACAACATAAAAATATTTTAATGCTAATGTTTCTAAAATAAATTTCTTATATGTTGTAACATCTGTTTTACACCACTTACAATGTTATATACCTATTTTACCCTATGAACGTCCATGTATATTCTAATTCCTTCCTTTCATGGACACTTTCGTGATACACCCATTGGTTATGATTTATATCAAGGTTGTAGTACCCAATTCCTTCCATGGGTACTCTTATGATTATGTATGATTATATATGTTGTATGAATATTCATGGGGCAAGAATATTCATGAAAATTATGAGATGGGTGCACCCTGATAGTGCTCCATTTCATTGGGTAAAGTTATGTCCAATGAGATGCGATGTCAAACGGGATTGGTAGTTAGCATTGACACGTACTAAAATGGGAAATAAGATTGGCGGTTAGCTGTGACCCATAACAAAGAAATGATTTTTGATTCTACCACATTTATTTGTTCCCATGTTTATATGATCTCATGCTTACACTATATGATTCCATATGTTGCATGCTTTGGATATCTTTATGTCATTCCTCCTAACTCATGTTCTTATGATGTATCTTTATGTTCATTCCCTTACTAGGCTTTTCAGCTCATCCCTTTGTTCATGTGTTCCCCAGGGCACCCTATGCAGATGTAAGGACTCAAAGGAAGGTAGGATATCATTATAGAGATTAAATAAAGAAGTTTTTTAGCCCCTTGTTTTATGTTTTATGTGCCATATCATTGAAGACACAAGAATTAACGTTACATGGACTGTACTCTGATGTATAATTTTTCTTAAAATCATGTAGTGATGTAAGAAAAAGTCTTGGGTGGATATAGTTGGTATCAGTGGATGGGATAGTTATTTTTTGAGATTAGGAATAGAGAACCTTATTAATAACATTAAGGAAGAGACAATTTATAAGAAAACATTCCCGAATTTTGGTGAGTATTGAGTAATTGGATTATCAAACAAATACATCCCTGTCTGGATATAAGTAGGTAGAGGCAGCTCTGGCACAAATGTATCTAGGGGTAAAAACTGAAAACACCACCCTGAGATAGACTCGAATGGGAACTGGTGCGCAATAATGGGCCATGCTGCACTCTTGGTTACAACACTCCCGAGTTATATGCTTTGATAGATTCATGAGATTATTAAAAACATTATTAGGGTACAAAAAGGACTATAAGAATATATGATTTGAAATAGATCGAGGATAACCTATATTTAAACCTATGGAATCACAAGTCATCATGTACTTCTTAATTATATGTTTATCCTTTAATGTTCAATTATCCCTTTTAATTCTCAATAGCTAAGTCTTCAAGACCACTAATTATACGTACTTTTTCATAGTTAATGGTGGCAAATAGAACAACACGTTCCAACAACCATTGTGACTGGAAATGTGATGTTTAACCTAATGATATTCTTGATATGACGTGAGCGGGGGCTCAAAAGTTCATGAAAGTACTTACTCAGTTGGCTTGAGTTATGAATAATAACAAGAATCAGGTGGAACACACTACTCCTCCATGGAAATAGCATGTTGTCGTATAATCTTTTATACAGCAAAGGCCTCCCATGTTTAGAGGATCCTATGATCCCCTCCTCACAGAATAATGGATTAAATACCTTGAAAAGAAATTCTATGTCCTCCAATGCTCGGAAGATGAAAAGGAGTTACTGGAAGTATATGATTTTTATGAGGAAGGTGATCAGTGGTGGACACTGATCAATAATACAAAGTCCAAAGAGGAAAGTGATTCCATGAATTGGGAGGAATTCTTGCAGATGTTTTTCAACAAATATTTTCCTCGATCCCTCCATCTCAAGATTGAATGATAGTTCCTCAGACTCAAGCAGAAGGTAGATGAGTCCCTCAGGGCGTATGAAGAAAACTTTACAAGGCTTGAATGGTACACCTCTGGCTTTTTCATGAACACTGAAGCTAAGGTGGATCTCTTCTTTGCTAGACTAAAGCCGAGTCTACAAAAACCGTTGGTGATTCTAGACTTTGATAGTTATGAAGAGATTTTCCGTTGTGCCCTAAAGGTTTAAATAGTGATTGGAGATTCTAAGTGGTATCATGGGCCTAGTAGCAAGAAGTGTAAAATGGACAACAACATGGGTGGTTCATTGAACAAATCCAATCATGGAACAAAGACTGAGTTTTCTCCTTGAAAAAAATGTGGGAAGAAGAATCCAAGTAACATTATGAAGGGAACCAATAATTTCATCATATGTTGAATGTTTGTTCATATGGACATAAACTTCCACTGCGATATGAAGAATCCCACTAATGCAGAAGAATAATGGAAGGTTCATGTCAACACTCAGCCTGTAGTGAAGTATTACAAATGCAAGGATCATGGGAATTATGTGAATAATTTCCCTAAGACGAGAGTTGTTGGAGCCAATCAGCAACAACCTCCAAGGAAAAAAAGAAGGGCTTATGATATCACAACTACTGAGGTGGATCCGAACATCAATGTGGTGACATGTAAGCTAATTATTCATTAAATAATTGTGAATGTATTATTTGATTCTAGTTCTATGAATTATATCATATCTTGCATGTTTAATAGAAGTATTCAAACATGTCCTAAAAATTTGGAGGAAACGTTATCTGTGAGAATCAAGAATGGGGAAATTATTGCATCCATGGTTTATAACTCATCCCCGATTAACGTTTGTGGACTGAGCCTCCCAAAAAATCTGGTCATACTTTATTTAGTGGATTTTTACGCTATCTTGGGAATGGATTGACTATATTTATAAAAATCCAACAACTGTTAGGAAACGGAGATCACTTTTCACATCCCGAATCATCCTCTGATTCATTACAAGTGTAAGGAAGAAGATGAATCTCCTTTAGAATCGTCATCTCAAGTGTGGTTATTACTACCTTGTGAGAAGGAATATCTATTTCAAATGATTGAGACAAAGGAGAGAATAATGAATGAAGAAATGACCATTATCAGTGATTAAAATGATGTATTACCTGATGAGTTGTCTGGTCTTCCACCCAACTGAGAGGTTGAGCTCTCAATTGAACTAATCCCCAGATCTCTCTCTATCTAAAAAAAACCTTAACAAATGGCCAACGTAGAGCTATAAGAGCTGATGAATAAGTTATAGGAGAATATGGGGAAGGTTTTATGTTCCAAAGTGCTTCACCATGGGGCGTTCCAGTCATCTTCATCAAGAACAAGGACAGATAAATGCACCTCTACATTGATTATCATGAGTTCAACAAAATCAAAATAAAGAACAAGTATCCCCTTCCATGGATAGATTACTTGTTCGATCCGCTTAGTAGGGCTAGTTATTTCTCTAAGGTAGACCTTCTGTCGGGATATAAACAATTAAAGGTGAGGAAGGAAGATATTCCCAAGACTGACTTTTGAATGAGGTATGGAAACTATGAGTTCATAATTATGCCCTTAAGACTCACTAATTCTCCAAAAATTTTCATTGATTTAAATAATAGAGTCTTTAGAGATTACTTTTAAATTTTTTTGGCAATCATCATTGATGATATTTTTATATAATCCACGATCAAGGAGGAACATGTGAAGCATTTGAAAGCTATGTTAATGACTTTGTAAAGGGATAAGTTGTATGAAATGTATAGTAAATGTGAGTTCTAGATGGAGGAGTTATCATTCTTGGGGCATATTATAACCAAAAAAGGGATATTCGTGGACCTTTACAAGACAAAGGCAATTGAAGAGTTTCCCAGGCCCACATCTGAAATAGAGATCTACATATTTTTGGTTCATGCAAGGTATTGTCGACGATTTGTGAATAAATTTTCACGATTGTGAATCCCAATGACCAAGCTGACACAGAAGGGAGTAAAGTTTGTCTGGACACAAGAATGTGAAGACTATTTCATGGAGATGAAAAATAGGCTTATCATAGCACCAGAACTCAGACTCCCTTCAAGTGGAGAACACTGTGTGGTTTATAGTGATGCTTATCAGAAGGGTTTAGGTTGTGTGATGGTACAAAATGATATATTGATAGCCTATTCTTCAAGGAAACTGAAAATCTAGGAGCAAAACTATCCCACACAGGATCTAGAGTTGGCAGTTGTGATATTTCAGTTGAAAATCTGGCAATATTATCTCTATGGGGAGAAGTGCGAGATATATACTTACCAAAGGAGTCTCAAATATATATTCACACAGAAAGAGATTAATATGCGCCAACGAAGATGGATAGAGATCATCAAGGATTACAGATTCTCAATCCACTACCATCCTAGTAAGTTAAATAAGGAAGAATTTTCTCTAAAAAGAATGGATCTTGCATCTTTATCAATGAGGATAATTGAAAAGGATCCTATATTATTATATTATCGAAGGATGGACATGGGAATCATTAAGGGAGGAACATCATATATCTTTTATCAAATGATTTCTCAACCATCCCTCTTGAAGAGAATAAAGGATGCTCAAAGAAAGGATGTGGAACTTCAGAAAAGGGTGCAAGCTGTTAAAAATGAGAAATACTCAGATTTAAAAACTGATGGGGAGGGAGTTATAAGATTTGGGTCATGATTATGTGTACCATACGATCCATAGATAAATAAGAATATTTTTAATGATGCACATAGCTCGACCATCTCTATCCACCAATGGAGCCCAAAGATGTATCAAGATCTCTGAGAAAACATTTGGTGGGACAATATGGAAAGGTAGATTGCTGAATATACATAAATGTTCCTGGTATGTTAGTAAGTGAAGGCCGGGAGGAAAAGGTATAAGGGGATGATGGAACCACTACCCATACCATCCTAAAAGTGGGAGAACATTAACATGGAATTTTTCACTAGAATTTTAAGGAATTCTAGAGGAAATAATGCTATATAGGTCGTTGTGGATCATATTAAAAAGATTGCTCACTTTATCATGATTCAAGAGAACTTCTCAGCGGATCAACATGCATGGATTTACATCAAAGAAGTGGTAAGTCTGCATGAATTACCACTATCTATTGTATCTGACCGTGAACTGAGAATTACCTCGAGGTTCTGGAAATGTCTCCAACACGCTCTAAGCACTCAACTGAACTTCAGTACGACCTATCATCCTCAAACTGACGGCTAGTCTAAGATTCCTATTCAGACACTAGAAGACATGTTGAGAGCATATTATATAGAATTCAAAGAAGGATGAGACCAACATCTTCCACTGGTTGAATTATCATACAACAATAATTTCCAATCGAGCTTCCGAATGGAACAATATGAAGCCCTTTGTGGGAAAAGGTGCATAACACCAACATTTTGGGATGAAGTTGGTGATCGTAAGCTACATAGACATGATATGGTCGATGAATTGGTAGAGAGGTTGAAAAACATTTAACAACATATCAAGTCAGCCTAGAGTTGACAAAAGAGTTATGCATATAAACATTGATGAGACCTTGATTTCAATGATGGAGACATGGGATTTGTACGCATATCTACAAGGAAGAAGGTCATGAGGTTCGAGAAGAAAGGGAAGATAAGCCCTAGGTACATCAGCCCCTTCGAGATCCCTGATCGAGTCAGAGCTGTGGCCTATCAATTGGCACTTCCACCTGCCATGTTGAAAGTACATGATGTCATTCATGTATTTCTCTTAAGAAAGTACATACCAGACCCTTCACATGTACTCTCTTAAGAGGTGGTATAGTTGGAGGATGATCATTATAATGAGGAGCATCTAGTGAAGATCTTGGATCGTAGAGACAAGGTTCTATGCAATAAGACTACTCATCTTGTTAAGGTACTATAGAGAAACCATAATTACGAAGAGGCAACATTGAAATTGGAGGAAGAAATGAAGGAAAAGTAACCCCACCTGTTTTTGTCTTAGAATGTAAAACGAAATTTCAAGGGTGAAATTTCATAAGGGGGAAAGAATATAACAACCCTATGTTTTTCAAAGGAAATTTATTTCAAATAAATATGTTATGAAATCACATTAAAACACAAAATAATGAACCATTATGCTCTATGTGACCTTTAAACAAATTCTTGTCACTTCTGTATTTGGAATTTCAAAAATCCGAAATACACGGTTCCAATCAGTAAGTTTTTTTGGAGTCCAATAAGAAAAAAATAATTTTAGTGAATAGTAACCTACCCTTTGGAATAGTAATATACCGTTTTAAATAGTGATATACCCTAATTAATAGTAACCTTACCTATGATAATAAATAAATATTAATTATTTTGAAATTATGATATACCTATATTTGAGAATGAGTAAATTAATGTATTAAAACTGGTTTTTGATAATTAATTATAAATTTAATTAAATATTAAACTAATCATATTTAGAAAACTATTTATGAAAAATGGACATCATTTTTTTATTTAACACGTCAAAAAATGGTTAGGGTGAATTTTTGGGATTTTTCAAAAATATATTAATTTTTGATGACTAGTAAAATATGAAAATTTACAATAAATGAAAAATAATGTTTTTTGAGTCATTGATAATGTTTTGATGATTTAAGACCAATTTTTTCGGGATCATATGATAAAATAACCATTCATGGTCATGTAAGACACACTATTCCTTGTCTCTTGGGGAAATAATAAATTAATGAATTTTATATTGACAAATCCCCTTTCTCCTCCACTCTATAAATCCCCTTCACTCCCTCTTCTCTTCACTCCTCTCAAGCCTTGTGCCTTGACAATATTCTCTCCAGGTCTCTCTACAAGGTCCTCCCCCACGTACAAAATCTCCTATCCTCTTCAAAATACAAAAACTTTTGGTCTTAAGAGGTTCTAAAAGGAATAAGTCTCAAGAGGTAAATTCGTCTTTCCAATTCATTCATTTCTTTTCAGTTTTTTTCTTTTTGTTTCTTTACTCACCTCTGTTAACCATAATAGTTTGATAATTCATGTAACATACATGTACTAGAATGTTTAAAATTTAATTGTATATTTCATTATCTTATCTCCACTCACCACCTTTTTCTAAAAGAAATGAAATCACCGTTTGAGATATCCTAATTTGGAACATTCAAGGAAAACTGTTTATAAATTTCTATTATTATCATTAATTCTGGTGATGAAACAATTTGCCTTTTGATTGAGCGATATTATTATATATTTAATATATCCAATTTTTATTTTTGTAATCTATTTGTAGAAATGGTATTATGTTATAAAGAAAAACAAGTTCTTTGTAATCAAACACACCGACTAAAAAAACAGTTGTCACTATTGCTTTATTTAATAGTTCGACTTCAATATATGTAGAAAAATTCAATTTAAAACCATGAAATCTCCTGGATGTTCACTAATAGAATATATCTTCATTTCTGGACAACCACTTCCATATTTCATGTTTATCCGGACTTGAATATAAGTTAAACGATCGTTTAAAACCAAGTAAAGTAATGAGCCCAAACAATGAAATTGAACCTTATAAAATGAATTTAATGAACTAAAATGGGTCATAATAAATCAATTACATATATAATAGTTTCTGGGATTATGAATTAATAATCCTAATTGTTTTCTTCAGGTCTTTAATAACAAGTGGAGAACACCAACAAATTTAAGTTAAGGGATCCTCTCCATTAAACACTTAATCAAGATTATCCCCTATGGTATGCCTTTTTATTTATAATACCAAATGATGGGTTATGTTTTTACACATCTAAGATAATACCCTAATGATTTATAAGTGATTATAAACCCCATTTCTATCCCAAAAATCCCTCTTAGGTACAACCGGTACAATGCCGATAAACTGTAACGAATTAAACCTGACCTTCTTTATTCTTTTGGGTTCCCTTATCTTTTTTTTATATCAAAATAGAGTTATCGTATCTATTTATATACCTATTCTAAATTCATATTACATTTAAAAACTTTATTTCTGAATAACCTTTAATAACTCTCTTTCAGGGATGTACATGTTTTTAAATGAATATCTACTTAGAACTTTCCGATAAGCAAACATGTTTTAGGGGAACTTCCTGAATTTTTACCCAATTTCAATTGCACTCGATCCACTATTTTATGAAACCATTGTATTTATAAAACCATTATTTTTATTATTTATACCCTCTTGATTCAATAATGGTTTTATATAAAATAATATTATCATTTCAATATGAAAATCTCTGTAGTATTTTCCTTAAAACCGCACTAAAATGATTTAATGCTGATGTTTCTAAAATACATCTATTATATGTTATCACTTATGTTTTACACCATACACCATGTTATATACCTATTTTACCCTATGAACATCCATGTATGTTATAATCATTTCTTTTCATGGACACTTTTGTGATACGACCATTGGTCATGATTTATGTCATGATTCTGGTACCCAATTCATTCCATGGGTAATATTATGTTTTTATTTGGTTGATTATGTATGAATATTTATGTGTTAATAATATTTATGGGGAAATAATATTCATGAAAATGTTAATATCGGTGCGCCTAGATAGCGCTCCAATGCATTGGGTATGGTTAAGTCTCACGATATGCGATGTGAAACGGGATTGGCAGTTAGCCTTGACCCGTAATAAAATGGGAAACGAGATTTTTGGTTAGCCTTGAACGGTACCAAATAAATGTTTTATGATTCTACCACATTTATATGATTCCTTGTTTTTATGAACTAATGCTTATATGATATGATTTCATATGTTCCATGCTTTGTATATCTTTATGTCATGCAACCTAACTCATGTGTTTAAGATGTATCCTTATGTTCATTCCCTTACTAGGATTTTCAGCTCATCCCAATGTTCATGTGTTCCCCAGGGTACCCTATGTAGACGTAAGGGCTCAAATGAAGTTAGGAGCTCTTTTGGAGATTAAATAAAGAAGTGTATTTAGCCCCTTGTTTTTTGTTTTTTGTACCTAGTCTTCGAAGACATTGGATATAACAATCCTTGGATTGTTCTTGGATGTATAATTATGCATAAAATCATGTAGTGATATATGTAAAAGTCTTAGGTCTCTATATGAATCTTTTAATTAAGGAATTTATTTACATTAATTACTTCACATATTTATTGGTTTAAAATTTTAATAAAGATTTAATGTTTCAAAGACACTTTTAGGAGGTTAATTCTAAAATATCACCTATATTTAGTTGGGTAAATTATTTTTCATTACCCACTTGAATATTGGGTGAATTATATAAATGATTGGATTAATGTTATATAATTATTATTAATGAACAATTATAGAATTTTTATTTAAACTGTTAACATGTTCATTCAATTGAATAATTAAATTAAAACCCTAATCTAGGTTGAAATCATTATTTTATTCTTTATGATTTCAGATGTGTTATTTATACTGCCTTATTAATTATCTAGCATTCAGTTGAATAAAAATTAATGGGGGTGTAATCATATTACAAATAATTAAGTTCAATAATTTTTTGATAAATAGAAATATGTTTTTACACCAAAATACATTTAATTTATTGAGGGTAAATACATTTATTTCTTGACTAACATTTATTGTGGAAATATATTTTTAAAAACTAAATTTTTGTGTTCATCCGGTATTTCATACCTAATATTTTTTTTCATTCCACTTAATTTTATTCATTGATTTCTTGAGGAAATGAAAAAATAGTGTGTGAGAATATGATGAAAACTTTTATTTTAATATTTTATCACATAATTTCATTAACATAATTTATTTTTAATTTTTAAAATAATATTAAAAATTAAATTATTATTTTTATTTGTAGTTTAGTTATTTAAACTCTTATTATGTTGTTAATATAAGTGTCTTATTAGTCAATTCAATTTTCTTAGTTAATTTTTGGTTGAATGAGTAATTATTGTAGTCCTTCATTATTGTTTATATTCTTCTTTGATTAAATTTTGGGCTATTTATGATTCCTCATTTTTATTTATTAGTGTTATTTATTGTTTCTTTGGAATTAATAATTAAATTTTAATAAATTAATATTTCTATTTGATTAACTTGTTTACAATAAATTGTTCAATTATTCTATATTTACTACATTTCCCATTATTTTAAGTCTATGTGATTTTATTTCTGTTTATAGATTTAATTTAACTATATTTATTTTTCAAGTTTAATGTTCTTGCCGGATCTACCTTGTCCACCTAGCTACTATTTTTCCATATTTATATATCCTTTTTAATATAAACCAACATAGTGAATTTTCTACATGGCTAATTTTTCCTAATTTTACATATCCAATCTAGGACCACCCATGAAGCTGTTTCTAGAGAGTTTTCCATAAATCTGTTTTCTGGTAATGTCACAAACCAAATATTATAAGAAACCACATTACCAATATCATTCACATGATAATACATTACTATCTATGAATATTAAAACATTGGATTGTCCATATAAATATTTGGTTAATTTGAAGGTAACTGAGTATGAGTTGATCAACCTAAGAAGAAGATTAACCGCTATATTCACTAAAGATACATCCAAGCTCGATTATGTGGAATCCATTATTTATAAGACTTACTAAAGATAGTTTCCAATAAATGAGGGGGGTGGGGGATTCTTGAAATTTTTGAATTGAGATTTGATATGAGTAATATTCAATGAAGATGTTATTCATAATTCCACAATGGAGAAGTATCAAGATGATCATGAGACATCAAAAAGGTTGCAGATATAGATAAATTCTTTTTAGTCTCAGATGATGATGTTTGGAATGAAGAAGACGAGTGAATCCATAGCAAAGATCATGTCTAATGTCACATTTTGAAGAAGAGCAATCTGATATATGTTTCTAAATAAAACCAGAGCTAAAAAATCCATGCCTCTCGAAGATGGTTGTGTTGACCTGCGTCTCTATATCTATGCAAAAATGTCATGAACGAGTGTGAAATCCAACCGACTCTACTAGTTGATTTTTCTACATATATTGTAGGTGGATGGTACACCTACATCACCATCACATGAATTCCATCATGGCTTCTGCACATTTTACATGTGCAAACACTTTTTCTTTTTATGTGATGGGAGAATTTTGTGTTTGGTGTGGGATTATTGGAATTTTGGTAAAACATGACACATACCACCGTGGATATATAAAGAGGCCTTGCGGAGATTCCTGATATCTTTATATCTAAGATAAGAGAGATCATTTATCTTGTGGGAGAGCCTCAAGAGCATCATGTGATAGAAATAAAGGTATATAGAGGTAGTTTTTTAATGATTTGTTGTTTTTAAAATAAAGGTTGGATTCAATCTCCAATATTTTCTTTCATTGATCAGCGAATCAAAATAAGTGGTATTAGTTCCACTTCTAGTAAAATGGAGGTAAGCTGTGGTGTCTTTCTAGGGATTGGAATATTCAGTTTTCCTAGATTTTTTTTTCAATAATATATTATGAATGTAATTTTAATGGAAATTTAAATGGAATAATTTTCATCAAAAATATATTAAAAACAAGCATCATATGCTATGTCAAATTTTAGTAATACTATGGATACAACAATACCTTATTTCTAGAAAATATGGTGCCTTTCTGGCACCAAAAACATTTAATGTGAGATTTTAGAATTTACTCTAGTGGACCACATTTCCGCCACATCATCACCAAATTAGCAGTCGATCATAGCCTATAACATATGTATCTGGTTCCATGTAACGGTGCCCCAAGACAATTGTTCACATGACCTCAAGTGTGCCTCCCCATACACTAGTGGCTGCCGACTCGACTCTAGGGTCTGGTAAGTCGATAAAGGGGAGAAAATACCATTTTTATGAGAGTAATACACTAGAAAAATTAAATAATAAAATGACAAAGAAAATATAATAAATAAACAATTCCAATATCACATGATAACTAACTTAGAAAATACAATATCCAACCAATTTAGAAAAAATTTCATGATAATGTGGATGTAATGTGTCTAAAATGAAAACCGAAATGATATAAACTAACTAATCCTAGTGGGTCCTAAATCACAGCTTGTTCCCTTATCCATACTACATCTCAACTCATCCATGTAACTAAGTACCTCGACCTTAAGATATAAAAAAACACAATGTCTTTTTTGGGTACTGATCAAGAGGCTGAGTATGGTGTGAGTACAATCCAGTAGGACAACACCAAAGGTTTCTAAAACAATTTCAATCAAATAGTTCATTATTCAGTTTTATAGTGAAATTATTACAATGCATAAATAAATAGTTATCACATTACCGACTAATCATTGTTTAGATGAAAAAAACCCCATGAGTTCCCATGGACACCCGAAACCCAATACCTGCATCGACCCTTTCCAGAGTCTAATCCAAATAAAAAAATCAGTTCCTATTTCATTATTTCATCCACTTAGACCCATATTCCATTTTCTTGGTTTTGGTGTGGATCACCATGTCCAATATCTCACTTACCAAACATGCATATATAAATACGTCTATTATGGTACTAGAACGTCATGTCTAGAATCCCAATTATCGAACATGCATATATACGATTGGTGTAGATCATCATGTCAAGCACCCAAATTCCCACATGTGCACATATATCAGTGATATATATCATCTTATCTAGAACACTATTTTTTAACATACTGATAGATCTATCATTTTCATAGATCTTCATGTCTAGGCCCTATTGAACAACTATTTATGTGTATCATCATTGGACAAAATATTCATGTCTATCACCCCATTTATCAAAAATTAATTAATTCATAGATTAATTAATCCAAGCTTGTTAAATAAATAAATCATTAATTAAGTACATCTATTTTTTAATCAATCAATTCAATAATTAATTAGTAAATCACATTCTCAAAACCAAATAACTAATTCATAAATTAATTATTTTCAATTGAAAATCAATCAATTTGAATATTAATTCAAAAATTATTTTTAGATTCACATACCCAAAATTTTACAATTAATTCACCAAATAATTATTCTCAATTACTTTTCAAAAAATTCTATAATTAATTAAACAATTATTTTTTCCAGAATTCCAAATTCAATACTTTGATAATTAACTTACCAATTAATTGTCTAAACAAAAAAAATACCAAATTCTCATAATTAATTATCCAAATAATTACCTCGTTCATCAATAAAAAATATCAAAATTTCACAACCATCACAATTACGTAATTTGTTATTTAATTAACTTAATTTGGGAATTTATTTGCTAAAAAATTATGGGGATTCTACAAATTTCATATATTTAATCAAAATCAAGACTATAGGAATTTAATTTTAGACCACCAACCTCAATTTATTGATGAATGATTTCCTAACAACAATACCCAAAATTGAGCACCACAATGACGTAGAACGGGTTCCTAATCTATTGAAGAAATTATTATTAATATAATAAAGATATCTTGAATATATATTTAGATCTAAAAGATTATATCTAGATTAAAAAATCTATATCTATATCTTGAAAAATGGGAGATAACATTTCACCAAAAAATGAGAGAATAATGGAGGAAAAATGGGAAAGAATTGAGATAAGATCCAGAAACCAGGAGGAATGAAGATATTCATTCCAGGTTTTGAATTGAGAATAATGGAGGTCATAAGGCCTTGAAATTACATTGGGAAGCCCCAAATAGGTGAAAGAGAGCCTATAGTCAAAGGAAGAGAGTTATAGGAAAAAAATAAAGAATTCAACTAGACATACAATTAAAATTTTCTGGTCGAGAATTTAAACAAAGTGTATTTTAGTGACACTTTGTGTAATTATTTCAAATGGTTTCCACTGGAAAATACTTTTCCTTGAACTTATTTTATTAAATATGATAATAAATTACACAACATGTAATCCACTTACATGTTGTGTAACTGTTCTATAGATGATTTGTTCAGCCATTTTCCTTTTAAATAATCAGAACCACCCTTAATATTTTTCTTTCACCATGAACACATGAAAGAATCAACCCATTAATACCCGAATTAAAAATAATCAAAGAATGACATACCTAAAAAATATAAGATCATAAAATATCCCCAAAATACAATGGGTTAAACTCAATATTTACTCCTAATCATCTATATCATTCCAAGACCAAAAGATTGGTCCACTAAGCCCTTATATCTCTTTCCATTTCCCATGTTTCATCCTGATCCTTTCCATGATTCCCCAAAACCCCAACTATAAGCATAGTATTTCCCCAAAACACTTTATTACTATGATCCAATAGATGTATCGGATTCTCCACCATGTAAGGATCAATATCTACCCCAACATCATCCAAATAAATAACATGAGAAGGGTTACGGTGATACTACCATCATTGTGATTCATGGAAAATGTCATGCAAAGAGTTTTATTTTTGTGGAATAGAAAATTGGTACACCATCAGCCCAATTATCTCTACATCCTCAAACAGTCCAACAAAAATGGGTTCCAAACATCCCTACCCATATATCCAGTACTGTCCCAACCTAGGCGACACTTGAAGGAATACATGATCAGCCTCTATAAACTCTCGTGGTTTTCTATATCTATTAGCATCTGAATTCTGCCTATTATGAGCCATATCTATACATTTTTAAATTAGGTGTACCATCTCCAACGCCTCCTGCACAAGAATGAGTCCAAACCACTTTGACTCACCTACCTACATCCAACATAATGGTGATCTACATGGTCTACCACAAATAAACTCATATAGTTCCATCTATATAGTTTAATGATTATTACTGTTATAGAAAAAATCCACTAAAGAAAAATACTTCTTACAAGTCCCACTAATGTCAAGAACACAGACTCACAACATATCTTCATGAACATTTATAGTATGCTCTGGATACCCATCTATCTGTGGGTGGAAATTCGTACTCAATAACACATGTGAACTGACCATCTTCTCTAAGACCTGCTAGAAGCGCAAAGTGAAGCGTGATTCAAAATATGAAACATTAGTTTTTGGGACACTATGTAGGAATACATTCTCTAATACATATATTTCTTCCAACTGATCTACTGATAATTTCTCATGTATAGGCATGAAATGTGCTAATTTCATCTACTGATCCACAATAACCTAGATAATGCAATTATTCCTAAGAATCATTGGAAGGACCACCATTATAGACAGGTTTATTTCATCCCACATACTCACACGAATAGGTAACGGATATAGGAATCCACTAGTTCATTGATTCTCTACGGTCACCTCCAGACAGGTGAAGCATTATGTCAAGAACCCTGTTATATACTTCTTCATGCATGCCCACCAAAACTATTTTCATAGGTCACGATATGTTATGGTCACACCTGGTTGTGCTTCTAAATTTGAGGCATTAAATTCATTCCTGAGATCCACTCCTATGCTCGTAGGTATAACAAATAGATTCCAGATATATATGATCTTATCTTCATATATTCTCCAATAATAAGGTGACTCCCCACCGTCAAGTCTTTTCCTCAAGTTTGAACACTCTGGATCCTCAACATTTTTGTCTCTGATCCATCTAAAAACTATTTACTCCACTGAAACTAATATAAGATTAATCTACTCCCAAATATCCTGAATCACCACATGCCTCTCATCCAACAAGTTCATCATATTCATCTATACACTAGACTCATGGACTGACTATTTCTCAGTATTTCTACTGAATGCACTAGCCACACTTTTTCCTTTTCCAGGTGTATATGCTAGCCCAAAATAAAATAATTTGATATATTCATCTCATCTTCTCTACTAAAGATTCATATATCATTGCGATAAGATGTACTTAATTCTCTTCTCATCAATAAACATCATAAACATATTTCACAATTGATAGTTCATCTAACACATTAGACCAAAATCCATAGCTTCCAACTAAAAGGTGTGTATAGGTTTGTTCCATTCATGTGGCCTCAGCTTCCAAGACCCCTATTCTAAAACTCGATCTCCCTACATCATCACTGCTCCATTTATGATCCCAGAAGCAACCCAATACACCATGTAATCCTCACATGACTCTGGTAGGATCTATATTAGTGTAAATGTATAGAAACTTCTATAACTCTTAGAAATAAATCTCACATGAATCCAACCGTTCAAATTTATCCATTTTTTGGTCAACACCAAAAGAGGTGCTACAAAATGAAAAATGTCCTGGATGAATCTATGATAATATCCCACCAACCCCCAAATGACAAGAATATCAAAAAAATTCTCGGGATTATCCCAAGATATCACTAGAGGTAAATTATCTATGTCAACTGAAAAACCTTCTTCGAAGATGATGTGATCTAAGAAGTTAACCTAGTCAATCCAAAACTAACACTTAGATATCTTGGTGTATAGATGATGCTCTATCAGTGTACTCTGGCTGATGCCATGATGTTGGGCAGGATCGTCATGAATGTTGGAGTACATCAAGATGTCTTCCTTGTCTACTAATAAAACTTGATCCAGATATAGATGGAATTTCTTGTTCATCAAGTCCATAAACACTAATAGTGATTTTTTCAACCCAAAAAGAATTAATACAAACTCATATAATCCATATTATATTCTAAAAGCATTCCATGGTACATCAGATTTACGAACTCTCAGCTAACTATACTCTGATCTGAAGTCAATCATTATGAAAACACAAGATCCTACGAACAATTAAAATAGATCATTGATACGTGGAAGATGATAATGATTGTTCATAGTCATATACTTAAAATTCTTTTAGTCGATGCACTAGCTCAAGCTATCTTCCGACATCTTTTCAAAAAAACACTAGTGAACCCCAAGGTGATGTACATGGATGGATAAACCCAGTATCCTAAAACTCCTATAGTTATGTCTTTATCTATTGAATCTCTATTAGTTTCTTTCTATAAGGTGGAATAGATATTGTATCGACACCCGACATTAGATTAATGGAGAATTGCACATCTCTCCAAAGTTGAATCCTTAATATGTCTACGATAAACACATCTTGAAATAGTTCAACCATTTGGGGAATGATGTTATTCATTAACTATATCATCCTTTAAAATAACAGAAACCTAGGTTGGGATATCTCCCATTTCTATGTAATTGGACATGACCAGCACGCCTAGATATCCCACCCTCTATGGTGAATGTATTGGTCCCCCTTAGTAGATGTAAACATCACTGTCCTCATGTAACAATAAATCTGGGATCAGTATTAAACTAGCCATTCCATACCCATAATTAGGTCAAGGAATGACTTATATTGAGTATAAGGATCACAAATAATGTTATAGTCTCCAATCATGAGAGAAAATCCTTTTCACAAACAGATGTCTCTATATCAAAATCTGAACAATGTATATATAGTCATTACACACATCAAAAACACCACCATCTGTCTTAAAACATTAAAATGTTTTACAGATATAAAATAATGAGAAAAAGTAACATAAAACAAGGAAATATAAAAATTTCAAGATACGCGAATATTACATATCACTATCGATGGTTCATCCTTACTATCCAGAAGTGTAGGATTCACCTCATGAAACTAGCCTACCCTTCTCCCCTATGTTGTTGTCTGACTCCCCTATGATTCTTCATTGTACAGATATGGGTGCTTTTACCACGACACACTGTGTCCACTTCCTCTACCTCCTCAGCCATAAAAACAGTAGCTACCAGTCTGATAAGATGTAGAATATCCACTTCCCACACTATAACTCTTTCTAGAATCTCCATCACTAATTATCAGTATCGGGTTCCATCATAATATCTATAGATGTTTGATATTTATGAATTCTTGGAAATAAAATGGTGGCCAAGGAAAATTTTTATGATAGTGTCTTGTCTTACTATGCTAGTAGAAAAATCACTTGTGTAAGATCTTGAGAGGCTGATCCTCCTGAATTCCCACATTGCTTCCCAATACTCTATCTACTGTTCTCGTAATGACACTTCTTACTCTCGAAACCAATTTCTACAAATAATCCAATAGAAAAATTTTGTCTACTAATAGTAGCCTTTTTTAGGTTCCCCTATGAATTCAGGGCCAGATTAATCACTTATAAAAACATCTTCAGCCTAAAGATATTGAACTATTACATTATTTCAATCCTAATTCCATCTCAAAATCATTTTTCTAAATCAGTTTCATCTACAACCAATGATAGAAAAATCACTAAAAATCAATAAAGAATCCAGAATATTCCATTCGAAACATGTTCCCTAGAGTCAATCTAAAGAACTCAACTACTTGCTCCTTTCACCGCATCTCTAGGTAAAAGTTCTAGAGGAACATCTCTATGAATTCCTTCCATAACATACCATCTGTCTGCCCAATCCACGCCTAGAAATCCCACCAACACCTTGATAATACTCATATAATATAGGTAGCCAACTTGACCCTCTTCTCTACAGTATTTTCCAACTAGGAATGTATCACATCGACTGACTCAACCTAGAACTCAACTGCCTCGAGTACACCTTCTACAGTAAAAGTTTGAGGATTTTGTAACTGAAACTCACTCATCAAATCAAACAAACCCTTTACAACTCACCATGGTTCTCATTAAATTAATTTCATGAAACAAGAATAGTTCTGTCAAAACATTTTCCCTACTTCCTCTACCAGAACAATCAGTGCCTCAGGTTCTACCATTGGAAGATCATACAAATACATGTCCTCCAGTCATCCTCTCAAAAAATATCATCATAGTAGGATATCTCTACCATTTAAAAAACACGTCTTAGGACATATAACAAAAATTTATCATATTAACTTAAGAGGAAAATCAAAATAATTCACAATAAGTCTATCCATCAAGTCTCTCCACAATGTCAAAACTGAGGTGATGTCACTACCCTTAACCATCCTACAACTAGGAGCTGGTTAACAAGGGTAAAAACATTATTATTATTAAATTTTATAATTTTTATACCCATTTAATCTCTTTTTTCATCATTTTACCACTATAAATTTAATATTAGGTACCATTTTCAATTTAATTTCACAGTCCAAGAAAATAGTTCTAGTTCAAAAGCATTACCAATACCTATTTTCCCATGCGTGACTAAAATGATGCATGTCAAAAAATAATCCTGAGTTCCTAGAGAGATTCATGAAAACTCAACTCTCATGAAATTCCGAGAAAAGAGTAAATTCTCATATAAAATCAATAAAAATTACCACATAAAAAATCAAGTGTTTCACCCATGGTGAAATAATATTCAACTATAATAATAAGAAGTAGTAACAACAATCTCACTATGAGTTTCTAGGTTTTCCCTCATATATGTGTTTGAAACTCCCATTCATGAGTTCAATTCAAAACCCTAAATCATCCAAGGATCATGTATACCTTTACAAAATAGTAATACAAAATAATAAGAAATGAAAATTGGGGCTCTGATACCACTTTGTAACATCCCAACCCAAGTTCAATCCAATGGTGCCCTGGGTCGGCCGGTCACATGACCTAAAGTGTGGTTCCCTGTATTCTAGTGGATGATGTCTTGCAGCGAGGGTCTGGTAAGTCGATCAAGGGTAGACTATACCCTCTTTTATAAAATTAATACACCAGTAGAAATAAATCAGCAAATGAAATAGAATAAATAATCAATAAACAATACCATTATCACTAGGTAACCAAAACAGAAAATACATTATCCAACTACAGAAAAAAAATTCATGCTATTGTTTGTTTCAATTGTCTAAAATGAAAACCCAAAAAAAGTAAACTAACTACTCCCAGTGGGTCCCGAATCATGTTTAGTTCTCTCATCCATTCTCCATCCAAACTCACCCATCTAACTCTGGACCTGGTCCAAAACCTATCCAGAAAACAAAAATTCTATTCAGGTACAAATTAGGTACCCAGAGTTGGGTGTGAGTAAAAATTAATACACCACCACCAATGGTGTCAAAAAAATCTAGTCTAATAATAGTGTATGTTGTTGTGTATAGAAATAATTACAATGCATAAATAAATAGGTGTCACATTATTAATTAATCATTTTTCGGTACATAAACCTCTCAGTTCCCATGGACACCCAAAACCTAAAACCCACTTCTTCTCTTTCTAGAGTCTAGTCCATATAACATAGTCAATTTATATTTCATTATTTCAGTCACTTAAACCTATATTACATTGAAAAGGTTTTGGGCATAGAACTCCGTCTCTAATACACCACTTACCAAACCGAGATATATCTATACAACTATAATGGTCCTACAACATAATGCCAAGAATCCCATTTCTAAAATATGCATATATACCGTTGGGGAATATCATCATGTCTAGCACCCATATTCCCACATGTTCATGCATATCATTAGTATAGATCATCATGTCTAGAAACACATTTATTTACCATTCTGGTATATCTATCATTGATATATATCTTCATGAATAGACCCCATATAAAAAATATACATTTATATCATCATCTCCCTAGTTTCATTGTCTTGAACCCCATTTTCAACCATTAAATAGTTCGAAAATTAATTAATTGAATCACATTTCTTATTTGGAAATTAATTACTCACATATCTTTTTTTCTTTAATAAATTCAACAACTAATTAACCAATCACATTCTCAACAACTAATAATTAATTCACCAATTAATTATTATCAATTACAATTCAATCTATTTGATAATTAATTCACCATTGAATTATCCATTCATATAGTCAAAATTTCATAATTTATTCACCAATTAATTATTCATATTTTCATTTCAATCAATTCGATAATTATTTGAACAATTAATTATTCACAAATTATCAATTCAAGAATATGATAATTAATTTTCCAATTAATTATATCAGCTAAAAAATTCACAAAATCTCATAACTAATAACATATTTAATTATCTCTTTCATCAATAAAAAATTCCCATTTTCACCACCATCTCAATTAATTAATTCATTGCAGTAATTAACTGATTTAGGGATTCCACTTTCTAAAAAACCTTAGCAATTCTATAACATGAATAAACAGAATCAAAATCTTGAATATGGATATTCATTTTTGGACCACCTACTTTGATTTTTTGATGAATGATTTCACAATAGAAATCCTCAAAATTGAGAAATTCAATGATGTTGAATGGGTCCTATAACTATAAAATAAGTCAATATTAAAAAAATAACGGTCCCTCTAATCTATATCTATATCTAAAATAATAGATCTATATATAAAATATATAGATCTTGATCTATAAAAAATAAAAATTCTCACCCAAAGAACGAGAGAGGAATGAAGGATAAATGGAAAAGCATCGGGATAAGATCCACTTTCTGGGAGGGTTAATAATCTTTGATCTGGGCTTCGAATCACGAATAAGATTGTCATACGGCCTTAAAAACCCTTCAAAAGGCTTAGAAATCATTAAAATAGCTTTGTGTTGAATGAGGAGCGATGAAGCTAAGATAAATTGAATTGTTGGTCGAACATTTACATGAATTATAATTTAGTAACATGTCGTGTAATTATTTTTAATGTTTTTTAATGAAATATATGTCAACACATAATTATTTTACTAAAACCCACAAACAATTACATGACATGTAATCCCCTTACATGATTTGTAACTATTCTGAAATTTATTTTTCAAACCATTTTCTTTTTAATCAAACTAAACCTCTCTTAATGTTTCCTCTCCCTCCAATAACCCATAAACCACTCAACCCATTTATAATCAAATTAAAAACTAATGGAGATATGTAGCTGGAAAAAGAAGAGATCTTACATGTCCATTGACATTGATTTAGTCATATCTATATCAATCAATGTCCAATTTCAATGATTCATGTGTGGATTCAACTATTTTAAATCATTACAGATGCAAATATGATATCCATTCTTGAGATTCCATACAATTATTTACAGAATTGAAATTCAATTGAAGTACCATCCACCAAAGGGATGATCATGTTGGATTCTTAGAACAACTGTAATTGGATGTCTTGAATGGAATATGTACATAATGTTAAAGTTATTTTTTACCCCATTAATAAAAATGGATTCAACACTAATGTCACCCATGAATTGGATAAGAAGGATCTAAATAAAAAGGCAATGGAAAAAATCTACCAATGGATCAAGAACAATATCTACTACCATGTTTCATATAAGTTTGGTGCATAAAAAATTAGATGATGTTAGAGAATATGTACTAGTGAATTGACACTCGGATAAGATCGAATTTTTGAAGAGGAAGATAAATCATCAACTGCCCAGTTGAAGCTCTATGGCCATTCATACTAGCGAGTTTCCAATTCTTGTGAACTAATTGGTATCTATAGGTAAGACATTGAATGTTAAATATCTTGGGAATAACTTACTCTACATGGATCCCAATAGTTGGGATACATTTTTGGTCTCACTCAACAATTATGTTCCTGAAGTAAATCATACCATATAAATGGTAAATGGTGTACTTTTTTATGAAGATTCTTAAATAAAGGCTGCAAGTTACAACAAGATGAAATCTATTTTCCTGGAGTATAAAGTGAGACACAATGAGGATGTCATGGGGAATGATGTAAAGGCTGATGTAATATATGATCAAGATCCACAGATGGAAGGAGGAAAAATTATAAGTTAAACATTTATTACATGGAAGTACAAATGAAGAAAAACTCTCTAACATTTCTATAATAAAAGGACAAAATTAGCATCCAACCAAGAATAAATGGAGGTCAAATGTGAGTTTCACAAAAGAAGCAATAGTTTTCTCCAAATATGTAGAATAGACATGTTATCATACATTATGGAAAGACACAGAATGAGTGGTTGATACTACATCATCATAACATGTCACTCCACATCATGTGTATTTATTGACATATTAAGCTAGTGACTTTTGGGTAATCAAGATGGGAAATATCAGTTTGACGGAGATTTATTAATGAGTGATATCCAAATCAATATAAACATTGGATACACAATTAACTTATAAGATGTATGGTATGTTCCATGCCTTTGATTGAACTTTTTAATAGGTATAACCTTTGATCAACATGGTTATGATAATATCTTCATCAAAGAAGCATGGATGTTGAAAAAAGCATCCATACTCATTTCTCGAGTACACATATGTGGTAAATTGTTCAAAACATATTTGAAGTTATTTCCAGAAAACCTCAACATGGTGGACGGAGTTACATCATACAATATATGACACAAGAGACTTGGACACATAAGTAAAAGAGTGTTATCTACGCAGATGATGTATGCAGACCCATGGAAGTGGATTCACTATGAGGTAAACAATATTTTCTATTCATTATTGATGATATATCTCAAAGGGTATGGGTGTTTATCTTGTTGAAAAAGGACCATGTATTGGACTGCATAAATGTTTTCCATGCCATGGTGGAGTATAAAACTAGCGGGAAGCAGAAATTTAATCATTTAAACAATAGAGGAGAGTACACATACAAGGAATTTAATTCAAATTATAGGAGTCAGGGAATCTGACCTGATAAGACGGTCCCACAAACCCCACAAAAAATCAATTTGTAGAAAAGATGAATATATAAATTATGGATAAGGTCAGAAGCATGAAAAGTTTGGCTATTCTTCCTAAGACATTGTGGGGAGAATATATTTTGGTTACACGATACATAAACAATAGATCACCATCAGTCTGGCTGAATTTTGATATTACACAAAATATATTGTCTGATAAACATCCCACTTACTCTTATTTACAAGTATTTGGATGTTTATAATTTTTAAATGTATTAATGAAGATTAGGTAGAATCTAGAAGAGAGATCTAATCTATGCATATTCATTGTCTATGAAGATTGGGTTATTGGATATACGCTTTGTGACATTAAGGAGAAAAAGGTGATCATAAGAAGTGGTGTTGTATTCCATGACAACCAGAAAAATGAGTACATAAAAAAATAATAGAATGTATCAAGGGGAATGTATTGAGGAATCAATTCATGATCCAACACCTGTACCAGTACCACTTGTTAATGAAGAGAATGGGGTGCATGAAGAATCTTCAAAAACATACCAGGAAGAATTGGAGGAGGATATTGAGTAGGGGAAGACTCCATCCACACCACAAGAAGATTCACACCATCACATGATATAGGCGATGTTGTGCCACCAGAACATAACATTATTTTGGTTTGAGGATCATAATAATGAATTATTCCATCAAAAAATGATTGTAATTGTAATACCTATTATTGAGTGATGAGAGGGATATAGAACAATACCTGAAAGTGGTATATCATCCTAATAAACTCTAGTGTATGCATGAAATGGAGGATGAGAAGGTGTTTTTTAGGAAGAACTAGATAAACAATTTAGTTGAACTACCCAAATGTTAGATGGAACTAATGAAAAAATGGGTGTTTAGGTTGAAGAAGGGTGTTATCAAAAATTAGTTCAAACACAATGCTCTGTTAGTTTTAAAAGTATTTATTCATAATAAATTAGTTTACTTTGATGATATCTTTTCACCCATATTGAATATGGATTTAAGATGAGGCATTTTTCAATTGATAGATATAATGGTCTTAGAGCATGAACAGATGAATGTGAGAAAATATTTTCCTCAAGATGACATCCATGAGGAGATATATATGAATAATCCTTATGTTTTGGGGTTTTGGAATAGAATACCCATATAAATGATGAAGAAAATTCATTAACTGAAAAAACATTCTAGATAATGGTAAAATGAGTTTGAAACATTCATTGTGCGTGATGAAAAAAAGGACACAGATGGAGCACTGTGTTTACATCTAGTGATTTCAAGATGGTAACTTTGTTTATCTTATACATAATTTTTATGAAATGACGATCATTGGGAAGGATGTAGTGATGATCAGCTAGTTTGAGAAGGATTTATCTAAGTCATTTGATATGAAGGACTTGGGAACAACTGAAAGGATTTCAGGGATGAAGATCATTCGTTATAGAAAGGGGACACTATTATGGCTATCTCATGAAAATTATTTTAAACATGTGTTGAAACATTTAAACATGGACAAAGAAAAGCTATTGAGAATTACTCTTCTCAACCATTTTATGTTGATTAAAACATCATGCCCATTGTCTAGGGAACAAATTTAGGTGATGGAGAGGATACCATAATATACAGTAGTTGGAAGTTTCATTTATGATATGGTGAGTATGAGACCTTAAATTTTCCATGATATGATGACCATGAGATGATTTATCTCCAATCATGGGAAGCTGCATTGGGATTATGTCAAATGGATTCTTGAAGTATCACAAATATAATCCAAATCTATGTTTTTTTCAATGGGTGAGTTAAACATCTCTTTAAGGGCCATACTGATTCGGATTTTTCTAAAGATCCTGATAGTAGGGAGTCTACATCATGAAACATATCTACATTTACAAGGGGAGGTAAATCTTAGAATTTAATGTTACATTAGTGTGTTGGTTTTCCAATGGTATAAACAGAGTACATTGATAATTTATATGATAGAATTGAGATTTTTTGGATAAATCATTTTCTCTAGGAGATCAGATAAGTCCAAAAGGAGTACATGGTTCATTGCGATAGTGAAAGTTTTTTAAACTTGATGAAGAACTCCATTTAATATTCACAGATAAAGAACATTGAAAATCCTATCCTTAGTTATGTGAAGGGATGGATTAAAAGTTGATGTGACTTGTGAAGATCCACACGAATAAGAACACAGTGAATATTTTGAAAATGGTGCTTAATCAAGAGAATCTAGACCATTCCAGATGCTACTGTAGATTTCATATGGAGGGGGGGAAAGATTTATGGACTTTTCTATTTCCATTTTAGGTGGCTACTGCACCTACCTCACACACCCGTTCCTTTCATCATGGTTATTTCACATTTGACATTTGTAGTCCCCATTTTTTATTATACATGGGAATAGACTATAGTAGGTGGTGGATTGGTGGGAGTTGTGTCAAATGTGAAACCTCCCACCATGGCTATATTAGGAGTTATTAGAGATATTTTTGATATCATTATAACCAAGCAAATAGAGCTCCTCTATCCAGTGAAAGATCCTTAAGAGCTTCATGTGAGAGAAATAGAGGTGTATAGAGGGAATTTTTGTATGATTTCTCCTTTCGTAATAATGTTTAGTATCTCCATACATTATTTTCACTTTTTGATTTGTGAATAATAACATCAACTATTGATGTTTTCCACGATTGATAAAGAAAAACACTATTAACCCACCATCGTTGTAGAAGGAGACATGATCTGAGCATGTGGGACTTGAGATGAATGAAATAATCGATAACCTGAGTTTTATTTATTAGTACACGAACCAAATTTGGGTGAATCCTGGATTTACAATTATTTTTGAATAATCCTCTATGTTTGTATCATCTTATGATGATGCCTGTGTGTACTAAAGTCCATATTAAACTTGATTTCCCGATCCAAATGTTGCTAGTTGAAAACCAATATGAAACCACTATTTAATGTGCTTTTTATGATAATATAATAATTAATTAAAATTAATATTGAAATGTAATATGAATCTATACCATGAGATATGTAAAAACAAGATGAACTGAATTAGGGATGGAAGGAAAAGAAGGATTATGATGTATATAGATAAGTGAAATGTGGTATTTGTCTATATGATTGAGGTGATAACTCAGGTCATTGACATATGATTTAGTTTTATAAGACTTTTTGAAGACCAATTTGGAATAAGTATCTTTTCTGTCTTTTCATTGTGCACTGGTTGGATTTATTCACGTGGAAGAATGATACAGCTTCCAAATTTAGAATAGTTTCGAGGTGTAGATGGTGGAGTGATGTAATTCAAGCGGTACAATAGTTATGGTTGTTAGAGGTGATTTTAATACGGTGATATTTTAATAATTGGTGGATCTGAATCATGTGTTATTGATTATTAATCAGATAACATGTCTTTTAAATTTTGGAAATTCAATTTTTTTATAATTCCCTTTATAAATAGTGGGGTGTAGTAGGACAATAGATTTTTGTATATTAATTCATTCATGAATGTATATGAAATTTTTATATGTACATATACTAAATAATATCTTATAATGATACAAATATAAGGAATTATTTATTTCATGTGATATTCACACAAAGAAGGTGGTTTAGGGATGTTTGGACCCTTAATGGAAAATATAACAAGCTCTCAAAACATATTACAGATATTTAAAAAAATTCCAAATGATGTGCATTGGAGTCAAGTGATGCGACTAAGAACCAAAATATAATTAAAATTTTATTGATACTTTCAGTGGAGATAAAGATCTAATTCATTCCATATTCATCGACTATGCATGCCTAAGTATTTTCGTGGCCTATTCATGTATATTATAATGGTCATTTACATTAAAAATTCGATTTCCTGAACATCTTACAATTATTTTTCTCCAAATTTATATACATTGAAATTCGATAAAATCTTTATGAATAATTATTTAGCCATTATTTTTTATCTTTTTTCATTCATTATGAAATGGTCACAGATCTAGTTAGAGAGTGAAAATTGAAGAGTATATTCAATTATATATGTGCAAGAAAGATACAAATATAGGTGATCACTATTTATATTTACCAATATTTGATCAAGGAATGTGGGTACATGAGGTGTTAATTATTTCTAAACAATCACTATTTTAAATTTATGTTTGTGATAATATTATCATTACTTTTAATTTCCAGGATATAAGTTTCTTTATTATATGACGAATAATTTTTTTAGCTTTAAGGAAAGTCCAAAACTGAATTTTACCAAAGAAATTGTTTAACTTAAAGAAAAGAAAAAAATGTGTTTTTATATGGAAATAATATTACTTCTCTTCCAAAATTATATGAATATGGCATTCATGTTTGAATAAATATTCTAAAAGGAAGAATTTTTATTCCGTAAATACATATTGGATGATTTATAAACATTTATGTCAAGATTATGTTATGAAAATTTCATAGATTTTACGGTTTTGAAAAAATAGTAATTTTCATCTTTCACCAAAATCATGGACTATTTTTGAAAAATACCAAGAAATTATCCTTATAAAATATTTCTATTATAATTAAATAATATTTTCATTTTTTTGAACTAAAAATCAATATTTATAAATTAATCATTTTAATGAAGGTATGAAATATAAATAAAAACATTATATATTGAAAAATGACATTTTTAAATGTTAAGTGTCCTTAAAAATAATTCATATCAATTTCCAAATTTAAATTATTTTAATATATTAAAAAATATATAATACTACTTTGAATGTGGAGAATTAAGTCCATTGGATAAACACATGAAACAGTTAATAAATTCATTATTTAGAAAAAAATACATTAAAACTAAATACTTTAAAGAAAATATCATTATTTATTTATTTAATAAAATTTCATTTCATTAATTTATTGATATGAAAATTATTATTTGAATTTAATAAATAAATTATATCATATTTTTACAATAATATTATTAATATTAATATGTAATGCATATATAAAAAACTATATATTTATATATAATATTTATATTGTTTTTTAATTTAATTATGATTTATGTTATTCAAAATTTACAATTAAAAAAATTAATATAGCTATTCGGTTACATAATAATCCAATGATGAGATTATCAGTGACAATATTTCTAATGACCATATTTCATAAACAATGATTATAACAATGACATTTCATTTCAATATATACACATCATAGAATCATGCATTATATTCTCTCCTCTTAATTCACCCACATGTTTTTCAAACATTTCATTTTTAGATATCACAATATTCTATCTTCTTTCATTATGACATTCCTCACAATAGATTTTCCTTGGATATTACGAATCCTTAATTTTGATGATGATTCAAGAGATATTATTATGTTGACGATCTCATTACATTGTATTTATCTTCCTCTTTTAAATTATTATATTTTAATGGTAGAAATAGTCCAGGGTGAGAAATCATCTATATTGTATAATACCTAGTTTCATTTTATTCTGATGTTATTCTTTAATAGGATGGATGGATGATGTCAAGTGATTTTGTCTTGGAGATTCGATATTAATTGATGGCGAATCCATAGAGGTTATGAGGATCCCATCTATAAAATTCATTATATGGATGATTATCATTTCATTCTAAAGGATGTAGAGGTTAGTAATTTCAATTCCTCAGTTACCCATTTCGGGGTAAATTTAAGGGTTCCCCTTTATAAACCATTAAATTAGGCAGTGTTGGATCTGACATTTCAAGATTCATCAAAGAATGGTTCCACTATTCATAATGATCTTGATGGATCAAATACTGCTCAATTATTATTAGGTTCTCATTTAGAAACCACGACTTAAGGTCTTCCCCAACCAAGAGTATAAGTTTTTTCTCTTCAACCATCAGTTTCTCATTTGGTGGGTGCTTAGGATCACATGTGCATAACCATTGATGTGTTTCTGAAGGATCCTCAGTTTCAATCCCAGAAGGTAATCACGATGGTTGGAACTGCTTTTTTGGAAACCAGTCATGTTCTCTTCACTGATAGGCTTGAATAATGCATTCATTTAATTACTATTCATTTTAAATTTTCTGAAGATCATAAAAAGATATTGTTTGAGTTATTGAAGATACTTGTTGATTTTTGGTGATTTGATGGATGTAGCACGAATTAACTGAAGATAGGTAACTTCATTATCCTATTCCCTTATTCATTAATGAAATCCAAGGCAAGTGTTATTTAATTTTCTTACATTAATCCTATAACAGTAATAATACCTGATTAGGACCCCTTGATTAGTCACTTGAAGTTGTGGTACTCAATTACCCAACCATAGATTAAAATTAGAGGGTTTCTGTAGTTTTTTTGGTACCTAAAACATTATTGATGAAATCATTTAATATTGGAGTTCCAATAAATATAGATAGGGATACTTAAATTTAATGTTTTATAAACATTGTACACTTACTAGTGCATTTTGATATCATCTCCCCAGTATTGAAAATATCATTTTGAACTTTGATTAATTTCAACATGACCATTCAATTGAGTATGAGAGGGTTCTCTACATCTAATTGGGGTGTAGAAACATTGGTAACACTATTTAAAGATGTCATCATAGACTGGTTTGTGAAAATTATGGTTTGATTCAAAACTCCGTTGACACATATAGGGGGTAGAACAATGGCTCCATGATTTTAGATATAAATAAAATGTATGATGCTTCCAGGGAGTCACATTCCATGGATCTGAATATTGGGGTCCTGCTAAATAAATACATGAATTATTGAGGGAAAATTGATGTGATAGAGAAGCATGGGACTCAATGTAAGGTTGGTAGGATTGGGGAATTGAACTAAGAAATACTGGAATGTGAAGAACATGATACAATTGGTGTAGATGATCATAAAGAATTTGAACTAAAAGATGATTTTTCATTCTTCAATACTGATCTATAGAAGTACCATGAGGATTATTTCAGTTCATTAATTATAAAAATAAATACATAATAAGAGGTGGGGTACCTCTCATATTATTAGATCAAACCAAAACCTAGAAAGGTTATTTCTTCTGTGGGGTAGTCCAAGCCCACCAACATGGATGTTGTTTTGGGACCTAGATACACTATAACTATTTTAATTACATCTAATAGAGAGTTATAAAGTGTTTATGTATTTGCTAAAAAAACAATGTCAGTGGATTTGATATGATTTATTATCCTATAGTTTATTGTTCATAAAATAAATTACCTCCTTCTATAGGAATAAAAGTATTTAGTGGATGATGAGGGATTTCCATGGGTCACCTATATGAAAGAATGTTCATCACACTCCTCTCACCACCTCCCCAAGGTGAGGTCACAATCAATTTTCCATGAAGGGAAAGCTATGATGTAGATTATCAGCCTGACTTATATAGTCAAAATGTTTTTATAATAGCTTCTGATGTCCAATTTGATTCACCATCTGGTAAGGAAGCTGACAAGGATTATTAACCTGACCTTTAGGATGAAGTGGGTGATATTGTTACTAGTAGAAACTAGAAATTAAGGATAGATGTGGGGAGGATTCCACCATCCCTCTATTTTTTATCCCCCATAAAAATAAATTTAATTTGATTGAAATTTTAAATATCACAAATATCAGGGATGTATTTTAAGAGTATTTAGGAAATGTTCATGGCCAATTTCATGTTGAAGGATATTTAGGAATTGATAATGTCAATAAAGGGGGATATAAAAAGTATAACCATGATGTATGTGTTTTGATATTGAGAAATTATTTCACTAGATGAATTTATCAAAATTATGAGGAAGAATAATCATCAATCATATGTTATCTAGATGAATCATGGTAGGCTTTTATATACTAGAATACATACACACACTCAAGAAGTCGGGGGGGGGGACCGTAAGGATGTGTTGAATAATATTCTATTTTTTGTGGTGTTTTTGGGCCACATTTTAACTTTTCATCCATGATTTCTCTTCTTTTTAATTTTTCTTTTTCTGATAAATCTTTGGTGGCCAGTTGTTTTAACCCAAGGTTATTTTCATTTGTATTATATTTTACAATGAATGAATAAATCATTATTATCTTAATTTCTATATTATATTTCCTATTACCCAATCTATTTCAATTCCTTTCATAAAATAGGAAAAAGTTATTTTATATATTTTAACGTATAGATTATGGGAGGAATAATCTTCCTAAAACAGGGGACCTTACAATATCTATGTTACTGGAGTTATAGATTTTATTTAACATATTCAGTTCAAATAACCATTGATCAATAAACATCGCCACACCATCAAAAGAACATAAAAAAATAACTTCTCTCAAACCAAGATAAGTTGAGGTTGTCCAATTTATAATATAGTCCTATCTACTTTGAACTTTTTTAAAATGACATATTAAACATGGAACCATATGCTAGATTATAACATAGTCTTCCTCGTTTGGTTCATCCAACCCCATCCATTATGATAATTAGAAAATTCTTATAAGAATCATGATGATTCACCATCCAAATATATCCATTATTGTTCAACCAATACATGGTGGGTAACCATTTCTTATTCTTTACAACTAACCACGATGAGTTTCCCATTTTACATCAACCTAGAGTTGGGATATGATCATTTAATCATTCATAACATGTTCACTTTTCCTTAACAATTAAATAACTTGTTTAGTATATCATTTTATTTACTCAATACCATGACCAAACTCACAAAACAATGACATAATTTTTCATACATACCATATATAGGTATTTTACATAAAATATTCAAGTACCCTGATTTACGAAATTAACATTTTTTAATAGTGGATTTTATTTCCCTAAATCTATATCTGTGAGGGGGTTTTGAAAACACTATAAATATCATTTTATTCTCTTCACTATAAATGGTTCTTAGTGACACTCTTTATCCTACATCCTCTTCCAATATCTTAAAATTTCCACAAGACCATAACTTCATATTAAACACTTGTTTCATATGAGTTTGAATAAGATTCACATACCAAAAATTATAAAAATAATTTATAATGGAATTCATATAAACATCACTTCATAATCAATAAAAAATCTCTAACAGGAAGCCAATCTACTTTTTGGTCACATTAGTCTCTCTTGTTTATTTCATTTAGTAACATAATTGATGACGATAATATATGGAAAATAGTTTTGTTTAAATATATTAGTTTTATTGAATATCCCTAAAATTCTTTAGCAGTCTTACACATATTGATCATCAATTAAACAATATTAAAATATTTTTGATTCCTTATATATTATAACAAAAAATATTATAGAGTAATATAAAGAGAGAGTGTTGAAAGAAATCCATAGTATCGTAGATTATTAGTTTTTTAATAGCTCACGTATTCCCCCACCCTGATCGAATATAACATTATTAATATTATTTGCTTGTTTAATTTGTAATTTATTCTTAAAAAATTGAAAATTTCAATGATTTCAAACTTTTTTCTCATAAAAAACATAGATCAATATCATCTTAAGTGTTTAGTATTGTTTACAAAGCACCCAATTCCACTACATTCTCAAGTACTTAATGGATATTATGAATCATTATGTATTATGTCTAATAGTCTACCACCCCTCTTAGTTTTTCAACTAATAGTTTGTTTTTTAAATCAACATAATAAAAAAGTTTAGCATTGGTCAAATTATTCATAATTGAACAAGTTTGAAAATCCACATATATGGTGTCTATAAATATTATCCTAATTTATATGCCCAATGTTTTAATTCAGAAGATAAATATTGTAAAAATCAAAATTGAACTTTTTATCTGTAATGTATTATATTAGATTCTCCATACATAAAAATGATATCCATTTTCCATCTGACCATTTCTATTAAAAATTTCATTCATGTATATTGGACAACTATTCATCAAAATCATAAATTAAATTACCATATTATCCAATATATATATATATATATATATATTTAATTTTAATTTATGTATGGAATATAGAAACAATTGTTTAATTATATAACTAATCTACTTTGTCGGCTTTGATCATAAGTGATAAATTTTAATAATATAGCATTTATTCCATTACCAAAATGCATATGCCCTTATCCACTCATTATTTTACTTCTATTTATACATCCCATTTTATCAACATTATTATATTTAATAAAACTATAATCCAATTCATAGGATTCAAAAATTATATAAATTTATTTCTATGAAGTTTATTTCCATATAATTATTATGATTTTCTATGAGAACACTTCTCAGCCTTAGATATCGATAAATAATACTACATGATTAAACTACAAGAGAACTAAAAATTAATTTCATGATTCATTTAATTATTTACAATAATAAATAACGTTTTAGGAATATCAATTGTTAAATAATTTTAATAATTTATTTTATTAATGTACTTTAGATAAAGATGATTAAACTATAAATAATATATATATATATTGTGCGAAAAGGTCAATATTTAACAATTTTATGAGTCTACATTATCATTCATCTCATCACTTAGCTAGTTAAGATACACATTATGCCAATCATATCACATATAAAACTAAAATTTTGTATAATATTTTTAATAATAATTATTATTTATATATATACTCAAATCCAAATGTATCCCATTCATAAGATGTATGAAACAAATTAATGTATAGGAAATAAATCATATGAAAAAATCTTCCATTTAAGATAATGTATGGTGTGACAGGTATTCAACACCAACATTTCGGGTCAGATTCTAATCCCCATGTTCTATGAAAACATTGAACTAATTGGACACTATCTGTAGATTAATACTCATGGGATAAAATATTTATAATATAAATATGACACCTTAAATCAACAAATATCAAAAAACATTATTATTTAATTTTTAACATTAATAAGAAATTATACAATTGATTAAATTGAAACAAAATATTTTATATCACTCTAGTTATGTAAGTGTTAAAAGAATTTTATAAGTAGTTCTTTTAAATATTTAAACATAATGATAAAAATATTATTATATAAACAATTTATATATATATATATTCAATGTTTCAGTAAATATAATCAACAATTAAGTAATTATCATGAGATATACAAATTTTAAATAATTAAAAAATTTATTAGAATTAATTTTCATACGGTATAACATCATGTTGATTTTTTGTTAGTTTATATTCTCGATAATTCTTATTGAGAAAATTGGGTTTGTGGGAACACACCCACACAAATAGAGAACCCAATTTTATTCATTAAAAGTTAACCTACATCTTTAAATTAACATAAAAATTTAATTAAATCACATGTTTACAAATACAAATATCAAATTTAGAATAAAAATCTATTATTTAACCCCTATTTATTCCAATGAAATTATTATTTATTTTATAAATATTTTTACAAATACAAAAATCATATACACAATTATTATACTTTATATTTTATATTAATTATGAATCTTTCTACGATATGTAATTTTCCATTAAAAATAAAAATTATGGCATCATTATATATTCAAAAACATTTTTATGAGCTTTTACATTTAATTACACACAAACAAAAATATAATAAGTAAATATTTATATTAATTGGAGTTAATATAATGAAGAACTAAAAAATGGAGCTAAATATTTATTTATCCCATTTTAAACAGTTCTTTTATAAACGTTCACTAAACCATGTATTTATTTGTTGTTATAATAAAAAACATATTTAGTTAAAATTCATCACAATATATTTTCAAAAATACCGCTAAGTGTTTTTATAAGAAATATCACCTCTCCCTTAACATTGGAAACCATCATATTTTTTATTTGGCTCATCAAAAACAACTTCTAAATAATTTATTATTACCCTAACTCATAGATTTTTAATATTAATAATGTTATTATCAAATAATGATTGTTAGTCCATGTGTCATTTTATGTGATAATTTCCTAAAAGTCAATGTCACACTAAAATGACATAAACGATCGAAGATATGATAAAAATCTAGTAGTGACAAAATAGTACTATTAATTATTTTATCTATTGTTGGATGATAGAATTTTATGGGTATAAAATGATAGTGGATATCATGGGTTTACAGTAACAGGACTTTTAGACACATTCCCATAGTGTAAAACATTAGTAATTTATAGAGAAAGATAATTTGATAACATAAACTTCCTGTTTGAAATCCACACTCCTATGTGTTATTGGTGGTTCCTATATACAAATGTGTGTAATCATTCGTATACATGTATATTATTTTTTAATAAATTTAATGATTCGCATTAATTGATATACGAACAAATACGATGATGTTATGTGTTTGTGGGAAGTTGGTAATATTGGGTGCTTTATGAGTTATATTGTATTAATGAATAATTAATGAATAAATCATTCCTATATTAGTTTTTTGGAAGCTGATATATCATGTCCTTTGATATCAATGGTAAAACCCAATCAAGCCTATTGGGAGGTAGTTATGTTAGCTAGAAAAGTTCTTGAATGTCATAGTAATAGACATCAAGCAGATAGGATGATGAAAAAATAATGAAACCATCTTGATTTGAGATATATTGATAAAGGGATTATATTATACAATGATCACTTATGGGAGGTTTTATGTGATTGTGATATAACAAATATTCTATATGGTTTGATTATCATGTTGTTTGAGTGTATCATTGGTTTTTAGGTGGATTAGCCTAATGTCAAAGAGAAGGATTCCTAGAAGGTCGCATAGAAAATATATCCTGAACCATACTAAAATTATATTTTAAATTTGAATGGATACCGTAAATATTATCACCCATTTGTGGTTTAATAATTACTCAGGGTTGGTTGATCACCGTTATTTAATAATGATTTATTCTAAAGAATAAGTATTTTATTTAAAAAATAATAAATATTTATTCTCATGATTTATTTAATATAATATTTAATTTATTTATCAGTGAATAATGTAGTAATATTTATTTATTAAATAAATAGTCATTATTCAAGGATTCATAAATACTATTGAGGATAAACATGACTTGTTTAAGGTTATGTTTTGGAATGATTTATTATGTTTCATTTTAAAAAAAATATTAATTTATTTATTTAACAAATTATATTTATTTATCTATGGGTGTTGCGAATGTTATGTGAATATTAATATTATCTATACTATTAGTATACATTTTGTTCTCTATGAAATATGGACTTGGATAACAGAATTTATTCAATTAATATGCCAAACATGGATATATAAATACCATATTAAATCACATTCTCGGGTAAGATGCTTGTTTTCTATAACAAAACATGATATAATTATAACATTCCCTTTGGAGAAACCGCTCAAAAACACACTCATGATCAAGATAATAAATATTTCACCAACGTCTCGTGCCTTTATGAAATAAATAAAAAAAATCATGGAAGCGATGGTTCTTACGATCAATGATGAATATTGTAATCATTCAAAATCAACCATGCTAGCACCCAACAATTATAGGATGAGATTCCAAGATATTTGAGCTTCTGTGGATCATGATTGGAGGTATTTTACTATTGGATCATAAGACAGAGTTGTTGTTTGGTGAAATAGGTCTATAATGTCATCAATGAAGAAAAACATATGTGAATAGTAATTCTAAATCTCTATGTAAATCAATTTTAAAATATATTTTATGATCCATCCTTATTTGTTATAGGGTTCATATATAAATTAATACTCGAATTAATTAAGTTAGTCATGAAATTTTACATAATAAACATGTCAACTATTTCATTGAATACTTTAAAATGACGATTTGGCTATGCCCAACCTGGTACTTCCACTACACGAGAACCTAAAAGTGGAACTAGAGTGAACACATATAAATTTATAATTATTAATTGGTCACAAATTGAATATATTGATTTATTTCTAGTTTTTGTTTCAAAATGTTTCATTTTTTAAATATGAATGTCAAAAAATACCTATCTCCTACAATGTTCTCACCCAAAAACCAAGAAAAAATAAAACATTCACAATGAACATATGAGGACACCATTTGAATGTTCTAGTGGGTTTTCTATATAACAATGTACTATAATGTATGTAACCTATTGGTATACACCTTTTAACATTGTTTCAATCTCTAGAATTAACCATGATAAAACTAGGTCATAATTTAATAATGAACACAAAATGTGCATTAAATGGAAAACCTATGTTTACTTGGATAGTTAGACACACAATATAAAAAACATATTTTGTATAACATTATTACATGTCATGTTGTCTATATGTTATTGTAGTAGAAAACATGAGGTCTAAACCAAGTCATGAATTTTTTATATGACATGATGATTAAAAAACTATGTAACATTCAGGCCAAATTGAATATAAAAAGAATATAAATTGTTTATATTTTACATTAATTTTTACAAAAAACATACCCAGTGCAAGGTGAATGTCATAGATATGGTAATAAGAGATTACATGGCATGGAGACCTAGTATAGGTTGTGTAACCCATTATATCAAATGTGATTAGATTGATTCAAAATGAATACTTGTTATATAATTAAAGCTAATAAAATGTGTATTTATGTCACTTATCAACAATAAATTGAATGAAGACGTATTACTAATTATATAATAAAATTCATTTCCATTTAATGTTAAAGAAAAAAATTATTTCATGGTATTTACCTACAGTCTACTCTATGTGCATTAATAACATTCCATGTGCTGTAATTTACATGTTCTTGTGTGTCATTTATTGAATGTACACACAACGCAATTTTCTACCATGCCATTTGTGATGGAGTCTTTATGGGTGCACAATATAAGGACTAAACCTGGATGTTTGGATGAGTTCATGTCATTTCCTCCATGTTTATATTTGAATATTGTTAATATGAATTAAATTAATATATTAAAAAATTTTAAATTGCATTTTGGAAATTTCTTCATTGGTTTGTAACAGGGTTAAGATAAATTTAAATAATTGACTAATCCGAAAATTAATTTGAATAATAATTGGTGTTTTATCATTATTAATAAATATGAATAGATTTATAAATTCATTACAAATATATATATTTTCAACATGTCTGTTGGTAATCATGATTTTAGAAAAGAACTTTCAGTGTGAATGATTTATTTAATTAATAATATTTAATTAATTAAGTGACTTCATATCATCCAATTATCTCATTATATATTCGTATACATGCCCTATGTGTCTTTTATGTAATCCCATTAATAGATCAATTGGATTCTCTCACATACATCTGAGTAATGAAAACTAAAATAATGGATATCCAAGGTGAGTAGAGGCAGTTCATGACTGGTGTGATGTTAAACCAATCAAGGATATACATATGTGTTCATGTGTAATGGTACAACACAAACCCTATTATAGTTCAATGTATTTTCCCACGAGGTTCACCAGTCATTTTATTATCCCCTAGATAAATTAAAAAAATATCATGAAGATCCCATTTTATTGTTTTATTTTGGGAATTTTTTATGGTTAATTTCTTTTTTTGAATCAATTTCATGATCGTATAATTTAATAAATTAATAAGAAGTTATAATAGAGTTAAAATAAATTTTAATTTTTTTAATTTTTTTTATATATGATTAATTACTTTATTAAAATCCACTTAATATTAATAATGTTATTATAAGATAAAATCATAAATTTTCTTGTATGGTTTAATGTCTCTTAAATTATAATACAATGTCAGTACATCCTTTCATTACAAAATTTATAACAGAGAAAATAAATTTTACTGTTTTATCAATCTTCCTTATAAAGCTTTCATTTTAATGGATCCCTAATGAATGTTTTGTGTTATCTTAACCAATTTTCTAATAATAGGAGTATCATTTTTTAGACATGGTGTTAATTTGGATGCAAAGTGGAAAAATATGAACATTGGAGATTAGGTATAAGGACCTGCACTTAAACATTACATAATATTGAATTAAATGAATAATTCACATTGAGTATCTTTTTAGGTTTAGAGTTTTAGATAATTAGGACACAACTATTACATCTCAAAATATTACAAAGTAGACACTTCTACACTGTTTCTATTTTTTTTACAATACATGAACTCTTGAAAAAAAGAATCATGTATAGTTCCATGATTAAGACAGCATGACATTTCCTTGATCCCAACCTTGACCCTATTCAACATTATGTCACGTGAATTTTTTTTCAAAAACATGGGGATGAGCAAAAAAAAATCTCAGAAAAGAATACACAAAGAAAGAAACTGTTGGTTTTTCAAAATAAGAAGTTATCCATGAATACTTAATCATAAGTAATACTTTTTACCTATATGAATTAGTAAATACTCATCACAGAATAAAATATCATATCTTACCCTTTTGAAACCAAAATATAACAATAAAACCCATATAAAGAACACATAACATATAAAGGTAACATGGAACATAAACATACTTAAATGGAATAACCATACGGTCGACTTCCACACATGTCACTAAATGGAATTGCCATATGGCCGACTTCCATACCCAATGAATTGGAGGTTATAACATAACCACCCATCCTGGTTTATCACGACACCACCCTTAATTTGGTTTATCACATATCCACCCATCACATGACCAAGTACCATTATAAAATCATAACACATACTACCAATATAAAGGATAGAAAAAACTTCCATATTTTAATCACAATTTATCACTTAAATATATTGACATAAGAATTACATTATCAAAACCATTTTCAATACCAAAATACATAATAGAGTATATGGTATTTATTTTTTTCTTTTGAAAGCATTATGACTTGTTAAGGAAGCCAAAGATCAAGTAAAACTCGCGGCGGCGGAAAGGTCGTTGTCACCACGTACGTTAAAAGAAACATTCCTTTTTTCCTTTAGTAAAACGCTTCATAAAAAATATTCCCTTTGAATGAAATGAAAAGTAAAAGGTGTTTATATAGCGTATAAAATAAAGTCTTGTATTAAAACAAAATATGCCTCAATGAAAGGATATTGAGACAAAGTCCCTTACCTCGTGCTCGACTTGACTCGATCGTTCTTTAATCTCCAGAATAATAAACTAAAGTTAAATTATATTTGATTAAGAACCTTTTTCATGTTCATTATCCCTTTTATATAATTTATTACCATGTTATGTACATTATGTAGTCATTTAAGTTAATAACGGTCATTTTGTCGATATTTGGTACTTGAGTCCAAAAAACATCTTATAATTACACGATGTTCATGTGGTAAAATATCCATTATATCCAGAATTATATTCATGATGTAGATATCATATATATCATATATATCTAGTGTATACATGAATTTATAATATTAAATAACATTTAGAGGTAATAAATGAAATGAAACGTTAATGTAAACGGTAATCATTATGTATGCATGAATGCTACTTTCATTTATATTTCGAATTTAATAGAATGAAAACATTATAATATAAAAGTATATTAAAATTACAGTATAAAATCATATATAATATCATTAACTCCATCTTTTATACATCCCACATATGGAATTAAAGATTCAAATCACTTTGAGGGGGGTGGTTGTCTGCACTTTCTAAAATTAAATTATCGTGTTTATCCATTATGGAAACCATAAAGGTATGAAATAAATGAAAAATACCGAAGCTTAAGGAAAAAATAAATGTTATATATATTATATATAAATAAAGTGACATATTAATGGTCTCCATGAGAGGAGGTTGGAGATAACTGAACAATCATCGTTTAAGTAAGTTCTTCACCCATTATATGGAGGTGTGTGTAAGTTTAGCTCCAATACATCTCATAAAAACATCCAAATATATTTATGATACAATTTTTTTTACAAAATAAAGTAATAAAAAGAGTTTAGGGGGTTGGAGAAGCAAAATAAAACAAAATAATATAAGAGAAGACGTTGCCTTTAAATCGGGTAACTCTCCTTGGTTTGAACCAAAAGGGTTTCATGAAGTGATTTCTACTAAGGTAAGGATTCTAGGATGAATATATGGATCTTGGGAGATTATTTGAGTATATTTTGGGCGAGTCAAAGGGCATGATATGTGTGAGAAATGGGTAGTAAGGGGGTCTATTTTTAAGGGATAGGAGGGGTTCTTTTGGAATGCTTGAAAATATTATTTTATTATATAATTCTTTTCGGTTTCTAAATGTCCAACAAAACATTAAAGTCAAATATAAGGTGTCCGATGTTTGAAATAAAATCATACAATAAGAATTGGACATGTTTTGGATATTATTTTAAACTGTATCATCATATTTATTTAAATCATTCATTAATGATGTAAACATTGCATCATCATTATGTTATATATAATCTTATTTATTTGATGTCTAAAAATTATAAAAAAATTACAATGATGTAGGAAATATATTTATATTTCTAATGAATATTTATATATAAATATATCAATTATATAACCCCATGTACAAATTGTTTTAGTAAAAAAATACATGTTTGTGACATTTTTATTTTTACTTTAAATAAAAATGTATTAATATCATTATCTTACCCATGTGGATCGATGTTGTCCCAAAATAGACACATGGACTGTCTTGTTCGGACATGACTCATCCAATATGGTTAGGAAAGGTTTCAAGTTATTTTTATATTTTTATAATATTATTTTCATCTTAAAATACCCTAATTACTTTTAATTACGGTTAATAAAACTTAAAAGATACTATTCACCAAAAATTATTTTCATCTCATTGAACCACATTTTACTTACTAATGACAACCATGTATGTTGGATTTTTGAATATTCAATTCACAGAAGTGGTAAAATTTTGTTTAAATGGAAAAATCAGTTTTTTTAACAACTACATAGTGGTTTCACTATTCATAAAAAATTGAAGATTTTCAGAAAAATACAAAACATTCACCCTATGCTATACATGATATTCTGAATTCGAAAATGATTATATTTTAAAAAATTCAAAAAATATAAGTTGCATTACTTAATTTTATAATTAATTTCCACTGTCAAATCAAATAGCGTGTTTTTAAGAAACAATATTTATCAAAAGATTGAGACTTGTTTATGTCCAATTTCAAAGTGAAATGAATTAAAATTTCCACCATTGGATTAAATGGTGAAAATAAATTCTAATTTCACTTTATAACCAATTAATAAGATAATCTAATCATATAAATAAATTAGATTAAAATGAGGATTCGAATTAAAATACAATATTTTTCACTATTCATTAAAAAATGAACTTTATCGGAAAAATAACAAAAACATACACAAAGTAAATTTTGATGTCCTGATTCTAAAGAAGGATTGTATTTGGCCCAATAAAATGTATAAGACTGACAAAAACTATTTTTAATGAGGGTTCTCCATCAAAAAGTGATAAATCGACCTGTTAGTGTATATTAGAGTATTTATGCCTAAAATATAATTCATTTCTTATTTTAAGAATTTATCTTTTATTGAATAGATGGAAAAATATTTAACAAACATATATAATCATATTTTAGTTATTTCTATTAATTCCCACCAATACAATAGGTAGGTGTTAACTAACATTTAAATTAATATTATTATATTATTAGTGTGCAACGATAGGTTTCAAAGAAACCTGTTATTGTGTATTTGGTACGCCATCGAACATAGAAACCCCATTAAAGTAAAATTAATATTTAATCCAAAAAATATTAATAAATATGAAAATGTTTTATTATTTATTTACCCAGTATGTTACATTAGGATTGGGGAGTCCAGTAAAAATAATAAGGAACTATGAGTTAAAGCGTTCAGAAAATATCTTCCAAACTAAATACATGTGAGTAATTTGGCATGCCCTCACTTGGGTTATGTGAAAGGTTGCAATGATCCTTTGAACAGGAACATGCATATGATGAGATATTCTAAAACTAATAGTGGGAGATATTATATTTCAATAAAGTAGTGTTATATTAATAAATGTAACTTTACTATAAATTTTTTTAATCTATATAAAAGTACTAAAAACAGAGTCCTATTTGTTATAGATGTAGAAATACATATGTCACCAGCTATATTTATATAACCCATAATAGATAAGGATAATATTCTCAGTGGATCTGATTTATAGGAACTATATAGGTGTATTTTCATTATAGTATCATTTGAGTAGAAATTATACAAAATGGAAACCCTAGTCCCTGATTTTCTTGCAGAAAGGGATAATGAGGAATGTGTATCTCACTATCTTAAAAATTTATATGATTCCACTAATCTAAAATGTTTAATGTTATCATCCATATCTAGTGGAATATGGGTTCAACATGAATATATAGGTTAATATTGAATCATACCATAACATCAAGATATTTACCAAGAGAACAAATATAATAGTGATATGGGATCTCTAATTCCCTGCTCACATAAAATCTCAGAGAGTTAGTGCTTGATGGGACTCCTTTAGTCGATATTATTTTCTATATTATGTTTCCAAATATTTTTTTATTTTTTACCCCTATTATCCTATGAAAATATATCAATCTATCAACACTACCTAAAGTCCCTTCTAGTTTTTTTACTTACTATATGATAAATAGTGATAAAACACTTTTTCAACATGTTAAATAGATTTTTGTTTTTCATAATAATGTGTAGAATGAAAAGACCCTATTCCTAGTTGATAATATTAAAAATAATAAAATGGAATGGGGCCCCAAGAATATATCTATGTGTATGGATCCAATTATGTATCCTTCCATGATATAGAATATCCAATTGAAATTAAAGGAATAGAATATAGTGTATTTTCATGTTGAAAGATAGTCTTCTCGAAGAATAGATCATAAAATTTAAAAAATTATTCAGGAAACTCAAGGTACATTATTTTTTGAGTGTAATTTTTATATTTCTACACATTGATTTTTAGATATAACATTTGGTGATCACATATCTATCAAATTATCATAACCACGTATATTTAATAATATTGAAAGAGGGGAGGTGGATCATTGAGCAGCAAATTGATCATGGCTTATTTACATGGCTATTGGAGACTACCACATTATATTTCCTATTGATTTTATTTTGGGAATTTTTCAATATTTTTGTTATATATGAACTATTATAAAATAATTATTTATGTATCTTAATTATATTCTAATTGATTTATTTTCATTTATTTAAAATAAGAGTCATTTCTATGACAACGAAAACATATATATTATATTATGAATAATGTAAATAAGGGTCCTAATGTATTGAATTTTGAAAAAATTGATTGTTCATAGCATGACATATTTTCATGACTCATTTCACATGTATCTACATAAAAACATCTTGGTCATATAAATAGGATTAATTGTGTAAATACAATATCAAGATGGTTATTTTGGAGCTATTAATCTAAAACCACTTGAATAATGTCTAACTTGTTTATGAGGAAAATTTATAAAGACACCTTTAGCATTATAGATTTGAGTAACTATAGGGATTTTATAATTTTGACACACTAATATGTGTAAAAATATTTTGAAACAATATATTTAATGGTATTTCAACTTAATTATGTATAATGATGACTTAACTAGGTATGGACCAATCTTCATTATGAGAAATAAGTATAATTCCTTTTAGAAATTAAAACTAGTCTATAATGAAGGTGATGATCAATTTTTTATGTAGATAAATAAACATTGATCTGAAAAATTTTGGTATTATCTTAACCAAGAGTTGATTTATTTTCAATGAGAGTCTGAGATTCTATATTAAATCACTCCACATTACGCACCATAGTGGAATGGTATAATTGAATATATGGACCATAAATTTATTGAAATGGTAATGTGGATGATGAATCATATAGATATTCCATTACCCTTTTTAAAATATTCATTATATGTTGTATCATACACACTGAACATGGTAATAGCTAATGTGGAAAAAAATACTATTTGAGTTAATGTATGGTAGGTAATCAATCATTTCATGATTGTGTTTGTGGAGATGTGAGTAACTTGTTACGTCCAACACAAGTAACAAACTATCACCTGAAGGCATGAATTATGATGTATATATTTATGGGTAACCCTAATAAAATATGTCGTTAATATATATATATATATAACCCATCAGATAGGGAGGTAACCATTCAAGAAACAACATATTTCTTGAGAGAGAGGAAATACTCAGACTGGATTGTGGGAGAAAGACTGAAATTTAAGAAATTCAATTTCAATATATAAAATATTTTGAATAGAAATGTATTATACGTGTTACTATAGAAGATGATGTTCATGAAACATAAGAATTATGAATAATCATTAAAGAGGATAAAGAACTAGAAATATATGGTGTTCTACTCAATATCAATGGTGACACATTTCTGATAGATAATGATGAAAATATTCCCCTAAATGGACTAGTAGATATCTTATAGGATATAATTTTTTAAGAATCCATATATTGTAATATATATTTCAAGTACCATAACTATTTTTGGATTTTGATCAATCCAGTATTGGATGTAAATCTCATTGGGTGAAAATGTGTTTTCAAATGAAAAATGTGTATGGAAGGTAAAATTACCTCCAATATACCACGTATAAGGGATAAGGGTATCAAAACCATCAATGTGTAGATAACAATGTATCATTTCCAATAGTATATATTATTAAATATATCAATGTTATACTTCTTATAAAAATTATCCATGACAATGAGATTTAGAAATTGGATGCCACAAAATCACTCCTTAATGAGAACCATCATGAAGATGTCTATATTAGGCAACCATAACGGTTTATTTCTCTATGAAAGGAAAGATAGTATGATAGGTATAGAGAAATATTTATAGATTAAATAAAAACCCATGATATATATTTTTTAATCAATCCATAAGATAATTTGGGTTCATTTAGAATTAATGTGGTCCATGTGTTGACAAGAGGTTTAGTAGGACAATGGTTTTTATTATAGTAGTACATGTCAATGATATATTTTTGGAAATTGTATATAAGTATTAAAATCATCTAGGGCGTGGATTTACATGTTCTGGTTCATGAAGTAATCTATTAATATAGCCTATATCATTTGTATCAAGATCATTTATGATAGATCCAAGATGCTACATATGCAGAATCCATGTACATTAATTGACCACATAATAAAGCAATTTAGTATATAATATCCCAATAGATTGTTGGTTCTAGTGTCATATAGTATACATCCTTCCATGAAAACTTTTCATCAAGCACTACATGAATGCGTGATAATGAGTATGATCCCTTTCACTTCTATGATAGGATAAATTATTTTTTCATTGTTATGCACTAGGAAGGTTGTTTCATATGCATTGATAATGGTAGGTAGATAGTAGATGATCGAGGTGAACAACATTGGTATGAGGTTAATAGTATCCTTAAATTCATATGGTGAACTATAAAAATTTTACCTATATATGGAGGATATGAGGATATAATCATAATGTGTTATATATATGATTTCTTTTAAATAGGTCAAAGTTTTCTAAATTCATGGTTAGGATATATCTTTAGTCTCAACATAAGAGTTGTGATCTAGAGGAGTTCAAATCATCTAGTTTTCACTGATTCTACAAAGGATTATCATCATATATCAAATTTTGATTTAGAAATGGATCTTTTTAGATATGAATCATTTTACAAGAATATGATGTTGGGTATAACAATAATGATATTATCACATTCTATTTCTATAAAACTATAGAGGTGTATCTCATAAAAGAGAGAAGAATAAACCAATATGCAATGAACATATTTTTAAATTAGCACATCTTTTAGGATTTTTAAAAGAGGGTTTGAGTTTTTATGAGAATAGATTCCATGGAGGAAAATGTGTGGGAACACTTTAATAAGAACTTATCTCAGTAAGAATAACACTCATGAGAAAGATAACACAATCAAGGTTATTATCATTTGGATATAGTTTATATAAGATTATATTGTATTTTGTTCCCTATAACAAAGCTCCATGTAGATTATAACAACAAATATTCATTGATTATGAATACTAAAAATGTTCTTATCAAATCAGTTTTTTTTCAATTTAAATTGGTTGTGATAATGTTTTAAAGGTAAATGTTTCACTAAAACATGTTGTAGTTCCTCTATATTATAAGAACCTTTAAGATCCATTAGATTATTCCTAAATATATTTAATATATGTAGATGATATCATTTACCTATACATACGTTATACAAGATACAAGGTGAAATGTTTCATAGGACATTAATATACTTTCTCTTGATATATTCCCTTATTAATTTCAAGATCATGATTTCATTTGAACATGACCCACCAGTACGTGATAAACATTTATATGGGTCTATAATTTTACCATATAATATTTTGTACTATTTTCCTTATAAATTCAAATTATTAATAATTTATTTCATAATATATTTTCGGTGGTGTACTGATGGAAAATAAGATATTATTTGCTTGTATAATGTTGATTATTTTGGGTGCATCACATATGATGTTGAATTAATGAAAAATGAAGGAATGTTTTCACCTTTATATTTTAGTGATGGTTAATATTTATGGACCTTTAATGGAATCATAAATACATTATAAGGATCTTTTATATGAATTTTATTCCCAATGTTCTGTTTCAGAATGTCAACAAAATATTTGTTGAGCACATACACTGGCGAAATGAGTAAGAATCCATCTAAATTTTAGATATCATGGAAAATGGATTTGATTACATATTGAGTGTCCATATGAGGTCGTATGTCACTATAATATTACTATATTACATTATTGGTTTATTTATGTGTCGCAAGATGTTAACCTTGGACTTTAGACGGTTATGTCTAATTCCAACGAGAAACTCTCCTAGGGGTTAACAAAAAAGGTGTATATAGAATCTATGGTAAATACTGTTTTTAACCTTAAATTTTAGAATAAAAATTACTCCCACATTATGTTTTAATAATTATATTCTGTTGGTTGATCTCTAGGATTTTATCACTAATTATTAAAAAGAATAAGTATTATTGTTATATAATGAAAAAATTTATTTGGAAAATTTAGTGATTATGATATTTATAAAATTTATTTTTTAATACTATAATAGATTTAATTTATAAAATAAAAATCCATTATTCAAGGTTAAATAAATACCATTTAGTGTTAATGGATTGAATTTAGTGGTCTTATTTGAAATGATATATTAAACATCTTTTATAAGAAAATTAATGTATCTATTTATAAAATGATATTTATTTATCATCGGGTCTAGTGAATGTTAGGTGATTTATAATATCATTTATATTATTATTATAATTTGGTTTTACTAAGGAATGAGGAATTTTCTAAATGATTTTATGTGACTTCCATCCTAACATGGCTTTATAAATACCCAATTATATAACATTTCAGTGCAATCCACTTATCATGCCATAAAATCCTAAAGTGAATTATCTAGTTCCCTAGAGAAAATTATATCCGGAATGTTCTCAAGAACAAGAGTTACAATCTTCTTAAAACCTATAAATCCTTCAATAGAACACAATGATTCTTTCATTTGAGAATAAATTTTAGGGGTTGTCAATGATTAAAGAATAATGCAATCAGATTGACCATGCTAGTGTCAGATATTTATATGATAGAATTTTGTGGTTTTAAAACATCTATATATATAAGGCCCCAGCCATAAACAATACTTAATATTTAGTTATTTCAGGAATACACATTAAGGATCTTTTTAGGTTTAGAGTTTTGGAGAATTAGATCATAAATCATGCATTACATTCCACATTTAATCAAGGTGGTTACATAAAAGACAATATTCAATTGTTCCATAAAAGGAAACATATTTAAAATAAAACATGGATTCTTTCTTGACACTTCCTAGACACTATCATCAAATCATATACCTTTCCCTTGACCTGTGAAAAACATTTCAAAAACATGAGATGAGCATAAAAGGCTCAGTAAGAGATATAAAAATACAGAAAGAAAACCTTAGCCCATGTATACATAATAATCAATGAAATCATACTTTACTCATAAAACATAAGAACATTAACATACCTCATGAAATTCTAAGATTTATGGATAACCCATAGAAATCATTTGACATAATGGTAACTTAAGTCATTCATAACATTCTTAGGTAGGGAGTAACCCTCGTGGTTACGTTTCGAATACCCATCACAGTATATTCCATAAATATCTTTAGAGAAACCTTTGCTTTTAACTCCTTTGCATTAGCCAATTCATTGGAGTGATATCACGGGCTCAACCACCCTTAGTTTATCACGGAACCACCCGTCTTCATAAACAATTACCAAGAACCATAACATAATTGTATCACATAAAACATGCACAAAGGAAACATAACATTTCCACATTTCAATCACAAGATATCAAAAAACACATTGATATAATAAAAGCATTTTCAAAACCATTTTCAATACCAAAATAAAATATAAGTAGAACATGGTATTTATTTTTCATTTTTTTTAAAAAGTTATGGCTTATTGAGGAAGCAGAAACTCAAATAATGGTCACGGCGGCGGAGAAGTCATTGTCGTCGCATACTTTTGACAAAAACATTACCTTTTGTCATTTAGTAAAACGCTTCATATAAAAATGATTCCTCTTGAATAAAATTAAAATTAAAAGGGGTTAATACACCATATAAAATAATGTTGTGTAGAAAACTAAATATTCCTCAATGAAAGGATATTGAGACGAACCCCCTTACCTCGTGTCCGACATGACTCGATTGTTCTTTAATCTCCTGAATAATAAACTAGTATTAATTTCTACCTACTTAAAAACATTTTTCCAAGTTCATTATTCCTTTTATATCACTTATTTCCATGTTATAAACATTATGTAATTATTTAAGTTAATAACCGTCATTTTGTCGATCTTTGGTACTTGAGCCAAAAATAAACTTCTTATAATAACAAGTTGTTCATGTGGTAAAATATCCATTATATCTAGAATTATATTTCATGATTTAGATATCATATATATAATATATATCCAGTATATATATGCATTTATAATGTTAAATAACATTTAGAAGTACGAAACGAAATGCACCGTTCAAGGAGATGGTAAGCCGTACGTACGCATGAACACTACATTAAATTTTTTTTTGTATTTAATGGAATGAAATCATAATGATATAAAGTTATAATATAATTATAGTATGATATCATATGTAATACAATTAACTCCATCCTTTATACATCCCACATATGGCATTAATGAATCAAATCACCTTGAGGGGGTGGTAGTCTGCACTTCCTAAAATGAATTTATCATGTTTACCCATAATGGAAACCAGAAAGGTATGTCATAAATGAAAAATAAAGAAGCATAAATAAAACATAAACATAAAATATATCATATATAAATATAGAGACATATTAATGAACACCATTAAAGGTGTTAAAAAAAGATGGAACAATCATCGTTTCGTGAGGCAGTAATTCGCCACTCACATAAACAGTATGTTCTTTTACCATTAGACGGAGGTGTGTGAAAGTGTAAATCAAATACTTCTCATAACAAAATCCTAGTATATTTAATATACATATGTTGTAACAAAAGGGATAAATTAAAAGGGTTTATGGGTTTGTAGAAGCAAAATAAAACAAAAGGAAATAAGGGAAGACATTAACTTTAAATTGGGTAACACTCCTTGGTTTGAACCGAAAGGGTTTCTTGAAGAGCTTTCTGCCTAAGTTAAGGCTTCTAGGATGAAGTGTGAGATGTGGAGAGATAAAATGAGAAGATTTTGGCTGAGAAAATGGCTTGACAGGTATGGGTAAGTGGGTAGAGGTGGGGTCCTTTTATAATAGGGAGGAGGGGCACTCTTGGAAAGTCATGAAATGTTACTTTATTATAAAATGAGTTTCTGATTTTAAAGGTCCCATAATGACATATTTAGAGGATAAGGTGATAAGGGTTTTAAATCCACCGATACAATAGGTTTTTGTCAAATGTAAGTCTTAGAGTATACATTATCTTTTCAATTTATTTAAATCGTTCATTAATGAGGTAATAACGGCATCATCATTGTGTAATAAATAAAATTAATTATTTAATGTCTAAAAATTAAAAAAACAAGAATGATGTAGGAAATATTTTTATCCTTCCAATTACTATTTATAGTCTAAGAGATCATTTATTTAGTCAAAATTAATTTTTTTACTTAGGTGTTACATACTTTTGTTTTATTTTCATTTCCTTAAAAATAAAATGATAAAATGTCACTATCACACAAAAGTGATTCCATGGGGTCCCTAATTTGGAAGTATGCATAAGATTGTTGTCCATTACACAAAAAGTAGAATTAGGATACATTTTGGGGTCATTTTATATTATTATGATATTATTTTATTACCCATAACTACCTGATTACTAATTCATCACGATAATTAATAATAATTACCGTCGTTACTATTCATAATGTCCAAAAACAAAATACTCTTAATTAAATATTTTGGAACTTCTGATTCCAATTATGGAAACCATTTTACCAAATTCCAAACACATAAATTTCATTAATTGTTTTAAAAATAATTCCCGTTGTCAAGACAAATATGGGGTTTTTTTAGAAACATTATCTATCAAAAGATTGAAACTTGATTATGCCCAATTAAAAAGTGAAAATAATTACAATGAACAAAATTTGATTAAATGGTAAACATATATTATAATTACACTTTAGAACCAATTAAAATAACAATCTAACCATATAAATAAATTAGATGAAAAATCAGTTTTGAAGTAAAATGTAGTGATTTTCACTATTCACTAAAAAAATGAACATTGCCCGCAAAATACCAAAAATTTATCCAAATTAATTTCAATGTACCAATTCTAAATAATATGTTTATTTTGACAAATAGAGCTTATAAAATAGTCAAAAATTTGATTTAAAAATGGTTTTCCAATAAAAGGCTGTAAAACGATCTTTTAAAAAATATTAGAGTATTCTATTCTTATGATTGGATTTATTCTCATTTTAAGCCTCTAAAAAACTATATAATTTATAAATAAACATAGATATGAAAATCCATTATTCTTTACTTATTTTGGATGTTACATCCTTCCCCATTTAGAAAATTTCGTCCCCACAATTTATTTACTTATCGAATAAGTGGGGTTATTTATCCCTCATTGCTTTTTCAGATTCTCATGTTGCCTCTTCAATCATGTGGTTTTTTTCACAAAACCGTTACGTGATGAATCTCTTTATTCCGCAATACATTCACCTTGTTGTCAAGAATTTGGGCCAGTTGTTCCTCAAAAGATAGGTTCTCTTCCAACTGAACTAACTCTGGACTCAAAACATGAGATGGTTCTGGAATGTACTTTTATAACATTGAAACATGGAAAAAATCATGTACATGAGATAAAATAGGAGGTAAAGCCACTCAGTACACAACTTTTCCAAATTTCTCTAGAAATTCATATGGTCCAATGAACCTTGGACTCAGATTTACTTTCTTACCAAATCACATCACAAATTTCCAAAGTGAAACTTTGAGAAGACACGATCACCTACCTCAAAAGAGAGATCCTTCCTCCTGTTGTCTGCATAATGTTTCTACCTGCTCTGAGCTGTTCTCATGTGTTTCTGTATCAGCTGAACATTTTTTGGCAACACATCTACCAATTCTGGTCCCATCAACTTCCTTTCACCTACTTCATTGTAAAAAGCTAGAGTTAGACACTGCTTCTCCTATAATGCATCAAATGGTGCCATCTTTATACTGGAAGGAAAACTGTTATTATAAGAAAACTCAACCAAAGAAAGATGTAAGTCCCAACTTCCCTGATAATCCATCGAACAAGCACGTAGCATATCCTCCAATGAATGAATTGTTCGTTCTAACTTCCCATCTGATTGAGGATGAAAATCTATACTAAAATTTAAATTAGTACCCAATGACATCTAAAGGACATTCCAAAAGATAGAAGTAAACCTGGGATCATGATCAGATACAATGGAGAGGGGGACTCAATGTAACCTGAATATCTCTTTATGATACAATCGAGAAAGTTTATCTAGAGAGAAAGTATCACGAAAAGGAAGGAAATGAGCTGATTTAGTCAAGCGATCAATAATAAACTAGATTGCATTATTACCTTGAGGTGTCATCTGTAATCCCACAACGAAGTCCATTGATATATTCAACCATTTCTACTCTGGACCTGGTAAAGGCTGAACCATCTGTTTTCATAACTACAGCTATGCTTTAAACTATTGACAAGTCAAACACTTCACAGTAAAATCAGCAATATCTCTTTTCATTCTATCCCACCAATAATACTCCGGAAGATCTCTATACATATTAGTACTTCCAGGATGAACTGAAAATAGAGAACTATGAGCTTCAACTGACAACTCTCTCTTAAATTGTGGATCACAAGGCACACACAATCTCTTCCAAAATATAATAACATAATCATTATCAATATTGAATTCAGGTAACATACCCTTCTGAACTAGCTATACCTCTTTCTGCAACTCGCTGTCTTGCTTCTAGGCTTTCTTATTTCCGTCTGTTAGAGAATATTTCACTGATACCTGAAACAAAATAGAAGAACATCCTACACTAACAACTTCTATGCCAATGTTAATCAAATCCTTAACCAAAGGATCACGTTCCAAACGTAGCATGGTTAATGAAGCATTATTTTTTCAACTCAAAGCATGAACCACTTTATTTTTTTCCAGATGTTAATGAATTGTACCATCATAATCCTTGATTAATTATAGCCATCTTCTCTGTCTCATGTTCAATTCATTCCAAGTGAATATATATATACTTTAATCTTTTTTTATCAGTATATATTTCACACTTTAATCCATACAAATGTTGCCTCCATATTTTTAATGTGAAAACCACAACAGCTAATTCCAAATCATATGTAGGGTAATTTATCTCATGAGTTTTCAACTGAGGTGAAGCATTAGCAATTACCTGATCATTATTCATTAGGACACAACCAAGTCCTTTTAATGGAGTGTCACTGTAGATAACAAACACACTATTCCTGGAATGTAGTGCCAAAACTAGAGCATTCACCAATCTTCTTTTCAATTCCTGAAAACAATCATCACATTCTCTTGTCCAGATGAACATAACACCCTTCTGAGTTAGCCTAGTCATTAGACTAGATAACCTTGAATTTTTTTTAGAAATCCTTTGGTAATAGCCTAAGAAACCATGAAAACTATGAATCTCAGTTATATTTGAGGGTCTTGGCCATTCTTCCACAAATTTTTTTTTTGCAAGATCAATAGTTATTCCATCTTTAGAAACAATGTGACCATGGAAAGAAATTTTTTGCAACTAGAACACACACTTTTTAAATTTACCATACAATTTATTTTCTTTTATGGTTTGAAAAATAACCATTAAATGACTTTCATGATCCTCTTTACTTTTAGAAAAAACCAAAATTTCATCAATGAAAATGACTACAAACTTATCCAAGAACTCATGGAATGTTATATTCATAAGGTCTATGGATACAACAGGTGCATTTGTTAACCCAAAAGGCTTTACTACAAATTCATAATGGCCATATCTTGAACGAAACACGGTCTTCGGAATATCTGCTTCCTTTACCTTCAACTGATGGTACCATGATCTTAGGTCAATCATTGAAAAATACTGACCTCCCTGGATCTGATCAAATAAATCATCAATATGAGGCAACAGATATTTGTTCTTAACAGTGATGTTATTCAAGGATCTATTGTCAATGCAAAGTATCATTGAACCATCATTATTTTTAAAAAATAAGATAAGAGCACCCCATGGTGATGTACTAGGTTGAACATAACCTTTCTCTAATAAATCATACAATTTCTCCTTCAACTGTAAAAGTTAAATTTCAGCCATTCGGTAAGAGGGTTTCAAAATTGTCTTAGAATAAGGAACTAAGTCAATAGTAAATTCAACATCCCGATCTGGTATAATTCCAGGAAAATCATCAGGAAAAACATCAGGATTCTTATTTACCACTGGAACATCATTAATCTGAACGGTTCTTTTGTTTTCAAAAATATGTGCATGGTAACATTCATTTATATCTATTAAATTTTTCTCAGCCTCTTGATATTTTATCAATAGCAAGGGTTCATTTTGTACACAAACTGAAAGTATTTCTGAAAAGAAACTTCTTTATCTCTACAATATATCTTAGCATAGTAAACAGAGAGCCAATCCATACCCAGGATAATATCAAACACTACTAGAGGTAAAACAATAACGTTTTCAAGTAGGATATTTCCACGGACAAGGATAGAAAGATTCTTAGAAATTCTTTTTTCCTCAACATTTCCCATGGGTGTTTTTACCACAAGTTCAGGATTCATTTCCTGAGAAGGACTTCCCAATTTACTAGAAATTTTTTCAGAGATGCAAGAATGTATGGACCCTGAATCAAACAATACATTGGAATAATATGAAAAAACATTCAATGTACCAGATATCACTTCATTTGATGTACCAACATCTACTGAAGTAGTTGAAAAGGATTTCACCACACCTTTTTGCTTGTAGTTTGACTGATTCCCATCATTCATGCTCTTTGTCGAAAACTCGTTTTCATAATGACCCATCTAATTGCACTTGAAACATTTCATAATTGAAAATTAAATTTGGTAATACCATCACCCTGATCTTTTTCAGTGCAATCACGTTCCTTATGTCCCATATTACCACAACGATATCACTTTCAAAAATTCAAAAGACATTCCCCAACATGCTTTTTACCACATTTATCACAAACTGAAATCTTAGTTTTCATACCATCAGACCTTTTTAAAGGATTATTCCCTTTCTTCTGCCACCTTGGTCTCTTCTTCTGTTGGTTTTCATAGAACACTTTATCATTGAAAAACTCCTTTTCTACCTTCTCAGCACATCGAACAAGATTTTCATAACTCTTGAACTCACAAGAATCTAATGGCCTTCGATATTTTGGAATTAATCCTGAGTAAAAATTATTTATTTTACTATGAAGGTCTCGAATAAAATTTGGACCATACCTTGCCAGTCGAGTAAACCTTTCTTCATAAGCAGCAACTTAGTAATACTCTTGCCTTAATTCCAATAATTGTTTTTCCATTCTATGTTGAACTGACTTAAGAAAATATTTCTCAACAAACATACCTTTGAATTCATCCCAGTCAAGAGAATCAATCTCCTCAGCGTCCCTGATATTTTTAACCATCGACCACCATTGATCTGCTTCACCCTCCAAATGGTAAACAACAAGACTAACCTTTTGATTGTCTGAACAACCCGTGACATCGAAAATATTCTCCAGTGCATTAATCCACCCCTCAGCAAGCACAGGGTCAGATGATCCTCTGAATGATGGGGGTTTTTCCCTTATGAAATGTTCCACCACTGACATGTTCCTTTTCAGTAGATTTGGCTGATCTTGTTCATGGATACCACCACCATTTATCGCTTGATTTAACTACGCCCTTATTGAAACAAACTATTCAGTTCCAATTATGACCATCTTAGGATGCTGATTTGGAAGGCCATTTTCTTCTTTATTCCATCCTAGCACTACTTCCTAGTTTCCTCTGTGGAAAACCATTATGAACAAACATTTCTTAGATGAAGCAACATGGTAATATTCAAATTCTATATCATGTCAATTCTACCATAAAAAATATTTTTGGATAATCATTTAATATAATTCTAACTCCTAAAGTTATCCAAACCGACCTCTGATACCAACTACAAGGCCCCAGCCTTAAAAATTAATTAATATTGATTTATTTCAAGAATACACATTGAGAATATTTTCAGTTTTAGAGATTTAGATAATTAGATCATAAATCATACATTACATTCCACATTTTAAAAAGGTGGTTACATAAAATAAAATATTCACTTTTGCCATCAAAGGAAACATATTTAATATAAAACATGGATTCTTTCTTGACACTTCCTCGACACTGCCATCACATCATATACATTTCCCTTGACCTGTGAAAAAAATTTCAAAAACATTGGATGAGTATAAAAAGATCATTAAGCGATATAAAAATAAAGAAAGAAAACCTTAGTCCATGTATACATAAGAATCAATGAAATCACACTTTACTCATAAAACATAAGCACTTTAACATACCGCATGAAATAATAAAATTTATGAATAACCCATAGAAATAATACGACATAAAGGTAACATGAGGCATTCATAACATTCTTACGTATGGAGTAACAGTCATGGTTATGTTTGGAATACCCAGCACAGTATATTCCCTAAATCTCTTCGAAGAAACCTTAGCGTTTAACACCTTCGCGTTACCAAATGCATTGGAGAGATATCACGGGCTCACCCACCATTAGTTTATCATGGAACCACCAGTCTTCATAAACAATTCCCAAGAAACATATCATAATCGTATAACATAAAACATGCACAATGGAAACATATCATTTCCACATTTCAATCACAAGATATCAAAAAACACATTGATATAATCAAAGCATTATAAAAACAATTTTCAATACCAAAATAAATGAAAAGTAAAACATGATATTTATTTTTCATTTAAAATGATGTTATGTCTTGTAAAGGAATCCAAAACTCAAATAATGGTCACGGCGGTGGAGAAGTCGTTGTCGCCACATACGTACGACAAAAACATTCCCTTTTTCATTTAGTAAAAAACTTCATATAAAGAAAGATTCTTTTTGAATAAAATTAAAATTCAAAGGGGTTTATAGACCGTATAAAAGGATGTTGTGTATAAAACAAAATATGCCACAATGAAAAGAGATTGAGACGAAGTCCCTTACCTCGTGTCCGACTTGACTCGATCGTTCTTTAATCTCCTGAATAATAAAATAGAGTTAATTTGTATTTTCTGAAAAACCTTTTTCAAGTTCATTATTCCTTTTCTATAAATTATTACCATGTTATGATAACTATTTAATTATTTAAGTTAATAACGTTCGTTTTGTCGACCTTTGGTACTTGAGCCAAAAATAAACTTCTTATAATAACAAGTTGTTAATGTGGTAAAATATCCATTATATCCATAATTATATTCATGATGTAGATATAATATATATCATATATATACAGTATGTATATGAATTTATAATATTACTTAACATTTAGAGGTAAGAAATGAAATGCACCGTTCATCGAGACGGTAACTCGTACGTAGTTATAAATGCTACATTAATTTTTTTTGTATTTAATGGAATGAAATCATAATGATATAAAGGTATATTATAATTATAGTATGATATCATATGTAATACCATTAACTCCATCCTTTATACTTCCCACATATGGCATTAACTAATCAAATCACTTTGAGGGGGGGGGGGGTAGTCCGCATTTCCTAAAATGAAATTATCGCATTTACCCATAATGGAAGCCATAAATGTATTCCATAAATGAAAAATACAGAAGCATAATGAAAACATAAAAATAATGTATATCATATATAAATATAGTGACATCTTAATGGCCACAATGAAATGTGTTAATAGAATATTGAACAATTATCGTTTCGTGAGGCAGTAATTCGCCACTCAAAAAAACAATATGTTCTTTAACCATTAGACGGAGGAATGTGCAAGTGTAAATAAAATAATTTTCATAACAACATTATTGTATATTTATGATTCAGTTGTTGTTATAAAAGGGAGGAATAAAAAGGGTTTGGGGGTTTGGAGAAGAAGAACAAAAGGACATTAGAGAATACATTACCTTTAAATCGGGTAACTCCCCTTGGTTTGAACGAAAAGGGTTTCTTGAAAAGCTTTCTGCCTAAGGTAAGGATTCTAGGATGAAGAGAGGGATTCATAGAGATAAAATGAGTAGATTTTGGTCGATCCAATGGCTTGAGAGGTGTGGGTAATGGGGTAGCGGTGGGGGCCTTTTATAAGAGGGAAGAGGGGAACTCTTGGAATGTCATGAAATGTAGCTTTATTATAAAATGAGTTTCAGATTTTAAAGGTCCCACAATGATATATTTCAAGTATAAGGTGATGAGGGTTCTAAATCCACCCATCCAATAGGTTTTTGGAAAGTTTAAGTCTTAGATTTTACATTATCTTTTCATTTTATTTAAATAGTTCGTTAATGTGGTAATCACTGCATCATCATGGTGTCACAAATAAATATACTTATTTAATGTCTAAAAATTATAAAAAGAATACCATGATGTAGGAAATATCTATAGAGTTCCAATGACTATTTATAGTCAAATAGATCATTTATTTATACAAAATAAAATTGTTTTACTTACATGTTACATTCATTTGTTATATTTTCCTTTCATTAAAAATAAAATGATAAAATGTCACTGTCACACAAAAGTGATTCCATGGGGACCCTAAGTTGGCACAAGGCATACCATGGTCGGTCATGACACAACCAGTATTATTAAGACACATATTGGGGTCATTTTATATTATTATGATATTATATTATTACCCTTAACTACCCGATTACTAATTAATCACGATAATTAAAGATAGTTACCGTCGTTACTATTCATAATGTCAAAAAAAAGTGTCTTAATTAAAAATTTTGGACCTTCTAATTTCAAATATGGAATCCATTTTACCAAGTTAGAAACACATAAATTAAATTAATTAATTTAAAAATAATTCCCATTGTCAAACAAAATAGCGGGTTTTTTTAGAAACAATATCTATCAAAAGATTGACACTTGGTTATGCCTAATTCCAAAGTGAAACTAATTAAAATGACCAAAATTAGATTACATGGTAAAAATATATTCTAATTACACTTTAAAACCAATTAAAACGAAAATCTATCAATATAATTATATTAGATGAAAAATCATTTTTGAAGTAAAATGCAGTATTTTTTACTATTCATTAAAAAATGAACATTGTCAGAAAAAAACCAAAAATTTATCCAAAATTAATTTCAATGTCCCAATTCTAATGAATAAGTTTAATTTGACAAATAGAGCATATAAATTGTCAAAAGTTTGATTTAGAAATGGTTTTCCATCAAAAGGCGGTAAAACGATCTTTTAAAAAATATGAGAGTATTCTATGCTTAAGATTGTATTTATTCTCATTTTAATCCCCTAAAACACTATCTAATTTATAAATAGAAATAGATATTAAAATACATAGTTCTTTACTTACAAGGGATGTTACAATATATCACCATTTTAGGGATTCTACTCTTGTATTCTACAAAACCATAACGTAATAATGAAATAGGTATATCAAATAATCAATAAATAAATTATTACAAAATAATATAATTATAAAAATTACAATAAATGGATTGTAATATATATGTTATGATCATTTAATATCTATTCCTATTCTCATATATCAATCAATCATTGAATTAATTCCATTGGGAAAGATAATATTATTCATGTACATATCATATTATACATTTGTTATGGAAAAAAGACAAGTTATTTATGATAAAATAGGTTCTCCCCTATTCCCAAAACCTACATTGACCAAAAAAACCCCAACCCCTACATGAAACCCCTAGGAATGATTTTTTATGATCCTCTATTGTGGTCCCACCTCAAATGCCACTCCTATGTCATTAACCCCACCTCACTGTGTATATGGACATTATGATGATCTATTATGAGTATCAATTTGGGTTACTCTGAACTTTTGATGGTCCTTTAATCATTTGGACTCATTATATCAGAATCATGTGAAATTTGGTGCTCTCTATTTTTATACTTCTCTATTGTTTTTTTCATTTCATTACCCAAATTTTTTTTGTTGAACATAATTTCAATAATTATGTATGCAAGAATGATGTTTCTATAATGTAAATATTTTTTTATAGAAAAACATATGTTATAAAGAAGGACATTCCGAATCATAATTAAGGAGATGAATGGTGTCGAAGTTCCCATGAAATGGTGTCTTTATGGGATGAGTTTTAAATATTATACGAAGATTAAAAAACTACCTTGAAGCATATAATTAATGTGAAATTCTTTCATACTCATTGGAAAATGGGGATGCAATAATTGGATTATTAGATATCAATTCACATTATTCCAATATTTCTTCTAGTGTTTACGTTGATGGTAACATTTATATTGCCTAAATAATTTTAACATTATATCCCCATGAAAATTTTTTATGGTAAACTATGAATATCAATTTAATGGGTAACACATGTGAGAATCATTTGTTACATGATTTAATTTTCATTTATGGTGATCGAAAAACTAAATCTTTGTTTAGTTAGTGTAATAAACATAAAATATTTTATGGATTATATATATTTAAAAATATATTAATCATTACATATGATATTTATTAATGATTATTTTATTATTTTCTAATGTAACTTGATGTGGATGAAGACGATTGAATATGTTTTAGAGTTTATTTGGAGTGGCAGGAGAAGTGAGAATAAATCCTTGGATAATAGTAGAATTATAGGGACCTTATAATTTATGAATATTACCTATTAGGTTATGTTTGAAAATGTTCATAGATTATTTAGGTAATTATGGATAAATTATAAAATCTATAGGTTTGGAAAATATATAAACATCCTTGACCCTACTAGACTTGGTATGGTTCATTTGAAAGCTCGTACAGGTGATTCGAAATACAATAGGGTTGTTTTATGATTATTTAAGTTTTCCACAATAAAATTTGTCTAAAAATGAAATATTAATGATCATGATATGGTTTATATCAAAAAACTATAATATTCATATCATAACTCATTATGTTCACACAATCTATATAAGGTTCACAGAGAAAAAATAGAAAATAAGAAATTCTTATAGTTCATTTCAAATCATCATAAATTTATTTTTTAGAATTTAGATGGTTGGTATTGAAAAATTTATGGTGAAATATATACATTAGATTGTTTTTTTATCACTTATATTTTCCCTTAAAAATGAAATATGGTTCACTAACAACAGAAAAAGGTTATGTTTACGATATGAGTATTGTAATATGAAAATTTTTATTAGATTAATAAAACAATTTATTATAAAGAAGCATAAATTATGATGATTTTGTATGATTCATAAATATTATGACCATCATAATTATTTATATAATTATGATTCAATCCATTTGATAATGGAATATATGGAGTGTGATCAATATTAATGATGTAGATAGGGAAACCATGTCTCAAATATTTATAAGGAAAAAATAACATCAAATCTAATTCTAATGTATTATGATGAATTCACATATCAATGATGTATCTATAACATAGTTCATGATAATTGAGAAGGATGTGATATAACATTACACTGCAACATGTGGATCCATGGCGATGTCTGTGATGATGCATGATTCTCATACATACATTGACTAAGAGCATACAGATTTTATGGAGAGAAATAATATCAGGGTATTTGTTATTATTGGAACAAATAATGTGTCTATCACCCTGAAAAGAATTTTTTGGATGAACCAATCATGTGACCCACCCCTAAGTAACATTATAGATCCATGGAATAATTATCATTCAAATATGAAGTGCTTCATAAAAAAAGTTGTTCCGCCTGCAAAGGACTTTCACTCTATAGATGACATTGATTTCTGTGGATACCCAGAGTCAAAAGTAATATTGCTGGAAAATTCACAAAAAAGGTATCCTTTCATAGAATAATTAAATTTGAGTGACCAAATTTTTTCACATGAAAGATTAAAACAACGCCCACATGTTTCCTGGTAAAGATCACTAATGCCTATGGAATGTTCATGAAAAAACAGACCATTGATTGAAAACCAATCATGTAATCCTATAGTTGATATAGAGAAGTGAATATAAACCACAAAAATTGTTCATGGAATACCTGAAAAAATGTTCGAGTATCAAACAACCCAATTTTTCTATAGTGAGGTTGTGTGCCACCCACCGATAATTTCAACTATAAATAGATCCACACCAGACACCTTGGGGTGGGGAGAGGGAGGATCTCTTGAAGATCATGTGATTCTCTCGCGTGTGAAAACCTCTCTTCCATGTCATCAAGAATCACTAGATTCCATGATACATCAATGGTAGATAACTCTCATGTTGTGCATCATGTGGGCCCTAACTTTTCTTCGCATGTGGTTGAGTGATCCTTATGCAACACCTCATAAGGTTGATTGGGATTATGAAAGAAAAAAAGACCGTGCACAACCAAAATATGCATAGTACTCCGAATATTTCACACACCTATTCCAATAGTATACATGTGTTTCCATTATGATATATGCCATGTCTTAGAAAAAACTATTTGCATAAAATACAATGTTGTTGTGTCGAACAACATTCTGGTCCCTGACCTGATGTACACTATGCTTCTACTACATCTGTCACCTACCACTTTATCCTATGTATATGCACCCTAATGAAATTTTCTACTAATCATAGGTAACATGATGTATAGAATCCTAATTTCTTATCCTACATGGTAGTTCTAATTCCATTACGCCCCTAGAAGCATTTCAGAGGTGGACATGTAATCCTTATAGGTGAAATGTTCATTGGAAAAAAGTTTAACTCTCTTAGTAGATATTCTTTATGATGAATCATCCTCTCTTATTAGCATTTCCCCATGGAGTGGAATGACCCATCAACATATGATATGTATAATATAAAAATATCTAGCTCCACATCCTAGTCATATGACATTAAACACTACGAAAACATCCTCAGTACATTATGTTAAACTGTTTCCATAGCCTTTTTGATAAACATGGGATGTCCCGTGTGTGATCACCATGGGATTCAACCCTCTTACACATCATGGAGTGATTCACTTAAATTGGAAATTCTTTATGAATAATACTAACACCATCCATCTGTAAAGATAATTCTGTGACAAAGGCACCCTTACCACAACACATTAAATAACACAGAACAATCCCGTCACGAGACCTTAAACTATGGAATCAAACTACACGGTTTCTGATTCCTATCTCCCAAATGGGGAACACAGGGCACCATCATGAGGTTTAATCCTTACACCACAAAAGTGTTACATTATATACCTTGGGGGGACACACATAGCAGCATAAGTGTGATATTATCCCCCTTTGGGGGGATATATTTTCCATATTAGTGTGATATAATCTCTCTTGAGGGGACTCAATATATCATCTTATTTTGGAATCATCCCCCCATGGGGACAAACTTAATCATATATATACCCCTTGAAGACATTAATCTGACATCATTCTCTATGAGATGGTAAATTTGTTCCTATCTATCCTCACATGATGTTAAACAAGGGCACCTATTTCTTCATAATATGTTAAACTCATTCCCAGATCAAGAATAGCTAACCCATGAAATAAGAATTGGAAATCTGAGGTAAATGACCTTTGAATAATTAATCTCATGGAATAAACTCAATCATTGATGACATAGGATGTGTTGGTTTCCACACCTAAGATACCTCATACATGAGATTCCCTCCCTAGATAATGAATTAATAGGTTCCTAATCTACCAAATGTTCATGCATTCCCAATGTTACCAATTATAATAACTATCATGAGCCAATGTTTAATTTCGATTGAGACAGATGTAGCATAAATAACTAGAACCCACCACAATATTGTGCTAGAAATGAGTTTCATGAACATGACTTAAATCTATGAGGGTGATCGGTCTAGGTGATGTGATCTAAGTAGGATTCAATGGATGGAGAAAATAACCTATCGTCTTCCCATTTTAGTCAAGGAGATATTATAATTGATGAAAGTGAGGTAAGAAACCTGCATTTGGAAATTAGAAATGCATTTATATAGAAATATCTTATGCGATGCACTTTCCCCGAATAAAGCACAAAAAACTGAAATGATGAAATTAGTTGAAACTCTTATCCTTCCACAATGAGGAATAATAGAATTTTGGGGTAATGATATATTTTATTGTCACATGATCAAACTATTTTCAACCATTCACCACAATGAAATTTTTTGTCCCTACTTTAATCTGACATGTGACATGGGGCAGATAATGATGACGATCATTGGTCTGCGACATCATTAATGTGGATCCCTCCCCACATCAGGAAGAATTGATAATTTTGGTGAATTTGGAATTTGTTTCATTATAATTGTACTCAGGGTTGAATCCAAATTCATTATGAGACTCAATGTATAATAAATATATGAATGTGCGCCAATAGGTGTAGGGGACGTTGAAACATTGGTGACACAATCTTGCACAACTACACTACATTCATGAAGAACAAAACACATGTGGATATTTTGCTCCAACTCCCCATAGAACCCTCTAGTATCATTTCTAGAAGCATTAACAACACTATCATTCAATGGTACAAGGAATAGAGGGTCATTGCTACCAGGGATATGACCCACTAAGACCTCATGGCATCAATTCCACACCTGCACCATCGCTCTTGAGGGCCACAACGGTGGAAACCAACCATCTTTTCCATATCAAACAACCATAATTGAATACCCAAACAATTCTATGATAGATCACTCCCCAATTTCAAAAAATTATTTGATTTTTGACCCATGCATAAAATAACCACCACATAGGATCCACCTAGTAGGAATCTAACGAGGCCTCATCTGTTCCATCACTGGTTGGTTTCACTGCCCATGGAGTGGTTTGAAATCATCCTCTCCCTACCGACCCTAGTACAAAACACATGGAGGAAAAACTAGGGAAATAACTAAGACATTCCACAACAATGGGAATCATCTACAACTCATGTGGCCACTCCACCATCAGTGTATTCCACCAGATCAATGCAATAGGAAAATGTGGACACAAATTCTCCTACATTGGATCATGACCCCTACCTCCTCACAAGTATCTAGTGGATACAAATAAGGACCATTATATGAGTCTGTCACCCCACTTGAGAAACACTATTATCCACCTTGGGATCAATTTAATGAATCTACAAATGTAGAAGATCCATCAAACACATTGGTGGATATAAATCCCAACAAATATGACATTATATCTACTCTTGTTGCTCACATCTAGGTTGTGGATGCATGATATGTTTCAGTTCTGCTTGAGGGAAATCCATACCTGGTATGGGTAGAAAAAGTTCAAGATACCTTGATGTGTGGGAATCCAATATTTACCATTCTCAATGTGATGGGTGACTCACCACAACATCTAGCCCACATCAACTCATAGTATGTCCCAATTATGGGGACTCCAGAATAGTAAGACGTCACCATTCTTTGATTCTTCATCCAAACTCTAGAAGGTGTTGCATTTGTCTAGTATAGTTTGCTTCCCACAGGGTCTATTATCAGTTGGTAGGATCACCATAGAAAAATCATCTACTATATCAGTTCCTCCTCATACATGATGATTATCATTGATCTCTTCAAATGAAAGTAGTTTATGAATGGGTGAGTTTCTGAATTAGTATCCCGATGGAAGTGAATCACGTATTCACTTGACATGCCATTGCCACAAGAAAAAATACTCCTGATGAATGTCAAAAACATTAGGATTGAGTTGGTCCCTATATCATCTCCATAAACTACCTTGGTAAATTTAAGCAATTCATCAAAAAGGTTTATCATCTGGAAGAAACCTTAGAGTGGATAAAAGATCAACCACACCCATTCTGCTTCCATCTCCCGTGAGAATTCATGTGAAGAAAGTGACACCCAACACTGTGAAGGATGTAGTAACCAAAATAGTGAACATCACGGACTCCTTATAGTATATTCCTGATCGAGTATAGATTTATCCTATGAAGCCATGTCCAGTTCATACTCAATCAGTGCATCCTCACCAATCATAGTCACCTTGATGAGAAATTGTGTCTCTATCCCCTGCGAAGGCCTTGCTCCAAGGGTTCCGGTCATAGAAATAATAAAAAATAATTATTCCATTAGTGATTCAAAAATCCCAAGATACGTTATCTTTACCATGGATAAAGGAATCCTTGTTTTACCAAAGTAATAGAAACTCTATGAGGCCCACCTCACTGGCCACCCAAATAACTTCTGTTATGATAGGATCCTCAGGAACACCATAAAATAATGATTCAGGTTTAAAACTAGATCCAAGACCTAGTATATCATAGATTATTCACATTCAGTTATGTTAGAGCATTGGTTACACATGTCTCTAAGGAACCCCATAGTGAGACTGAAGGCTATGAGGAGGAGAAACAGCTCCTCAACAGTAAGAAGTAGATGTTCATTGAATGTTTTTAATGGAATGTACATAATAGTATACATAGAATAATATGTTACCAATGGAGTAATAGAGAACATATTATGGTTTCCATGCCTCCTCTGACTACTTACTTTACTCCTACATTGTAGCCTTCAATGTATTGGGAGAATATATGCCCTCCTTGCATAGTAAATCAAAGTCTCGAACTAGTGCTGAATCCATCTCAAACATATGGTGAATTCATTCTATCTATGGTGGGAAATGTGTCTATGGTATTCCAATCCATAAACTATTCTATAGACAAAGTGAAAAATTATGCCTCTGTGAATGTTGTTGATCAGGAAGATCACTCCACAATGTCGGACTGTGAGGAACACCAGGTAAACCCATCAGTTTACCCTAACCGACAACATTGATGGAGTATAGAGGAACATGATTCATCCAAATTCCTAGGATAATGCTTCAAAAAATTTGTTCATGATTCTGATATTATAAAGTAAGCATTGTGTAGGGCTAAAAAATAATAGACCTACTGTTCCATGGCATCAAGTATGCCTTTTAAGCTAAATACATTAGCTTACCAACCATCTCATTCATGGACACATCATGATCAGCCACATACTGCCAGATTCCATCCTTAGCCAACTTAATATTAGATGATAGTTATTCATATCATTCCATATAGTCTATAGAAGAACTTCTCAAGCACTATACAAGACATAGAAGATCATCTAATTGAATCTTCTACACCCTCTACTATCGAGAAACCTATAATTGGTAGAAGATTTCCCCAATCATAGAAATATGATGTGTTGAAGCACCTTTTCAACATACCTTTTAGGGTTTTTATCCTAATGTATATGTTATTTTAAATGTAAATGTGTGAGGGCCCACAATAAAATTCATGAAGAGAACCCTCCAGATTGTGGTTAAGGTAACTTCTATTGAGACCTACTATGAAAATGATGCTTAGCAGGGGGAATTTCATGTCATTATCTTGTTTTCAAAGTTGGATAGAGTTTTCAACATCCAGGGGATAATATTCCCACTTTATATCACATTTCAATTCAATGGATTAGAAAAAAAAATTTATAATTGATAATGCCTCTAAAATCATCTTCATATTGATGTTGAATCTCTATAAGATAGGTCTTACATAAATACATCTAACTCCCCACAACCTGATAATACATGGTTATGAAAAGAGTTAGTAGAAGATGCATGAAAAAATTAAACTAAATTCCCAATATGGTTTATGAAAATAAAGCACCTAATTTATTGTAGTCTCATAGGATACTTACTACAGTACACTAATCGAAAGATTTTGCCTTCATTTCTAGGTAATGGTCGAATATTTATATCACAAGTGCCTTGAATATTCCATCTATGGTTAAGTAAGGGTACTTAAATATTTTGTTTCAAATATAGAATCTAGTGAATGCAACTACCTATATGTGGCGAATTTCATAAGGGAAGGAATGAATGTCTAGAAAAATAATTTCAAGAGCCTAAATGATTCCAATAATATAATTGGCACTAGAATGGACCCATCATATGACTTGGGAGACATCTTTTTTCTCCAACTAAATCTGTTGGATCCTATGATGCTAGACATGGGGGTTGTTTTATTGTCTAAAAAATAGGTTCCCTACCCCATTATCACTTACTCCTACATGATAAAGGAATGACTAGTACCAGAAGACCATAATATTTTGATGTACCAGGTAGTTCCCACATGACCATCAATCCACAAAATTCCATCGTGAACCATAAAACAAGGGTAACTCGACAATGGACATATCTTAAGCATTGATTTAAAATAGATATTGGATTACATATCTAGGAACATGATATAATTATATCAGAAACATCTATTTCCTGATTTTCGTTAGAGTGGAAAAACATTGGTGCAAATTCTATATCAGCTAGAGCACGAACCTGTGCTCCTCTTGGGTGATTGGAATAGTAAATTTTCATCCCCATATGATGCTTTTATCTCATATGACTAAGGGGATTTGGAATATTCCCCTCCCACATTCTAAGAGGGGTTTTCCCCACCATTGACGAGTTTTCCCAGGTGAATATCAACATTGAAAAAGATAAATGGTCATCACTAATCAGTGCAACCGTGTCCTAAGAGGAGTATTAGCAGTAAGTGGTCTTCTTAAAATAGCACCGTGATGTATTCACCTTTATATATGATGAGATTCTATGGTTATACCCTCATGTTTTTGTCCATCATATCAACATCATAATGAATCATCTTAGGTTCTAATAGCCTCTTAAAAAGATGAACTCTTCTCATGGTTCTATGGATGAGGATAACGATGACATGATTATCAAATATAACTACAAAAGGTGTTTCCAAAACCACAAATGGATTACCCATATTTTACTTTTCATGAAAAAGAATGGGAATATCTGAGTCTTAACTGACTTTTAGGACCACAACATCCATTGTATGAATGATGATTATCCCATTCTTGTGAAAGAGCTATTGATTAATGCTATGGTAGGGTTCCAAGATCACTCCATCATGGATGTATCCTCTAGATATAATCAGATCCAGATGGCCAAAATGGATTAGGATTCTTCTATATTTATGGAATAACAAGGACCTTTATTATATCATGTGATTTCCTTATTCTTGAGGAATTTTGGAGCCACTTATCACCAGTCCATACACAACTTATTTAATCCAATTCTAATTACATTTGTGGAGTGATACATGGATGATCTGAGGGTCAAATACCTCCATTTTAAGGACCATATTAAGGATCTTAATAAAGTGTTCATCATTTCCCTCATCCAAAAATTAATGTTGGGCCCCATTATGTGTGCATTTTTTGTTACCTCTACAAAATTTATTAGTTGCATTGTATGATATTGTGGTTTCATGATTTTACAAGATAAGATCAGGTACATCAATAAAATGCCTCTCCTAAGAATCCTCTACGAGTAGGGAAGCCTTTAAGGCCACATAGACTACATAAACAGATCTATTAAAAATGATATTGGATATTTTAATCCCTTATTGAGGCTCATGACGAAATTTATCATCTACCAGTGGGATGAGAATTTCTAGACCGCCTTTGAGGAAATCAAGTAGTTCCACCTACTACCTCGAGTTCTAATTCCACCCATATCAGGAAATGCTTTGGTCCACTATTTGAGGGCCTTGGACCGGTCCCCCAATGCATTAATAGCCATGAAAAACAATGTGATAAAGGGAAATGACATATACTAACTTAGTTGAATGCTCCTCAACATGGAGACCTGATACTACCCCATCAAGAAGAGACTTCCCACACAATTATTCCTGGTGAAGATATTGTGAAATTATTTGTATCATCATGAGATATATGTTGTGTCTTGAGTAGACCCGATAATATATATCCAAAATTTTTCCATTCTTTGGATGATTAGATTTCTAGGTGGTAGTCCTCTTGAAAGTCAATATCAAATTACTCCCATAGAAGTCCTTTATAATCCATGCATTGGTAGACTTCTTAGATTCACATCCTCCCATGAATAAATATCATTGGATGCTGATTTACTAGATGAATATTTAATCACAATGAAGTTGGTTATACGATTGAAGATTCATTTAAATAGAGTCTCCTAGATCCCTACTAATATAAGGCTAAAAAACTCCAAGCATATCTAAGTAGACAAGGGGGTCATTTTCATAACTCCAAAACATGAAATCTATTCATACTGATTTATGTTGTCAGAAGGCTACATAAATAATGAGAGAGAGTACTAGGCTATCATTAATGATATTGATTTGGTACTCAAGATTGATGTATCCTATTTAAAGATGAAGGGAGAATCTAAGATTGTCATTAATCAAATCAAGGGATACTACATCATCGGGAAGAAAGAGTTAGTTCCCCTTCTCGAACATACCCATTAGTTGATGACCCAATTCCCTTGTAGATAAAAGTACCTCATTTTCTTGATCATAGAATAGTCAATCCAATTAATTGAAAATCTTTTTTTAATCCCTTGAATATCCCAAACCATATGATTTGGTCATTCACGTGACCCATCGGAGGGTCTTCACACCATCTAACCCAGATAATGGAAACTAACAGGTATATTAGCTGGATGATGGATCTTCTATACATAGGACATTATATGATCCTATTTTAATGATAATTAATAATTATATGACTCAATTAATTGAGTATCTCTATCATGGTATTTTCTGTCCAAACTTGGCCAAAGCTTAAAAAATCCATTGGCGTGCATTGCAGTTTACCCTACACAGTGGAAATAACATTTAAAAAAACCACTACGAACATGGGTTTTATGGGATTCACCAGAATTACATATAATGATACGATACACATAAAGTTATTCAATAGGTCTATTCTAGATCCTATGGATCCCATCAGGATGGATTGAATATCTCTCACTAATTCCAATGTTTGGGATATTTTTGTCCCACAATAGTTCATGAATACATCAAGTTTTTCAAAAGGATTCATGCGTGTTAGATCCACTACATATTTTTTTCATAACCTAATAGGGATTATCCACACCATAAAATATTATTTTCCCTTCATAAAATGGGAACATGACATTGAGGGGCCACACCTACCACTGAAAACTCAATAATTCAAGAATATTTTGAAAGAAACAAACTTCTCCAAAAATTTGGCTAAAGTGGTTCCTCTCATGGAAAATAAAATCTCATTCCATGTTCTACAGTGTGAGATCCCATATAATCCATTAATTTTGAGTTCCTCATGATATTATCACTAACAACAAAACCAACATTCAGGTTGACTATTTGATGTAATTGAATGACAAGTACAACATCTGATTGAACTGTACATATATCTACCATGTGTTGTAAAATAGAATGATTGAGGCATTCAATAATAATTTATCTAATATATTGTAGAAATTTATAGTATAAAATAAAAAGTCTTTTTCCTAACAAACTCCACAATTCCCATTTGGTTTACAAGATGACAACTCAAAATTCAACTTAGGTGACCACATACTCTATAGTGTAAGGAATAGATTCATTATTATGCATTAGAGGAAAGTTTACATTACTACAAGCTTTTTATATGACCAACATTTTCCAAATATAATTCAAGAAGTCCATATAACTGAGTTGGAATCCCTTGAATAATATAGTCTTCATGAATTTCATAACAGAGAGTGATATTAGATTAAGATGGAGTTACCACTAAATAAGAATATTCAAATATGTTCGTTCATCCATGGTGACATGGTACTGGCTCTCAATATGTTGATGATTCCCATCAATAATTAACCTATGTTGGACACCAAATGATACTAGACCATAAATTTTCCACTAGGTCTATTCTAGTGGATCATACCCTTTCAACACCGTTAATGGAGAGTATATAACACCTCCCAAGAACAATATGCTTCTCATGAAGTACATTCCATGAAGCCCCAATAGTCTAGGAACCATGACCTTAAACTATTTTTAATTGGTAAAATCTACATAACTGTAAACTACAACAACTACGGTTAAAACATAACAACTCAAAACAAGGAATTATGGTACAATATCTATGAGTTTAAACTATCCAAAGATCCAATGTCCAAGAATTATGACCATATACTACATATATTACTCATTGTTCGTGTTTTATAGAATTGAACTATGAAGCCTAAATTCCATAGCCCAATATTTTAAAATGTTGTCATACCTTGGATAAAACTAGGATGCCTCGTATGAAAGATATGAGGTGAGAAAAAATGAATGTCCTTAGGAGATGATATTAAACTGTAATCTAGACTTGTATGAAATTAATAAGATTACCCAAATAAAAAGTATGGGATAAGAAATGAACTTCATTAGAGAACGATGTTAAATTGAATCCTTGCCCTATGAAATAAATAAAGGATTCCTCACATATGAAGTGTACGATTCCCAAGAAAGTTGTTCTTCCTTAGAAAATATAGTTAAACTGTATCGCTACCTCATGTAATTAATAGGGATGAACTAATACAATTTTGGGACACCTCAATTCCCTCACTTGATAGGATGTCACCCCACTAGGATCAGTTACCTACAATTCCACCTCCAGGAACTACATGTGGATTGTGAAGTGTCCAAGGATAGTGTAGTCCCACTAAGTGGGGGTGGATCATGTGTGACATGTTTTTACTAAATTATATTCTTTTATAAATAACTTAAAAAATCTATCACCTGTTAAGATGTGTGGATATTTTATGAAATAAAAAATTTAAATGAAACACAAAACCGGATTTGTTTACGAGGTTCATTATTAAGTCCTACGTCCATGCTGCAACCGATAATTACCCCTGGTTACAGATTTTCACTATATGGATATGGTTAAAACCAAGCAAAGTACTATTCCTATAAACACTATGTCTGAAAGTATTCCACTACTGTCCCCTACTAGATTTTACAAGCACCCACCAACACTAGTGACTCATGATTCCCATAGGAGGATCATAATATTGTTTCCCATTGTGTTGACAGCATCCCAATGGCCTGATCCAATATCCCACTAGAGACTTCCCCTTATTTAGAGTACTACTAATGACTTCAAAATCGTGAGTCACATAGGATTTGATCCATTGATAGGATAATGTTATAATATTACTCTATGATATTTCTAGATTAAACTAAATGATGTAAAATTCAAGTACCTTTTTCAATGGTGCTATTGTTGCTCAATTACTATCGATCACCAGTAAATGGTCTGATACCTCAGTTCAACACTTCTCATGGAATTCCTAGTTATACTAATGATACAGACTCACTGTAATGTTCCGACCCAGGTCACCACTAAACTGGTGACTGGACCGGTCGCCACATGACCCCAAGCACGTCTCCCCGTATGCCAGAAGCTGCCGACTGGCAGCAAGGGTCTGAGGATAGTCAGTGGGGATACTATACCCTCTTGTCAGAGTTTCACAGTAGTATATCAGTGTAGATAAAGGAAAATAGCTGAATTAGTAACTCATAAATGGAAAACAGTGGAAGAAAAATAATACTCATTTTATAAAAGTGGCCAACACCAAATTATACACCAGATGCATGCATGACATGCTAATGATACAAAAGTAGATAAAAATGAAGAAAAACATGCTTTACAATCCAAAACAGAAATAAATAAATAATGACACAACGCCCCAAGGGATATCTCCTCTAGAATCTAGAGTATCCACTCGGTCCACTACTCCTATCTCCCAAGTAAATGCCAAAAACATAGTCCTGCAACCAAATAGAATATACTAGGGTACCCAGTGAAATTGCTGACCAAGTAGGGTGTGAGATATAAATATTACTAGGTCGGGACCACCGGTGTCTACCCCAAATCCATAAATTTAATAAATAATTTAAAACATGTGATGGAATGCCTAAAATAAAGTAAGAAGTCTAAATAAACTATATACTCAAGTACCTGCTTCAGCCCTCAACTAGCATCTGAACCAGCACTATTCATTTGTCATGCATACTCAACAATCATTACATAATCAATTTTCATTTATCAGTTAGTCAAATATTATTATGAAAATCATGAGATTTAGTCGACGCCTGACATCTCCTATATAAGTCAGCCACCTACAATTTCTCTATAGACCATCTATGTAATCAAAGTACAGACCGAATCCAAGCTTGTGCATTGTCTTGGATAATGCATCATAAGTTATTTAATTTAATCTTTCATATATTATGTCTATGCCCGTCAACTAAAATAGTGATTCACTCCTGGGTCTATGCACTAACAATGGTTCACCCAATTCATTAATAAGTCTCAAACCTTTCTCATAGTCAATTCACCAAACATCATGTCACAACAGCCTTCATTAACCATTATCTAATTTCACGCATGAACAATTGGACCCACAGACCAATGTAAATTTAAGGTTGTGGAACATCATGTATAGTACCCTCGGGAGTATTCAGAGCATCAGTCCATGTCTCATAACCCATGGGTATTTGGAGAATCATTCCCTCACACATAAAGGAATATTTTCTTGTAAGCAGGGTGTAGAAATCCATGTCTAGCAACCCGTGAGTATTTGGAGCATCAGTCCCTATCTCAAAATCCATTTATTAATCATACTTTATATCTATCATTGGTGTAGATAATCATTTCTAACACCCTGTGAGTATTTGGAGCATCATTCCCTATCTCACAACCCATTCATCAATCACACATATACATTTATCATTGGCATAGAATACCGAGTCCAACACCATAAAACCATCCCATTAATTAATTAAATAATTAATTAACAACACAAATCCATCTTCAGATATGTCAAAACATAATTAACCATTCAGCATCTCATTAATTAATAATTAATTAAAAATTAATTATTCTTAGCAAGCCAACTGAATAATTAACTCAGCACATAATAATGCACATTATTAAACCAGTCTAAACCCATCCATTCAAACAATGGTTCCTCCATGACATTTAGAATCTACAAGCACACCATAATAATCTCAACACAAGATGAGAAAATCCAAGATATTTAGTGACCATCTCACACAACATATCATATCTCTAAACAACTCCATCCAGGAAAATTTAAGGCATGGAAAACTAATATGCATCAAATGGTATTGTTGGCCAACATTCGTAACAAACAATCAATTTACAATATTAATTCAATGCAGGAAAATTAATAAATACAAAAATTAATTAATCAAAACATATCTTTTTAACCATTCATAAATTAATTAATCATTTTCCATTTAACATGTAATAATTAATTCATCCAATAATTATTACCAGTTTCCAATTATCTTCTGAACATGTCAAATATTTGATATTCCCAATAATCTGTAAAAGCCACAATCTTATTCCAACTCATGACATGATAATTAATCATACCATTAATTTCCCTATTAATAATTCTTCTCATTCCAATAATTTAAATGTTTAATCATATCACTTTAACCAAATTAGCCAAACATACTTAAGCTCAACACATGTTCATTTCCTCACTTATCTCCCATGGGAGGAATTATTTAATAACATAAAAAGTGTCATTCATCAACATATCAAAAACATGGAAATTAACATTCTCCATTTACTTAAAAATCAATGATTTTTAAATAATGTGTAAAATATTTGGGACCCTACCTCTGGGTTTTGAAGAAAACCACAATGAACGAAGAACCCTCAAGAGAAACGAGTTTATTCTTCAAGAACCCGCCTTAGATCACATCTCATATCAACACCAAGAACAAAAATCATTAAACCTGACATCCACACTATTAGATCAACACATAACTATCATAGATCTATGAAACCATAAGAATATGAGATGTAGATATAAGTTGATCTAAGAAACTGAACAAGAACGAAGAAGAATGTAGAGACCCGAATCTTGACGTACATGGAAAATATATTACTTTTGCGGAATACTTAATAAATAACAAAAGCAGACACACAAAGACCATAATAGTTTAGTGTCTTTGGAAACTATAGAGACCCAAAGCCTAACGTACATGGACATTACATTACATTTTCGGAATACTTAGTACATAACAAAAACACACACATAAGGATCGTAATAGTTTAGTGTCTTTGGAAACTCGGAATATTATCTTCTAATCCTGATGAAAGATCTTCAACATCTCCCATAAAGATCTTCCTTTTTTTATACCCAAAACATTTCTTTATATCCCGGGGAAAAGAAAACATAAAAGGGTGAGCTCAAATTCTCAGTAAGGGTAATCAAAAGAAATATCAATCACATCATATACATAAGCACATAAATTTTGGAAATATTAACCTGTAAAAGAGATCATAATTTCATAACCTGGGATAACTCATGGTAGTGAAATTTAATCACAATAAACATAACATAAAGCATTAAACTTTGTGGCATACACACATAATCATAGATAATCATTTCTTGTTAGTCAAGACTCATTGCCAAGACTATCTTAGTGGACAAAGTCCCTTTCTGAACCGAGTCACCCTCGTTTCAGTCCTGTTTCACTAAACCGGTATAACCTACCATTCCAGCCATGTCTATCTCATGAGATATAAAATCATTACCCAATGCATTGGAGGGAGATATAGGTCCCACCCATCTCATAATGATACCATTCTTATGTGTGCCACAAAATCATAAATCATACATCATTTCATAACCCATGTAATAAAAATGGGATTCATAAACAACATGACATCATAAAACAATTAATATAAGATAAAAGATTTCATAAAAATAATTCCATCATAACATAATCAAATCAATGTAATAATAGGGATAAAAACAGAACCCTTTATTTTCTTAGATGGAAAATAATTTTGATAAAACACTTGAACTCCATTCTTGAGGAAAATATCCTTTCTACTTCAAAAACACTTTTCCTTTCTTAACATGTCATAAAATTCTAACTAAAAGAATTTGATTAAAAATTAACTTGAAAACTTGTAAAAGAATATTTTTGGAAATAATGTTTTAAAAATCCATTCATGTCGTATAAGTTAAAAAAACATTCTTCTCGTACTTTTGTCGGAAAAGTAAAAAAGTACCTCGTATGAAAAACGACAAAATATTCCTTTCACATCTTTTACTAAATACTCACCGATGGGCAAAATTGGATTTAAAAAATTGTAGGTGGATGGAAATAATATTACATATTTAGGAAACATGGATGTGGATGATAAAATACACCCCAGTAAATACCAAAGTATAAACAATCTCGGGTAAAAATGAGATTGTGATATTTCCCTTACCTTAGGTCCGATTTGCTTCGTAAGTGTCCGAACCTCCTGTATAATGATTTAAATAATGTCATTGACTTATTACAGAATCATATTCATTGTTATTATATCATATATGGTTCACTTATGACTTTATATTACCCGTTCTTTTGTAAATTAATGTTAAAGTAGTGTTTTGGGTAAAATCGTCTCATTTGCCATTCGTGTTTTAACTTGTAATTATTCATATGATTACTTAGATCATTATTACTTAATAATAGAATATAAAACATGATTTATATATAATATATATTCATAATATACATATATATAATGGATCGATAAATGGAAATAAATACACCGTTCATGGAGACGGTAGGCCGTACGTACGCATGAACGCTGTTTTCGTTTCCTTATTGAATTGAGTGGAATTAAGTAGATGACATAAATATATATAAACATAAATCTAGTAGATTTATAATTTCATATATTTCATTATTATTGCTTATATATACTTTATAATCATTCTTAAATGGTTAACATGGAGAATTAATCTCATCGTGTCGGGGAGACGGTAGTCTGTACGTACGCACGAGCGATGATATCATTTCCATAATTATTGAATTGAATTGGAGTGGATGATAAAATATATCAGAATCATTATGATGTTATAATAACTATGTATAATTATTCTTTAAACCATAATACCCTTCCATGTAAGGTGTTGGTGGAAAAACAGATTACACCACGGCGTGGAGACGGTATTCCCTACGTACACACGCGCGGTGATTTCGTTTTCCGTAGGATGGATAGATGGTGAATTAGGATTGTTTCATACTTATAATAACATATTTGTATATGAGTGATACTGATGTTATTACTTTATAATGAAACAACCTAAGAAGAAGAAGTGGAAGAAGAAATAAAGGTGAAATAATTGGTAACGGAAATTACCTCTTCTTTGAAGCGCCTCTTTGAGACCTCCTCTTAGGGCACTAAAATGGGTCTTTTAGGAAGACAAGAACCTCTAGGATGTTTCTAGTGAAGTGGAGAAGATATTTTGTCATGGGTTGGCCGATCTTGAAGGCTCAAAGTTGTGTGAGAAAGAGAGGGAGGAGGTGCCCTTTTATAAGGGAGGAGAGGGGCACCTTTGGAATAACTAAAACTATTATTTTATTATAAAGTCAAGTTCGGTTTTAAATAGCTTCAAATGGATATATTTCGAAGCTAAGGTGGCGATGGGTCGAAAGCCTCTCATCCAATAGAATTTAGACTAGTTTAGGTTCCTATTTTAAACTTATCATTTAGATTTAACATTAAGTTAAATAATTTTACTTTTACCGTGTCTTCTTGTGTTCTTACACTATAAGGTTAATAAACTTACTATAAGAAGCCAAACGAACCCCAAGTTGTTTATTATTAATATATATAACTTTATCTAAGTTATTTGGCCGAACCTTAGATTTTTAGGAATAAAATACAATTACCAATATAATATTTGTTTTAGAAACTATTTTATGTCAATTTTGACACTATTTAGTAATTGATTTTTGTGAAAATTATAACAGAATTATTAGTTCGAACAAAGTTAATTAAATCAATACTAACATGTCATATTAACCTAGAAAATTAGTGGTATTCATAAAAAGTCTCAAATTACATTTATTTTTGTGTTTATAACATCAATTATGTCAATATTTCATTAATAAGATAATTACTGCATCATCATTGTGTCATAACTAAATTAAATTATTTAATGTCTAAAAATTACAAATAAAATACCATTATGTAGGAAATATTTTTATCTTTATAATTAATATTTATAGTCGAATTAATTTATGTATAAACCCATGTTAAAAATTATTTACTTATTAAACGTTGATTTTAACTATTTTAACCCTTCTTTAAATAAATTAATAATAAATGTCCTAATCTAATCCAAGTGGGCCTAAATGGTCATATTTTATTCCTAAGTTTGATTTTAGTCGAATTAAACTTGTCCAATAGAATTAGGACATGTGTTAGGGTAATAATAATATCATTTCAACCCTTAATTACCCTATTTACTTTTAACCGTGGTAAAAAAAGTAAAAAGTTACTATTCACCAAAAAAATTATGTTCATCTCATTGAACCAAATTTTACTTAATGACATCAACCATGTCTCTCGGATTTTTGAAATTCCACTCACAGAAGCGGTAAAATTGCGTTTTATTAAGAATTCATTTTTTTTAACTACCACTTAGTGGTTTCACTATTCATCAAAAATTGACAGTTTTCAGAAAAATACCAAAAATTAGGCCTAAGCTATATTTGATATTATGAACTCAAAAAAGATTTCTATTTTACCAAATTCAAAACATATCAGATGCATCAATTAATTTAAAAATTAATTCCCATCGTCAAAACAAAAGGCGTGTTTTTAAGAGATAATAACATTCAAAAGATTGACACATGTTTATAACTGGTTTAAATGTGAAATTACATCCAATGACCAACATTGTATTAAATTGTAAAAATATATTCTAAATATACTTTAAAACCACTCAAATTAATAATTTATCACTATTAATTATTTCGATTGAAAAAGTTGTTTTTAATTAAAATTTAGTAATTTTCACAATTCATCAAAATATGAAAGTTATCTGAAAATCACCAAAATTTCACACTAAGCTAATTTCGATATTTCGAATCCATAAATGAAGTCCATTTTGATAAATAAAAATTACAAAATTTAGAAAAGTGGTTATTACTATTCATAATGGCTAGTTTTAATAATATTTTAATAGCATATCGTTGTTTAGTGAAACTTGGTGTTGCGTACAACACACACTATCGTGGAAGGTCGCGATTGCGTGTAATTCAAGATAGGTCAGAGATGTGTGTTGTGAAAGAACCTTTTGGTGTAGCGTATAACACAAGACATTAATGAAATTAAAAAGAATATTTTTCATAAAATCTCGGGGTGTTACATTCTACCCCCCTTAAAATGAATTTCGCCCTCGAAATTCATCGGGGTTATAAATGGTTTACTATTCGAAAGTTTCTTTAATTGAAACCCACATCGTAAAAAGGAATACCAAAACCAATCTTTAAAAACGAAGGTATGAAACGTAACGGTTACCCAGATAAACTAATCACTGGGTTTCCACATAGGTGAAAATTTGGATATGGAAGAAAAATCTAACCATCATGTTCTGATGGAGAGTGGTAGAGAACATGGCTATGGAAAAGCCAACAATCACAAATCCATAAATTTGTGATGATCTAAGGTACCATCTGATTAATCAGATATAAGAGCACTAGGACAACATTTTTGGTTTTCAAGATTGTTTCCCTAAAGTTGAAGAATTTGAATTAGAATAAATACTTACTTTATTTTGGTACAATCTCACTATTGTTCATGCCTTGAACAATTTACACTTCATCTCTTAAATAAATGATGTTGAATTTGTTATTCGTGAAGTGTTAGCAGATCATGTGATAGAATGACGGGTCATTCCATCTCCCTCAAACAAAAGGTTAGCAAAAGTTATTAAATATACATAAGTCATTCTATAGTGAGATTAATCATATATGGTTCCTAAAATGGACTTATAATTCATATATCATACTGCTTAATATAATAAAACTAGTTTCTACTAAACAGGGACTTCCTGTAGGCCAGTGGTAGGAGATAAAGGCCAGTCACACTTCGGTTGGGGGTTCGATTCCCACAGCCTTGTCCGACGCGATGGGATGTCTCCCATCCTGCAGGATGTCCTTTTTCTAAAGCTATATTACTATAACATCCCATCAATAATATCGAAATAAGTTTTATCCTAACTTATGTCCAACATAATCCATTCTAATCTTTAGGCTTATCTAAAATACTTCGGTCCAAGCTCATAGTATATAGAAAATGATTACTTGAAATGTCACAGAATAATCACGTGAATGCCATCATTTATCCCCCATATATCATAAGATATATCTTGTTGGTCAAATTACAAACATGTGAATACCTTAATCATGTATTATCTTGAAGAATGAATACCCATTGAACCTTAGTGAAAACATGAATGCAGTTAAAAGTTAACACTTTCCACATACCAAAATCCTCAAAATTCTATATACTCAAACCATGATATCACTTAGTCCTTATATCAATCATGAGCTCATGAATACTGTCAAATATTTCATTTTCTCGTTTTCCCTTCATTATGCGCATATCATTCTTTTTCCAAAAAATATCTCAATCACTTTCCATGGTTACTAGTACCATAAAATTATTGAAAACCACAATAGACCAATACATAAATATTCCAATATTCCACGATACTATATACAACACTATTTTGGAATCCCATTACATAAACACTTAATCATTCCACCACATCGTTGTCATATTCAACATCGCCAAGAGTGATCGCATGTGACTTCCCTTTTTCCTTTGCCTTAAGTGGTTTCTCATGTTTATCATCACTAACCCTTGGATTAGGTCATTTATTAGCATAATGCCCCATTTCCTTGCACTTGAAGCATTGAAGTGTTGGTGGTCCGTTCTCTACAGTGTTTTCTTTATTCACATCATTAGGAACCCTTTTTCCATTACCTCGACACTCAGCTGCTCGATGACCTTCTTTTCCACACTTAAAACATTTTCTAGTCCATTTAAGACAATCTCCACCTTGCTTCTTTCCACACTTTGGGCATAAGGAAACATTCATCTTCTTTTCACCATTATTCTGAGATTTCTCCTTGAACTCCATCTTTCGTTTCTTGTCAAAACCATGAGATGGATATGTAACACCAACTTCCATTTATACCTTCATAGCACAACGTACAATTTCTTCATAGCTACTGAAGTCTCTTATATCTAATGCCCTTCGAAGACTTGGTTTTAAGCCACTGAAAAATCGATCAACTTTACTTTTAGGTTGGATGATAATTCCAGATGGATACCTTGCAAGTCTTGTAAAATTCGCTTCGTATATACCAACAAATTCGTCATCCTACTGCTTCAGCTCAAGAAACTCCTTTTCCATATTTGTTCGAAGAATACGAGGGAAGTACTTACTGAAAAACAAGTTCTTGAACTCGTCCCATTCCATGGACTCAATTTCATCTCTTGGCCTCGTATTCTTGATAAGATTCCACCATTGATCAGCTTCACCTTCCAAACGATATACTGCTTAGATGACTTTATCATGTTCAGAAAATTGAAGAACTGAAAATATCTTTTCCGTGGTACCGATCCATTGTTCAGCAACAAGTGGATCAGAAGTCCCACTGAATGAAGGTGGACGTTGCCTCATGAAGGACTCAATAGAATATTGTTCCCTTCTCTGCTCATTTGGAAGTCCAGAATGACTCATAGCTTGTGTAAGTATAGAAATAATATTTTTCACTCCATCTCCCATAACATTTGTTTTTTCAGGAGGACAATCATTGCATTGTCCATTGCATTGATCAACACGGTTCCTTCGGGTTCCAGCTATCGTCTAAAACCCAAAAAGAATAGTGTGAGAGGCAAAAATCAGGCTAGGGAAAACAACATTATAAAGGGGGAGTATCCTCAATATCTAACTTCTTAGGTTAAATTCTATGATCATTACCGTAGTTATAGGACTGTATCCTATACGTATACTTATCCTTAGGGACATCCCTAGACAAACCTTATAAATATCTCTAGGGATCTCACTGAAGTCCTTGAATCCTAGTTTCCAAAGGTTGACTAAACCTTTCCTCTGATACCAACTGTAGAGACCCAAATCCTAACGTACATGGACATTACATTACATTTGTGGAATACTTAGTACATAACAAAAAAACACACACAAGGATCGTAATAGTTTAGTGTCTTTGGAAACTCGGAATATAATCTTCTAATCCTGGTGAAATATCTTCAACATCTCCCATAAAGATCTTCCTTTTTTTAATACCTAAAACATTTCTTTATATCCTGGGGAAAAGAAAACATAAAAGGGTGAGCTCAAATGCTCAGTAAGGGTAAACAAAAGAAATATCAATCACATCATATACATAAGCACATAACTTTTGGAAATATTAACCTGTAAAAGAGATCATAATTTCATAACCTGGGATAACTCATGGTAGTGAAATGTAATCACAATAATCATAACATAAAACATTAAACGTTGTGGCATACACACATAATCATATAGAATCATTTCTTGTTAGTCAAGACTCATTTCCAAGACTATCTTAGTGGACAAAGTCCCTTTCAGAACCGAGTCACCCTCGTTTCAGTCCTGTTTCACTGAACCGGTATAACCTACCATTCCAGCCATGTCTATCTCATGAGATATAAAATCTTTACCCAATGCATTGGAGGGAGATATAGGTCCCACCCATATCATAATGATACCATTCTTATGTGTGCCACAAAATCATAAATCATACATCATTTCATAACCCATGTAATACAAATGGGATTCTTAAACAACATGACATCATAAAAAAATTCATATAAGATAAAGGATTTAATAAAAATATTTCCATCATAACATAATCAAATCAATGTAATAATAGGGATAAAAACCGAACCCTTTATTATCTTAGATAGAAAATAATTTTGATAAAACACTTGAACTCCATTCTTGAGGAAAATATCCTTTCTACTTCAAAAACACTTTTCCTTTCTTAACATGTCATAAAGTTCTAACTAAAAGAATTTGATTAAAAATAAACTTTAAATCTTGTAAGAGAAGATTTTTGGAAATAATGTTTTAAAAATCCATTCATTCCGTATATGTTAAAAAAACATTCTTCTCTTACTTTTGTCGGAAAAGTCAAAAAGTACCTCGTACGAAAAACGACAAAAGATTCCTTTCATATCTTTTACTAAAAACTCACCGATGGGTAAAATTGGATTTAAAAAATTGTAGGTGGATGGAAATAATATTACATATTTAGGAAACATGTATGTGGATGATAAAATACACCCCAGTAAATACCAAAGTATAAACAATCTCGGATAAAAATGAGATTGTGATATTTCCCTTACCTTAGGTCCGATTTGCTTCGTAAGGGTCCGAACCTCCTGTATAATGATTTAAATAATGTCATTGACTTATTATAGAATAATATTCATTGTTATTATATCATATATGGTTCACTTATGACTTTATATTACCCGTTCTTTTGTAAATAAATGTTAAAGTAGCGTTTTGGGTAAAATCATCTCATTTGTCATTCGTGTTTTAACTTGTAATTATTCATATGATTACTTAGATCATTATTACTTAATTATAGAATATAAAACATGATTTATATATAATATATATTCAGAATATACATATATATAATGGATCGATAAATGGAATGAAATACACCATTCAAGGAGACGGTAGGCCGTACGTACGCATGAACGCTGTTTTCGTTTCCTTATCGAATTGAGTGGAATTAAGTAGATTACATAAATATATATACACATAAATCAAGTAGCTTTATAATGTCATATATTTCATTATTATTGCTAATATATACTTTATAATCATTCTTAAATGGTTATCATGGAGAATGAATCTCATCGCGTCGTGGAGACGGTAGTCCGTACGTACGCACGAGCGATGATATAATTTCCATAATTATTGAATTGAATTGGAGTGGATGATAAAATATATCAGAATCATTATGATGTTATAATAACTGTGTATAGTTATTATTTACACCATAATACCCATCCATGTAAGGTGTGGGTGGAAAAACAGATTACACCACGGCGTGGAGACAGTATTCCGTACGTACGCACGCGCGGTGATTTCGTTTTCCGTAGGATGGATAGATGGTGAATTAGGATTGTTTCATACTTATAATAACATATCAGAATATGAGTGATACTGATGTTATTACTTCATAATGAAACAACCTAAGAAGAAGAAGTGGAAGAAGAAATAAAGGTGAAATAATTCGTAACGGAAATTACCTCTTCTTTGAAGCGCCTCTTTGAGACCTCTTCTTAGGGAACTAAAATTGGTCTTTTAGGATGACCAGAACCTCTAGGATGTTTCTAGGGAAGTGGAGAAGAGATTTTGGCAGGGTTTGGCCGAGCTTGAAGGCTCAAAGTAGTGTGAGGAAGAGAGGGAGGATGTGCCCTTTTACAAGGGAGGAGAGGGGCACCTTTGGAATAACTAAAACTATTATTTTATTATAAAGTCAAGTTCGGTTTTAAATAGCTCCAAATTGACATATTTCGAAGCTAAGGTGGGGATGGGTCGAAATCCTCTCATACAATAGATGTTAGACAAGTTTAGGTTCCTATTTTAACCTTATCATTTAGATTTAACATTAAGTTAAATAATTTTACTTTTACCGTGTCTTCTTGTGTTCTTACAGTATAAGGTTAATAAACTTACTATAATAATCCAAACGAACCCAAAGTTGTTTATTATTAATATATATAACCTTATCTAAGTCATTTGGCCGAACCATATATTTTTAGGAATAAAATAACAATTACCAATATTATATTTGTTTTAAAAACTAATTTATGTCGATTTTGATACTATTTAGTAATTGATTTTTTTGAAAATTATAACAGAATTATTAGTTCGAACCAAGTTAATTAAATCAATAATAACATGTCATATTAACCTAGAAAATTAGTGATATTCATAAAAAGTCTCAAATTGCATTTATTTTGGTGTTTATAACATCAATTATGTCAATATTTCATTAATAAGATAATTACTGCATCATCATTGTGTCATAAATAAATTAAATTATTTAATGTCTAAAAATTACAAATAAAATACCATTATGTTGGAAATATTTTTATCATTCTAATGAATATTTATAGTCGAATTTATCTTATTTATAACCCCATATTAAAAATTATTTACTTATTAAACTTTGATTTTAACTATTTTAACCCTTCTTTAAATAAATTAAAAATAAATGTCCTAATCTAATCCATGTGGGCCTAAATGGTCATATTTTATTCTTGAGTTGGTTTTTGGTCGAATTACACTTGTCCAATAGAATTAGGACATGTGTTAGGGTAATAATAATATCATTTCTACCCTTAATTACCCTATTTACTTTTAACCGTGGTAAAAAAAGTAAAAAGTTACAATTCACCAAAAAATTATTTTCACCTCATTGAACCACATTTTACTTACTGACATCAACCGTGTCTCTCGTATTTTTGAAATTCCACTCACAGAAGCGGTAAAATTATGTTTTATGAAAAATGCAGTTTTTTTAACTACCACATAGTGGTTTCACTATTCATCAAAAATTGAATGTTTTCAGAAAAATACCACAAATTAGGCCTAAGCTATATATGATATTATGAACTCAAAAATGATTTCTATTTTACCAAATTCAAAACATATCAGTTTCATTAATTAATTTAAAAATTAATTCCCATCGTCAAAACAAAAGGCGTGTTTTTAAGAGATAATAACTATCAAAAGATTGACACTTGTTTATAACTGGTTTAAATGTGAAATTACATCCAATGAAAAACATTGTATTAAATTGTAAAAATATATTCTAAATATACTTTAAAACCACTCAAATTAATAATTTATCACTATTAATTATTTTTATTGAAAAAGTTGTTTTTAATTAAAATTTAGTAATTTTCACTATTCATCAAAATATGAAAGTTATCCGAAAATCACCAAAATTTCACCCTAAGCTAATTTCGATATTCCGAATCCAAAAATGAAGTCCATTTTGAAAAATAAAATTTACAAAATTTCAAAAAGTGGTTATTACTATTCATAACGGCTAGTTTTAATAATATTTTAATAGCATATCGTTGTTTAGTGAAACTTGGTGTTGCATACAACACACGCTATCGTGGAAGGTCGCGATTGCGTGTAATTCAAGCCAGGTCAGAGATGTGTTTTGTGAAAGCTCCTTTTGGTGTAGCATATAACACAAGACATTAATGAAATTAAAAAGAATATTTTTCATAAAATCTCGGGGTGTTACAGAAACTCGGAATAAAATCTTCTAATCATTGTGAATGATCTTCAACAACTCTCATAACGATCTTCCCCTTTTTGTTTCCTTACATAAAACCTTTCTTTACTTCCTGGGAAAAATAAAACATAAAGAGGGTGAGCTCAAATGCTTAGTAAGGGCAATCATAGATATCATAAAACAATCCATAAACATTCGGAAGCAAAAACTTGAACATAAAATTTAAACATCAAAATCTTGAGCAAAGACATAAATAGTGGAAGTACGTAAGGCATATATCATAATAGAACATCAAACATGATAAAATGGGAATAAAACAAGTGATTGTGGCAACCATTCAGCACATGTCATTATTTCCGTAGTAGCCAAGGCATTGCTGCCAAGACCATCGTAGTGGACAACATCCATTTCTGAATCAAGTTCACTCCTCGTTTCAGTCCTGTAACATTGAACTAGATTAACTTACTGTTCCAGCCATGTCTATATCATGAGATATAAAATCTTTACCCAATTTATTTGAGGGAGATAGGGTCCCACCCATCTCATAATGATACCATTCTTATGTGTGCCACAAAATCATAAACCATACATCATAGCATTACCCATGTAATAAAAATGGGATTCTTAAACATCGTGACATAAAAAAACAATTCATATAAGATAAAGGAATTAATAAAAATAATTCCATCACAACATAATGAAATCAATGAAATAATAGGGATAGAAGCAGAACCCATTATTATCTTAGATGGAAAATAATTTTGATAAAACACTTGAACTCCATTCTTGAGGAAAATATCCTTTCTACTTCAAAAAAACTTTTCCTTTCTTAACATGTCATACAATTCTAAACTAAAAAAAGTTTATTAAAGACAAACTTGAAAACTTTTAAAAGAATATTCTTGGAAAAACTGTTTTAAAAATCTATTCATGCCGTATAAGTTAAAAAAACCATTCTTCTCGTACTTTTGTCGGAAAAGTCAAAACGTACCTCGTAACGTAAACAAAAGAAAGATTCCTTACATACCATGTAGTAAAAGTCAAAAATGGGTAAAAATAACTTTAAACATACATGAATAAAATTTTATAAAACATGGAAATGGATGATAGAAATAACCCCAGTAAATACTTACGAATAAGCAATCTCGGATAAAAATGATATTTTCACAATTATCCCTTACCTTATGTCCAATATGATTCGTATGTATCCAAACCTCCAGTATAATGATTTAAATAATGACATTGACTTATTACAGAATCATATTCATTGTTATGATATCATATATGGTTCACTTATGACTTTATATTACCCATTTTTTTGTAAATTCCATGTTAAAGAGCATTTTGGGTAAAATCGTTTCATTTATCGTATGTGTTTCGACTCATCGTTCTTGATATTATTACTTATATCCTGATTTACATAATTCCAGAATGTAAAACATGATTTATATATAATATATATTCATTAAATACATATATATTATAGATCGATAGAAGGAATGAAATACACCGTTCATGGAGACGGTAGGCCGTACGTACGCATGAACACTGTTTTCGTTTCCTTATTGAATTGAATGGAATTGAGTATATGAAATACATATATATATATATATATATATATATATTATAGTAGCATTATTATGTTATATATTTCATTATTATTCATTATATATACTTTATAATCATTCTTGAATGGTTAATCATGGAAGATGAATCTCATCGCGTTCGTGGAGACGGTAGTCCGTACATACGCACAAGCGATGATATCATTCCCATGATTGTGTATTTTATTGGAGTGTATGTATACTATTTCAGAATAAATATCACTTTACAATAATTATTTATTTACACCATTATACCCATCCATGTATGGTGGTGGTGGAAAAACAGATTACACCACGACGTGGAGACGGTATTCTGTACGTACGCACGCCTGGTGATTTCATTTTCCATAGGATGGATAGATGGTGAAATAGGGTTGTCTCATAATTATAATAAAATATTAGTATATTATTGATACTGATGTTATTACTTCATAATGAAAGAACTAAAGAAGTATAAGTGGAAGAAGAAATAAAGTTGAAAGAATCGGTAACGGGCATTACCTCTTCTTTGAAGCGCCTTTTTGAAACCTCCTCTTAGGGCACTAATATTGGTATTTGAAGAAGACCAGAACCTCTAGGATGTTTATCGGTATGTGGAGAAGAGAAATTGGTAGGGGTTGGCAGAGCTTTAAGGCTCAATGTGGTGTGAGGAAGAGAGGGAGGAGGTTCCCTTTTATAAGGGAGGAGAGGGGGACCTCTGGAATAACTAAAAATATTATTTTATTATAAAGTCATATTCGGTTTTTTAATAGCTCCAAATTGAGTTATTTCGATGATAAGGTGGGGATGGGTAGATATAATCTCATACAATAGAATTTATACATGTTTAGGTTCCTATTTTAACCTTATCATTTAGATATAACTTTAAGTTAGATAATTTTACTTTTACCGTGTCTTTTTGTGTTCATACACTATAAGGTTAATAAAATTACTATAAGAAGCACAAAAAACCCCAAGTTGTTTATTATTAATATATATAACCTTATCTATGTCATTTGGACGAACCTTAGATTTTTATGAATATAATAACAATTAATAATATAATATTTGTTTTTAAAAACTATTTTATGTCAATTTTGACAGTATTTGGTAATTGATTTTTGTGAAAATCATAACAGAATTATTAGTTCGAAAATTTTTAATTAAATCAACACTAACATGTCATATTAACAAATAAAATTATTGTTATTTATAAAAAGTCTCAAATTAAATTTATTTGGGTATTTATAACATCAATTATGTCAATATTTCATTAATAAGATAATTTCTGCATCATCATTGCGTCATAAATAAATTAAATTATTTAAAGTCTAAAAATTAAAAATTAAAAATAATTATGTAAGAAATATTTTTAGATTTCTAATTAATATTTATAGTGGAATTTATCTTATTTATAACATTATATTAAAAATAATTTACTTATTAAACTTTGATTTTAACTATTGTAACCCTTCATTAAATAAATAAATAATAAATGTCCTAATCTAATCCAAGTGGGCCTAAATGGGCATACTTTATTTCTACGGTTGTTTTTGGTCTAATTACACTTATCCAATAGAATTAGGACAAGTGTTAGGGTAATAATAATATCATTTTTACCCTTAATTACCCTATTTACTTTTAACTGTGGTAAATAAAAGTAAAAAATTACTATTCACCAAAAAATATTTTCATATCATTGAACCACATTTTACTTACTGAAATCTACTGTGTCCCTCGGATTTTTGAAATTCCATTCACAAAAGCGGTAAAAATATATTTTATGTAAATTTGCAAATTCTTTTAGGAGGTTGGTAAAAGACGGTCAAAAGTTCAATAAATTTTTTTACAAATCTAAAATTATTAAAAAATGACTCCAATGAATTAAATTGAACTTATATATGAATTTTGTATCAATTTTGACCTAAAATAAATTTAAATAAAATAAATAATTATTTAAATTAAATGTCTGTTTTTAAATAGTAACCTAGTGTTTACACTATTCATCAAAAATTGAAAGTTTTCAGAAAAATACCAAAATTTCATCCTAGGATAATTTAGATATTCCGAATCCAAAAATGAAGTCCATTTTGAATGATGAAATTTAAAAAAATTTAAAAGGTGGTTATTACTATTCATAACAGCTAGTTTTAATAATATTTTAATAGCATAATGTTGTTTAGTGAAACCCGGTATTGCGTACAACACACGCTATCGAGGAAGGTCGCGATTGTGTGTAATGAAGCCAAGTTAGGGTTGTGTGTTGTGCAAGACTACTTTGTTGTAGCGTACTACACAAGACATCAATAAAATTAAATAGAATATTTTTCATAAAATCTCAAGGTGTTACATTCTACCCCACTTAAAATGAATTTCTCCCTCGAAATTCGTTGGGGTTATAAATGGTTTACTACTTGAAAGTTTCTTTAATAGAAACCCACATCGTAAAAAGGAATACCATTACCAATCTTTAAAAACTAAATTATGAAACATAATGGTTACCCAAATTAACTAATCACTGGGTTTCCACATAGGAGAACATAGGTGAAAATATGGATATGGAAGAGAAACCTAACCATCATGTTCTGATGGAGAGTGGTAGAGAACATGGCTATGAAAAATCCAACAATCACAAAGCCATACATTTGTGATGATCTGAGGTACCATCTGATTCATCAGATATAAGGGAACTAGGACAACATTTTTGGTTTTCAAGATCATTTCCCTAAAGTTGAAGAATTTGAATTAGAATAAATACTTATTTTTTTTGGTACAATCTCACTATTGTTCGTGCTTTGAACAATTTCCACTTCATCTTTTAAATAAATGAAGTTGAATTTGTTATTCGTGAAGTGTTAACGTATCTTGTGATAGAATGATGGGTCATTCCATCTATTTCAAGAAAAAGTTATCAAATATACATAAGTCCATCTATGGTGAGGTTAATCATATACGATTACAAAAATGAACTTATAATTCATATATCATACCGCGTAATAAAATAAAACTAGTTTCTACTAACCAGGGACTTCCTATAGGCCAGTGGTAGGCGATAAAGGCCAGTCGCACTTCGGTTGTGGGATCGATTCCCATAGCCTTGTCTGACGCGATCGGCTGTCGCCCGTCCTGCAGGTTGTCCTTTTTCTAAAACTATACTACTATAACATCCCAACAATAATATCTAAAAAAGTTATATCCTTAAACAATACTAACTTATGTCCAACATAATTCATTCCAATCTTCAGGCTTATCCAAAATACTTCGGTCCAAGATCATAGTATAAAGAAAATTATTACTTGAAATGTTTTATAACAATCACGTGAATGCCATCATTTATCCCCCGTATATCATAATATATATCTTGTTGGTAAAATTACAAACATGTGAATACCATAATCTTGTATTCTCTTTAAGAATGAATACCCATTGGACCTTAGTGAAAACATGAAAGCAATTAAAAGTTATCACTTTCCACATACCAAAATCCTCAAAATTCTTTATACTCAAACCATGATATCACTTAGTCCGTATATCAATCATGAGCTCATGAATACAATCAAACATCTCATTATCTTCTTATCCCTTCATTATGCACATGTCATCTGCTTACCGAAATTTTTCAATCACTTTCCATGGTTACGGGTACCATAAAATTATTGAAAACCACAATTGACCAATACATAAATATTCCAATATTCCACGATACTATATACAACATTATTTTGGAATCCCATTACATAAACACTTAATCATTCCACCACATTGTTGTCAAATTCAACATTGCCAATAGTGATCGCTTGTGACTTCCCTTTGTCCATTGCCTTAAGTGGTTGCTCATGTCGATCATCATTAACCCTTGGATTAGGGCATTGATTAGCTTAATGCCCCATTTCATTGCACTTGAAGCAATGAAGTGTTGTTGGTGTGTTATATGCAGTCTTTTCCTTATTCACATCATTAGCAACCCTTTTCCCATTACTTCGACACACCGCTGCTTGTTGACCTTCTTTTCCACAGTTAAAACATTTTATAGTCCCTTTAAGACAATCTCCACCATTCTTCTTTCCACACTTTGATCATAAGGAAACATTCATCTTCTTTTCACCATTATTCTGAGATTTCTCCTTGAACTCCATCTTTCTTTTCTTGTCAAAACCATGAGATGGACAAGTAACACCAACTTCCATTTCTACCTTGATAGCACAACACACAATTTCTTCATAGCTACTAAAGTCTCTTATAGCTAATGGCCTTAAAAGATTTGGTTTTAAGCCACTGAAGAAACGATCAATTTTAATTTCAGGTTGGATGATAATGCCAAATGCATACCTTGCAAGCCTTGTAAAATTCGCTTCGTATATACCAACAGATTCATCATCCTTTTTCTTTAGTTCAAGAAACTACTTCTCCATCATTGTTTGAAGAATACGATGGAATTACTTATTGAAAAATAAGTTCTTGAACTCGTCCCATTCCATGGACTCAATTTCATCTCTTGGCCTCGTATTCTTGATAATATTCCACCATTGATCAGTTTCACCTTCCAAACTATATACTTCTAAGATGAATTTATCATGTTCAGAACATTGAAGAACTGAAAACATCTTTTCAGGAGTACTGATCCATTGTTCAGAAACATGTGGATCAGAAGACCCAGTGAAAGAAGGTGGATATTGCCTCATGAAGGACTCAATAAAATATTGTTCCCTTCTCTGCTCATTTGGAAGTCCAGAATGATTCATTTCTTGTGTAAATATAGCAAAAAGATTTTGCACTCCATATCCCATAACATTTGATTGTTCAGGAGGACAATCATTGCATTGTCCATTAAATTGATCAACACGGTTCCTTTGGGTTCCAGCCATCGTCTAAAACCCAAAAAGAATAGTGTGAGAGGCAAAAATCATGATAGGGAAAACAACACAATAAAGGGGGTGTACCTTAAATATCTAACATCTTAGGTTAAAATCTAAGATTGTTACCGTAGTTATAGAACTATATCATATACGTATACTTATCCTTAGGGACATCCCTAGACATACCATAGAAATATCTCTAGGTATCGCACTAACGTTTTCGCATCCTACTTTCCAAAGGTTGACTAAAACTTTCCTCTGATACCAACTGTAGAGACCCGAAGCTTGACGTACATGTACAATACATTAATTTTGCGGAATACTTAATACATTAAAAAAAATGATAGACAAGGACCGTAATAGTTTAGTGTCTTTGGAAACTCGGAATAAAATCTTCTAATCGTGGTGAAAGAGCTTCACCAACTCTCATAACAATCTTCCCCTTTTTGTTTCCTTACATAAACCTTTATTTACATCCTAGGGAAAATAAAACATAAAAAGGGTGAGCTCAAATCCTCAGTAATGGAAAACATATATAACATAAAACAATCCAAAAACATTCGGAAGAAAAAACTTGAACATAAAATTTAAACATCAAAATCTTGAGCAAAGACATAAATCGTGGAAGTACGTAAGGCATATATCATAATATAACATCAACCATGATAAAATGGGAATAAAACATGTAATTGTGGCAACCATTCAGCACATGTCATGATTTCCATAGTATCCAAGGCATTGCTGCCAATACCATCTTAGTGGATAAAGTCCCTTTCTGAATCGAGTTCCCTCCTTGTTTCAGTCCTGTAACATTGAACCGGATTAACATACCGTTCCAGCCATGTCTCTATCATGAGATATTAAATCTTTACCCAATGCATTGGAGGGAGATATAGGTCCCACCCGTATCATAATGATACCATTCTTATGTGTGCCACAAAATCATAAACAATTCATCATAGCAAAACCCATGTAATAAAAATGGGATTCTTAAACATCGTGAAATCATAAAAAAATTCATATAAGATAATGTAATTCATAAAAATAATTCCATCACAACATAATCAAATCAATGATATAATAGGGATAGAAACAGAACCCTTTATTATATTAGATGGAAAATAATTTTGATAAAACACTTGAACTCCATTATTGAGGAAAATATCCTTTCTACTTCAAAAAATTTTTCCGTTATTAACAAGTCATACAATTATAAAATAAAAGTATTTGATTAAAAATAAACATGAAAACATGTAAATGAAGATTCTTGGAAAAAATGTTTTAAAAATCCATTCATGCCATATAAGTTAAAAAAACATTCTTCTCGTACTTTTGTCGGAAAAGTCAAAAAGTACCTCGTAACGTAAAAAAAAGAAAGATTCCATACATACCATGTAGTAAAAGTCAAAAATTGGTAAAAAGGACTTTAAACATATATGAATACACTTTTATAAAACATGGACATGGATGATAGCAATAACCCCAGTAAATACATACGAGTAAGCAATCTCGGATAAAAATAAGATTTCCACAATTATCCCTTACCTTATGTCTGATATGCTTCGTATGTATCCGAACCTCCTGTATAATGATTTAAATAATGTCATTGACTTATTACAGAATCATATTCATTGTTATGATATCATATATGGTTTACTTATGACTTTATATTACCCGTTCTTTTGTAAATTCCATGTTAAAGATCATTTTGGGTAAAATCGTTTCATTTATCGTATGTGTTTCGACCCGTTGTTCTTCATATTATTACTTATATCCTTATTTAAATAATTTCAGAATCTAAAAAATGATTTATATATAATATATATTCATTATATACATATATATTATTGAACAATAAAAGGAATGAAATACACCGTTAATGGAGACGGTAGGCCATACGTACGCATGAACGATGTTTTCGTTTCCATATCGAATTGAATGGAATTGAGTATATGACATAAATATATATATAAATTAATCCAGTAGCATTATTATGTCATATATTTCATTATTATTCATTATATATACTTTATAATCATTTTTGAATGGTTAATCACGGAAAATGAATCTTATCACGTTCGTGGAGACGGTAGTCCGTACGTACGCACGAGCGATGATATCATTCCCATGATTGTGGAATTTTATTGGAGTGTATGTATACTATTTCATAATAAATATCACATTACAATAATAATTTATTTACACAATTATACCCATCCATGTAAGGTGGTGGTGGAAAAACAGATTATACCACGGCGTGGAGACGGTATTCTGTACGTACGCACGCGTGGTGATTTCGTTTTCCATAGGCTGGATAGATGGTGAAATAGGGTTGTTTCATAATTATAATAACATATCATTATATGATTGATAATGATGTTATTACTTCATAATGAAACAACTAATGAAGAATAAGTGGAAGAATAAATAAAGTTGAAAGAATCGGTAACGGGCATTACCTCTTCTTTGAAGCACCTTTTTGAAACCTCCTCTTAGGGCACTAATATTGGTATTTGAAGAAGACCAGAACCTCTAGGATGTTTCTAGGGAAGTGGAGAAGAGAAATTGTCAGGGTTTGGCCGAGATTTAATGCTCAAAGTGGTGTGAGGAAGAGAGGGAGTAGGTGCCCTTTAATAAGGGAGGAGAGGGGCACCTTTGGAATAACTAAAAATATTATTTTATTATAAAGTCATATTCGGTTTTTTAATAGCTCCAAATTGAGTTATTTCGAAGCTAAGGTGGGGATGGGTCTAAATCCTCTAAAAAAATAGAATTTATAAATTTTTAGGTTCGTATTTTAACCTTATCATTTGGATATAACTTTAAGTTAGATAATTTTACTTTTTTTGTGTCTTTTTGTGTTCTTACACTATCAGGTTAATAAACTTACTATTACAAGCCAAACGAACCCCAAGTTGTTTATTATTAATATATATAACCTTATCTAAGTCATTTTTCCAAACCATTGTTTTTTAGTAATATAATAACGATTAATAATATAATATTTGTTCTTAAAAAATATTTTTTGTCAATTTTGGCACTATTTGGTAATTGATTTTTGTGAAAATCATAAAAGAATGATTAGTTCTAAAAAAGATAATTAAATCAACACTAACATGTCATATTAACATATAAAATTATTGGAATTCATAAAAAGTCTCAAATTATATTTATTTGGGTATTTATAACATCAATTATGTCAATATTTCAATAATAAGATAATTTCTGCATCATCATTGTGTCATAAATAAATTAAATTATATAAAATCTAAAAATTACAAATAAAATATCATTATCTAGGAAGTATTTTTAGCTTTTAATGAATATTTATAGTCTAATTTATCTTATGAATTACCCTATATTAGAAATGATTTACTTATTAAATATTGATTTTAACTATTTTAACCCTTCTTTAAATAAATTAATAATAAATGTCCTAATCTAATCCAAGTGGGCCTAAATGGTCATATTTTATTCCTAAGTTTGTTTTTGGTCGAATTAAACTTATCCAATAGAATTAGGACATGTGTTAGGGTAATAATAATATCATTTTTAACCTTAATTACCCTATTTACTTTTAACCGTGGTAAATAAAAGTAAAAGGTTACTATTCACCAAAAATTATTTTCATATCATTGAACCAAATTTTACATACTGACATCAACCGTGTCTCTCGGATTTTGAAATTCCATTCACAAAAGTGGTAAAATTAAGTTTTATGTAAATTTTCAAATTCTCCTAGGTGCTGGGTAGAAGACGGTCAAAAGTTCAATAAGAATTTTTATATATCTAAAATTATTAAAAAATGACTACAATGAATTACATTGAACATATATAGGTATTATGTATCAATTTTGACCTAAAATAAATTTAAATAAAATAAATAATTATTTAAATAAAAAGTCGGTTTTTAAATAGTAACCCAGTGCTTTCACTATTCATCAAAATTTGAATGTTTTCAGAAAAATACCAAAATTTCACCCTAGGCTAATTTCAATATTCTGAATCCAAAAATGAAGTCCAATTTGAAAGATGAAATTTACAAAATTTCAAAAAGTGGTTATTAATATTCATAATGGCTAGTTTTAATAATATTTTAATAGCATATCGTTGTTTAGTGAAACTCGGTATTGCGTACAACACACGCTATCAAGGAAGGTCGCGATTGCGTGGTATGCAGCCATGTTAGGGTTGAGTGTTCTGCAATACTTTTTTGTTGTAGCGTACAACACAATACATCAATTAAATTAAAAAGAATATTTTTCATAAAATTTCGGGGTGTTACAAAGAACATCTACCTACCTTAAGAAACCAGCTTCAATTCGCCAAGATATGCTTTTGGATCACCTCCAAAACGCTTGGGAGAGGTTTCCCAACCAATAAGGGAGAGTAATCCCATGTTAGGGAAACATAGGAGGAAAAATGATCCATCTAAAGGAAAACATTAGTGAGATCCACAATTTAAGGATCTAATTTAAGTCCATGCATGGTTAGTTCACCCGGTTTGATAAACCGTGCACTAACCGTGTGTTAGCTACTCCCCGGGAAACCCTTCTCGCACGGTTTGGCCGCATAGTTAGACAAATCTTGTGCCGCCCGTGAGGAAGCTACTGCCTCCAAGACCAACTAGTCATGGTTTTCCCCACTGTTAGTGAAACCGTGCACCGCCCGTGCGACTTCCCCATTACCTCCAAACCTCTATCAAAGTTTAAAATAAAAACGCCATCTTTTGGTGATCCAACACTCAGATTATAATTCCGGATCTCGGTTTAAAAAGAATGACCCTTTGATAAAGTGAAAAAAATTCAGAAACATTCATAATTTTAACCTTGTTCAAAACACGGGATCATACATTATACCCACCTTAAAATCTTCTCGTCCCCGAGAATCCATGTGAAAAAACTAACAAAACAAATAACCTACCAAGGAAATTTAATATCATTATGAGTGACGTGTTGCGTTTCCAACACCAAATAAACCTTTAACCCTTCTCTAAACTAATGGATAATTCTTTTTAATTGGACCAAAAGATTACTCTAAATCTTAAACATATAAACAGATCTTATTACTAAGGTCATTTGAATGACCTTGTCAACATAAAAGGTTGAACCTCGATCAATCAATGAAACATGTTTCTCATGCTTCCCTCAAAGATGTCACAGTCCCAAAAGCCAATTTCACCTTTTATCTGATGACGTACCTTTTCAAATTTTCCAAAACTATCCTCCAGTAAAACGAAGTCCTTACCCAACATCAGGTAAATCTTCCAAGTCAAGCCTTCGCAAGGCTATTTTAAATACAACCGTTCCGAAACACTAATAAAGAAGTGACCTAATGAAACAACACATCCTGCATACAACCCAGATAACAACTACTCCCCAATCCCAACACCATTTAAAATGTTGTGTGGCACAATACCGACACTATCTTAGTGTCTCAATGACAATTTCAAGATAGGGGACATACACTTCGTGTATAGAAGAGCACACTAAGAGAAAACCAAGGCCATGAAGTAGATCAGTCAAACCATTACCAGAAAATCAATTCTAGAAGCTCAACATCACCTACCGACAGGTTCATCATGAACAATGTGTCAATACCAACCATAAGATTTCCCTTGATGTCTCATGAAAAGATCATCCCCTCACCGGCGTTATATCTTTACAACAAGATCAGAATGTCAAATCACTCAGGCCTTTCGAAAACCATTCCTTGTATTGAATGAAATTGATTCTTTGACGCTCAAGTTACTCTACAAGGAGTTGACCTGAGACCGTACTCAATAGTATAAAAGACTTAATACGGATTCATTTTCCTCATACGACAATTTTCCTGGACGATGCTATAACCAGACATCCATTACTAAGAAGAAAGGGTCAAATGACCAACAATGCAGCCGACCATGCCCAAGGCACGTCGGACCAGCAGACAAAGAGCATTACATGATGATCAAGCTCATAACAAGGTCAAGAAACACAACACCAACTATTTGAACAAGGGTGTCAATGGAAACTAGAATTCCTACCAGGGACAACGACGCCCAACAACTCTAAAAGAGTGAGAAAATTCATAGCGCTATCAAGTCACTTAATTTATGAGGGCACTAACGAGCGGATGTTATCCCCTTATGAAGAATAAGTCTCGGCCCTAAATTGGGTCACATAAATCATGTCACTAGGATCCAAAGCCGAACATAAGGCCATTGCAAAGAGAAGAACACCTACAGAAAGTAATCACGCTTCAGTTCCAAGGCAACTCAAGAGAAGTTTGAACTACCCTTTACATGAGGGTTTTAAACAGTGGACACCACACTAGGTTTCATTTCCATGTGTTTTATATTTAATCACTTTTAATCATTAATCGTCAAACGATTTAATCAAAACATCAAAGTACCATTTTCAAAACACCCCATGGAAAAACAGGCAAGATTCATAAAACTCCCTTTTTAAAACATTAACATTAGTTGAAAGCCCGTCATTTTCAGGAAATTTATCAAAATAAATTTCTTTTAACAAGATAAGGAGACATACGAGGATCACATTTAAACCAACCAGGGTTCTCTATAACGTAACCCAACATCAAATGCATGGGTATTAAAATTCCAAACACCCAAATGGTTCATCCCATAAAAACACTCCTCAATTTTCCTACTTGGGTCCAGTTGTATTTTATAATACAATTATTTGATTTTAGATCAAAATTAAACATCATTCACATTTATAAGATTTACACATGGCATCAAGTCATCACATTTAATGTGAGTCGTCATTTCCCAATTCATGAAGCGCCCATACACTCCATGGATTAAAAATCGTGTGTCATTAATCGATACCAATGTCAATTCTGAAATTAACATGATCAACCTAATAGTCCAAATTATATGGGTGGACACCTACCAATCGATAAGGAAACCATACAACTTATTTCTATATTTTGGTTCCCATTTAACACAATCAACATTTATTTTACATTTTATCTTTAACACCGCTTTCACATATCAAAACTTCTCTAAGATGTTATCATAAGTAGTAACACAACAACATGATTTTAAACAAAATCATGTAACAACAACAAAACATGCTAATTACTGAGGTAATATGACATATAATTACTCAATCATGATAACTATATCACTGAAACATGCTTTCTAAAGAGGCATGCTAAAGCTAATCAAACATGGCATTGAAACCAAGGAACAAAATCCAAATTTGCAGGCATCCTACTATGAAACTACATGTCATGTTATAAGCATGACATGTTAATATCTAAGTGCCCAAGATAATGTATGTATGAAACTTCCTTCCGATATCTGGCCAAGAAAATTATTCTTTTCAAAATTCTCAATATTAATAAAAAGCGGAAAATACATCAGTAACTCTAGGTGGAATTATATCAATTGTAACCTTTAATAGTATAAACATCAATTCCCATCCCTGGCCACTTGGTCATTTCATGTACATGAGGTGATCAGTCCCAAGCACGACTATTAACCCAAGCGTCGACACATTCCTAGTCTCTTATCTACCAACCCAAAAATAGTAATAAAAATAAAAAGAAAGAAACCAAATCCTTTGATATCACTTTGTAACATCCCAATCCAGGTCACCACTAATCTGGTGACTAGACCGGTCACCACATGACCTCAAGAATGTCTCCACGTACGCCAGAGGCTGCTGACTAGCAGTGAGGGTCTAATGACAGTCTACGGGGAGACGATACCCTCTAGTCCGAGTTGCACAACAGAATATCAGTGTGGATTACAAACAATAGCAGAAGCGGTAACTCATAAATGACAAATAGTGGAAGACAAATAATACTCATTTTATAAAAGTGGCCAATGAAAAATTATACAGTATATTCTTGTATGATATGATAATGATAAAAAACTTGAAAACAGTGAACAAAACTGCATTTTTTACAATCCAAAACAGAAATAAATAAATAACGACACAAATACCAATGGTGATCTCCTCAAGCATCCTGAGAATATTCTCGGTCCTCTACTCTTATCTATCAAGTAAATGCAAACAACATAGTCCCGCAATCAAATTGAATCTACTCAGGTACCTCGTGCAATTGCAGCCTAAGTAGGGTGTGAGATATAAATATCAATAGGTCGGGACCACCGGTGTCTACCCCAAATCCAAAAATTTAATAAAAATTTAAAACAAATGATGGGATGCCTAAAATAATGTAAGAAGCACAATGTAACTATACACCCAAGTACATGCTTCATTCCTAATCTAGTGTCTGAACTTGAACTATTCATTTTCCTTTCATACTCAACAATCATTACATAATCATTTTTCATTTATCAATTAATCAAATCTTATTATGAAAGTCTTGAGATTCAGCATACGCCCGACATCTCCTGTATAATTCACTCACATCGGATGTCTCTAAAGACCATCTAAGTAATCAAAGTAAAGACTGAATCCAAGATAGTGATTTGGCTTGGATAATGCATCATAATTTATTCAATTTAATCTTTCATATATTATGTCTAAGCACGTGTACTAAAATAGATATTTTCTCCTAGGTCAATCCACAAATAGTGGTTCACCCAATTCATTAATAATTCTATACCCTTTCTCATAATAAATTCACAAAACATCATGCCACAACAGCCTTCATTAACCATTATCTCATTTCACACACGAAAAAATGGACCCATAGTCCAATGTTAATTAATGGGTGTAGAACATCATGTCTAGAACCCTCATGAGTATTTGGAGCATCAGTACATGTCTCACTACCCATTGGTATTTGGAGCATCAGTCCCTGACCTATAAAAGAATATTTTCATGAAGCTGGATGTAGAAATACATGTCTAGAACCCCGTGGGAATTTGGAGCATCAGTCCCTATCTCACAACCTATTTATCAATCATTCATATACATCTATCATTGGTGTAGAACATCATGTCTAACTCCCTGTGAGTATTTGGAGCATCATTACCTATCTCAAAACACATTCATCAATAACACATATACATTTATCATTGGTGTAGAATACCAGGTCTAACACCTTAAAACCAACCCGTTAATTAGTTCAAAAATTATTTAAAAACACAAATCACTCTTCAGATAAGTCAACAATTAATTAACCATTCAACATCTCATTAATTAATAATTAATTAACGATTAATTATTCATAGAAAGACAACTGAATAATTAACTCATCAATTAATTATCTAAACTCTTTGACAAGTCTGAACCTTTCCATTCAAACAATGGTTCGTCTAGGACTTTCACAATCTACAAGCACACCATAATCATCTCAAAACATGCTGAGAAAAGCCAGATATTTAGTGAAAATCTCACACAACATATCATATCTCTAACCAACTCCATCCAAGACAACATAAGGCATGGAGAAATAATATGCATAAAAAAGTACTCTTGGCCAACATTCAAAACAAACAGTCAATTCACAATATTAATTCAATGCATGCTAATTAATTAATTAAACAATTAATTAACCAAACCATATCTCTTTATCCAATCATCAATTATTTTAACATTTAACATTTAACATGTACTATTTAATTCCTCCATTAATTATTTCTCGTTTCCAATTATCTTCCAAACATGTCAAATATTCGATATTCCCAATAATTTGTAAATTCCACAATCATATTCAAACTAATGACTTGATAATTAATCCTACCATTAATTACCATATTACTCATTTGTCCTATTCAAATCATTTAACAGTTTAATCATATCACTTTAACTCAATTAGCCAAACATGCTTAAGCCCAACACATGTTCAAGTCCTCACTCATCTCACGTGGTAGGAATTATTTAATAACATTAAAATGCCATTCATCGACATATAAAAAAAAATAACATTCTGATTCTGATTTTGTTTAAAGAATATATGATTCTTAAATTTTTTTAATGATTTGGGATCCTACCTCAGGGTTATGATGAAAACCACATCGAACGATGAACCAATAAGAGAAACGGGTTGATTCTTCAAGAACCCTCCTTAGATCACATCTCCTAGAAAGACCAAGACCTAAACTCATCAAAAATGGAATCCATAGACTTAGATCTACAAATAACAGGCATAGATCTATGAAACCATGATAATAAGTGATGTAGATCTAAGTAGATATAAGAAACCGAACATGTACGAAGAAGAACATCTACCTACATCAAGAAATCGTCTTCAATTCGTCAAGAGAAGCCTTCAGATTTCCTCCAAAACGCTTGGGAGAGGTTTTCCAACTGTCAAAAGAGATTAATCGGGATTTATGGCTGCTTAGAAGAAAAAATGGGCAATTTAAATGCAAAACAGAGTAATCGTGTGCTAACCATGTGTTAGCTACTGCCTCAGCCACCCTTCTGGCACGGTTTGGATGCATGGTTAGACAAACTGTGCACCACCCGTGCTGAAGCTACTCCCTCCAAGACCAACTACGCATGCATCGGCCGCATGGTTAGAAAAATCATGTGCCTCCCATGCGACGTCTACTTTACCTTAAAACTTCTATCAAAGATAAAAAAAACTTCATATTTAGGCGATCCAACACTCGAAATAAAATTACGATGCTCGGTTTAAAAAGAACAACCTGTTGATAAACAGAAAAAGAAATTTAGAAACATTCATAATTTTAACCCGGTTAAAAACACAGGATCTCATACTCACTAACCGCTAAAAACATTGATACACTAGTTCTAATAAATCACTGATTATAATACAGTCCTTGATTTAGTCTCAAATCAAAGCACACTGGATAAGCAATACAAATTACTCATGCACTTTTCAATCAACATGTGTGTATGAAATACACTACATAACCTTCAAAATCTATGCAATTACAAACATGAACAAATACAATAAATCAAGTTTTCTTCTTTAATACCCAATTAACTACCATATTAATTATTTAAATGATTGATCAATCACAAGTGCTTGTACTCATTCACATTTTAATCAAAAAAACATTCCACATTGTTTCTCATTATATGTGTATCATTCATTTTTATATATACTATCAATTTTTTCTTCCCCATGTGTTAAATACCATCACACATATTTTACATATTATTTTTGGGAAATACCTTCTTAACTATACACTCTCTAATAATCCTTCACGCAACTCACTAATTATTTTCACAACTTATTTGCATACACACCATGCATGACACATTTCTCTTCATGAAAATGTTCTGCCTTCACATGGTGTGTGTACTCATTCATTATTTTTACATACACAATTCTGAATGGATATAAAATAATAATTCAGCCAATATATTCATCATGAAATGAAATGTAAATATACACTATTACATGGTTCATCAAATATGATTGCAAAAACATATGAAGATAAACATGTATAAGTATTGTGATATCATTATTATCTTAGGGAACCATTTCATTGAGAAGCTATTCATGTGTGTTATGAATCACTCAAACACAAATTTCCTTGAAGTATTCATCTCTAAATTATAAGGTGCATGTAAACCTTCATGAACTAGATGTTCAGGGAATAATTTCTCTCAAAAATATGCTCTGATGTGAGATAAAATGATCTAAAAAACGATGTAATATTTAGTATTTATTGGCATAAATCCTCAACATGAAACCTTCTATAAATATCGGTGAAATTCCACCTTCAAGATACATACCATGAAAGATCAACGTCACTGGATTTAACATATTTTATCCATTATTCAAAACATACCTTTGATCTTGATTAAATCATGTATATGGTTCCTCATGTGAATTAGATCACATTATAAAATTCCAGAAGATATAATAATGATCAAAAGGCAGGATTTGATCTTCGGACAGTGTGGATACATGAGAATCTCAGTGTACAGAACTCCCCAACAACATGAGGTAGAATATGATGATGCTTACCTGATCAGACGGTCCATAATTCAAATTAAGTTGATCACACTATTTCATGAAAGGTGAGATGATCCGACAACCTATATATTTCACTAAAAATATCAAACTATTATGATACATTCTATGATAAAAAATTGAATCCCACATAGAAACACCCCATAGTTCGTTGCATCAATATAATACAAGTCGTGATAGCCTTGGCTCAGAAATGTCCTCTCTCACCATACTAGCTCCGGGTACTGGTTCTTTCGGGTGTGCTCCTGCTACCACCACATCCACTATGTCACTCCGCATGGTGTTTTCTCCACCTATGCATGTGATATCTTATCCATGTGCCTTGGGATTACATATTATCTTTCTTGCATCATGTGGGATGGTGTCTCGGGCTGGTTTTACATGGCTGTGGTTGATCCTAAATGGTCCCAAATTAGTATAGGGTTGATCTAGTTATGGATACCTCATTGAATGGTTATATATTTAATAATGAACCAAACATGGGTATTTAGAACAATTCTATGTAATATATGACGTACAAGCCTTATTCAATGGTAAATCCAAGTCCCACAAAAAAAATGATATCACAACCAACAGAGAAATATTCCTTACAATAAATAAACAATTCTTGCATGGAATATTCTTCTTACTCTTCAAAATAATATGGTAAATGATTTGCATTCTTATATTCACAAGTCATTAAAACTAATGACCAATTCAAAAATTATATCATTTAGTCCTTATTTACTTTTAATCATCATAAATAATTGATAACAATTTAAAATTCACCAAATCTCTTAAACAATTATTTCTCTGCCTTTTGATTTGTTGTAAATACCCAATGTATTTTTTAATGTCAATGATATTTTCTCCCTATTTTTTGTAATATAGACAAAGCAATTGGTCTAGGAAGGAAATACTATTTAAAAATTAAAATTCTTGTAATATACTCTTCTCTTCCATCACATATTTACTGAAATTCTTCTATGAATTATAGAATCACTACTTGCACAGTAATGAACAATAATTAATAATCTCTAGGTCTATGTGAGCAATGCTCTTTGTAAAAAACAAGATTGATCAAATTTATCCTCAATGTTGCCAATAAACAACTAGTATGTGTTACAAATATCTGAAATTTATTTTTAGGAAATTTTCAAAATATTTTCAAGTAATCTCTTACATAAAACTCAGTATGAATATAAAAAACATTCCAATTCAAATATATACTTTCCCATTTCCATCGAGATAAATATGTACCTTTCAGAATTGATTATTTTTTTATCATGAAAAGGGGAGCATGTAATAAACATAACTTAATGATAAAATCATCAATATCTAGAAATTTATCTTATAGATATATCATACTCATATCTTCTATAACTTCTAATACTCATAAGATGTCAATTGAGATAGAAATATCTGATGGATAATATTTTGTTCCCCCTCTCCAGAGATGTAGTCTAAACATTCTTCATCATGACTGAATTTCCTCAATAGTAAGTTACAAATATCTTTTTAGATTATTTGAGATTTTCCAAATGGACAAAATGATTCCAATAGTATTCTACGAAGGTGATATTTCTAGTTGTAAGATATTAATTGCATTTATAAATTCTGATATCCTCTTGAATATATACTTCACCTTTAATTCCATGCATGAAAAACAAACACATCATATATGGGAATAAGGTGGATCTTCAATTATACATAGTTAGAGTAACATACTTGAGAGTTTCTTTTTAAATGAATAATATTATTCGATAAAAAGGATTCTCCACATTTGAAAACAATGTAATTAAATTAATATATACATCTACCATATTTCATTCCACTTCCAGTTGTTCTGGCCATATGATCAATCACCCATTAGGGTCATGCTCAGTCTCCACTATGTGTGTTGAATTATTTTTTGCAACATTTGAAGTCATAGATGTATTTTAATTCTTATTCAATAATTATTTTTTCGAAATTACAATTTTAAACAACTTTTCCCTAAATTCCCACACTTGGTTCACCTATCACACACAGTTTTACAATTCAACAAATTACCACATTTAGGATTATTTTCAGATTATTCAATAATAATGTCATTACTATATAAATCATGCTCTTTTTCTTCTAAATTTATTGTCTATTCGATTTCATCTTGATTTATTTATTATGAATTTTCATGGAAAACTCACAGTGATCCATGGTTTTACCATTCATACCATAATGGAACCATATAATTTTTGGGTAGAAACAATTCACATCATTATTCATAATTTTTTCAGGAGTTGTTTTTTTGATAATCCTAATTCTATGTTCACAAACCATGGTTGACCTGTCATATTAATATTGTACCTACTTCCATTTCTATTGTGGTATTCTATTAAAAAAAACAGATGACTTATGCATAATTAGAACGTACCAGAATTAATCATAACAATAATTAATTATGTTACAATAATTACAGAAATTTTTAGAGTATATATATCTATTATTGATAAAAAAATTCTCTTTCATTTAATTATGCTTCTATTTTTCTAGTTTAAATTTTTCCATTATACTTTCTCCCCCAAAATGTAAGAATTATATAATTTTCATAAAATGACATTTTATGTCCGCATTTAATTTCTTAATGCCAAATAACCAACAACACAGATAGTTGCCAGAAAATCGTTCATTCCTCTTCTTTAGCACATTATGACTGACATTGACATTTTTCAATTTTTTGGTACCACATTTCAATTTCTACGCTGTCATTGGGGAATAAGCATTTCCACATTTCTCCACATCTATTTTTGAAGATATCGTGCATTTTGGAATATTTTTTTCACCCATGTTTTCCTAGATTTAAATGGTGAATTTGAAATATTTATCTAGACAACATTAGAACACAATGATTTTTCAGGATAAAGGGTTAACCTATTTAATGAGTATATAGAATATTTATCCTTAGAAAATATCAAGTTATTCTTTCCACTAGATTTAATTATTTTAGAATTATATCTCTTATCAGATGAATTATTATAAATATTTCTTTTTGTAATAACATGGGATGTCTTACCTGGTGTATCTTATATATTTATAAATTTAACTACTAGTTCAAGAAAGTATAAGTTGATAGAAATATACTCATATTCAACTAATTTCATTCCATCCCACTAAATCATCATCTTCTGAATTTTTATTCGTGCATCTAATTTTTCCTTAGTAAAAAACTATCAAACTTCTTGATTATTTATGATTTATAATTCAACTGATCATCTATAAAATTCATTGATATCCTATGTAGCTTTTCATGTTCCGGAATAACTTTTGAAAAAAAATTCCACAAAACTGTTCTCCCAAATAGTAGATTCAAATTATTAAATAGATACAACATATTTTTTATTTCATTTATATATTTTTTCATCAAATTATTCCACAAGTCTTGTGAGAGTGTTGGTAATTACATCCCTTTTAGTCATTTATTCTCTCATATAATTTTACTCCTCTTCTAGCTGTGATTTTTTCCCTAAGTTCATGTAAAAATTTGTTCAAGTATGTGACTACTTCTTTGGGATGTTTCTTCAGAGGGCTTATAATTTTATAATCAATCATAACATCATCACATCATGAACCTGTTTCATAAACTGATTTCACTAAATAAATTACACTCTATGTTTCATTAGATACCAATTGATTTTAATTCATCACTGAATTCTACTTCTGATTATTTCCAATCTTTTCTATCTATTTTTATCTGATTTGATGAAAGCCTAAATATTTCTAACCACAAGAATATAGATTGGATTTTTCATCTGAATATCTTCTAAATTTTCTTAGAACTATAATTTTCACCTCATATACTTCTAATATAAACTTTTTGAGAATTGCATTAGGTATAATCTAAGGTAACCTACTATTTAATTCCAAATAATGTTTCCAAGGATCGTGTTGTCATACTGAGTGGTGGGTAAATTAGATGTGATGTGTTTTGACTAAATTATTTTTTTTTCAAAACCCCTTCAAACCTCTATCACATGTTAGGATGAGTGGATCATATATGCAATGAAAAATGTAACTGAAACACAACACAAAATATTATTACAAGGTTTGGTACTATGACATGCATCCAATCTACAACAGATAATTATCCATTGATTGATATTTTTCACTATAGGTAGATGGTTACAACTAAAGAAAGCCATAATCCAATCAACACTGAGTCCCAAAGTGTTCCACTCTATAATTCCACTAGAGGTTACATGCTCCCACCTGCACTAGTGAATCATGTGTCCCACTAGAGGATCATTACACTAGATCCCATAGTGTTACCGGCATCCCCCAACCCACTCTAGAGTCCAACAAGAGACTTCCACTATAACAACCCAATCATTCGTTAATGGAAACTCCTCTTGGTATTTTTAAATGTCTTATTATGTAAAATGGTTATGTAAAACATATGCAGTTCCTTGGTTTTAGGTTTTTGAATTATTACCATTGTTAATATGGTCATTGAATAGTGATCACATGATTAGTATAAATATAGGGCTTTAACAATCCAATTTACTCGGACCAAGGAAGCGATGACATCATATAGTAGAATTACTTCATATGAAGCCCATTTTTCAAAGCTCGGAAAAGAGGTGGAGTCATTGGGCTTCGGTCTTGACCAATCCCAAGTTGAGCTTCAACATGATAAGCTTGAATGAAACCATCTATTGAAGAAGGGGAAGTTGATAGAGATCACCACATGTGCAATGTTATTCAAGCCACCCCAAGTGTTTGTCTCCATCACACACCTCACCATTAGTTATTATGCGGCAGTTTTAAGGGTTATGTAACAAATCCTTTGTATTATGGTTATGTAAATAATTTTTGTATATAATAATGAATATACTCTCTTGTTATTAATGTTACTATGTAAATAGTTTTTAGAGCACAAGTAGTGTTTTTAGTTTATATTAAACAATGAAATCTATTTTGATAAATTAAAGGATTTTTTTAAAATTAAATAATATTTTATTAAAATATTATTGTTATTATTAAATTAATTTTTATTAAACATTAATTATCATATAATATTATGAAAATGTAATTTTTATTAAGGTTTGAAAGCCATATTTGTTAAAACTCGTAAATTTTTTATAAATGTCACTTTTTTAAAAGTGTAAATTATGTAATTTAGGAAATTATTTAGATAAATAATGTATTATTTCTAGAATCAAGACATCGAAATTATCTAACGGTGAATTTTTCATATTTTTCTGAGACAATCAAATATTTTGGTGAAATTTAAAAACCGTTTAAATATATAATGTGTTTTATGAAAACATAAGCACCCAATAGTGATGTAATAAAATACTATAAGCTTTATGTTCGGAAAATATATGTTTTAACATTTAAATAATGTGATTTTTGGTTCTTTGACTTATTTTAAAATGTATTAATGGACCCTTCAACACTTATTAAACATCTTGTCTTTTTAAATTGTTTTCCTCGGGAGTGTGACTCACCACCACATAAGAAACCCAATTATTTTAAGAAGATTGGACATTGGACTTAAAAAATATTATATTTCCACATCCCTTTTCCAAAAACAATGGGAAATATCTATGGTCTGGTTTGTGGTTTGGATTAGATTAATGTTAGGTGTCCCAAACCTAAATAATAAATAATTCCCTCACCTTTCATATATAAACCCACAAAATCTCCCTCTTCCTCCACACTCAATGCCTTTTGAGGTTTTCCAAAATCTTCCCTAATCTCTATAGAATACTCCCACAGTTCCACAAGTTATCAAGAATCCTATCTCAATCCCCCCTCAATCCTTTAGAAGCACACTTCCATGTAAGGGTTTTTATTCCTATCTCATTTTTTTCTAATTTTCATTAAGTTGTTATGCTATTTTAATTTATATTATAAATGTTGGTATATGGATTATCACCTCTATCATACATCCGTTTTTATTTTTTTATAATGGGAGACCCATTTCTCTCTCATTAAGTGCCTCCCATGTACACCAATTACAATGCTGAAATTCCGAACGAAATTTCTCTCTCATTATTTACATTCGAGAAATTATTTTGCATCATGAATCTAAATTCCATTATATTTGATGGGATATATATCTATATGACCCCAATTACTATCCATGTCATTTAGAAATGATTATACACCCCTTTATCTCTATAAAACATTTTTATGCGTTCTTATGTCACGTCGTTATGCCGCCGAAATTGCACCTCGATTTTCAAAGCCAAAGTCATTGGGTAGTGAATACCATTACCATTTCTCAATCAAGGGTATTCCACATTATGAAAATTTATATAATGTTTAAAGAGATTCATGTATGTATTCCAAATTCCTTTATCTTGGAAAAAATTATTAAGAGGAATGATTCAATGTTGTATGATCCATGTGGCACACTTATGCGTGAAATGAAATGTTTAAGAAGGGTGTGCCCTGATAGTGCTCCAATGAATTGGGTAAAGTATAGTATCATGATTAGTCTTATGAAATGGGTGTTCAATCATGATAATTAAAGTGAAACAAGGGTTTACCCATTCTTCATGTGCAATGAGGGTTTAGTCATGATCCATGTTCAATGAGACTTGGATAATGCTAATTCCATGTTATGTATTGTTGCCACATTTCCATGTTATGATTATCATGTTTTTTCATACCTTTATGTTTATGCTTCTCTTGTTCCCTATTGATATGCCTAATGTCTAACATGTATTGTATTACTCATGTTATTCCATTTTTATACCCTTACTGGGCTTTATACCTCACCCTTTTTTTATGCATGTCCTCAGGTTATCCCATGCAATGCAATGTACGATGGAATGTACTGATCATGTAAAGGATGTTTTAAGTAAAGTTGTAGTTTTTCATTTTTTAAGTTGTCATTTAATTATCTTAAGCCAAAAATACACTAGACCTATCAATCTTCTATGTTGTATCAAGTGAAGGTTTTATTTAATAAATCATGTTTAGTTATGTAATAAAAAGCAGGGTTGTCATAGTTGGTATCAAAGGTTAGGTTTAGTTATTTTTGGGATTAGGATTATAAAACCCTAGTATATAATTAAGAATTAGAATATGTATAATAATTACATCCATATGTTTTGGTAAGTATTGAGTATGTGGTTTATCCTGAAAATACATCCCTGTCTAGATACGAGCAGGTAGAGGCGGCTCTGGCACAGAGGTATTCTAGGGGTAAAACCTGAAAAAACCTCTTTGAGATAGACTCGAATGAGAACTGGGGCATGACAATAGGCCTTGCAGCACTCTTGGTTATGACACTCCTGAGGTATATTCTTTCGTAAATTCACAAACTTAGTATGAATCATTATTAAGGGACTAAAGAAATGACCTAAGAATATGTGTCAGAAAGTAGATCATGGATAACATAGACTGAAGACAATAGACACATATGTTATGGAATTAAAAGTTCTTTATAAGTCATCATTTTTTCATTGTATTATTCTTTATGTGTTACCCCTAAATTTCATTTTATTCCAGCCAATGGTCGGTAATAGGAGGACTCTGGCTATCAAACGATGTGAAGATCAATGAGATGACTGTACTAATGAAATTCCCAATCCAATGAGAGCGGGAATCACAAAATTTGTCATGCGTCTCTCTCAGATAACAGAAGCATTGAATAGAAACATGGGTCAAGAAGAACTTTCAACCCCCTAAAAAACAAGTATCTATCGAGAGCTTCATGAGACAAAGGCCTCATACTTTTAATGGATCATCTGATCCCTAAATCGCTGAACAATGAATCAACTCCATTGAAAAGTTCTTCTCCATCCGTCAATGTTATGAACAAGAGAAGGTTCTCATGACTGCTTATCATATGGAGGGTGAATCTTATCAACGGTGGGCATTGATCAAAAAATATAATTCCCGTGGAGGAGATCAAGTCGTTAGAATGGAAGGATTTACAAAAGATGTTTTTCGATAAATATTTTACGCGCACCCTCTGGATTGAAATGGAACGTGACTTCCTTACCCTCAAGAAAAAAGATAAAAAATCTGTTGGAGCATATGAGGGAAAAATTACACGGGTTTCACGATACTCTTAGGTCTTTGTCATTACCCTCTAATGCAAGGATGACCTCTACATTGGTTGGATGCAACTGAGCTTACAGAAAGAGCTGGTGATCCCTGACTTCGACACCTATGAGGAAATTTTCTGATGTGTCCTTAAGTATGAAATGGAGATCCGAGAATATCAAGGGTATCATGGGGATAAGAAGCGTAAGGTGGAAATCAATGCTGGCAGACAGATGGATAAATCAAATGGTTCTATGATGATCCAACACCCAAGAAGCCAATGGTGCCAAAAGAAGCACCCTAGAAATTGCCTAAACTGTACGAGGAAATGCATTAGGTGAAGAAGAAAAGGGAACCTGGCTATTAACTATTGGAAAGAAACACCCGCAACTTCGATAGAGAAGAAGAATGGTCTGTTCAAACATTAATGTGTGGTTCAATTCTACAACTGCAAAAAACCAGGGTGAATTGCAAATTAGTGCCCTATGAAAAGGGCTTTCAGAGGCAACCAACAACTTCTGAGGCGGCACGGGAGAGATTTTTCAATCACTAATACTGATGTGAACCCTGAAAATGATGTGTTGATAGTTACACTAGTTATTCATTCAATAATAGTGAATGTACTTTTTGATTCTGGTTCAAATCATTCTTTTTTATACTGAAAGTTTAGTAGAACAATCCCAACACCACCACAAATCATGGATACAAAGATGTCGGTGAGTACATAAAATGGGAAAATCATTGCATCACATGAATATAACTCCTCCCCTATCATAATCTATGGATTGAAATTCCTAGTGAACCTCTTCATACTCCCTCCAGTGGAATTTGATGCAATTCTCGGCATGGATTGGATTTAATTATATAGAGCCAACCTAAATTGTTCTGAGAGGGAAATCACTATCCATTAAGAGAATTGATCCCTGATTTTGTATAAGTGTAAGGAGGAGGATGAATCTTCTTTAGCTCCATCATCTAATACATGGATATTACCGCCCTATGATCATGCTTATCCTGCTCAGATGATTGAGTCTATGGAAGAAACTATCCTTAAAGACATTCTTATTGTGAGGGAATTTGATAAAGTGTTTCCTGAGGAATTTCATGGCCTTCCTTTTAGAGGAGATGTTGAATTCTCAATTGAAATTATACCTGGAGCATTACCAATATCCAAGACTCCATATAAATTGGCTAGTGTGGAGCGTGAAGAGCTGAAGAAACAATTTCTGGGGAATTGGGTAAAGAGTTTATACACCCAAGTGCCTCACCATGGGGTGCACCAGTCCTCTTCACAAAAAATAAGGATGAGTCAATGCGCCTTCGCATCGATTATCACGAGCTTAACAAAATCACAATAAAGAACATGTATCCACTTCCATATATTTATGACTTGTTCGATCAACTTCATGTAGAAAAATACTTCTCCATTGTAGATTTTCAGTTGGGATATTATTATATATGGGTGAAGAAAGAAGATTTCCACAAGACTGCTTTTTGTACAAGATACAGGCACTATGTATTCATAGTAATTCATTTCAAACTCACTAATGCTCTAGCGATCTTCATGGACTCGATGAATAGAGTCTTTAGAGATTACCTCGACAAATAGGTGGTAGTATTTGTAGATGATATACTAACATACTCCCAAACCAAGGAGTATCTTTAGGAGCATCTGAGAACTGTACTAGAGACCTCGCGGGAGGAGAAGCTCTATGAAAAGTACAAAAAGTGTCAGTTCTGGTTGATGGAGGTCTCATTCTTGGCACATATCATCATAACCAATGGGATATCATTGGATACCTTAAAGACTGCTACAATAGAGGGATGCCAAAGCCAACATTGATAATAGATATCCATAGCTTCTTGGGTTTAGCTGGATATTATTGATGATTTGTGAGAAATTTCTCATGATTGTCCAACACTCTTACCAAGCTAACTCGGAAGGGGGTAATGTTTTATTGGAGTGATGAATGTGAAGAAAGATTCAAGGAGTTGAAAATAAGGCTTATCACTGTTCTCGTGCTTAATTTACCCACAAGTGGAGAACATTTTGTGGTATTCAGTGATGCTTCGAAGAACTTCATGGTGTGTGTGTTTATGAAAAATGATAAAGTCATTACATTTTTTCAAGGCAATTTAATGTTCATTAGCAGAATTATCCAACACATGACTTGGATTTGGCTGCGGTGATCATCACTTTTAAATTTTTTCCACATTATCTATTTGGGGAGATGTGTGAAATATATACGGACCTCAAAAGACTCATTTATATATTCACACAGAAAGAGTTTTGTAAGAACCCGGTTCTTCTCTTTGAGGTATGTGCTTCCTCTTTTCTCTTTTCCTTAAGTATTTTTAATAAAATATGGAAAATGAGGAAAAATCACAAATTTTGGATCTACACGCCGTGTTCTTTTACACACATCGTGTACATCTGGCCATGTTGGGATGAGTACACAGGGCGTGTAGCCTTGCCGGCGACAAAGGGGGTAGGAACCGACTACACGTCGTGTAGTCCGTCGGCAGGTCAAAATGTAAGGCGGTGGATCTACCTCCAGCTGGGTGGCAGTACACGGCTTGTACTCAGGAGTACATTCCATGTACTCTTGTCGGTAGGTGAACGGTGTCGCGCTAGCAGAAAGCCGCCAGGTGAACAGTTAAATGAAATGAGTATACACCATGTACATGGAAGTACACGCTGTGTAGTTTGTTTTTTTCTGCTTAAAACATGCAGTAGCCTCCTCATTGCAGAGGAGGCATTTGAGCTATTTTGGAGATAAGGGATGAGGCCAGACCTTTGAAGATCCTCTGGGTGTGCATCTGGAATCGGTTTCCGCCTCGGACGTTCTGGTTGGAACCGCGCGGGTAAGCCCTATCTTCTCCTACCGTGTTACTTACCAATTCTTCTCCTAATGTATGTTATTTATGTTTGAGTGGGTTTCATTCATCATCAGATCTACACCGTTCTTGGGCGTTTCTGGATTCGGTGTTCGGGTATATCGTTCGTTTGCATATAACGAAGGTGGCTTGGTGTTTATTTTTCTAACTGTCATGTGTTTTGTGCATTTTTGTGCCACGAACCCATGTTGGGGTGTCGTGTGGTTGAGTCTGTGGCTATATTAACTACCTAGAACTATTAAGGTAATTGAATAATTGTAAAATAATTGTTTGGGATCGTTGCTTGGATATGGAACCATCCTAGGGGTGTGTTCCACTGTTTATCCATTTGGAAAGAATACCTGACGTTATGCCTTCAATGTAGTAATTGTAGAATTACCTTGAGAGGAGATGCTTTTTTACTGCTTGTTTACATGTTGGGCATGGCGTGGTTACCTGTTTACCCTGAGGGAGTTGTTGTGATTAGCCTGTGGGTGCTTCACTGTTTAGCCTGAGGGCTGTAGTTATTTCACCTGAGGGAAACCTTTCGTGCCTGAGGGCTCGACTTCAGTGAATGAGGGCGATACTTCCTACGCCTGAGGGCAAATTATGTTACGCCTGAGGGATATACCTACGGGTTGGATTCTGCTTACCTGAGGGTAAGGTTTTGCTTATCTGAGGACGTGGACCGTTTACTTAGAAATGCACTGTGGTGATTTCTAATATTTAATGGATTAAATGGATAATAAAATGGAAATTAAATTGTTATGTTAGTTACTTTTCCGAACTGCTTACTTTATTGCATTTTACTATTGCACACGGTGGTTCCATACTTACATGCAATTGGGCACAGGCCTTTGGTGCGTGCCTACTGAGATATATTTCTCACACCCTATTTGGTTCATGCTTTTCGGCCCAAACAGATTACGTTGTTGCAGGTGTAGATAGCGGAAGGAGTCCCTATACAGGTACATGATTGCTGCTGAGGAGTAGGAGGCCATCGGACCGAGCCTAGGCTCGCGATGCTGCTGCCAGCTGTTTTCCTCTGTTTTGTTGTACTCTGCCTTTTGTTGTACTGTACTGATGTATATCATATTCTGGATATTTTCATAGAACTTGAGACATGTAGCATCATCATTTACATATTGTTGGTTATATTCACTGTTGTTGGTTATTTCAGTTATGTATGGTTTACTACTTTCGCTGTTGATTTATGTTTTATTCTATATTCCTCTACGCTATACTTTGAAAAATGAGGGAATAGTTTCCCCACTATCAGACTTCGGGCCTTGCTGCTTGTCGGTAGCCTCTGGATTTTGGGGAAATGCGCTTGAGGTCATGTGGTGAACCGAGTTTGGGGCACCCGTTGAGTGGCACCCGGAGCTGGGACGTTACAAAGTGGTATCAGAGGGGTTCTTTTCCTTAAATTACTATTTGGAGCCTTAGTTAGGGATAGGACAGACCGGTAGTTGGTAATAAGCTATACCTGGTCATAGCTAACCTGTGTACAGGGAAAATCCAGTCTACCTTGTATATTTTCAATTATTTCTGTTTTGCAAATTTTATAGTTGAAATGTTTTCACCATTGGGTGACACACTTGGATTATGTTTTTTATATTTTATCTGTGGGTTCTATTTAGTTGAAACCCGATGAGATGAGTGTATGCCATCTCATTCATCATTTAGGCACATGCAATGCATAGTTTTCATGCCATGTTGGTGCATTAGAAAATTTCATGTTGTTGTGATAGTTGTATTGCTAGAAAATCATGCTATTGTGATAGGTGCACTGATAAAATACCTACCATTTGATAGGGTAATTTTTGTGTGATCTGTTCATAGAATGGACTACAAACATTGGTTTTTGGAGAGTATGGGTCCCCATTGACCGGAATTTGGTGGTTCATTGACTGATTATTTAGTTATAACACAGATAAGATGTGAAACTTTTATTCGTGGGGAGTATGGTCCCTCACAGGTTGGAATTTGACACATAGGTGTTGTTTTTTAGTGTTTTCTGTCTTCCAGGGAAGTTTCTGAGGCATACTATCCGAAAACCCAATATACACTCCATGTAGTATTTTTACACACGCCATGTATGGCCTTCTGTTTGGGAAGAAAAATGAACTTTTTAAGTACACGCTTTGTACTCTGAGTACATGCCGTGTAGTCTCTTCACGTGTCACAATCCTTGTGGTAGAGGACACATGGTAGGGATGTGCATGGGTAAAATACGCCGTGTACCAAATATACACACTGTGTAGTATTGACCCGGATTCCGGCCATGTAACTAACAACAGGGGTCGGTGAATTCCTCCACAGAACACGCTGTGTCAATAATGAACACGCCGTGTAGTATGACATGTGGACTCGGCCATGTAACTAACAACACGGGTTGATGTCACCGTTCCTTGGACACTCCATGAACCTTTGGGGACACCGCGTGTAGTCTTGTCCGAAGTCAGACTGTGTGGACTTAGCCGGGTGGCTGGGGAAACGGGGTGATGTACATGCCATGTGCAGGTGTAACACACCCTGTAGTTTCAAGCCGAGTAGTCAGCCGTGTCACAAACTACACGGGCAGTTGTAAAATAACACCATACATGCCGTGTAGATTAAGTACACGCCGTGTAGTCTTGTTTAACGGGAGCCATGTGGCTTAGCTGTGTCGAAGGACCCGGGCAGGGGAAGGGAAGTTAAGTACACGTCGTGTAGTCAGTATACATGACGTGTAGTCTTGTTTTGCTAATTTTGAGATGCCTTCTTCTTTATGTTCCCTTTGTGGTTTCTTCATTTCAGCCTTAATAGTCTTGAATCTAAGGCGTGCTTTTGACCTTGTAGTGTCATGCAGCATAGACGACCACGCGTTGTTCGCCCAGAGAGTGGCAGCGACTTTACTCCGGAGATGGTGGGCCATAGGCTACCAGTTGATCCTCCAGCAGAGCCAGATGAGGCACCAGCTGTTATACCGGACACAGTCATAGAGGCGCAGTTCCGTGAAGGCTTATTGTGGTTCATGAAGACCTTTCAGGGAGCACCGCAGGCTGCCACATCTATGGCCGAGCTTACACATATCTTCCAGTAGCAGCATCCGCCTACATTCTCAGGGGATGGCAGACCACAGTCTGCAGAGTCTTGGCTGGGGTCGATGCAGACTATTTTTGAGCATCTTGAGATGCCTCTAGGGTGGAGGGTCAAGCTCGTAACTGACATGCTGCGTGATTCCGCCATGAGGTGGTGGGATGTTACCACCCAGTCAGAGCATCAAAGGGACATGGGGTGGGAAGACTTTCAGGAAGTATTTTATGGATTTTTCTTTCCCGAGACGCTGAGGGCAGACAGAGCTCGAGAGTTTATGAATCTGCAGTAGGGCGCTATGTCAGTGATGGACTATTCTTCTCGTTTTACAGATCTTCAGCAATTTTCACCCGTGCTGGTGGGTGATGAGATGCTGAGAGCCATCCGTTTTGAGTATGGTATTCAGTATGACATCTGCGCGCTGGTGAATATATTCATGTTCCCTATAGTACATGATATTTGTGAACAAGTAATTGATCACATAAAGGAACCTTTAGGAATATAGTGGTGTGGGCCAGGGCGGTTCAGCACCAGTAATAGGTACTATTTCTGCGGGCAAGAGAAAGAGATAGATAGACTTCTCTCAGGGCGGCATTACCATCCATGCAGCTTCTTCAGGTGGCCCAGTTAGGTGCTACCAGTGTGGCAGAGAGGGGCACAAGAGACCGCAGTGTCCACAAGACCCAGTGGAGTGCCGAGATTGCGGCAAGATGGGTCATCTGCAGCGCTTTTGTAGGGTGTATCCACCAGTGGCTAGTGAGAGGGGTTCTGTGCAGACTTCACGTGCGGTAGCAGGACCAGTTGCTTCTTACCGATCAGGGAATAGGGACACGTCAGGGCGTGTAGGCAGTGATGGTGGTCATGACCGTGGTAGCCAGACACCAGGATCTCAGAGGCAACAAGGATGGATAGCTTAGGTTATCCATGCTGTGTCGCAGGGCCGCAACGCTAGGAAAACATATGCGGTGCAACAGACCCAGCATGAGCAGGATCCCGGACCTTCTAAAGTCAGAGGTACTATTTCAGTAGCGTCTGTCTTATATTCATTACTTTTGGATATTGTTGCTACACATAATTTCATATCTGTAACCGTTGTAGATAGACATGGGCTCTGTGTTTCTACTTCTTCTGTTATCATGACTCTAGAAACTCCGTTGGGTAATAGGATGGCTGGTATGCATCAGTGCAAGGAGTTCCCCCTCGAGGATGGTGGGTGTCACTTACTTTGGGACCTCTATGTCCTAGAGATGACGAGCTATGTCGTCATTCTCAGGATGAACTGGTTGGTTCCCTTTCGGGCCTTTGTAGACTGCTATCATCGCAGGGTGCATTTCACGTCACCAGAGGGCGGAGAGTTTCTATACAAGGGAGAATGGGATGTTCAGGTGAGTCGAGCTGGACCAGAGCATCGTGGGCTAGGTGATGTCACAACCCAGATTGCGAGTTTATATCTGGACGACCTGGGGACTTGTCAGGCTGATTTCCCACCAGTTGTTGATCATTTCAGGGATGTCTTCCCAGACGACTTTTCAGGTCTACCTCCGGAGAGATTGGTGGATTTCTCTATTGAGCTTGTTCCAGGAACAACACTGGTGTCCATTCCTCCTTATAGGACGGCCACACCTGAGTTACAGGAGCTCAAGTGGTAGTTAGAGGAGTTATAGGCAATGACCTTTATCCGACCCAGTTCTTCTCTGTGGGGATCACCGGTACTTTTTGGGAAAAATGTGGATGGTACCCTCAGACATTGCATGGATTATCGCGAACTGAACCAGTTGATGGTTAAGAACCGATATCCCTTACCAAGGATGGATGATCTTTTTGATCAACTACATGGAGCATGAGTGTTCTCGAAGATTGACCTGAGATCAGGATATAATCATCTGCCTGTTAGACCATATGATATACCTCTCACATCTTTCAAGAGTAGGTATGGTCTATATGAGTATATGGTTATGCCTTTCAGACTCACAAACGTGCAAGAAGTTTTCATGGCTCTGATGAATCGTGTGTTCCATCCTTGTCTGTATTCTTTTGTGGTAGTATTCATGGACGACAACTTGGTGTACTCTCACACTCGACACGACCATGCCACCCATCTGGAGATCATATTGAGTACACTGAGGGAGCATCGGCTATATGCTAAGCTCTCAAAGTGCCACTTTTGGATGGACCATATTCACTTCCTGGGTCCTATCATCTAAGAGGCAGGAGTTTCAGTGGACCCATAGAAGGTGAGAGTAGTAGTTTTTTGGGAGTAGCCTAAAAACGTGTTTGAGATACAGAGTTTCTTAGGGCTAGATGGTTACTAAAGGCGTTTTATACAGGACTTCTCCCACATAGATGCGCCGTTGATGTTCTTGACTAAGAAGGGTGTGAAGTTCGTTTGGTCGAAAGCTTGCAAGGTATCTTTTCAGGACCTGAAGGAAAGGTTGACATCAACACCGATCCTGATACTCCCAGAGCAGGGGTAGAGCTATACAGTTTACTGTGATGCATTAGGTATTGGGCTGGGAGCAGTGTTGATGTAGGGTGATAGAGTTGTTGCGTACGGGTCTCGGCAGTTGAGGCCGCATGATTGGAATTACCTGACGCATGATCTCGAGTTAGCTGAAGTTGTGAATGCATTGCGTTGTTAGATACATTATATATTGGGGGAGAATTTTGGGGTTTTCAGCGACCACCAAATCCTCAAGTATATATTTACTTAGTGGGACTTGAATCTGATGTAGAGGAGGTGGGTTGAATACCTACATTACATCGATTTTGAGCTTGCCTATACACCTGGTAATGGTAATGTAGTAGCTGATGCACTGAACAGGAAGACTAAGATACAGGCAGTGCAGAAGTCTAGTGGTGAATGGAAGCTCATGGATTTGTTCTCTAAGATGCATCTGGAGGTTCATGATAGTCAGGGGAAGAAATATCTTTCTTCTTTAGGTGTGACTTCTACCCTCTTGGATATTGTGAGGATGAGACAGCTATCTGATTCAGAAGGACTAGTTCTACGGGAGTTAGTGGCAAGTGAGGACCCTCCTCTTGGTTGGACGATGGGAGATGATGAGGTTTTGCGTTTCCACAGAGGAGTATGGGTTCCAGGGGATATACTCGAGGAGCCGATGCGAGAGTTTCATGTTCATCTTGGGCAGTTCATCCCGGGGTTACCAAAATGTATCATGACTTGAGACATCACTATTGGTGGCCAGGTATAAAGAGAGATGTAGATGGTTTTGTTACGAGGTGTTCCACCTGTCAGCAGGTGACGATGGAGCATCAGAGGCCAGCTGGACTGTTACAGCAGTTACCCATTCCGGAGTGGAAATGGAATGATGCCGCAATGGATTTCGTGACTGGGTTGCCGAGGGCACCTCATAGCAATGATTCTGTGTGGGTTTTTGTGGACAGACTCACGAAGGTAGATCACTTTTTTCCGATCAACGAGACCTTCAGTGTTGACGAGCTCGTAAGGTTGTATATCCGAGAGATTGTACGTCTTTATGGGGTCCCTTGTTCTATCATTTCAGATAGGAACACCCTCTTTACATCTTGTTTCTGGAATAGTTTTCAGAGGGCACTGGGTACATAGGTTCTTCTGAGCACAGCTTACCACCTTCAGACAGATAGCCAGTCAGAGCGTACAATACAAGTGCTAGAGGGCATGCGGCATGCATGCGTCCTGGACTTTGGGAGCTCTTGGGAGAAGCATATACCCTTATTCGAGTTCACCTATAACAATAGCTTATAGGCCACTATTGAGATGGCACCATATGAGGATTTATACGGTAGGCCATGCCGATCACCATTGTGATGGATAGAGGCCGGAGAGGCAGCTTTACTGGGGCCACAACTCGTGTATGTGACGTCTGAGCAGGTCCAGTTGATTCAGAAGTGAATGGCTACCGCAAAGTCTCATCAGATGTCTTATGCTGATCGTCGGAGACGACCTTTGGAGTTCGTGGTCGGGGATCAGGTTTTCTTGCGTGTTTCACCGAGGTTGGGACACAAGCAGATCAGGAGACAGGGTAAACATTCACCACGATAAGTGGGACCATTTGAGATTCTTGAGAGAGTCGGGCTGGTTGCTTATCGGTTGCGGTTACCGCAGCGGTACCGAGCCATGCACGATGTCTTCCACATATCACAGTTGTGTTGCTATCATTCAGACACGTCTCACACCTTTCATCCATAGGAGGTTGAGTTGGAGGTAGATGCATCCTTTTCGGAGCATATGATTCGTATCACTGACAGGAGCACGAAGGTTCTCTGAGGCCAGTCAGTTCCTCTCGTACGGGTGCTATGGAAGCATGAGAGAGTGTTGGATGAAACCTTGGAGCGGGAGACCGATGTCCATGCTCAGTGGTTGGAGTTGTTCACGACTATATCTTCTCCACCCTTGGAAGGGAAATTTGGGGACGAATTTCTATAAGGGGGGATGTTTGTTAGAACTCGGTTGTTCTCTTTGAGGTACGAGCTTCCTCTTTTCTATTTTCCTTAAGTGTTTTTAATAAAATATGGAAAATAAGGAGAAATCCCAAATTTTGGAACTACACGCTGTGTACTTTTCCACACGCCATGTACTTCTAGCCATGTTGGGATGAGTGCACTGGGCGTGTAGCCTTGCCAGTGAAAAAGGGTGTAGGAATCGACTACATGCCGTGCATTGGTCCTTTACATGCCGTATAGTCATTAGGCAGGTCAAAAAGTAAGGTGGTGGAGTAGCTGCCAGCTGGGTGGCAGTACACGCCGTGTACTCAAGAGTACATGCCGTGTACTCTTATCAGCAGGTGAATGGTGTTGCGCTGGCAGAAAGCCACGAGGTGAACAGTTAAATGAAAGGAGTACACACTGTGTACTTGGAATTACACGCCGTGTATTTTGTTTTTTCAGCTTAAAACAGGCAGTAGCCTACTCATTTGGCAGAGGTGGCATTTGAGCCATTTTGGAGCCAAGGGAGGAGGCCAGACCATTGAAGATCCGTCAGGTGTTCATCTAGAATTGGTTTCCACCTCGGATGATCTCGTTGGAACCACACGGTTAAGACCTCTCTTCTCCTAGCGTGTTGCTTACCAATTCTTCTCCTAACGTAAGTTATTTACGTTTGAGTGGGTTTCATTCTTCGTCAGATCTACGCCGTTCTTGGGCATTTTTGGAGTCGGCGTTCGGGTATATAGTTCGTAGGCGTATAAGGTAGGTTTCTTGGTGTTTAGTTTTCCAACTGTCATGTGTTTTGTGCATTTGTTTTCCACAAACCCATGTTGGGGTGTCGTGTTGCTGAGGTCGTGGCTATATTAACTACCTAGAACTGTTAAGATAATTGAATAATTGGAAAACTGTTTTTTGGGATCGTTGCATGGATCAGGAACCATCCCAGGTGTCTGTTCCACTATTTAGTAATTTGGAAAAGATACATGAGGGGATGCCTTAAAAGTAGTAATTGTTGAATTGCCTTGAGATAAATTGCATGTTTACTACTTGTTTACATGTTGGGCATGGCCTGGTTACCTGTTTAGCCTGTGGGCGTTGTTGTGATTAGCATGTGGCCACTACACTATTTACCCTAAGGGATGTCGTTATTTCACCTGAGGGCATCCTTTCGTGCCTGAGGGCTCGACTTCTATGCCTGAGGGCGACACATCCTACGCCTGAGGGAAAATTCTATTACACCTGAGGGCAATATCTGTGGGTTGGATTCTGCTTACCTGAGGGTAAGGTTTTGTTTGTCTGAGGACATGGACTGTTTACTTAGAAATGCACTGTGGTGATTTCTAATATTAAACGGATTAAGTGAATAATAAAATGGAAATTTAATTGTTATGTTATTACTTTTTAGTACTGCTTACTATATTACATTTTACTATTTCCCATTTTTGTTGCATTCTTACACGCAGTTGGGCACGAGCCTTTGGTGGGTGCCTACTGAGATATATTTCTCACACCCTGTTTGGGTCACGCTTTTCGGCCCAAACAGATTACATTGCTACCTGTGTATATAGGGGAAAGAGTCCCTATATAGGTAGATGATTGTTGCTGAGAAGTAGGAGGGCATGGGACCGAGCCTAGGCTCACGATGCCGCTGCCAGTTATTTTACTCTGTTTTGTTGTACTCTGCCTTTTGTTGTATTGTATTGATGTATAACTTGTTCATGATGTTTTCGTAGAACATGATACATGTAGCATCATCATTTACATACTGTTGGTTATATTCACTGCTGTTGGTTATTTCAGTTGTGTATGGTTTTCTGCTTCCGTTGTTGATGTATGTTTTATTCTGTATTCTGCTACGCTACACATTGACAAATGTGGGCATAGTTTCCCCACTGTCAGACATGGGCCCTTGCTACTAGTCGGCAGCCTCTGGCATTTGGGGAAATGCGCTTGAGGTCATGTGGCGAACCGTGTTTGGGGCACCCGTGGAGTGGCACCCGGAGCCCGGACGTTACAAGTTGAACATGCACCAATGAAGATGGTTAGAGGATATCAAAGACTATGACTGCTAAATCCATTACCACCCTGGGAAAGGAAACAAGGTGGCAGATGATCTACATAGAAAGGACATATCAATTCTTCCATTGATGAGAATTTAGAAGGATGCAATTTTCATAGACTTTATTAAGATGGACATGGGAATCCTAAAGAATGAAACATCATCGATCCTTTCACAAATTATTGCTCAATCCTCTCCTTTGGATAGGATAAAGGTTGCTCAAAATAATGGTGTGAGAATTCAGGAAAAAGTCGAAGCTATCGGAAAAAGTAAATCCCCATAGTTTAATGTTAATAAAGAATGAATTGTGAGATTTGGGAAAAGACTATGTGTTCCATCATGTCCGGAGCAGAATAAGGAACTTTTGGATGATGCACCTAGATCAAATTTCTCTATTCACCCCAGAAACAAAAAGATGTATTGAGATCTCTCGGATCATTTTTGGTGGAATAAAATGAAGAAGGAGATAGATGAATATAATCAATGTGCCTGGTGCATCATAAAGTGAAGGTAGAGAGGCAAAAGTCTAAGGGGATGATACAACCATTTCCCATACCAGAATGGAAATGGGAGAACATCACCATGGAATTTGTCACCATACTTCCGAAGACATCCAATGGCAACAATGTAATCTGGGTTGTTGTGGATTGTCTTATAAAGGCAGCACACTTCATTAATATTCAGGAGGATTTTTAATTAGATCAACTGGAACATATATTTATCAGGTAATTGGTAAGGCTACATGGAGTACAACTATCTATTGTGTCCAATTGAGAACCGAGATTTACCTCTATTTTTTGGAAGAGTCTTCAACATGCTATGAATACCGAACTGAACTTCAGTATGACCTATCATCCTCAAACTGATGGACAATCCGAGTAGACTATCCAAACACTTGAGGACATGTTGAGATCGTACTCAATGCTCTTTAAAGAAGGATGGGATAAACATCTTCCTCTGGTTGTATTGTCTTATAATAACAGTTTACACTCAAGCATCCATATGGCACTATATGATGCCCTTTATGTGAAAAGGTGCAGAACACAAACGTGTTGGGATCAGATCGATGAGCATAAGCTGATTGGACCCGAAATGGCCGAAGAAATGGTATAGAAGGTGAAAACCATTCAGTAGCATGTCAAGGCAGCCCAGAGTCGACAGAAGAGTTATGAAGATAACCTTTGATGAGACCTTGAGTTTAAAGTTTTAGATATGGTATGTCTATGCATATATCTATGGAAGAAGGTCATGTTGTTTGTAAAGAAAGAGAATTTAATTCCAAGGTACATCAGCCCCTTCGAGATTCTTGATTGTTTCAAGGATGTTCCCTATCAATTATCACTTCAACCTACCATGGACAATGTACAATATTTCATTCATGTATCCCTCTTCAAGAAGTATATACCGGACCCTTCACATGTACTCTCTTAAGATGTGGTATAGTTAGAGGATGATCATTCTTATGAGGAGCAACCAGTGAAGATCTTAGATCGTAATGAAAATGTTCTACGAAATAATACAATTCCCCTTCGTTATAGTGTTGTGGTGAAACCAAAGGTTTGAAGAAGCGACATGAGAATCGGACGAAATGACGAAGCTAAGTTACCCACATCAGTTTTAGTGAGGGAAAAGGAAATTTTGTGGGTGAAATTTCTGAAGGGGGGAAGATCGTTATGACGCAAACATTCATTAATCGAAATTCTTTATTGTATTTTTAAATGACTTATTATGAAAAATGGTTATGTAAAACATATACTCTTCCATGGTTTTATGTTTTTGAATTGTGACCATTTCTAATATGGTCGTTGAATAGTGATCACTTGATTCGTATAAATATAGGGCTTTACAATCCAATTTACTCAGACAATGGAAGTGATGACCTCATCAAGTAGAATTGCTCCATAAGAAGCCCATTTGTCAGAGCTCGAAAAAGAGGTGGAATCATAGGGATTATCTCTTGATCAATCACAATCTGAGCTTCAATACGTTATGCTTGAATGGAACAGTCTATGGGAGAAGTGGATGTTGATAGAGATCACTATGTGTGATATTTTTCCGAGACACCCCAAGAGTTTTTCACCATTGCGCACCATACCCTTAGGTCTTATGTGGCTGTTTTAAGGGGTTATGTAAGAAATCTCTAGTACTATGGTTATGTAGATAATTTTTTTCATATAATAATGAATATACTCTCATGTAATTAATGTTACTTTGTAAATTGATTTTAAAGCACATATAATGTTTTTAGTTAATATTCAACTAAGAAATCTATTCGGATGAATTAATAGATTTTTTTGAATTAAATAATATTTGAATAAAATATTATTATTATTATTAAATTAATTTTTATTAAATATAAATTATAGTATAATTTTATGCAGTAGTAAATTTAAATAAGGTTTGAAAACCATCTTTGACAAAACCCTTGAATTTTCGATAACGATCAGTTTTTATTTTATAAGTAAAAATTATAATATTAATAAAATTATCTAGATAAAATAAATATTAATTTTGGAATCAGGAAGTCAAAATTATCCAATGGTGAATTTCATTCATAATTTGTGAGACAGTCAAATGTTTGGGTAAAAATTAAATACCGTTTAAATATATAATGTGTCTTATGACATCATAATTCCCTACTAGTGATGTATTAAAATACTATGAGATTTATGATCATCAAATATATGTTTTACTATTAAAATAACGTTATTTTGGGTTTTTTTGACATATTTTACAATGCATTAATGGACCCTTCATGACTTATTAAACATCTTTTCTTTTTAAATTTTTTTCCTTGGGAGTGTGACTCACTTCCACGTTAGCAACCCAATTATTTTAAGAAGTTCGGAATTTGGCCTTATGAAATATTATCTTCCACTTCCCTTTGAAATAAATTGGCAAAAACCATGGGATGGTTTGTGGTTAGGATTATTTTAATTTGCAGTGTCCCAGACCTAAATAATAAAGAATGCCCTCACCTTTCCTATATAAACCCACCCAAGCTCCCACTTCCTCCTCACTCAAAGCCTTTGGATTTTGTCGAAACTCTACCCTACTCTCTCTAGAATCTTTCCAAGGTTCCCCAAGAACCCAATAATACTCTATCAATCCTCCCTATAGCCTTTTAAAGCACACATTCATGTTATGGTTTTTCTTCCTTTCTCATTTTTTTCCAATTTTCTTTAAGTTGTTATGCCTTTTTACTTTCTATTATTAATATTGTGGTATGGTTTCACACCTCCCCCATACTGCCCTATTTATTTTTGAATTATGGTAGACCCCTTTCTCTCTCATTAAGTGCCTGCCTTGTACACCTGTTACTATGATGAAATTCAGAAAGAAATTCCTCTCTCCTCATTTACATTCAAGAAATTATTTTGTATCATTATCTTAAATTCTATTAAATTTGTTGGGAGATGTATCTATATGAACCCCTTACTATACATGTCATATAAATATGATGAGACTCCCCTTTCTCTCTCATCAACCATTTTTCTGAGTTATTATGTCACTCCGTTATATTGCCGAAATTGCACTAATATTTTCCAAGACAAAGCGATTGTGTAGTAAATACCATTCCCAGTTATCTATCAAGGGTATTCACCTTTATGCACGTTTAATAATTGTTTAAATTGTTTCATGAATGTATTCCACGTTAATTTATCATGGAATAAATGATTATGTTGCATGATTCAATGTTTTATGATCCATGTGGGACACTTATTCATGAAATGAAATCTTTAAGAATGTTGTGCCCTGATAGTGATACAATGCATTGGGTAAGTATGGTATCATGATATGCCATGTGTAATGGGTGTTGACTCATGCTAATTCAAATGAAATGAGGGTTTAATCATGCTTCATGTGTTATGAGGGTTTACTAATGTTCCATGTTCAATGAACCTGGGCTCATTCTAATTCCAAGTCAATTATTGTTGCCACATTTCAAAGTTATGATTATCATGCTTTATCATGACTTTATGTTTATTCTTCTCTTGTGATAAATTGATATGCCTATTGTCTAACATGTATTTTATTCCTTATGTTAATCCATTTTTATTCCCTTGTTGGGCTTTATAGCTCACACTTTTCTTATGCATGTCCTCAGGTTATCCCATGCAATACTAATTACGAGGGAATGTAGTGGTCATGTAAAGGATGTTTTCAATAAAGATGTTGTTTTTCTTGTTTTATGCTTTCATGTAATGATACTAAGCCCCAAACACACTAGAAATATCGATCTTCATTGTTGTATCAAGTGATGTTTTTATGTAATAAATCATGATTAATTATGAAATAAAAAGCAGGGTTGTCATATGAAATACTTCCGAGTAACATTGTATACATAAAAATCATGAGTCACAAAAGATTTGATCCATTAATACAAAAATATTAATATCTTACTCCACGATCAGGCTAGATCAAACTAGATTGTGAAGAATTAAATAAGCTTTAAAATAGTTCTACCCATACTCAATCTATACTAATCACCTGTAAATGGTCAACTTCCTCAGTTCAACACTATTAGAGAAATTCCATCTTCTATTTAAGACCCAGTCTCCCTAAACCTTGAAACTCATATAGAAAAGTTATTCTAATTCGCTGATATTAATATAGTTTTGGATTTATTTTCAAATCACTACACATTTGATATGGAATCTAAATTACTCAGGCACTTGTCAATCGTCATGAATATATAAAATACACCGCATGGTCTTCAAATTATATGAAATTACAAACATACCCAAATACATTTAATCAAGTGTTATTATTTACATCCCAATATATGATTTCATGATTATTCAAATGATTATGAAATAACATGTGCATGTAATCATTCATATAAGCATTGAGAAACACACTTTCCACATTATTTCTCAATATATGTGTATAATGCTTTATCATATACACTATAAATTACTTCTGGATCTTGCATTTTATACCTTGACACATAGTTGAATTATTTTTTCCATTATATAAATTTTCAATTATACATTTTCCACTAGTACTTCATCAAACACACTATTTATTTGGACAACTCATGTTCACATAATTCATGCATAACAACTTTCATTCCATTCATGTTTTCTACCTTCACATGGGGTGCGATCTCATTCTTTCTTCATGCATACACAAATACAAGTGAATTAGAAAGGATAATTCATATAAGATATTCTATATGATATACATTTTTAGTAGATATTTTTAAATGGTTATAAAAATATGTTCAAGAAAACATAATAAGATAAATGCGTAGGACAGTCACGATATCCTTGTTTCTCCATGGAAATAGTTCATCGAGAAGCTATTATAGTGTGATAAAAATAGGTCAAACACTCACATCCTTCATGTATTTTTCATGGAAATGGAAATTTAATAGAATACTTCTTCAAAAATATGTTCATATACCAATATATCTCTCAAACAGTGTTCACGAGAATGAGATAAAACATGCCAGAAAATGAGCATAGCTTTGGAATTTATAGGTTTAGATCATCATCTTGGAACCTTCTAGAAATACAGACAAAAAGATTCTTCCATGTTATGTACTGTGAAAGATCAACGTCACCTGATAATAAATATTTTCTCCAGGCTTAAATACCTTAGTTCAATATTTTTTTAATTATGCAGATGATTCGTCATTTGATTTTCATCACATTAGAACATTCTGGAAGTAAAATAGTGATCAGTTGGTTAGATTCGATCATTGGACAACGTGGCTTCATGAGGATCTCAGTTCACATAACACTCTAAAAACATGTGCTAGAAGATGATGATTCTTACCTGATTGGATAGTATGAATTTGAAATTATTTTTATATCATATTTGTAAGAAAGTTGAGATGATCGGACAACCAATATAGTTGACCTAATATATCCAACAACTATGATAAATTCTATTCTAAAAAAGTGAATCCCACATTAAAATTCTCTATGGTTCTCCACCACCTTGTAATACATGCCATGACATCCTCAGCTTATAAATCTTCTCTCCCTCCTCAATACCTCCCCTTACCAGTCCTTGTGAGAATGATCCTATTCCCACCACTACTGTTGTGCCACAACACTTGGTTGTTGTTTTTTCTATTCATGTGCTATCATGGTCGTGTGTGTTGGGATGGCACATGACCCATCATGAAACCTATAGGCTAGTGGCTCGGGCTGGCTCCCCTTGGCCATTGTTGATCCTCTATGGTTATACATATGGCTTGGGTCAAACTAGCTAGGGATACCTCATGGGAAGGATAATTTTAATAAAGAAACAATCATTTATACTTTGAAATTTTTTAATTAATATATTACATGCAAGCCTTCTTCAATTGTAAAACCAAATCCCACTCTCTGAAATTATATCACAGCCAACATAAAAATCTTCCTCATGAAAAATAAAAAATTCATACATTGAATATTATTCTTAATCATCAAAAAAATTTAGTGAACAATGTGAATTCATATAAACAAATGTCTTTTGAACTAAAGGTCATCTCTCCAATCGTCACATTTATTATTTATTAAGTGTTCACCTTCTTAAATAATTTACAACAATTTCAACTTCACCAAATCACTAGAAAAATTCAATATAGCACATTGGACAGGTTTTAAATAACCACATAATTTTTTTAATTCAATTATATCTTCTCCCATTATTGGAGATAATGCCATGGTTAGAAGCATGGGAAGGAATTATCCTTTCCAAAATTCAAATTCTATGAATATCCACTTCTATTTAGAAAAATATTTTCTGAATTAATTTTGAGAAGTATGTAATAAATTCTAGCTTATCAATGAGCTAAAATAAATCATCTCTTAGTTAACGTGAGTAATTATATTTGTAGAAAACAAGTGTGATCAAATTTAACATCAATTCTATCAGTAAACATCCAACATGTGATATTAATTTATGAAACTACTTTTTAGGAAATTATGAATTGAGTTTCAACTAATCTCTTTCATAAAACCATGTAAATATATTTAAAAAAACAATGAAAGGATGAACATTACCTTTTTAGTCATGAAATAAATCACTTCCTTTCTGAATTGATGAAATTTTTTTATCATGAAAATGGGAAAATGTAATTAACATACATCAATGATGAAAAGTCTCATTCTCCAAAAATGAAGTTTATATTAATATCATACTCATACCTATCTAGAAATTATTATACTCATAAGATATCAACTAAGATATAAATAGTTGATGGTTGATCTTTAATGCCCCCCCTTAATAGATGCACTCAAAAACATTATTCTTAATTATTGAATTTCATCTGCAATAAATTCCATGTATCTTCTATTATTATTTGAGATATTGAAAATATAAAACATGATGAAAATTTTATTACGTGATGTTCATCATTCTAGATGCATGGGAATCAATGATTTTATAATTTTATATATCCTCTTGAATATATCTTTCGGCTTCAATTCCCTACATGAAAGAGAAACAGACTATAAATTTGAATAAGGTGGATATTCAATGATACTCAGTTAGAGAAACATTCCATAGGGTTACTTATTAACCCAAAAAAAATCTTACATGAAAAATGATTTTTCAAATTTAATAGAAAATTAATTTTATTTCTCTCTACATTACCCATCTTACATGCCACATAAAACTATTCTGGACATATGATCAAACACTCGTTCAATTAATTCTTAGTATTCAATTTGTGTGTAGACCTTTTTTTCCAACAATTGAAGCCAAAATTATTTTTCTTTTCAACATCAATAATTATTTTTGACCATATTACAATGTCTCACAATTTTTACATGAATTAAAATACATGTTTCAACTATCACACTCAACATTCGAATTCAACAAGTTGCCACTTTTAGAAAACATTTCAGATTCATTATCAGTAATGTAATTCCCAAAATCAATCATGATTTTTTCCTTCTTAATTGATTATGTCAATAATTTCATATTTAATTTTTTAGTATGAATTTTCATGGACAATTCACTGTAATCCATGAAATTACCTTTCTTACCTCAATAGTAGAATCATTTCTTCGATGAGAAATTGTTCACACCATTCATCATAATAATCACATGAGTTGTTTTTTTAAAATCCTTATTCTATTTTCAAATACCAAGGTTGACCTATCATCTTCAAATCATAACTAATTAAAGTTATTTGGGGGTCCTCTATTCAAATCAAATTATGATATATGCATAATTAGTCCATAATAGTACTCATAATAATGATGACAACTTCTTCCACAATAATCATATAAATGTTCAATGTATACATATATTTTCTTGAAAAAATTATTTTCTTTATTTGAATTATACTTCTATTTTGTAGGTTTCAAATGTCCTTTAGTTGTTTTACCCCTAAATGGAGGCATTCTATAATTTCCATATAATGATATATTATGCCAATATTTAATTTCCTAATTGAAAAACATCCAACAACACAAATAGTATTCAAAAAATATTTATTTATTCTTTTGTAACACATACTAACTTCCATTGAGTTTTTTATATTTGGTTAGATCATTTCATATTATTTTCTTTCTTCGGGGAAAAATAATTACCACATTTCAACACATCCATCTTAGAAGTTGTTTTGCATTTTATGAATATATATATTCACCCCTGTTTTCCCAAATTTATATGATAAATTTGAAGTATTCATAAAGAAAACATTAGTACACATATATTAATCATGAAAATTGGTTAACCTCTTCAAAGAGTCCATTGAAGATTTAACATTAGATAATTTCAAGTTCTTATTTACCATAGATTGATTCCATTTAAAAATTTGACACTTATTAGATGAATCCTTAGCAATACTTGTTTTTAATACAACATGGGAAGTCTCAGCATGTGTCTCTTCCATATTTCTAAATTTCACTTCTAGTTCAATACACATTATGTTGAGAGAAATTCAATTGTCTTCAACTGATTTCATTAGTTCCAAATGAATCTTCATCTTCTAAATTTATTCTTCATGCATCAGATTTTTCATTAGTAACAAATTTTTAGGCTCCATGATTATTTGTGCTTTATCATTCAACTGATAATCATTGACATTAATATATATATAACTTAGGTATTCCACTGCATGAATAAATTCTATATTTAGAATATATAAAATTTATTTCTCAAAGAATATATTTCATGTTTTGGAAGTGTATTCTCAATATATATTCTTACATACACAAATTCAATGAAATTTGAAATCATAATGCTTGGAATATATTCTTTATGAAATGATGTTTAAGTAGACAGTGTTAAATGGTTATTAAGATATGTTCCTGAAAACATAATAAGATAAATGTGTAAGAGTACCATAATATCCACATTTCTTCACTGAATGAGTTCATCGTGATGATTTTCAAGTGTTATAGGCAGAGGTCAAACACTCACAGCCATCAACCCTTCATGGGGAAAAAATAAAGTTAATGTAAACCTTCAAAAAATAGTTGTCAATGGAAAAATTTCTTTCTAAAAGAGTGTGCTAGGATACGAGATAAAACACACTAGAAAATGATGGCAGCTTCAATATTTATAGGTGTAGATCATCATCTCCGAACTTTCTAAAAATACAGACACACAGATGCCTTCATGTTATGTAACCAGAATGATTATATACTCCAGATAAAACATATATTCTTCAGGCATCAAAACTTGAGTGTGAACATTATTAAATAATGCAAATGATTCCTCATGGTATTTCGATCACATTAGATCATTCTGGAAGTAAAATAGCGATCTAATGGATGGATTCAATATTTTTACAACATGTCATCACAAGGATCTTGGTGAACAGGACCCCCAACTTCTTAAGGTAGAAGACAATGCCTTTTACCAAATAATATAGTCTTGACATCAAATTAAGTTGACCGCATAGTTGCAGTAATGACTATATGATCAAACAACCTAGATATTTCACTGAAATTATCCAATGGATGTAATACATTTTGTTCTAAAAAATTGATTCCCACATTTAAACACCCCATGTTTATCCATCTCTTTATAATAAAATATGTGACATCATTATATTAAAAATATCCTCTCCCTACCTAGTACCACATCATACGGGTTCTTGTAGGTGAACTCCTATGCCCCCCGCCACCATTGTACCTCCCTGCACAGTGGTTTCTCTTCGTATGCATGTGCTATCTCAGCCATACGCCTTGGGATGAAACATTTAAATTATTTCCGTCTACTGTCCAATGGCTCAGGGTGGATCCCCTTGGCCATGGTTAATCCTATATGGTACCACATAAGGCTTGGGATGAGTTATCTTGGGATACCTCATTGGATGGATAATATTTTAATAAAGAACCAACATGTACACATGTAATTATTTTAAGTAATATATTACATACAAGCCTTCATCAATTGTAAATACATAGTCTGCTCTAAAAAATTATATCACATCCAACATAAATATCCTCCTCAAAAGAAAGAAAATTTATACATAGAATATTCTTCTTAATCATCAAAAAATGTAGTAATAAATGTGCATAAATTATTTCACATGTCTGTAGAACTAAATAACAGCTCTTCAATCATCACATTTAGAATTCATTTCATTTTCAATTTCATAAATAATTGATAACAATTTCAACTTCGCCAAATCAGTTGAACACTTCAATCTCCCCCTTTGGAGTTATTTTAAATACCAAATTAATTTTTTTAATGTCAATGATATCCTCTCCCCATATTGGAAATAATTCCAAAGTTATAAGCATGGGAAGGAATTATCATTTTCAAAATTCAAATTCTATGAATACCCACTTCTCTTTTAAAACATATTTTCCAAATTACTTTTGATAAGGATGGCATCACTACTAGATTATGATAGAGCTAAAATGAATCATCTCTTAGTCTACTTGATAAATCCCTTGTGTAAAAAACAAGAGTGATAAAATTGAACATCAATGATTTCAATATATATCCTTCATGTGACAACAATCATTGAAACATTTTTTTGGAAATTCCAAAAAATATTTTCAACTAATATCTAGCATAAAGTATTTAAATATATTAAAAATATTCCAATGAAAAGATGTAATTTCATTTTCTCATCAATAAATAAATTTCTTACTTTCAGAATTGATGAAATATTTTTATCATCAAAATAGGATAATGTAATCAACATATATCAATGATGTCATGTTTAAATCTCCATACATTTAGATTATTAAAATATTAGACTCCTACATCACTATAACATCTAATACTAAGAATATATTAATTGAGATAGAAATATCTGATGGATGATCTTCTGTGATCCCCCTTAAGATATGAACACAAAAAATTCTTCATCGTAATTGGATTTCATAAACAATAAATTCCTTGTGTCTTATGAGATTATTTGAGATGTTTCAAAGAGAAAACATGATTCTAATACTCTTCCATGATAGTCATCTTTCTAACCGTATGATATTCAATGCATTTATATATTTTCCACTCCTCCAAAATATATTCTTCACCTTCAATTTCCTCAATGAAAAAAATACAATATATCTGGGAACACGATGGATCTTTAATGATCCTATGTTAGAGAAACATGTGTGATAATTTCGTTTCAACCGTATAATATTCTTAGATGAAAAAATATTCTTCAAATTTGATAAAAAAATAATGTCATTTATCTATGTATTATCAGTCTTTCTTACATGTTCCAACTGTTTTACCAATATGATCAAACACTCGTTAGAATCATGATTGGTCTTCACTCTATGTGTATAATTATTTCCAAAAAAATTTATGTCCATGATTTTTTTCCATTTTTTATCCAATAATGCTTTTTGACTAGACAAAAATGTAAATTTTTTACATAAATTTCCAGGCATGTTTCACCTATCACAAATGACATTTAATTCATCAATTTACAACTTTAAGGAATTATTTTTTTGATTCTTCATTAGTAATGACATTCACGAAATCAATCATTTTTTTCTTCTAAATTGATTCTCTATTTGATTCCAGCTGGTATTATTTAGTATGATTGTACATCAACAAATCATAGTGATCCATGATGTGACCTTTATTACCACAACAAAAATATCTTTTGTTTGGTGAGAAAATATTAACATAATTTTTCTTAATATTCATGGGAGTTGTTTGTTTAAAAACCTTCATCTATTTTTCAAGACACACGGTTGATCATTCTTCCTCATATCTTACCAGCTTTACATTCTATTGTGGCCTTTTATTCACATCAATAGATGATATGTGCATAACTTGTAAATATAGGCACTCAACACTGCACCGACCACTTCTTCTGAAATAATCATGTAATATTTCAAAGTAAACATATATATTCTTGATAAACTGATTTTATTTAATTGAATTATATTTATGTTTTTCATGATTCAAATTTTCATCATTTTTTATCCCCCTTAATGGAGGAATTCTATAATTTTCAAATAAATACATATTATTCCAGCATATAATTTTCTCATTCCCAAACGTCCAACAACACCAACAGTAGCCAAAACATATTGATTTCTACTTCTATAACACAATATGTCTTCGATTAACATTTTTTTAGGTAGAACATTTATTCTTAAGTTTTTTCATTGGAAAACAAGCTTTTCCACATTTCTTCACATCCATATTTGAGGATGTTATGGATTTTTGAATATTTTTATTCAACAATATTTGTAAAAATTTATATGTTGAATTTTAACTATCCAAAAAAACAAAATTATTATGCTCAAATTTATTAGGAAAAGGGGTCACTTATTCAAGGATTATATTGATATTTTATCCTTAGATAATGTTATTTCATTCATACCACAAGAATGATTATATTCAAAAATTGGACACTTATCAAATAAATCCATAAGAATACTTATAATCATAGCAACTAGGGAAGTCTCATCATGTTCCTCTTCCGTATATCTCAATTTCACATCAAATTCAAGAAACATTAAGTTGAGAGAAATCTTCTAATCTTTAATTAATTTCATTACATCCTACTAAATCTTAATCTTCTAAATTTATTCTTTCTGAATCTATTTTTTATTTAGTAACAAACTATTAGGCTTCATGATTATTTATACTGTATCATTAATTTGAGCACCAATTTCATTCATTGATATGTCATGTAAATTTTCAAGAGAATGAATAAATTCTATAAAAACAATTTTAAAATTTTTTCTCCCGAATACTTCATTCCAATTATTCTATAGCTTCACCAAATCATTATTTGTATATATTTATCTCTTTTTCCTTGTCATTCAAAAATCTTATCTGAGAGGTGGAAATTCCATCCTTTTTAGTAAATGATACTTCTATAGAATTTTTTATTTTTTATAAATGTAATTTTCCCCAAATTTCATTAAATACTCTATCCATACATGTTACCACTTCTTTGGGATCTTTCTTTAGATACTTTCTAATTTCATAATTGGAAAAATCATCATTTAATCTTGAACATGATTCATAAACTGATTTCAATGAACATTTTTCACTTTGTGTTCCATTAGATTCCAATAGATTTTCATTCATCTCTAAATTCATATTTATCTTCCTTTCCACTCTTTTCTTCATGTTTTCACCGATTTGATTGAATCGTAAAAATTTCTATCATTAGGGGTAAAGATTCCATTTTTAATATGAATTACTTATGAATTTTTTCTAAAATCAAATATTCCCCTCATATAATTATGATATAAACTGCTGTACAATTAGAGTAGATCCAATGAGAGGTAACATACCCAATGATATCAATTGATGTGTCCAAGGATTGTGAAGTAACACTTAGAGGGGGGTGAATTTGGTGTGACTTATTTTTACTAGATTATTTTCTTTTATGAACCCTTTAAAATTTCAATCTACTATTAGGATATGTGGAACCTATATGAAATTAAGAAAATTAATGAAACCTAGCTGATAATATTTTTAAAAGGTTCGATATTAAGACCTACATCCTTAAAAAAACTATTAATTAACTTTGGTTACATATTTTTTACTATATGTAGATGGTTTAAACTAGGGGAAGTCTCATTCCCATTAAAACTAAGTCCTATAGTGTTCTACTATAGATTCCCACTAGAGTTTACAAGTTACCACCTAAACTAGTGACTTCTGATTCCCAAAAAATTATCTTTATAATGCATCCATCAATATTACAAGAATCCCACCGGCCTACTACAGATTAGCACTGAAGACTTCCACTACATCAGAGTTCCAATAAAGACTTAAAAATCTTGAGACATTGAAGATTTATCCAATGGTAGAATGATATTATAATCCTCATCTATGAGCATGGTGGATAAAAATTAACCATGTACAATTCAAGAACCTTTTTTCTGGTGCTTTTTATGCTTAATCAAAACTGATCACTTATAAATGGTCAGGCCCTTAGTTCAAAACATCACGAGAGAAACCTTCTTTTAAAAAAGACCAAACATCACTAATCATTGAAAACTCAGATTCACATATTCTTCAGAATCACTATTAGTACTACAACCCTGGATTTAGTCTCAAATCAGATCACACAAGATAAGAAATCTAAATTTCTCATTCAGATTCCAAACATCTGGCATGTATAAAATACACTATCTAGCCCTCTCATTCTATGAAACTATAAACATACACAAATACAATGTCTCATGTTTTTTCATTATATCCCAATGTATTGTTTCTCAATTCTTAAAATGATTTTTCAATCACATGTGCATGTACTCATTCTCATATGCCTGAAAAACACACTTTCCACTTTGTTTCTCAATATTTGTATATCATGCTTGTGCATGTACACTATGAATTACTTTTACCTCTTGCGTTCTATACCTTCACATACAAGTTACTTATTTTTTCTTGAAACACTGTCTAAATTATACACTTTCCATCAATACCTCACACAACACACTGATTTTTGTCACAACTCACATATATATACATTATTCATGACACATTGGTCTTAATGAAACTATACTACCTTCACTTGGGGTGTGTACTCATTCTTTCATCATGCATACACTAATCCAAATAGATATGAAATGAAAATGCATGCAGAAGCTCCTTTATGAAATGCAGTGTAAGTATACACTATTAAGTGGTTCCTCAACAATGTTCATGAAAACATAAGAAGAAGACGTGTAAGAGTATAATGATATCTTTATTTCATCATGGAACCAATTTATTGGGATGCTATTAGAGGTGCTAAGTATAGGTCAAATACATAAGGCATTCATGTATTCTTTATGAAAATAGAGGGTGTGACAAAACCTTCATGAACTATATATTCACATAACAATTTCCCTCTCTAATATTTTTCTCATCCATCCATCCAATGGCCCGAAGGCCTTCATTTTTATTTATTTTGATAATACACCATTCAAGGGGTGAGGTGGATCCCTTATAAGGCCCGTAGGCATATGTATTACATGGCCCATAGTCCTTAGATGAATTCATTCCCCGTAGACTTAAAACATACCATATAACCTAGACTAACTACTTGGAACTGCTCATCCCCAACATCTTCACCATGAAATCATCTCTCCACCTTCACATGGATATTCAGCTAGGCTTCCTGGTGAATGCATAGGCTTGTCCTGATGTCAAGTGACATACCCTTTCATTATTTCAATCCATTTAGCTTCTTCAAAAATGAAATCTATTTTCTCATCCTCTTTCTGGAGCTTGTTCCTTGTTGGTTTTCTGGTTTTCATCTGCACTTAAGGTGGCATGAAGGCCTTAAGGTAGCCCGAAGGCCTTCAGGTGGCCCGAAGGCCATGAGGTGCCCCGAAGGATTTATTGACCCAAAGGCGTTGGGTGGCCCTAATTCCTTAAATGGCCTGGGGAATAAATCGGTGGCCTGAAGGCCCAAACAGGGGAATAGTTCCGACTGCTACAGTGCCAAATAGTATCTGCTACTCTTCCTGCTACAGTACCTACAATAGTAATGCTATAGTACCCTGGAAATTATTCCTCCACTTGGATGCACGTAAGTATTCCTCACCAACCGGTATAAGGTTCATCTGCTCTAATATTCTCCTCATATTTGAGATAAAACATGCTAGAAAATGAGCTCAAATTTTGGTTTTTAGGCATATATCATCATCTTAGAACCTTCGAAAAATAAAGGTGAACTAATTCCATCATGTTACCTTCTGCAAAATATCATAGCCACCAGATAAAAAATATTTTATCAAGGCTTAAACACTATTGTATTATCTTTATTAAATAATTAAGATGACTCCACAAGTGATTCACATAAAATTAAAACATTTTAGAAGATATAATAAGGACTAGAAGACTCGATTCGATCTTAAAAAAGGAATGGCTGAATGAATATCTTGAGGCAAACAAATCTCAGACTGTTTGAGGTAAATGATGATGATTATTACCAAATTGGACAGTGTGGACAACAAATTCAATTTTTCACATGGTTATAAGAAAAGAAAAATGATCGGGCGACCAAGATATTTCACTGAAAAGATCCAATGTCTATGATACATTCTATGATAAAAATTGAATCCCACATTGAAATTCCCCATGGTTCTCTACCTCCTTATATTACAAGACATGACATCCTTGACTCATAAATTTTTTATCCCTCCCTGATACCTCCCCATATCGGTTGTTGTGGGCATGCTCTTGCGACAACCACCACCATCATGCAGCCCTGCAAGGTGGTTTACCTGCTTATCCATGTGTTATATTAGACATGCACCATGGGAATACACAAAACCCTTCATGCTACCTATTGGCTGCTGGCTCGGGTTGGCACCACTTGGTTGTGGTTGATCATCTATGTTCCCTTAAAATTCCTTCGTCAAGCTAGCTAGGGTAACCTCATGGGATATCTAGGTTTTTTAATAAGGACCAAAACATGTATATGTAGAAAAAATTTATATAATATATGGAATAAATTCCTTATTCAATTTTAAAATCAAATCCAACTCTCAAAAATTATATTATATCCAAGACTAAAATCATCCTCAAGTGAAATAAACAATTCTTCAGTAGAATCTTTTTCTTTCTCTTCAACAAAACGTAGTAATAAATGTGAATTCATTTTTTCAAAAGTCCTTAGAACAAAAGTATAGATCTACAATAATCACATTTATTATCCATTTACTTTTCATCTTCTTAAATAATTTAAAACAATTCAAAATTCAACAAATCAATTGAAAAATTCCCCTTGAGCCCCATTATCATGGTATACATAGTGAAAAATAGAAATTTCATCTTTGGTCGAATCTTACCATTCACTCATTTTGGTGCTCTCCCCACATGTAATTTTAGCTTTCTCTCCTACCAACATATTCATCCAACACATTTGAGTGTGTGATGGAATTGTTCCCTAGGTACCTAACATTTCTCCAAGGAAATTCCCCACATCATGTTTTACCCAATTTCACTAACCATCATCCTCTTAATTTTAATACCCCCAATGGAAATGGTCCTATGCCACATCGACTGACATACCATCCTTGGATTATACCATGAAGTGTCTTTAGAAAAAATAGTGGATTTATTTTCTGTAGTCACTTAACAATTAATTCCACAACTTTTCAACCCATTCTTAACCGAAACAGATGAAGAACCTATATTTAGAACATGATTAACAATTTTTCCCCAGTCATTGGTCATTCTACCATTTAATATTCTTTTAATTAATGTCACGATTTCCCCTATGATATTTTTTGATTACTTTATCCCCTCATTGTGTTATACCATGAAAACAATTAGAACCCTATAATGATCCATGTTTTTTCACATTGGTCATGTCCCATGTGGGTTTAGGAGTTGGAAGTTATTTTTCCCTAAGAATGGTTGAGAGTCATAATTACCCTATGTTTCAAGCACATTTACCATAAACTATGATTCTATTTACATGCACCAAAACCTTACATTGTGTACATGTTTTCTCATAAAAGATTTTAGTGGAATTGGGTGGCTTCTTAATCCTCAGAATTCATGTCTCAAAACCATTCATAAATACCATTCATGTTTAATCGTGAGGCACAACCACATGGTCCAATATATATGGCCATAAACTAGGATCTATAGTCGAAAAATTATGAACCAATACTTTTTTCAATTCTTATTAACTCCATAACCATAAACTAGGAGCCCCAGTTTAAAAATCATGACATAAAATTGTGTTATAGTTATCCTAAGAACGTGTAATGTAGTTTTGGGTCACCTTGGCCCTCAATTCACATTGTTTTTTCAATATTTCATGGTTCATATGTCCTTTTTTGGATACTCACCCCCGGTCTAAATTTCAAGACCATAAAACATGTCTATGTTGTCTTATAAATGTTTCATATAGAATTGGGTGGCCTTCTAGGACCCCCCATTATCAACTATTCATCTCCATATAATGTTAAACACAACCCCAATGAGACACCAATCTGTGTCCTCCTAGCATCAGGACCTTAATATATGTTTTTTATCACTCCATATTATTTTTTAGTGTAAGGAATCCTACACATTCCATTCCTGTTAGTTTTGAACTCTCCGATGTCACATGAATTTTTTTTGAGAATGAACCACCACCTACACCCTTTCTTCTTGAATCAATAACATTAAACTATGAGTCATACATCCCAGATACATTATTTTAATCTAATTGATACATCATTCTCTCCATAGGACAATAAATACCAAGTCCTTCATGTTTATTGTAGGATGTTAAACAATGAAGCATCTTTGACCATAGCCTGATGATTATTTTTCGTTTTAGTGTTGGTAAACTACTGTATCATTCATTCATAGGGAATAATTCTTGTCCTACGAGATTATGACCCCCTTGGAAGACGATGCCATATTTTTTCTAGTCTGATTCTCCTTCCCAATATGAGAAAATTCACAGTGTCATAATTTTGAGAGTATTAAACTTTAATTGAATAGTCCTACACTTGATCCTCGTGCTTCATGTATTCCTTTACTTGGATCCCCTCACATGCCCTGAAATAGTCTATATAACATTTATAGATAGGTCCAATTTTTTGAACATGGTCAGTAGTCATCCCACATCTATTTGTCCCTAAACATGAATAAATGATAATGGATTCTATGTTTGGAACTTATTGAATAGTTATCCTCCATCATCACTCCACACCCATTGTGTTATATATCTCAATAATCTCAATTCACAATCTTTATTCCACTTTTTTTGGGTATAATTGAATCCCCTTCAATTAGTCCATTCATGCACTAGAGGCATTGGAAATTCAAGTCATATGTTTTGTCAGCCTCATCCTCTAACTATTTCCTATATTGGATATGACACTCTAGATAGTCAACATAAATTTTTTGACCCTAAGTGTTTGACCATTTCCTGAAACTCATATAAATAAGTAATAAAATGGACATCCATCGTTTCTCATACAGTGCATAAATCATATGGGATTAAGTATTTTTCATTGGTTTCTGCATTATTGTGATTAAATTGTGGCCGTAAATTATGAATAAATAATCAAGCCCATAGATACCAGAATTTAGAACATGAAAACCTGAATATTTTGACATGGTCATCCACATACTGGATCCTCTCTTTTCCCCTTTAAATTTCCCTTTTCCTCTAACTCGGTAACTGATTGGTCCGGCCCTTGTATCCTCTAGAGTGTGGCCTCAGGAGCCAAATTCAGCCTGACATGCACTGCCACATCCTCCTCATTCACTAGATGATGCTCAAAATACCTGATCCGTACCGAACACTTCTCATCTTGGAACGCAAATGTCTGATATACCACATATTATACTCATGATTAATCCACCCCCAACTGAGCATTCAACTGACTAATGATCGTTGCTGATTCATTTATGACGATCACATGATCGATCACCTTCTCGAGTTATTGAATTTCACGACCAACTACCTGGAAATTTTTTGTTACATTAGATTTTTTTGTAGTTATAAAAGACTTCAAGTTAGTGGACAACTAAATACACCTTTCCAATGATTTAGTCATAGACCAGTGTGTGAATACCACTGGAATCCACCCATCTAATTCCCATGATCACCTACTATTAGGGGAGAGATCACAATTGACTCATGAGATGTGGCTCAATATTGTGGCTAGTAAATCAATAAATTATCCTCTATTCCCTATGGTGGATGATTGTATTCACCATAACAACATCAAACCTAGAATCATCCAATTCCATGGGTGGTGCAGGATCATACTTGGGTAAGGCTATGAGAATAGAAGTAATAAGGATCTCCTCTAGGGTCATATTGGATGAGTCTAGGTCAATGTCAAGAGGGATGATTTCTTAACCCAACTCTTTATTGGCTACACCATATCTTCCAATCTTATGATTATCCCCTTCAAAGGAAACACCTACATCTACTATGGAAAAACCAACCAAGATCAAGGCCAGATCATCTTGGATGACCAACTCCCCATGAGTAAGAACAACCTTTGGGGGAGGTTCCCTAAGATCCCTAACCATATTCTCTTGATCTGAGAATACCCAATCAAGCACTATGTTAATTTTTTTTCAGTAGGTTTTACTAGTGAAAATTGGTTTGGAACATTGGCTCACGTAAGGGAATAAGAATTTCAATTAGAATGCATTTGGGTGGGGATTGATCGTAGATAATTTATGGGGAGTTCCACCACATGTTTTCTATTGACACCATTTGACACTTCAATTGCTGGCACAAGGATCCCCAAAACTGTATGGGTGGGATGTACGTAATTAAAAGAAAACAAGCTGATGAAAAAGAATATAATATTTCCATGTATGTTTGAAAATTTCTAGATTGACTGATAATTAGTATTACATTGAGGAAGAGTTATCTCTACTATTTATCACCTTGGATGGTTGGGCATGATGGTGGTAGATGAATCCATTAAGATACTAGGGTGTAGTCCCCCATAGATGACTATGAGTATTGGGGCCTCATAATCCACTACTATAACCTCATTTACAATTCCTCTAGTTCCAGAATCCCTGGGAACAGACTCTAAGGTTTTCCCACTAGTACATATTGGGGAACCCGCATCCTCTCCTATTGGACCACCTTGATCACCCTTGGATGGATCCAATAGAAGGATAATTTTAGTTAAAACCCATGAAATGAAAACAAGAAGTCATGGAATAAAGAATATTGAGAGTTATAATACTATGATTACCTCAACAAATAAGAGCTCAGAAAATTATTCATCACCATCAGGGGTGAACTATCCCCTCTCATGGAGATATTAATGGCCAGAAGTTGATCCCACGATTTCTATTCACTAGTGACCTAAATATAACTGGCTAGAGGTGTTTCCCACTTTATTTTTTGTTTAATAGATGTTTCCCCCTAGGATTGGGATCACCACAGAACATCTCCCGCACCGAGCTAGTGGGGAGATCATCACGCTTTTTTAGATTTCAATGTCATCCATACTCTCCAGGTATGAAAAATCTCATAAAAGTGAACCCTAGTAATGATCATAGAATGCCCATCCCCCAAAATCTCAGCCCATTATAGACATAGCTTCTCCCAAAGATTCTATACCATCAGAATCATCCAGAATATTCTACAGGCTACCCGGAGCATGGTGAAGGAAGAATCAGTGGTTGGTTGTAGTAGACACCACAAATTCTTCATAGGGTACACACTAGTTCTGTTGGACCCAACATCTAAGTCTTATTCATTCTATCATGGCAATGTATGATAGAGGCCCTCACCTCCAAGTAGTGGGGATGTAACAAAACCTTGAGCTACCCTGATATAGCCTTAGAAGGAACCCTTGTAGCATGATAACTCCTTCAAGAGAAACCCATATGAAATATTTCTTCTCATTTGACTCATTGGATGACATGATTACCATTACATGCATATTCTATATCATACCTCGATATACCTCCACCTTGTTTTTGGAATAGGTCTGATAAAGGACTACATTGATTTTGGTGGGTGGAAACAAGATAAAATCTAGTGTGTCTTCTTTTGTGAATATCCTCCAAAGCTGAAGAACAATATAGGGATGGTTTTCCTCACATATCCATCTGTAAAGTCAATTTTTCAGCTACTGTATAAATTTTAATTTAGAAGGAAAAATAATATGGAGTATAAAAAATAAAATATATGTTTTTATTTATCCTAGATTTCAATAACCCACCTCAGAACATTTTTAGACCATCCAACTACACTAGTTTCATCTCCTAGTAGTCCACCATCTCACCAGAGGGGGCTGATAATGGATGGATGTTTAAGTTTAATGATTTTTCAATGACGACTAAAAAACCCCTCATTTAGAGTCATTGTAAGATCCTGGTGTTGTGTAATGATGAGGGATATAGGTCAGAATTTGGAGGAGTAATAATGTTGGGGATTTCATAGCCTCAAAAGTGTTCTATGATATTCCCATTCAAAAACTAGATTAGAACACACATCAAGATCCGCGTGCTCCCTCTTATAACATGGACCAACTAGGTGTAGAGCTAGGACGACACCAATAATCCTAATTTTACGCCATTATTGGGCAATCAGATAGACACTATTAAGAGAATATGTGGATGTAGGACCATGTGTGCATATGTCACCAAAATTAGTTATCCACAAAGGAATGTGGGAAAAAAATTATTGTATAAGACCACCAGCTGACATCCCTCATTCATGTAATAGCCTCACTATTGATATCACCCTTCCTCTAAGATCAGCCAGAATGATCTTGAATTCCTCCTCTATTGTTCCTCTAGACACTGCTTTAGCCTCCATATAATTTTCATGATGGGTTTATTTATGATCATCCCAAACAATGCCTTGAATGTGATGTCCCTGTAGAATTGTATGGTGCTTGATTACTCTAGGAAGGGAATATGGATGGATTCTCAGTATAAATATACGATACTACATATCTCCGCTGGAATTTGGAATTTAGAGGAACTCGTCATACCAGAATCTCATCATGAGGTTGCCTCCAATGTAGTGGAGGTCCCACAAGCTGATTCCCACTGCCCCTGATGGTGTTGAAAGTGTAACACCCCGAGATTTTGTGAGATAGATTATTTATAATTTCTATTATGTCTTCAATTGTACAATACACCTTGATTAGATTGTACTATACGCAACATCATATTAGCTTGCAGTATATGCAACACTATTCTTGGCTCGTGTTATACACAATTTCAAGTTCGTATTGTGGAAATTATTCTACACAACATTAAGTATAGATTATGTTTAATGTATAAATGAAAAAAAAGTATTTATTATGTTATATGCAACACCAAATAGAGCTTTCACTACATGAATCCCTGAATTGGCATGCATTACACACAATAAAGACCTTCCTCGATAGCGTGTGTAGAATGCAATACCGAGTTTCACTAAACGAGATATTATTATATTCTTATGAACTAGCCGTTATGAATAGTAATACCCACTTTTTAAAATTTTATATGTTTTATCATTCAAAATGGACTTCATTTTTGGATTCTAAATATTGAAATTAGCCTAGGGTGAAATTTTGGTATTTTTCTAAAAACGTTCAATTTTTGATGAATAGTGAAAACACTGGGTTACTATTTAAAAACCGACTTTTTATTTAAATAATTATTTTTAGGTCAAAATTGATACATAATACCTATATATGTTCAAATTAATTCATTGGATTCATTTTATAATAATTTTAGAGATATAAAAATTTTATTAAACTTTTCACCGTCTTTTACCCACCTCCTAGGAGAATTTGGAAATTCACATAAAACATAATTTTACCGCTTCTGTGAGTGGAATATCGAAAATGAGAGAGAGATGGTTAATATAAAGGACTAAAATGTGGGTCAATGAGATGAAAATAATTTTGGGTGAATTGTAACATTTTACTTTTATTTACCACGGTTAAAAGTAAATCGGGTAATTAAGGGTAAAATTGATATTATTATTACCCTAAAACATGTCCTAATTCTATTGTATAAGTGTAATTAGACCAAAAACATCCTTAGGAATAAAATATGACCATTTAGGTCTACTTGAATTAGATTAGGACATTTATTATTAATTTATTTAAAGTAGGGTTAAAATAGTTAAAATCAATGTCTAATAACTAAATAATTTTTAATATAGGGTTATACATAAGATAAATTCTACTATATATATTCTTTAGAAATATACAATTATTTCCTAAATAATTGTATTTTATTTTTAATTTTTAGACATTATATGATTTAATTTATTTATTACACAATCATGATGCATTAATTAACTTATTAATAAAATATTAACATAATTGATGTTATAAATACCCAAATAAATGTAATTTTAGGCTTTTTATGAATTAAACGAATTTTCTAGGTTAATATGACATGTTAGTATTTATTTAATTAAATTTTTTCTAACTAATAATTATGTTATGATTTTCAAAAAAATCAATTACCAAATAGTGTCAAAATTGACATAAATAGTTTTTAAAACAAATATTATATTATTAATTCTTATTTTATTCCTAAAAATCAAAGGTCCTGAAAATGACTTATATAAGGTTATATATATTAATAATAAACAACTTGGGGTTCTTTTGACTTATTATTGTATGGTTATTCACCTTATAGTGTAAGAAAACAAGAAGATACGGTAAAAGTTAAATTATCTAACTTAAAGCTAAATCTAAATGATTAGGTTAAAATAGAAACCTAAACTTGCCTAAATTATATTGGATGAGAGTATTTCGACCCTTCATCACCTTGTCTTCGAAATAAGTAAATTCGGAGCTATTAAAAACCTAATTTGAATTTATTATAAAATAATTTTTTATGTTTTTCCAAAGGTACCTCTCTCCTCCCTTATAAAAAGGGCATCCCTTCCCTTTTCTCTTCACACCTTTTTGAGCCTTGAATCTCGGCCAAAATCTGCCCATTTATCTTATACACTTCCCTAGAAACATTTTTGAGGTTTCTTCTTCTCAAATGTCCAACTCTACTTCTTTAAGGGAAGGCTTAAAGGAGGTGCGTCGAAGAATAGGTAATCTCTTCTTCCGATTCTCTTGAGTTTCTTTCTTCTTCTACTACTTCTTATTTAGTTGTCTCATTATAATGTAATAACATAAGTATTACTTATATACTGATATGTTATTATAAACATTAAACAACACTATTTCACCTTCTATCCATCCTACGAAAAACAAAATCACCGCGCGTGGGTATGTACGGAATACCGTCTCCACGCCGTGGTGTAATCTGTTTTCGACCACCACCTTACATGGATGGGAAAAATGGTGTAAATAAATAAATATATAGGAATATAGTAAATTGATATTGATTCTGAAATATTATACATACACTTCAACACAATTCCACGATCATGGGAATGATATCATTGCTTGTGTGTACATATGGACTACCCTCTCCACGACACGATGAGATTCATTTTCAATGTTAACCATTCAGGAATGATTATAAAGTATATATATGATGAATAATAATTAAATATATGAAATAATAATGATACTGGATTTATTTATATATATGTATGACATCTACTTATTTCCATTCAATTCAATAAGTAAATGAAAACAGTGTTTATGCGTACGTACAGCCTACCATCTCCATGAACGGTGTATGTCATTCCATTTATCGATAATATATATATATATATATGTATGTATATGCTGAATATATATATTATATATATAACTCATGTTTTACATTCTGGAATTATTTAAATCAGGATATAATTAATAATATCAAGAACGACATGTCGAAACATGTACGATAAATGAAACGATTTTACCCCAAACGCTGCTTTAACATGGAATTTACAAAAGAAGGGGTAATATAAAGTCATAAGTGAACCATACAGGATATCATAACAATGAATATGATTCTATATTAAGTCAATTAAATTCATTAAATCATTATACATGAGGTTTAGATACGTACAAAGCATATCGGACCTAAGGTAAGGGATAATTATTACAATGTCATTCTTATCTGAGATTGTTTATTCGTAAGTATTTACTGGGGTTATGTTTATCATCCATTTCCATATGATCTCAAAATGTTTTCATAAAAGTTTTAATTTTCTTCCATGTATTTTTTAAAGTCATTTATACCCTTTATTTACTTTTACCACATCTTATGGAAGGAATATTTCGTTTGTTTACCAAAGGAGGTACTTTTTGACTTTTCCGACAAAAGTACAAGAAGAATGTTGTTTTTAACTTATACGGCGTGAACGGATTTTTAGGGTTTTATAACACCTCATTTTCATGAAGCTTACTCGAAAAGATTTTATGACTATTCTACACAAAATTCTTTTCTTTTAAAATTTCATGGCATTTTGTGAAAAGAAAATGATTTTGAAGAAGAAAGGATATTTTCCACAAGAATTCATTTCAACTGTTTTATCAAAATCATTTTCCATCAAAGATGAAATTATTTCATATGTGTATGTTTCATGTATAATGTCTCTATGATTTACATGGTTTCACTTTTCTTATGATGAAATATCCATTTGTTTTATATGGATTATGTGATGATGGGATAATGTTTATGAACCCCATTTTATTCTTTGGGTTATGATGAATGCTTCATGTTTATTTTGTGGAACAAGTAAAATGATTTCATTATGAGATGGGTGGGACCTATATCTCTATCCAATGAATTGGGTAATGATTTATATCTCATAAGATAGACATGGCTGGAATGGTAAGTTAATCTGGTTTAGTGTTACAGGACTGAAATGAAGAGTGAACTCGATTCAGAAACGGACTTTGTCCACTAAGATGGTCTTGGCAGTAATGCCTTTGCTAATATGGAAATCATAACATGTTCTTAATGGATTCCACAATTACATGTTTTATTCCCATGCTAGTTTATCATGACTAATGTTCCTTTATGATCTATTCCTTGTGTACTTCCATGATTTATGTCATTGCTCATGATTTTGTTGTTTAGATTTTATGTTCAAGTTTTTTCATTCAAATGATTATGAATTGTTTTATGTTCTCTATGCCTACCCTTACTGAGCATTTGAGCTCACCCTTTTTATGTTTTCTTTTCCCCTAGATTTAAAGAAATGTTTTAGGTAAGAAAACAAAAGGGGAAGATCTTTATGGGAGATGTTGAGGATCTTTCACCATGATTAGAAGATTACGTTCCGAGTTTCCAAAGACACTAAACTACTACGGACCTTTGGTGTATTTTTTTTATGTATTAAGTATTATGAAAATGTAATGTAATGTCTATGTACGTCAAGCTTTGGGTCTCTACAGTTGGTATCAGAGGAAAGGTTAATTAACCTTTGGAAACTAGGATGCGAAAACTTTAGTGAGATCCCTAGAGATATTTCTAAGGTATGTCTAGGGATTCCCCTAAGGTTCGGTATAAGTATAGGTTATAGTCCTAGAATTACGGTAACAATATTATAATTAAACCTAAGATGTTCGATATTGAAGTTACTCCCCCTTGATTATGATTTTGGTCTCTCACACTATTATTTTTGGGTTTTAGAAAATGGCTAGAAACAGGAAGATTCAGGATAATGCAGAATATTATTGACAATAGAATGATATTATTTACGATCAAGCAAATGAAGTTGGATTTGGAAGGTGAAACATTGTTATTATGGCTAATCATAAATCTCATAATATGATCAATAATCTCAACTTCGGAAATTTTCCTGACTCAACTAATAAGAGAATTATGGAGTTTCATGATGATCATAGAGGAAATAAAGTTCAATTTCTCTCTTGTAAATAATGTGGGAAGTGGCATCAAGGTGAATGTTTCAAATGAAATGGAATATTCTTTGGGTATGGAAAACAAGGACACAAATCCAGTACGTGCAAAGGAAAATGTTCAGTTAACACCATGGTGATGGATAATGGTATTTCTATGACATCAACAATGATTAGATGTTTTAAATGTAGAATGTATGGACATTAGGAAAAACAATGCCCTAAGGGAAAATCTCATGAAGAGAATCAACATGGTCATATGGGTAGTATTTATGTGGATGATGATGATGAGACTATAAATGATATATGAGATGAAAGAAGTGTTGAAGATTTTTCAATTTTTTAAGAAGGTTATGGAATGATTTATGTTATGTTGTATAGTTAATGGTACTATGGAATGAAGAATCATCTACGGAATATTACACTATGGTTTTTCCTAAAGTATTTGAAAGTATATGTTGAATGGTACCGGTAAACATGAAAGGATATTCAGATATTATTAGAATGAAGATGATATGCGCATAATGAATGGATAAAGAGAAAATAATATGTTTGATAGTATTCATGAGCTCATGACAGCTATAAGGACAAGGTTATATCATTGTTTGAGTATATTGATTTTTTGGATTCTGGTGTGATGAAAGAGTTAACTTTTGACAGCATTCATGTTTTCAATAAGGTTCAATGGGTATTCATATTTAAATAGAATAAATGATTAAGTTATTCACATGATTGGAATGTGATCAACCAGATATATGAGGGATAAATGATGGTATTCATGTGCTTGTTATATGACCTTTTTAGTAATCATTCTCTTTATACTTTATGTTTGGAAAGAAGTATTTTGGATAAGCCTAAAGATTGGAATGGATTATGTTGAACATAAGTTAGTATTGTTTAAGGCTAGAAATATTTTCGATAATATTGATAGAATGTTATAATAGTGTAGTTTATGAAAAGGGACAACCTGCAGAACGGGCGACCACCCATCGCGTCAGACAAGGTTGTGGGAATCGAACCCAAAACCAAAGTGTGACAGGCCTTTATCGCCTACCACTGGCCTACAGGAAGTCCTTGGTAAGTAGAAACTAGTTATATTTTCTTAATCAGGATGATAGATGAAGTATAAGTCCATTTTGGAACCATATCCTATTAATCTCACCGTAGATGGAATTATGTATATAACTTTTTCTAACCCTGTGTTTGAGATAGATGGAGTGACCTCTCATTCTATCACATGATTTTATAACACTTCACGAAAGACAAATTCAACTTCATCTCCTTAAGAGATGAAATTGAAATTGTTCAAGGCATGAGGAACAGTAAGATTTTACCAAAATCAATTAAGTATTTCTTTTAATTAAAAAAATACTTTAACTTTTTGGAAATGATCTTGAAAACAAAAAATATTGTCCTAGTGCTCTCATATCTGATGAATCGGATGGTACCTTAGATCATCACAATTTTATTTCTTTGTGACTATTGAATTTTTAATATCGATGTTCTCTACCACTCTCCATTAGAAGTTGATGGTTAGATTTCTCTTCCATATCCATATTTTCAACTATGATCTCTTTTGTGGGAACCCAAGTGATGAGTTACTTTGGGTATTAATTTTGTTTCTAACGTTAATTTTTAAAAAGTATGTTTTAGTATTCCTTTTTACGATGTGGATTTATATGAAAGAAACTATCAAGTAATAAATCATTTATAACACCGACGAATTTTGAGGGCGAAATTCATTTTAAGGGGGGTAGAATGTAACACCCCGAGATTTTGAGAGATAAATTATTTTTAATTTCTTTGTGGTCTTCTATTATACACTAAACCAAGATTAGCTTGTACTATAGGCAACACCATATTATCTTGCAGTATACACAACACTATTCTTGGCTCGTGTTATACACAATTTCATGTTTGTTTTGTGGAAATTATTATACACAACGTTAAGTATAGATTTTTTTAATGTATAAATGAAAAAAAGTTTTGATTATGTTATACGAAACACCAAACAGAGCTTTCCCTACATGCAGCACTGACTTGGCATGCATTACACGCAATAAAAACCTTCCTCGATAGCGTGTGTAGTATGCAATACCGAGTTTCACAAAACTATATATTTTTATAATATTATGAACTAGCCGTTATAAATAGCAATACCCACTTTTAGAAATTTTATAAGTTTTATATTTCAAAATGGACTTCATTTGTGGATTCAGAATTTCTAAATTAGCCTAGGGTGAAATTTAGGTATTTTTCTGAAAACTTTCAATTTTTGATGAATAGTGAAAACACTGGGTTACTATTTAAAAACCGACTTTTTATTTAAATAATTAATTATTTTATTTGAATTTATTTTAGGTCAATAGTGATACATAATACCTATATATGTTCAATGTAATTCATTGGAGTCATTTTATAATAATTATAGATATATAAAAATTTTATTGAACTCTTCACCGTCTTTTACCCACCTCCTAGGAGAATTTCGAAATTCACATAAAACATAAATTTACCGCTTCTATGAGTGGAATTTTTAAAATGAGAGAGACATAGTTAATATAAAGGACTAAAATGTGGTTTAATGAGATGAAAATAAGTTTTGGTGAATAGTAACTTTTTTCTTTTATTTACCACGGTTAAAAGTAAATAGGGTAATTAAGGGTAAACATGATATTATTATTACCCTAAAACAAGTCCTAATTCTATTGGATAAGTGTAATTCGACAAAAAACATCCTTAGGATTAAAATATGACCATTTAGGTTTACTTGGATTAAATTAGGACATTTATTATTAATTTATTTAAAAAATGGTTAAAATAGTTAAAATCAATGTTTAATAACAAAATCATTTTTAATATAGGGTTATACATAAGATAAATTCGACTATAAATATTAATTAGAAATATAAAAATATTTCCTAAATAATGGTATTTTGTTTATAATTTTTAGACATTAAATAAATAAATTTATTTATTTCATAATGATGATACAGTAATTACCTTATTAATAAAATATTAACATAATTGATGTTATAAATACCCAAATAAATGTAATTTTAAACTTTTTATGAATTCTAATAATTTTCTAACTTAATATGACCTGTTAGTATTGATTTAATTAAATTTGTTCTAACTAATCATTCTGTTATGATTTTCACAAAAATCAATTACCAGATAGTGTCAAAATTGACAAAAAATAGTTTTTAAAACAAATATTATATTATTAATTGTTATTTTATTCATAAAAATCTAAGGTTTGGAAAAATTACTTAGATAAGGTTATATATATTAACAATAAACATTCTGGGGTTCTTTTGTCTTGTTATAGTATGTATATTAACCATATAGTGTAAGAAAACATGAAGACACGGTAAAAGTTAAATTATCTAACTTAAAGTTAAATCTAAATGTTAAGGTTAAAATAGAAACCTAAGCTTGTCTAAATTATATTGGATGAGATTATTTCGACCCTTCCCCACCTTATCTTTGAAATAAATCAATTTTGATCTATTAAAAACCGAATATGAATTTATTATAAAATAATATTTTATGTTTTTCAAAAGGTGCCCCTCTCCTCCCTTATAAAAAGGGCACCCCTTCCCTCTTCTCTTCACACCCTTTGTAGCCTTTAAGCTCAGCCAACCCATGCCCATTTCTCTTCCACACTTAAATAGAAACATTTTGGAGGTTTTTTTCTTCTCAAAATACCAACTCTACTTCATTATGGGAAGGCTTAAAGGAGGTCCGTCGAAGAAGAGGCAATCTCTTCTTCTGATTCTCTCAAGTTTCTTTCTTCTTCTACTTGTTATTCATTAGTTGTCACATTATAAATTAATAACATCAGTTTTAATTATATAATGATATGTTATTATAAATATGAAAAACCCCTATTTCACCTTCTATCCGTCCTATGGAAAATTAAATCACCGCGCTTGCGTACTTACGGAATAGCATCTCCATGCTATGGTGTAATCTGTTTTCGACCAGCACCATACTTGTATAGGTATAATGGTTTAAATAAATAACTACATATGATTATAGTAAAGTGATATTGATTCATAAATATTATACATACACTTCAATACAATTCCACGATCATGGGAATGATATCATCGCTCGTGCGTACGTACTGACTACCGTCTCCACGACGCGATGAGATTCATTCTCCATGTTAACCATTCTTGAATTATTATAAAGTACATATATAATGAATAATAATTAAATATATGAAATAATAAAGATACTATATTTATGTATATATATGTATGATATCTACTTAATTCCATTCCATTCAATAAGGAAATGAAAATAGTGTTCGTGCGTACTTACGGCCTACCATCTCCATGAATGGTGTATTTCATTCCATTTATCAAACTATAATATATATATGCACATGATGAATATATATATTATATATATAAATCAAGTTTTACATTTTGGAATTTATAAAATAAGGATATAAGTAATAATATCAAGAACAATATGTCGAAACACGTACGATAAATGAAACGATTTTACCCAAAACAATGCTTTAACATGGAATTTACAAAAGAACGGGAAATATAAAGTCATAAGTGAACAATATATGATATCATAACAACGAATATGATTCTGTAATAAGTCAATGACATTATTTAAATCATTATACAGGAGTTTCAGATACGTCTGAAGCATATCGGACCTCAGGTAAGGGATAATTATTCCAATCTCATTCTTATCCGAGATTGTTTATTCGTAAGTATTTACTGAAGTTACGTTTATCATCCATGTCCATATGATCTCAAAATGGTTTCATAAAATTTTTACTTTTCTTCCATGTATTTTTAAAGTCATTTATACTCTTTTTTTAATTTTACCACATTTTATGGAAGAAATCTTCCATTTGTTTACCAAACGACGTACTTTTTGACTTTTCCGACAAAATTATGAGAAGAATGTTATTATTAACTTATACGGTGTGAACTGATTTTTACGGTTTCATAACGCCTCACTTTCATGAAGCTTACACTACATGATTTTATGACTATTTCCAACAAAATTCTTTTCTTTTAATATATCATGGCATTTTGTGAAAAGAAAATGATTTTGAAGAAGAAAGATATTTTCCTCAAGAATTCATTTCAAGTGTTTTATCAAAAACATTTTCCATATAAGATGGAATTATTTCATATGTGTATGTTTCAATTATAATGTCTCTATGATTTACATGGTTTCACTTTTCTTATGATGAAGTATCCATTTTTTATATGGATTATGTGATGATGGGATGATGTTTATGAAACCCATTTTATTCTTTGGGTTATGATGAATGTTTCAAGTTTATTTTGTGGAACAAGTAAGAATTATTTCATTATGAGATGGGTGGGACCTATATCTCCTTCTAATTCATTGGGTAAAGATTTATATCTCATGAGATAGACATGACTATAACGGTAAGTTAATCTGGTTCAGTGTTACAGGACTAAAACGAGAAGTGAACTCGATTCAGAAAGGGACTTTGTTCACTAAGATGGACTTGGCAGTAATTCCTTGGCTACTATGGAAATCATAACATGTGATTACTGGATTCCACAGTTACATGTTTTATTCCCATGCTAGTTTATAATGACTAATGTTCCTTTATGATCTATTCCATGTGTACTTCCATGATTTATGTCTTTGCTCATGATTTTGATGTTTAGATTTTATGTTCATGTTTTTGCATTCAAATGATTATGGACTGTTTTATGTTCTCTATGCCTACCCTTACTGAGAATTTGAGATCACCCTTTGTATGTTTTATTTTCCCCATGATTTAAATAAAGGTTTACGTAAGAAAAAAAAGGAGATGATCTTTGTGGGAGCTGTTGAAGATCTTTCCCCACAATTAGAAGATTACATTCCGAGTTTCCAATGACACTAAACTATTACGGTCCTTAGGTGTCTGTTTTTGTTATGTATTAAGTATTCTGCAAAAGTAATTTAAATTCTATTTACGTCAAGATTTGGGTCTCTACAGAAAGTGTTGGTGTCCGGAGACCACTAGTGAGGAGCTCTGGTAGTACCACTCATTGATGGTTGTTGCAGAGCATGGATATCCAAACTAACATATACATCTCAATGTGGTGCAGATCAACCCCGTAGTAATAAAAACTGAAGCATACCTAGTATTCCTAGGCCCACTCTTTAGTGAAATTTCCCTTAGCCCATAGGCCCAAATTCTTATATCAGCCCATGTTTTTGTTTTAGATTTTAGTCATAAATATTACTATAATGTCTAATTTTTTCTATGAATTTTTTTGGGATATTATATGGATTATTTTGTAGACAAGTCACTAAGACGGTGTGCAATTCTGAGGCTTGGTTTTCCTTGGATAAATGTTTTAAATATATTAAATATATTAAATATAATAAATAAAACACACAAAAAATATTACTAAAAGAGTAGAATAACACCCAAATGAAGGCACAAATTAGAAATCCAAGAGATCCATGGAGTTCATAATGATGGTTTTACACTAGGGAAGACATAATTGTGTATGTGTAGGTAATTTGTGAAAAATTTGTCATGGGTAAAAAATTAATAAAATAAATTTACTTAATTTTTTTTTTATATTTAGTGTAATGAACTGCTCTTTATTTATGTATATGGTTAGAAGGATTACATTAGGTTGGCTGCCCAAAGCCTAGAGATCTCATACATCTATCGGAGATACTTCCTTGGTGAACGATGACGGATTAGGATCTGATCGTGGATCATCATTCCAATGGAGACTAGTTTTTCTCATCAATGAAAAAAAGTCAACCATTCTTCATCACTAATTATTCCAAAATTTAGGTAGGTAATTTTTTTTGTATTTATCCCCCATTCTAGATATGTATGAAGAATAGAGTTCAATAAATGAACATATTGATCCGTGGTTCGATCATCTTGTGGGACGAGTTAGATCTAACTATGTTTTGGGTGATTATAATTGGAAATATGATTTATTAATTGTTATTGTCATGAAAATGATCCTAGATCAATAAGAACACTGATCAAGAACTGTTCCTATCATTTTTTATTCATATTTTATCCCCTGGTTCTTTGATCACCATATTTTATTGTCCAGGGGTTCGACAAATTGTGATTAATATATCATTTTGAAATTGTTTCATAGTGAAATGGTCCGATAATACAGATCTAGGATCAGCACAACCCAATGGTGGTGCGATGATGGATGTGGTAGTGAATCAGATTCTTTTCAATACTATATTTCACATTCTTCAACATTCTTTAGTGTGAAAGGAAGAAAACAATGTACATTCATTTTATGGGAACCTTCAATGCCATTTTTAGAAGGAATTGTGTTTGAAAGGTCCGGAAGAGCCCTAATATGTAGGTTCGAGAAAGGGTGGAGGCTCCTTTGAGGCGTAGTAAGTTGTGTAATATTTTTTAAAAATAATGAGCCATATAACGTGTAATATGGAATTACATGTTGTGTGGACCCTAGATAAAGTGCTAGGGTTCTGGATGATGTTTATGGTTCAAATGCTGTTTTACCCCTATCATATAACGTGTGGTCCTCCACAATTGACTCGGTGTGTACTCAATAGAGTACATGAACAAGGGATGGAGTACACGACCAGATGACACTATATTTAATTCAATACATACATGACTTGGAAGGGTGTAAATTGTATTACCCATGTAGTATAACATGGGTAGAGTACATTGGATACTGTACACCTTGTACTATTATATGAACATTGACACCCAGACATGGACACTACCAGGTGATCAGGTCAAGGATATCAGTTGTCTCTTTACAACATGTAATTGGAGGCAACATGTCATGTGAGGTTCTTCCATTTTGTCACGAGCCATCCTCGGGGCCCGTGCCGTGACTACCCCAAGCCCACCTTCCATAGGCTAGAGGCTGGCGACTAGCACCAAGGCGTAAATCCCGGTAAAAAAGGAAGGCATTGCCTTTGTAAAGTAAACAAGCACCACAGAGTAAGCAAGTGGAAAAGTAAACCCTAAGTAAAAAACAGAGTACAACTGTAAGTGTAGAAAAGTAAGTGGGCCAGTATACAAACCCAAACTAAAAGTAAAGTACAACTCTAAAGGGAAAACAACAACTGAAAAGTAAAAGCCGCAACACCGAGCTATCTACTAGAAATCCCACCTGAAGGGTGGGTACAGATAGCTCCTCTACTCCTCGGGTCCCGTCGTCCGCTCGGAGCACGTCCCGCCCAGTGGTGCACCTCCAGGTACCGTGCTACTCTGCGAGCCTCAACCACGATCAACGTTGTCCGTCGTCTGCAACCAACACAATGTAGTGCGGGCATAGCCCGTGCAGGGGTGAGTATAAGCTACTCAGTAGGGACCCCGAGACCCCCGAAGGTCTCCCAAAATTCACAAAGGATAAACCACAAGGAAAGATACAATCACGAAGTAACAACCGACAATGCTTAGGTATATGCCCATACATATACCTAAGTCATCAATTCCAATACGCTCCAACCTCCGAGCCCAAGTACAACTCAGTCCACACAAGAAAGTATACGTATTCCACACAGGAAAGCAAACGTAATCCACACAGGATAGCACAACACAATCTACACAGGAAAGCAAATAGGATTTAGCTCACACTGGTATACTACTTCGGGAGACGATAGAGATGATCACTGATCCATCTAAGTCATCGGACCCACAAAGGATCAATAGGTACTAACCCCCGCAATGACCCACACAGGATCAGACCCACACAGGATCTGTAGGCACTGGCTCACACAGAACCGCTGAGCGCTGACCCACACAGGATCGGACCCACACATGATCGGTAGCACTGATCCACATAAGATCGGTGAGTGTTGTTGTCGTCTTCGTCGAATCCACTGAGGATCTCTGCACAATCGTCGTCGCAGTCACAGTAGCAGTCGCAGCCAGCTCTAGGGTTCCCGCACACAACATGCTCACTCGGGAGGGTCCACTCCATGAGTCGAGAGGCTGATACATCAACTGTCACATATTCTAGATTTGATTTATCCAAAAGTTTCATATCGTCAACAGGAACTCAACGTCGCATACGGCGCGTCGATCAGACCCCCAGTCTGAGAGCTATTGGCTTTTTCGTCCCAGGGGCTCGGTTGGTTTTTAAGGCAAAACCAACCCGACCGTACTCCATCTGTGTCCAAACCTCGGGCGGAGTATGCCAAAAGATCTGTCTAACTAAGAGGAACTCAACAAAGTCGACGACACGTCAATCGGACGTCCGTAGCTCAAGATATGAGCGTTTCCGCTCCGAGGGCCCGGTTGGTTTCGTGTACGAACCAACCTGGCCGAACCAAGTATTCCAAAACCTTCAGTGCGATATACCGAAACTACCATCTCGATCCAAGGATCGCATCACCGTTGACGGCGTGTCGTTTGGAGTTCCGTAGCCCGAGTGATGGGCATTTGAACCCAAACAGTCCGATAACGGGGGTTTCGGGCCCGGACCGTCCCTGCCCGAGACCCCCCGGTCGGCCCGAACCGGGTCGACCCGCCCCGGACAGGGTCAGCCCGGCCCGGCTGGGCGCAGCCTGGCTCGGGGCAGCCTGGCCCAGCGCGGCCCGGCCTGGCCGACCGTCCGGGTGCCGGTCCGGCTCGGGACAGCGCGCCCAGCGTGCTGTCTGGCTCGGCTTTGGCCGAGCCGTTCGGCAAAGGGGGGGGGGGGGCGCCTGCCCCCCTGTGTAACCGCGCCCCCCCACAATTAATGGGGGCCGTTTTGGCCCGCAGGACAGCCGGCCGGGGGTTTGAACCCCCAGTTGCACACCGGTCCGGCCGGCCCGCCCTGGCCGGCCGGTTCCGGCATCCACGGGACCGGCGACGACCGGTCCCCTTCTTCGCCGACACCGGCGGCCCGGTCCGGCCGCCAGTCACCTTGCTCTGCCGCGGCCCGGAACCGGTCGCGGCCTTTGTCGTCCGGCGCGGTGTGACGACACTGTGTCCCTCCGCCTCGGCCCCGCTCCGGTCGCGACGTCTTCGGTTTTCATGGACGCGGCGCAACGGCGTCGTGTCCTTGAATTTCGTTCCATGGCGTGGCGTGATGGCGCCGCACATATCTTCCGCATGAAACCGCGTGGTGCGACGGCACCACGCTTCCTCATACCAACCACAAAGAAATCATTCATGAAAATAAGGAGGAGGGTCGGCCGTGTTAGTGCGGACCAGCCCCCTCGCATTATTTGATAACAATTAGTCTAAAACCACGAAGATCGATAAAATAGAATCAAGAAAGGAAATAATTTAAAATAAAACCCCTACCTCAGTTCAGGAATGGTGTTTGTCATCGAGCCGTGGAAAACAAGCGTCGCGGAGGTCGGGCGTCGCGAGAGAACGTCGACGTCGCGAAGCGAGGATTCGAAGTCGTTGATGGCGATTTCGTCGCGGAAAACCGTCACGGAAGAGACGACGCGGAAGAAGAAAGTCGCGTCACGGATATGGCGTCGCGGAAGAACCGTGTTATTCGGCAGAGGAGTTCTTCGTTGAAGAACGGTGTTCTTCATGTTCTTCGTCGAGGAAGAAGGTATTCCTTAGCTTTTTTTTCTCCAAAAAGCTCTCAAACAACCCAACACCAACCCCTAATAAAATAAGTTCTATCTTATTTTATTAACACAACAAAGCATTTGAAATTCAATTGTTTGAATTTCAAAAACTTACATGTAACTCACCAAAATAATTACAACAAGTTGTCAAATATTAAAGAAGGTGAGTTAATAGGGTGTTAGGAATGTGAGGGGTTAAGAGGGGTTAGGGAGTTAGGGAAAAATTGAAAAGGTGGGGGGTTCGTGTGGGCCCCACCCTTTTAATTATCCACACATGGGAAGTTGGGTGGATGTGGGCTCCACCACCAACATCCCATGGGAGAAACTAACCACTTGAAAAAGAAATAAAATTGATTTAACAATTTTATTAACTTTATTTAATTAAACCCCATTAAAATAACTTCTACTACCGCACAAACGCAACTACGGTAAAGGTTCCCTTAAGCGATTACCAGCGTTGCGAGTTCATCGGTGCCATCTAATTTCAATTCCGAGCACCGGTTCAAAAGATAGAAAAACCCACTGGTTCGTTCACTGAACGTACCCGAACCAATCTTCTGAAATTGATTCCGGGCACACCGGGCCTCGGAATCAGGTGCCGTCAGAAACCGCGCTCTTGTAAAATTCCAAAGAAAATTAAGAAAAAATTTTCCTTGAAATTTACGTGTCTTTACATTACTCCCACCTCAGGGCTTTACGTCCCCGTAAAGATACATCAAAACTAGGAAAACAAAAGAGGGTACTGAGCACGCATCTGAGCCTCCCGCTTCCAAGTGCTCTCCTGGAGGTTCCTGTGCTGCCATCTGATGCACACTAGAGGAATCGACCATCCACGTAGGACCCGCTCCTGTCAATCCTCGATCTCCACCGGGACCTCCGTAAAAGTCTATCCATCGTCAACGTCAAGCTCCCCATGGTCAAAGATGTGCGTCGGGTCATGCACGTATCTTCTCAGCTGAGATACGTGGAAGACGTCATGCACCCGGTGCAACTGAGGTGGTAGAACCAGACGATAAGCCACCTCGCCAATCCTGCTGAGGACCTGGAATGGTCCGATGATGTTCGGAGATAACTTTCCGCCTCGGCCAAATCTCCATAAACCACGTCGAGGTGAGACACGCAAGAAGACATGGTCTCCATCCTCGAACTCTAGTGGCCTCCGTCTCCTGTCAGCGTATGACTTCTGCGGGCTCTAAGCTGTCCTCATCCGCTCTTGGATGACCTGGACCTTCTCTTTCATGGCCTGGACCATCTCCGGCCCCACATGTGCTGACTCCCCAGGGTCTGTCCAGCATAAAGGAGATCTACAAGGTCGGCCATACAACACCTCGTACGTTGCCATCCCGATGGTGGAGTGGTAGCTGTTATTGTACGCGAACTCCACCAAGGGTAGGTGGTCCTCCCAGCTGCGACCAGAGTCAAGGAACCATGCGTGGAGGATGTCCTCGAGAGTCTGAATGGTCCTCTCCGTCTGACCATCCGTCTGAGGGTGAAAGGTTGTGCTCAGACGTAGATGCGTCCCGAACGCCTCCTGCAACCCCTTCCAAAGCCAGGAAGTAAAGAGAGCATCTCGATCGGAGACGATATATGATGGCACACCATGAAGTCGAACAATCTCCTGAACGTAAAGTTGTCCCAAGCTCCCCACTGATCCTTGCTCTCTGATGGGTAAGAAGTGTGCTGACTTGGTGAGTCGGTCGACAATCACCCAAATGGAGTCGTGACCTCTGGAAGTGCGTGGAAGTCCAGTCACGAAGTCCATAGATATCCCATCCCAATTCCACTCTGGGACCTCCAAGGGTTGTACCAAGCATGCTAGTACCTGATGCTCTGCCTTCACCTGCTGGCAGGTGAGGCATCGAGAAAAGAACTCCACCACAACCTTCTTCATGCCCGGCCACTAGTGCTGTCATCTGAGATCCTGGTACATCTTTTCCACTCCATGATGTATCGCCAAAGGATAGGTGTGAAAATGTCTCAGCACCTCTTCCCGTAAAGCAACTGGTACCAAGGTATGTCCTTTGAAAAGGATTTCGTGCTCTGCTCCAAAGGATAAGCCATCAGTTGCCTGTCCTGAGGATATCTGTGCACGCCGCGTCTCACAGTCAGCATCACCACGCTGTGCCTCTCTGACCAGCTGTAGTAGTGGAGGAGTGACTGTGAGATACTAAAGGAAGGCTGCTCCATCTCTATCCAGGAAGGATATCTGCAAAGAGGCTAGCTGCTCCATCGCCTCCTCATGTAGTTGAATGCCCGTCCTCCTGCTGAGGGCATCAGCTACCACGTTCCCCTTACCAGGAGAATAGACTATCTCAAAGTCATAGTCCTGGAGGAACTCGAGCCATCGCCGCTATCTCAGGTTCAGGTCCTTCTGCGAGAAGATGTACCTGAGACTCTGATGGTCAGAAAAGACTGTAAAGCGCTCGCCCATCAGGTAGTGTTGCCAAGTCTTCAGAGCGAAGACCACTGCTACTAACTCTAGGTCATGGGTAGCGTAGTTCTGCTAATGCGTCCTCAACTGTCATGATCCATAGGCGATCAATGCCCGCTCCTGCATCAGAACACATTCGAGTCCGGTCCCTGATGCATCGCAGTAGACTACGTACCCTACTCCCTCCTGAGGCAACCTAAAGATAGGAGCGCTGGTCAATCTCTGTCTCAGCTCTTGGAAGCTCTGCTGACATCTGTCTGACCACACAAAGGGTTACCCCTTCTTCATCAAAGCTGATAGTGGTGCCGCAACACTGGAGAAGTCTGGCACAAATCTTCGGTAGTATCCAGCTAGTCCCAAGAAACTCCGAACCTCTGTCACGCTCCTGGGTGGCTCCCAAGCTAACACTGCCTCGATCTTCACAGGATCCACTGCAACTCCCGCCTCATAGATGACGTGCCCCAAGAAGTGGACCTCACATATCTAGAACTGGCACTTCGAGAGCTTACCATAAAGCTGGTTCTCTCGGAGTGTGTCTAGTACAACCCGTAAGTGGTAGGCGTGCTCCTCCTCAATCGTCGAGTAAATCAAATTGTCGTTGATGAAGACCACGACAAATCGATCGAGGTATGGCTGAAAGATCTTGTTCATGAGGGCCATGAACACTGCTAGAGCATTGGTTACGCCGAAGGGCATAACCAAGAACTCATAGTGGCCATACCGACATCTGAAGGCCGTCTTTTGTACGTCCTCATCTCGAACTCTGAGCTGATGATAGCCTGACCTGAGATCTATCATCGAGAACCATCGTGCTCCCTTGAGCTGATCAAAGAGGTTATCAATCCTCGGTATCGGATACTTGATCCTCACTGTCACCTGGTTCAGGCGACGATAATTGACACACAGTCGTAAGCTCCTGTCCTCCTTCTTGGCGAACAATATCGGGGAAGCCCAGGGTGAAACACTGGGTCGGATGAACACCTTGCCCTGCAAGTCCTCCAATTGTACCTGTAGCTCTCAAAGCTCAGCGGGGGCTATCCGATATGCTGGAGTCGATATCAGGGCTTTCCCAGGGTACAGGTCAATATAAAATTCTACCTCTCTACGAGGAGGTATCCCTGGAACGTCATCGGGAAAAACATCCGCAAACTGATCCACCACTGCAGGAAAACCAGGACTTCGCATGTCAACTGCTCCTAGGATTATGCTAGTCAACTGATGAGTGGTGGTCTATCCTCTCCTCCGCGGAAGTCCATCCTGTGCTGCAAAGGATCCCTTCTCGCCGGTGAAGGTGAACCTGCTCCCGTCGGTGCGTACACATCGCACCTTGCGCCTAAAACAGTCAATCTGTGCATGGACCGTAGATAACCAATCCATGCCCAAGATGACATCTTAAGGCCTTGACACCGCTACAAGAAGATCCCAGCCGAAGCTCTTCCCTCCTAGAGTAAGCTCACACTACCAGCACCAGTGCGTAATCGTCGAGTCTGCTCCCGTAGGAGTCTCTAGATGTAAAGATCGAGCCAACGGCTCTGTCGGAATCTCCGAGCTCCGAACAAGGGCAGCGGCTATGAAAGAGTGACTCGCTCATGTGTCTATAAGTACTGCAACAAGGGTGGAATAAACACAGATAGTACCTCGAATTATCTCGGGCGCGCCGTGGTCGTAGGCCTCTTCTGCTTGGAGCTGTGCCTGTCTCTGCCCGCCAGCTCCCTGTGGTCGGGGTGGACCTGCTGGTGGTGGTGGTGGTAGAGCCTCAATGCGTAGCCCACCACCTGCTGCTCGGCCAGCTCCTCTGCCTCGTCCGCCTCCTCCCTGCAGACCGCCACGGTGGACCCTCTGCCTCTGCCTCGGTGGTCCCTCAACCATCTGCTGCTCCTCGACATGGCGGGTCGGGCAGTCACGAGCCATGTGGCCCTGCCCCCCGCACGAGTAGCACTGTCTGCCTCTCGAAAGACTGGCTCTGCACTGTGTGCCCCGCACTGTTGAGCAAGTGTCCTGAGGTCGTCTGCCTGAGGGTCTGGTCTGCCTGGACCCCTGAGTCATCCGTCGACTGCCTGCTGCAGAAGACTCTTCCACGTGCCGCCCTGCGGTGGGTCTCGGCACTGGTGTAGACTCAGCAAGAAAGCTCTCGATCAAAAGGGTCTGCTCCAGTACTCCCGTCTGAGTCGGTATGCTGAGGGGGAACAGTGATGCCCTGATCTCATGTCTCAAACCCTGCTCAAAGGTCCGGGCCCAGAAGAATGGGTCTCGTACCATGTTAGTCGAGTAGCGCGAGAGATCTGTAAATCTCGCCGAGTACTGGGCGACCGTCATGCTGCCCTGCCGCAGCTGAAGAAGCTCATGAATGCGCACTGCACAGAGGGTGTTCGGGACGAACTCTGAGCGGAAGAGGCCCTCAAAGTCTGTCCAGAGTAGAGATGCCTCATCGTGCACCTGGAGCATCAAGCTCCACCATCGGCCCACTGCTACGTGCAGTAGTCTCGCAGCGAGGATCACCATTAGGTATGCTGGTGTCCTCACTAGCCTGAAAACTAGTATGACTGCCTCCATCCAGTCCTCGGCTGCCTAGGGGCCCGTCTCCCCACGGAACTGGGGTGGTCGCTGGCACTGGAACTCATGCAGTGTGCTGAGGCGACGTGCATCGTCAGCGGCTGGTGCTGGAAGCATCGGTGGCTTGACGGGTAGAGTTACCGCCGGTGCCACTGCTGACAAAGGGCCCTACACCGAGGCCTCATTGCTCGGTGGGCTGTCGTCATGCTCAACTCTCGGAACCCTAGCTGGCTGCCGTCGTGGCACCATCCTGAAAAGGAAACAGGTGCACCACGATCAGAACAGTATACTTGGTGAGCTGATACAATGTAATCACAAAGAAAACTTGAAACACACATGCAATCAATGTTTTCGTGCATTAAGTCGGGAATCAGAAGTCAGGGTCCTAGTGTACGGATACGTCGGCCGCTGCACCAACACTAGACTCCCTGGACTGATAACCACACTCAATACGCTAAACACTATTGAATCACATAGAAAAGATCAGAGTTCACGGTAGAACTGAACTCCTCTGATACCAATTTGTCACGACCCGTCCTCGGGGCCCGTGTCGTGACTACCCCATGCCCGCCGTCCATAGGCCAGGGGCTGGCGACTAGCACCAAGGCATAAATCCCGGTAAAAAGGGAAGGCATTGCCTTTGTAATGTAAACAAGCACCACATACTAAGAAAGCAGAAAATTAAACACTAAGTAAAAACAGAGTACAACTGCAAGTGCGGAAAAGTAAGTGGGCCAGTATACAAACCCAAACTAAAAGTAAAGTACAAATTGAAAGGGAAAACAGAAACTGAAAAGTAAAAGCCGCAACACCGAGCTGTCCACTGGAAATCCCAACTGAAGGGTGGGTACAGATAGCTCCTCTGCTCCTCGGGTCCCGTCGTCCGCTCCGAGAACATCCCACCCAGTGGTCCACCTCCAGGTACCATCCTGCTCTGCGAGCCTCAACCACGATCAACGCTGTCCATCGTCTGCAACCAACACAACGTAGTGCGGGCATAGCCCGTGCGGGGGTGAGTATGAGCTACTCAGTTGGGACCCTGAGACCCCCGAAGGTCTCCCAAAATCCACAAAGGATAAACCACAAGGAAAGATACAATCACGAAGTAACAACCGGCACTACTGAGATATATTACCATACATATACCTAAGTCATCAATTCTAATACGCTCCAACCTCCGAGCCCAAGTACAACTCAGTCCACACAGAAAAGAATACGTATTCCACACATGAAAGAAAATGTAATCCACACAGGATAACACAACACAATCCACACAGGAAAGAAAACAGGATTCAGCTCACACATGTATACTTCTTCAGAAGATGATAGAGATGATCACTGATCCATCTAAGTCGTCGAACCCACAAAGGATCGATAGGTACTAACCCCCGCAATGACCCACACAGGATCGGACCCACACAGGATCTGTAGGCGTTGGCTCACACAGAACCGCTGAGCACTGACCCACACAGGATCGGAACCACACAGGATCGGTAGTACTGATCCACATAGGATCACTGAGTGTTGTAGTCGTCGTCGTCGAATCCACTGAGGATCTCTGCACAGTCGTTGTCGCAGTCACAGTAGCAGTCGCAGCAAGCTCTAGGGTTCCCGCACACAGCAAGCTCGCTTGGGAGGGTCCGCTCCACGTGCCGAGAGGCTGATACATCAACTGTCACATAGTCCAGAGTTGATTTATTCAGTATCGTCAACAGGAACTCAACGTCGCAGACTGCGCATCGATCGAACGCCCGGTCTGAGAGTTATTGGCTTTTTCGTCCCAGGGGCCCGGTTGGTTTTTAAGGAAAAACCAACCCGACCGTACTCCACCTGCATCCAAACCTCGGGCGGAGTATTCCAAAAGATCTGTATCACTAATATGAACTCAACAAAGTTTATGGCACTTCAATCGGACGTCCGTAGCTCAAGATATGAGCATTTCCGCTCTGAGGGCCCAGTTGGTTTCCTGTACGAACCAACCCGGCCGAACTCAAAGTATTCCGAAACCTTGAGTGCGATATACCTAAACGATCGTCTCGATCCAAGGATCACATCGCCGCTGACGGAACGTCGTTTGGAGGTCCGTAGTCCGAGTTATTGGCATTTGAACCCAAACAGTCCGATAACAGGGGTTTCGGGCCCGGACCGTCCCGGCCCGAGACCCCCCGGTCGGCCCGAACCGGGTCGACCCTCCCTAGACAGGGTCGTACCGGCCCGGCACGGCCCGACCCGTCTGGACGCGGCCTCGCCCGGCGTGGCCCGGCCCGGCGCGGCCCGACCTGGCAGACCGGCCGGGTGCTGGTCCGGCTGGGGATAGCACACCCAGTGCGCTGTCTGGCTCGACTTTGGCTGAGCCGTTCGACAAAGGGGGGGGGGAGCCTGCCCCCCTATGTAACCGTGGCCCCCCCCCCACAATTATGGGGGGCCGTTTTGGCCAGCAGGCCAGCAGGATGGGGGTTTGAACCCCCGGTTGCACACCGGTCCGGCCGGCCCGCCCTGGCCGGCCGGTTTCGGCCTCCACGGGACCGGCGATGGCTGGTCCCCTTCTTCACCGACACCAGCGGCCCGGTCCGGCCGCCGGTCACCTTGCTCCGCCGCAGCCCGGAACAGGCCGCAACCTTTGTTGTCCGGCGCGGTGCGACGGCACCGCGCCCCTCCGCCGCAACCCCGCTTCGGCCGCAGCGTCTTCGGTTTTCTTCAACGCGGTACGACGGCGTCGCGTCCTTCAATTTATTTCCACGGCGCTGCACGACGGTGCCACACATATCTTCCGCATGAAACCGAGAGGTGCGACGGCACCACGCTTCCTCGTACAAACCACAAAGAAATCATTCATGAAAATAAGGAGGAGGGTCGGCCGTGTTAGTGCGGACCGGCCCCCTCGCGTTATTCGATAACAATTAGTCGAAAACCACGAAGATCGACAAACTAGAATCATGAACGGAAATAATTTTAAAAAAAACCCCTACCTCGGTTCAAGAACAGTGTTCGTCAACGAGCCGCGGAAGACGGGCATCGCGGAGGTCAGGCGTCGCGGGAGAACGTCGACGTCGCAATGTGAGGATTCGAAGTCGTTGATGGAAATTTCATCGCGGAAAACCGTCGTGGAAGAGACGACGCGGAAGAAGAATGTCGCGTCGCGGATACGGCGTCGCGGAAGAACCGTGTTCATCGGTGGTGGAGTTCTTCGTTGAAGAACGGTGTTCTTCGCGTTCTTCGTCAAGGAAGAAGGTATTCCTTAGCTTTTTTCTCTCCAAAAAGCTCTCAAACAACCCAACACCAACCCCTTATAAAATAAGTTCTAACTTATTTTATTAACACAACAAAGCATTTGAAATTCAATTGTTTGTATTTCAAAAACTTACATGTAACTCACCAAAATAATTACAAGAAGTTGTCAAATATTAAAGAAGGTGAGTTAATAGGGTGTTAGGAATGTGAGGGGTTAAGAGGGGTTAAGGAGTTAGGGAAAAATTGAAAAGGTGGGGGGGGGGGTTTATGTGGGCCCCATCCTTTTAATTATCCACACATGGTAAGTTGGGTGGATGTGGGCTCCACCACCAACTTCCCATGGGAGAAACTAACCACTTGAAAAAGAAATAAAATGGATTTAACAATTTTATTTACTTTTTTTAATTAAACCCCATTAAAATAACTTCTTCTCCCGCACAAATGCAACTACGGTAATGGTTCCCTTAAGCGATTACCGGCGTTGCGAGTTCATTGGTGCCATCTGATTTCAATTCTGAGCACCGGTTCAAAAGATAGAAAAACCCGCTCGTTCGTTCACTAATCGTACCCGAGCCAAACTTCGGAAATTGATTCTGGGCACACCGGGCCTCGGAATCAGGTGACGTCAGAAACTGCACTCTTGTAAAATTCCAAAGAAAATTAAGAAAAAATTTCCTTTGAAATTTACGGGTCTTTACACATGTGGGAAGACATGGGGATAGAAAGAAACATTGTGTAACCCTGGGTACAATCATGTAACCCCTACAAGAGAGTGTGTGGCTATTTGTTTTCTTAGTTTAGAGAAGTATAGGTTGAGTATGTTCCCTTTTTACTTTTCCTAAAGGTTACTGTGTGGTGTTAAATCCATATCACTGGATTGTGATCCCCTCTGGAGGCTATGTTTCTAAGCGATTCTCTAGAGTCCCTCCATGAAGCTTATGTGCAATCCTCTATCATTATTTATTACTTATTTAGGATTTTCGGAATCAATTTGACCACTTTTATCAAGGATTTGGCACTCCATCAAGTAGGTAGTTTGGTAGGGTTTGGAGTATCATTATTATATAATCCATTACATAGTAGGATGATCTAGATTCGGTTCCTGGTGTCCCCTGTGATTCTGGGTGTGACCTATTATCTGTGTATCATAGTCTTCTTAGACCATGGAAAATCCCTTGGGTGGGGCCCAATGAGATACACCTCTAAATCGAGTATCTCTGATGAAATAATGGCTCATGGAGTGGGTTCTCCTAGAACAATTGTTTCTTCGAGAAGAATCTTATTAATGAATATTGATTATCACTATCAGTTTCTCTGGAGTCTTTTAAGAGAATATATGAGTGTTTATTTTGTATTTTTATTTTTATATCTAATATTGAGATGACTTATTTCTTAATTTTTAGTATTTTTGGGACTTCTTACAGAGTATTTTTATACTAACCCTTGAAAGGGCTTTTCCGACACATGTCGTGTCCTATACTGATGATGACCATTTGAAAAGTGTCCTGGGAGGATCGGGAGTGGGTGGAGCATATCTAGAGGTTTTTAGACTGAGGATTTTTACAAGGAGCCTTCACATGACTTAATACTCTCACTTAGAGTTGGTTGTAATTTTATAGTTTTTGTTCAGGTTTGTATTTGGCCTCTTTTTTCCTCATTCTGTAAATTTATTATCATACTTTGTTTTCAGATCTTATCTGTATGCATGAATTGTTTAATCTTTTTAACCTTTTATGATTTTGTGTTCTAAGAGATATGTTCTGGTTTAAAGGTACTGTAGGGTAACGCCTCACATTCATGGGATATTCTTACTTGGAACTTGTCCCCCAAACTTTGCCTATTGAAGGCTAGCTTGAGGAAGTCAAAGGTCATACCATCGTTGGTTAGGTTGTGATAGAGTAGCATCCGTATGTAGATATACTGTAGCACTAGATATGATGAGTTTGGCTTTGGGAGACATTGTTTAGTGTTTCGGGATCAGCTATCTAGCCAAAGACTCTAGTTTTGGTTTTGCGGCCAATGTATCCAGACACAAGAACTTTGATCCCCTTCCATTAAAATTGGTACTTGTAAACACTAATTTTAGGGAAAATTTTCATACATCCATCATATAAGAATGGAATTTTATCTATGCATTTCTTGAGTCAGCTTCCTAAATTTACCTTTTTGACTGCGGTACATGTTGTTTTAATTTTAGGATTACTCTAGTAAAACAACCAGCTCAGATTCCACTATGTGATCATGAGGATGATCCACCTAGTGGTGATACATTGGTACAAGGGAATGTACCATAGTTATCACCTCTAAGTGGTTTATAATCTATACCACCACTCGTTGTGTGGATACAAGAGAAAGAATTAAAAACTATGGATGCACATAGGTTGAGTTCATTTAATGGCTTTTAGAGGCATATAATTCCTAGTTTTATGGGTGAAGAAAACCCATAGGTTGTTGAGGACATGCATGATGAAGTCACAAACATTTTTCTCTTAGTGGGGATTCCAGGAGACCAGATTAATGTCCTGGAATTGAGTTTTCTTCAGGTATATGCTTGGAGATGGTGGAGCTAAGTGACATAGTCACATGATGAGAAAACTCTCTTCAGGGAAGACTTTGAGCGTCTCTATTGAAAGAAGTTTTATCCATCCATGTTGCAATTAATATACATACAATAGATTCTGTATCAATATAAGGGTAGTATGAATATGGAGGAGTACTCAAAAAGTTTTAATGATATCTTACATTACTCCTTGGATATGGTGTGGGATAAATTCTTTAGATATTGGACATTTGAGTAGGGATTGCCCTAGGAAATCAGAGTACCGATGGTATCTCATTACATTTACACCTATACTAGAGTTATTGATAGTGCCTTGTTGTTGGAGATATTTTTAGAAGAGAAGATTATTGTAGTGGGAGATATTAGTGGGAACCTAATATCTGAATCCTCGATAATAGGTATCTAATGAAAATCTTAGGTATCCAAGTGAGAAATATGATTCAAGGGATAAACCCAAAACAACCAATGGTGTCAGTCACTCGGGGTGTCTCCAATTAGTTGAGAGACAAGTGGTGTTTCTCATGTGATTGTTAAGTACATATTGGTCAATATTACTCAACATATCATACAACATATCGTGAGTAAATTTTGGGACCATTGAGGTATATATAGAGGAAGGAGTAGAGTGATATATAGGATATTTAATGTCAAATAGGGGATGGTAATGAAGTAAGACGTGGTCTGAGGGTTAACCTATTAATACCACCACACTCAGGTGGTCCTCCCTTACCTTAAGAAGGTGGTGGGTGGGGATGAGAAAAACAGTAGGAAATGGAAGCTTATGATGTTGAGGCTCTAGTAATGATATGTGGTACAATCTGAGTCATTTCTAAATTATCTACAATATTAATAAAAACATGTTTTATCCATTCCTTCCTTGAAACGTTACTAGTTCACGACTTAGATATTCCATTTGAGCCTCTTGCTCAACCCTTGTGGGTGGGGGCTCTAATAAGTGTTGACTAAAAAATTCACATTTGTCATAAACTCATGATCTCCTGCTTAGAGGTGTTATTTTTTCATAGGATAACATCACTACACCAATGAGACCTTACAAAATCATCCTACGAATTGACTGACTATCCATAGTTCAACAAAAGATTGAATGTTTTAGGGGAAGGATGTAGTGTTTCCACAATGATGGAACACAATTTTCATTTTTGGGTGAAATGGAGATCTTAACAAAGTAGAATAAGCTCAGACATAGGAGGTTGTAGCTAATTACTGACCAGTTGGAAATCATGACTATTGGAGTAGTGGATGCTTTGGAATATTAATTTCTTATAGTGGTGGCATTGTATAAGGACATGTTTCATATGGACACACTATGTTTACCTCCACTTCATGAGGTAGAAATATAAATTGACTTTCATCCTAGGATAACATAGATATATACACTATTATATAGGATGGTTCCTATAGTGCTTCGAGAGATAAGGGTGCAATTGGAGAACTTAGAAGGGAATGGATTGTTGAGACCTAACATTTCCCCTTGGTATCCCTAATATTTTTTACAATAAGGTGGAGGAGGGATATGGTTTTTCTCTAGATTACCGTTGATTGAGTCAGGTGACCGTGAAGAATTAGCACCCACTACCATAGATGGATGACCAATTTAATCAGTTTAGGGGGGAACGATGGTTCTTAAACATTGACCTATGGTCTGGTTATCACTATTTGTGGGTTTGGGATGTGTGTATAAAGATGAAAACATTAAAATGGTGTTACATACTCTAGGAGTACATGGTGATGATTTTTAGTATGAAGAACTCTCTACATGTTTTCTTGGTACACATGAATTTTATCCTTCATCCCTTATTAGATAGGTTAATGGTGGCCTTGATCAAGGACATCCTTGTATAATCAATGTCTGAGGAGGAGAACACAAGGAACTTAAGGATGGTTCTGGAAACACTTTGAGAGAGTAATATTAATGGGAATCATTCAATTGGTTTGTTTTGGATTTTAGAGTTCTACATTTTAGGACATTTAATCCCAGAGGCATGAGTTGTTGTAAAACTAGCAAAGAATAAGGGTGTTATTTCCTGGGATTCACCCAATATTGTTACCAAGGTGTGATATTTTATTAGGTTGTTAGGGTATTATCAGATGGTTGTACCCAAATTTTCCAAACTTGTAGCACCCTTGATAGCCATGACTTATATGTGGAAGCCTTTTCATGTGGATAGAAAGGTGAACACAATGCTTTTAGGAGATGAGACAAAGGATGAAGAGCTCACCACTATGGGGATTTTCAGAGTAGAGGGACTAGTACGTAGTGTTATGTGATGAGTCAAGGACCAAATTTGGAAGTCTGATGATGTCGAGGAAAGAAGAGATTACTTATGATTTAATACTCCTAGGTGTACTGATAATCACACCACTCAAGGATTTGAATAGTACACCCTATATGTGACCACATTGTGGGACTGATCAAGGTGAGTCATCACTCATGAGCCCAGAGTTGGCGTGTGCTACAAAAATAAAGGTGAAAATCATTGAGGGGTGGATGAGGGCTATAAGGGCCTGTTAAAAGTCTTATATGCGCTGATGATGAAGACCAATAGTGTTTGAGTATGGAGTCGATGTGAACTTGGGAGTCTCACCTAGATGTGGATTTAGAATATTTGGCTATAAAGGAAATATATATATGTTATTCATTGGTCCCTTTTATATAATATGTAGATTTGGTGTTGTGGCATACCGCTTAGAACTATCTCCACAGTTAGACCTAGTACGAGACGTCATCTATGTGTCACAACTGAGGAGGTATGTGCATGACCTATAATTTGTTATCTAATGGGTTTGGATGGATATTGGGGACAGAGATAACTTTGAAAATTTACCAGTAGAGATAGAGGATATGGAATAGAGGATCCTTTGTCGGTGATCGATTATCCTTGTGTGTGTCTAGTGGTATCATGGGAATCTTCAGTATAGAACACATGAGAGGAAGATTTAGATTTTTGCTCATTACAAAGATCTCTTTTATAAACATTGTTTTGGTTTTTTGGGGTGTAAATCCCATATGTTTGTATAATTTAACATCTCAAATCTTCTTTGAATTATTTTAGGGTATTATACGGATCATTTTTTATTCAAAGCACTAAGGCGATTTGTGATTATGTGGCCCATTGTTCCCGAAATAAATTTTTTAGATATATTAATTATATATAAAATTATATGTTTTTAGTTTTTCTAAAAAATTCTATTAAATCCTAAATGGAGGCCCAGATCCAAAATCGGAGGGCATCGTTGAGTTTGGAATGCAGATTTTACCCTATGTGAGATAAAATAATTGACTCCATGGGCCTTTTATGAAATAAATTTCTCGGTAGAAAAATTGATAATGTAAATTATCTGAAAAAATATTTTATATTATTCAACAATGTGATAGGATTTTAAGTTAAATATATGATTATGGGGACTGCATGGGGTAGGCCACTGCAACCCTACATATCTCCAATAGCTGTTGGAAAGACATCCATGGCGAATTATGAATAATCTAGATCAAATCTTGGATCATCATTCCAATAGAGACCACAATTCTTTTCAATGATGGAAACACAAAATTTCTTCATCAAAGATTAATCCAAACTATTGTTAGGGTGTTTTATGGATTTATTCCACATTATTAACTTCTATGAAAAACATAGGTCAATCAACAAATAGAATTATCTTTGGATCAGTCATCTTGCTAGTTGAATTAGATATAACTGAGTTTTAGGAGATGGTCATTGGAATTATAATTTTTCCATTATTATTCTATTGAAAACATATTAATATTGAAAAGATCATAAATCGGGGTCTATTCTTCTTATTTTTTTTCTTTTTAGTTTTCTATTCCCAATTCTTCGTTCATAGTTTGTGTCATTTTATTGGCACATGATTCAAAAAATCCTGATCAATCAATCATTGATGCACACATTTCTTGGTGAAATGATCCGATATCAAAAATATAGGATCAAACTACAATAAATGTGGTGTGATGAATGGTGAAGTATAAAATCTTATGGTTTTAGATACCCGATTATGCATTCTTTGACGTTCCATGGATCATAATGAATAATGACATGTAGATCCATTTTCATATAATATTCCAACCCATTTTTCCATATATCAGAGTTGGTAAGGTCCAGCCAAACCATAATCTACAGGTTTTTAGAAATGTAGGAGGCTCCGGTGAGGCACATAATGATGTAATGAATTTCTTAGAAATTTGGAGCCTCGCGGAATGTAATTTTTCAATAGACAAAATGTGGGCCCCCTAACTATGGCGATATGTTTATAGTCGAAATTAAGGATCACATGGTGTATGGCCCTCCTTGGTTGACTCAATGAGTACTCTAGAGAGTATATGTACAAGAGTTATAGTACATGACTATATGTCATGTTGTGTACTCCTACACAAACATGGATTTTCTCTGGTTACACGGGCTTACTCGAGTAGTGGTAAATGGGTAGAGTGCACAAGAAGCTTTACACTATGTACTATTACATATACATTACCACTAGGCCATGGATACGACGAGGTGACACTGGAAGGGTACCATGTGTCTCTACCCACCATGAACACTTTCTACACGCCATGTATTTTGAGAGTACATAATGTGTGAGGAACTTCCAATGGAGAAGACATGGGGATTGATAGACAAGATGTGTACCCCCTAGTATACTCACTTTAGCCCCATCATGTGTGCTTTTGAATCTTTTTTCTCTATGTTTAGACCATTATAGGTTGAGTATGATCCCATGGTCCATTTTCTCAAGGGTATAGTGTGGGATTACATCCATATGATTGGAATGTGACCCCCTCTAGAGTTTGAGTATCAAATAGTGTTTATGTTTTCCATCATTGATACTAGAGTATGATCCTCTATCATCGTTTTTCTGTAGTTAAATTTTTTAGATTCTGCGTGACAACCCTCAGCAGGGTGCTGATACACCATCTCGCTGTCCATATTGGTTGGGTTTGTAGTATCATTGGCATGTGATCCCCTACATATATGGTTAATCTAGATTATATTTATGGTTTACCCCAGTGATTTTGGGCATGAAACCTATCTTTGTATCATAGACTACATACACCTACGATCTTCTATTGGGCGAGGCTTAATAAGATAGAAATATTCATCGAGAATGACCAATGATAGCATCAATCATGGATTGGGATCTCCCAGAATGAGCATTGATTTGTGAAGAATCTTATGGCTGGTAGATGGTTATGAATGCCTAGTGGTGTGGTGTGTTTCTTCTGTATAATTATTTGTTTGTACAATAAATTGATAAATATATATTTTATTGTTGTAATTTCACGTTTTTATTCATTTTTGGTGATTTAGGGGTTTCCTACTATGTATTGTTATACTAAACCCGACATTGTCTTTTCAAGAACATGTTATGTATTATTACAATGATAATCCTTTTGATGGTGTCCTGGGAGGATTGGGTGTGGGTGGAGAGTGGGAAGAGATTGTTTTATTGAGGTGTTTTACCAGGATCTTTCACTTGAATAATTCCACTCCCATAGAGTAGGTTCAAAGTTTATATTTTTTGGGATTTTATTTGACACCTTTTTCCCACATTCATTACTTTTACTATTTTACTATGTTGTGGGATCATAGATGTTTGCATGTGATATTTCAGTTGTAATACATTTCCAAAAAAATTGGTCTTGGATATGTGTGCGTGTGTATAAGTACATTAGGCTAATGCCTCCAATTTCTAGGAAATTCCTACATGGCATTGGTTGCGTGTGTACAAGTATATTAGAATAATGCCTCCCATTTCTAGGATATTCCTACATGGCATTGGTCTCTAGCCCTGGCCTATTCAAAGCAGGCTTGGGCTAGTCATAGGTTAGATATCAGTTGGTTGGGTCGTGACAATATTAGTTTATCTGGATGTCAACTATTCATTGTATGGATACTCTCTAGTGACCATAATCTTCCATCCAATCAGATTTTAGATGTATTTACCTCTTTCTCTTTGGTAGGGTGACCTATGATGGTGGGGATCATGTGAGTAAACTCTTCAAGATGAGTGAACCAGAAGCATGGAATGTATACTTAGATGGTTGAGTTTTCCACATTATCTATCAACCCAAAGTTATAGAGTAGAAGGAAGTTTCATAAAATATATTATTTCAGGTAATCATTAAAAAACCCTAGGATTTCATTGTTTTCAGAAACCACCGTTCATTGTGAGGAATTTATGAGTTATCGTCTATCTCATCCCTCCAGATAGACGCAATTGAACCATTCTCGGCAGGGTTCATACGGTTGGCTATATTTCTAATACTTGTGGATTCTAATGAAGGATTGAGAAAGTGTGGGTTTTGGACACATAAAATTCCACATGTTCTATATCTTTGGGGATGGTCACACAATAGTCTATATGTGGTGTGGAGTATGTTTTAAAATAATAGGAGTTGCACAAAATTCCTAATCTGATGCTGATGATTTTGCAGAAATGGGTGAGTTCCACACATGAGAGACAACTTATTATGCATATATTTTAGAGTACCACATATAAGAACCCTCTACATATTTTTAGAACCAAGGATTCAGTTTTTTTGAATCGAACAACATAGTTATGTGATATGAGTTAGGAGTTTTGAAAAATCATGGTAATCAACCACACTCCTTGGGATTTCCTATAAAACTCAACCGTCGAGTCCTATATCAACTCATATTCCTAGGATGAGAATTTTTTTGTTATTAAAACATTTATACCCATATGGAAGGTCATATATAGATGATCCAAACTTACATGACACCCTTAAGAAACATTCCCAAGTTGATAGGAAACATTTGAATAGATTTGATGTGTTGTGTGAAAAAGTGGTTATGTGTGAAAAGTACTTTCATGCTAAAATAGATGTTGAGTTCTGCAGATACCCCAAAGGTAAAATTAATTCCCAAGGTTCATTCACATTAAAAGGTATCCTTGGTCTAAATACCAACATTTTTCTAACTAAATAGTTGTGAAAAAAAGGCAATTATAGATCCTATAAGATACATTATCAAGTTCCATGGCACACAAGACATGTGCACACAAAAGAACTATGTTATAGTAAAAACCATCATAAAACTCCCCATGTTAAATTATAATGGAGATCATGAACAACATATGTTGTGCATCCATGTCCCAATAGTAATGGGATTACAATAATGAAACCTTGTTCCACACTATAGTGTGGTTGCACGCCACTCACCGATGATTTCACCTATGAATAAAACATCACCTGCACCTTGAGTGAGACCTACAGAAGATGAATCAATTCATTATTGCGTGAAAACACCTATTACCTGAAATCTCACAATACTAGAATTAATGTATCCTTAATGATATATAACATACATGGAAGGACTCATGTGGACCCTACCTTGTTTTTATATATGGTTGAGTTATCCTCACACAACAACTATGAAGGATGATTGGGAACATATAAGATAAGAATCCTTTTACGCAAACTTGACATTTGAGAAACATTAGAATAATGGGTACACATAATCTCCTAAAATATATGTTGTTTTATTTATTCTATAGCACATTGCTCACACATATTTGTTTACATGCAATAAATAAACATTATGCATAACAACTTTCTGGTCCCTGACCGGATGTCCCCAATGATTCTATTATATGAATTACCACACCCTTTATTCATAATAATATGTAACCTAATAAATTTTTCTCCAATGAATAGGTACCCTAATATAAGGCCTATATATTTCCACTCCTCTAACGTAATTCCAACACCATTCCACACTTAGAGGGGCTTGAGCAATGGACACATATGTCATAGAGGTGCAATCCTGTAGGGAAATGGTTTACCTATTTTGGTAAATATTCAGTATGAATAATATTTATCTCATATTAAAAATTTCCTCTACAAGGTGTAATCTATATCCATATCCATGAGGCATGGCATAATCTTCCAGATTCACATCTGATTTTTACAATGTTAAACTGCACATTAACAACCTCAACACATGATGTTAAATAATAGTACTACCCCGTGTGATAAATGTAGGATTCCTCATGTATGATCATCATGGGAGTACACCCTATTCCGCACCATGGAGTGACACTCCTTCATTGAGAAACCTCTATGCATAATCCCTAAACCATCCATCTTTGATACTCCATCTGCAATACAAGTTTCCATTCAATAAGATGTTAAACTTAATACACTTGTCTTGTGACACAAACATAAACTATGGAATCATAATATGTTGGTTTTTATACCAATATATAAAATTAGATACATAAGAAACCTTTTATTATTCAATTCTAACACCTTCCAAGGGTGAAATTATCCCCATTGGGGGACACATATTGCAATCTCTGTGTGAAACTATCTCCCTTCAAGGACACATTTCACCATACAAGAGTGATATTTTGCACCTTGGGGAAAACAATTCTATATCAAGGCATGAAATTATCTCCCTTGGGGGAAAAAATCTATCTTATTAGTGTGGAATGTCCCCCTTGGGGAACACATTACAATCCACATGTCCCAACAAGATATTAAAGTTGGACCTATCTCAACATGATGTTAAAACTATGTCTCTCTATCCCTTCAATATTTTAAACATGTTCCCATACACATCAAAAAGACAATAAATTCATAACTTGATTACAAATTTCTTTACCATGAAATAATATTGGGATGGTCGAGCTAAAAATTCCTCAAAGACATAATCCCCTATAATCAACTATCTCATGACCAACCTAATATGACTTCAGTTCTTCACATAAGAAGACTCATACATGAGACACCCTCTAATTATGAAGAATTTACTTGTTCTAAATCTACCCAACATCAATACATTACCAATGTGGCAAGGGCTACAACCTTTCCTGGCCAAAGGATTATTCCCCATTGAGATATAAGTTGTCTAATTAATTGGTTTCCTCCCCGAGATGGCCTTAGGAATTAGATTTATGAATATGAATTAAATCTATGAGGGATACAGAAACTAAGTAAATAGATCGATGGAGGAATACATGGATTGAGAAACTGACATTCCATTACCTTGTTTCAATCAAGGATCTGACATCTCTGATAAAATTTATGGAAGCCGCCTACCTATAGAAATTGGGAATATTGGGAAACAAAAGCAACACATGTTTTACACTAGCCCCAATAAAATAATAATGATGAATAATATGACATTGAAGATATGTTTAAATTATTACGGTTAATTTAAATATTATATTTTCTATAATTAATTTCAATAAAACAGAATATCAATGATGTTTGAGGGTTTGAAGGCCAACTTATCAATAATCTTTAAGTGGTATGAAATTTAAAAATTATATTGTTGTAGTTTGGTGAATATAAATGGTAATATGGTGTATAAAAGAGAGAGTGGTATTAAGATGTGATATTTTAATACATTCTAAGAGTCAAAAATAATAGACACCACTGTAAATATAATGATTTTTTGTGTCGATGTCAGGAGAAAATCCATCTCTATAATGATGGTGGAAAATATTTCACATTGAATAAGAAAGAAGAAAAGTGATAGAAATATTTACTACTAAATATTATTATTTATTATAATGTATGAGGTGATTCTAGATCATAATATTCTTATACTGTATGATCAGGATGTGATCAAGGGAGACTCTTCAGATTTTCTAAAGTTTGAAGAAGAATTTCAGATGTATTCAATTTTAGAAGAGAATTATATTATTCTATACAAATTATTATTCAAGTGGTGAAATTCGATAACCTGAATTATGGACTGAATGAAATGGTTGGCACTAAATCTTAATCAACATGTTGGTGGATTAAATTGAAGATGTTTGGTTATTGGAATATGGTTCTTTGGATATTCTCATGCACATGGTATTTCTTGATAATAAAAAAATAGTTTTTTGTGAGTTGGATAACAACCATTTTACATTGATGATGCAATCATCCATATTGGAGGTGAATATGGTTAAAAAAAATTGGTGTCCTTATTTATATTCGTTCCTACATTAGTAAAATGAAAACCAAAGGAGAAAATTTAGGGTGATAGATACATACATTAATGATGTTTATAAATAAAATAAGGGAAATAGACTTAATATATCAATAATCAACAATATTGATTCAACCCATTGTATATGGAATGTCCTAATTTGATCCTAACAATTGATATAAGACTATACAGTTCATCTTTTTATTGTATTCCCCATAACCAAAATTTTTCATTATTTTAAAATTTATATTTTTTATTCTAAGTTATTATGATGGGTAAATATAGAGAAACTTATGAGTTCCCCATCAATGAAATATTGGACGGAAATACTATAAACAAAATATAGTATATAAAAATTATAAAAATTAAAAGTAATTGGGAAGGGACACATTAAATAAATATGACACTATTATATTTAAAATTAACTAACGTTTAACCATTCTAGTAATATCTAATTTTTATTATTCCTCTAAAATAAGTTAGCGATCAGAAAAAAACCCTCACATGAAAAGCGAGGTAAAATATATTTTCCTAATTATGTTATTTTTATATAGAATAATATATCATTTAGAATGAAATTTTTTTCATCAATCTAAAAAAAGAGGATTATAAACTATTCCACCTCATAAGATATAACTAATTCATAATGAAAATAGCTATGTAATGATTGTAAACAAAATATTCCTATAAAATAAATATTAACTGGTGAAGAAGATCACAATTAGAAGTATGAAAAAGGTAAATAAGATTTTTTATAATGTAAATATTCAATAACCATCCCAAAAAAATAATCAATTTTTTATAACTATTTTAGAATCATGTAGGCAGAGATTAATATTCTTGAGGAATATATAATAAAATTAGAGATGGATTTAAAATAAAGAATATTGAATCTAGTAAATTTCTCCAAATAAATTGCAGAAATATGATAAAAAAATTGACATACAAGTATGGTTCTATTGTTTTGATAATGAGTGGGTTAATATTTTTCATGAGAAAAATTTTTTTTTGTAGAAATTATAAATGAATTCGAATAAAATCAAAATAATAACATTGATGTTCACAATTTCCAATTATAAATTAATAAAAAAGAATAAAAGACAATGTAATATAATTTCAATGTAATAACCAAATGCAAGAGGATAAATTTGAGATGATTAGAGTGGACAATGATGGAAGACTATGGTCATTAAAAGGTATGAAAAATATCTACAATCTCATTTTCATTGAATTGATAATTAAACAGTAAAATATATAAGTAGAATAATATGAGATGTCACAAAAAATTTTCATAGAGAAAATAGAACTCAAAATTAAAAGGGGGATTCATGTTCAGAAATAGCTCCATATTGTGGAAATAATATTTTGGGGTCGTTAAAATAATAATACTATAATTTTATAAAATAAAAAATGTACTACATTTTTAATAAATTTTTAATATTTTCAAACTCTAGTTTCATTCATTTTATATGTATAAAATGAAACACTATACAAAATTTGATGAAATAATAAATTGATAAAGCACCAACACATCTTGGTTGAATATGATAAATTATAGGAAGAAGATATTTCCCTAAATAATACAATTAAAAAAAATGAAAAGTAATAAAAGTAAAAATAAATAAAATCCCAATTAACTTTAATGATAATTAAAATATTAATATATTTTCATCATTTGTTGTGTTGGTATATTTGGGAACAATTATATGGGATTATTGGAACAATATTTCAAATTTTTGAAATCAAATTAATCCTAAAGCAAGGGTGAGAATTGATGATTTGAAACAAAGTATGTAAGATAAATTTAAAAATATATCAATGTCTTCAAATTTTCATAGATTATTGAATCACTAAAATTTTTGTTTTATTAATTGGCATAGTGGGGATGTGTGCCTCTTAAAACAAATGAGAAAGAAATATACATTTCAGAAAATAAGAAAACTCTAAAATTATAAGTCAAAAAAATAATATATGTTAGCCTACCAAGGGTTGTGTTGAGATGGTTGTTTTTAGTAAAAATAAAAACTACAAATAAAGTACACCCAAGATGCTCTATATTAATTATCTACTAATAGTTAGATGTAGATGCATCTATTATTGAACAATATGACACAACATGTTATCTATAAAAAAATCGATCAAACATTTTAGTGATGGATGAAATATAAAGTATAATGGAATATTATTTTGAGAAATGTGTAAAGGAATTGTTTTAGTTGTGTGAATTTCTACCATAGAATATGGACGTCCAATTTGGTTATGAAAGAGAAGAATGAATGAATGATTATATTACCAACATAATTGGAAACAATAATAATGTTTTACTGACTAACATGACATGGGTTACCAAGATGTTTAGTTTATTATATTGGTTCATCATATAATAGATTACATCATCAAGGATAGGCTCATTTAGAAATTAGGGAAAAATAGATATATAAATGATATCTATATTACATTTTAAATATATGATCATGAATAAAAGTATTATTTAATCCTTTATTTCCATTCAATGATTCCTTCTTCATATACAAGGTATAGTAAAAAAATTAATGGTGTTAGTTTAGATGTTCAATAATTGTTACGTACAACAAAATATATCAAGAGTATATCAAGTATGGGAAATATGATAGAGTGGATAATAATTACATATTTTATATATTCCATATCTTGAACTATATAATATATCTAGGGAAAATATCCACAAACCAATCACATGCATAATAATAAATAAATTATTAATTAAGGAAACGAAAAATTTCATATATCATGATCTCACTATCAATTAATAATTTTTAGAATTAATGAACCATACAATCAAGGCCTTGTGATAAAATAAATCATTGAATTTTAGGTATAATAAAAATACACAAATAATTTGGAAACCATATTATTTTAAGAGACATGATAAAATTTTATGCGGATCATTATAAATTGGCCTCACTAATCCCTTTACCAATTCCAATGCAATCCTTATATATTGTATCAATAATATAATAAATAATCAAGATTACTTATCAATATATAAATATCATTATTAAATAAAGAACAAGGAACATCGATATTTGTTTACTAAGAGAAATAACATTCTTAATGTGATCCTTCAACTAACTCTATATATTGTAATGCTATATGTTTAAAACAATATTAGAATGATAAATATATATATGATATTAAATAATGTGGACATAATGTAAAAATAATTATGGAGGGTTATAAAGACTATAAAATCAAGGAACATAGATTATTCCATTTGAAAAAATGTTGTACAAGTCATAAATTAATAATGGATTAAATGGTAATGAATATTCATCATAAATGAATGTTTTAAACAATTATAATGTCTTATAATAATTTAAAATGAAAGGCTATTTTAAACATTAAAAAGAACTTTCATTCATGATGATGTAACTTTGTTCCAAAAATAATGTTATAAATTATTTATTATCATTGTTCATGAGGTGTTAAAGTGTATTTTTAAAATACAACCTGGAAATTAATTTATAATCATGAAAATATATGCTAATTATTAATGAAAATGTGGTGCAAAAGATTTAATTCCCTTAAGTAATAAGAAATAAATTTTCAACCGTTTAAAAAATTAGAACCTTTTATTTTTAATATAAATAAAATCTAAAAATTCATAGAATAATATGAAAATTGATTTCATTGAAAATCAATAAAAAAATTTATTAGAGGTTAGATAATAAATTATGTTCAGAGAATTAGTAAAATTTGTTCTGTCTATATATGGAAAAATAATATTACCATAACACTTTTTTAAAAATTAAAAATTGACTTCGTCGATTTTTTTAAAGAATAGTTTTAAAAAATTAAAATAATTTTCATCTCAGCAAAAAAATAATGAAAAATAATTTAAACTGTCGATATTCTATGGTATCACTATTATCCAATACCATCATAGTTTAGCATGTATTTTAACCCAACCAACAATAACTACAAAATCATAGAATATTGGAAATTGGAGGGTCGATCTGACGAGGTAGCTAGAAGACCAGTTATAGTCGTATAACTATTTATTAGGTATTCATAATATTATAAATGAATTAATAATTTAACTAAATAAAATAAAATAATTTATATAAATTCAAAAAATAATATAAAAATAAACAAAACCGAAACATTACAAAAACTAGGTTAGAGTGGAAGAAAACATGTGAACTGACATTATGGGAAGATTTTTCATAATATAAGATCATTCAAAATCACTAATGAATTTATATAATTAATCGTCATAGGACTCCATGAATTGAATAATCCAACCTCTTGGTAAAGAATATAATTCTTAGGATTTATGACCCATCTCTCGCGATGATCTAGCTGGACTCAGTCCAATTAAATCAATATCTAATCGAAAGGTGACGTCAAAATAACTCTTGCATTCAAATTACTCTAATTTCATTGGGATTCATCCCTTAATCTTCAATTATATCTCAAGTCAATTTGGGGAAAATGGATATTGAACACAATAAAATACAAATTATTTTACAACAATTAAAAAATGTCTAAGAACCAAAAAAAGCCACAGACATCCTCTTAAATTTAAACCACCACCATCTATTAATTACTAAATTAATAGTTGATGTTTTTTATGAATGGTATAAATAATTATATTAGATAGGGGAATATAAATTAGTAAAAATCAATAAAATTATTTCATTATAGAATAAAAATCCTGAATACATTAAAATCTGAGTTCAATTTTTATACAAAAAAAAATAAAAGGAAAATATAATATAAAATTGTTAGTAGTATGGGTGGTCAATGATGATATTATTCTACACTATAAATTCCAATTTTGAATCCTTAATCATGAAAATCCACTCCTTCATCTCGAGGTAGTTCATTCTAGCACAAAATCAACAATAATGTATCCCACCTCCATATTGTTCATCAAATGTTAGTTTTTTGGATCCTTTTTGGGTTAGTCATCACTAATGAGTTTGATTTGTGGGACTTTCTTTATTGTATTATCATCCTCATATCTCTATGGGCAAGGAAATCTTGATTCCAACTCTCTCATTGAAGAAAATTTCCTCGTGATACCATTCTTTTGGATATATGTTTGAAACATAAAATTTGATAATTTTAAATTCTATGGAATATTTAAATTTATTATAGAATAGTCATTCTTTAAAAGTTATAATCCATATTTTACTATGTTTTAGTGGCCCTAGAATTTTAATCCTCCCAAATCCATTAAATCATCTGTTTCAGAACCCTAACATCATCTGGTAGTCAAATCCTCTCCCAATGGATCTTGGGATTAGTTGAATCCTTTCAACCAGGATTAGTACAGGTGAAACTCTGTATCTAATAGATGATGGAAAGGATCCTTGTTGAAAAAATCAATCCAAAATAAGATCAAACATCAATTTTTTGTATACCCCATCATTTGTGAAACCCGTTGAGTGGCTCTTCTGTGCCATGATAATCCCCTAATTCCAATTTTTAAATCTCTATTGAATTTTGAATGATATGTGGTGTAATGACCATGAAGAAAAACATTCTCTATTTCTCTTATGGGGGAGCTAAAAATTCCACATCACAACTTCTCTATTCCTTTCTATTCTTTAGAGTTCCCCAAACCTCCCTACTAGAACACATTCCTCCTATCACAATTGCATTAGTTTACCCTTATCGGGAGTTTTAAGTACTATTTCATTGAGTTAACATACCATAAAATAGACAACCACAACACCTAGACAATGTGGAAAATGACTATCCATGATGTAGTCGTCATCTTCTCCATCAAATAGCATATCCCAACCATCTATAGTATAATGGATGGAATCATTGTTCTTCACTATTGAATATGCCAAAAAACCATTGTTTAGGAGTATTGAACATTCTAAATATATTGGAGGGGACATAGGTCACTACTGAGATAGTAGTGATTTATTAATTAGTTAACAATTTCCACATGACTATTTCCCTCTTCCGAAATGTGGATTAATTACCTGAAAATTTTATGTAAATATGTAAAATTCTCTCTATATTGTAGTAAAACACTTTTTGGAGGACCCCAACATCCCCTAGTCTCACCCCATGCCAATGAGTGGAGGGGACGTAGGTCACTGATGAGATAGTAGTGTTTTATTAAGTAGTTAAAAATTACCACATGACTATGTCCCACTTCATAAATGTAGAATAATTGCCTAAAAAATATTTGTAAAGATGAAACAATTTCTCTGCAATAATGTAAAACACTTGTTGGAGGACTCCAACATCCACTTGTGTCACCCCATACTAATGAGACACTCCTCCAACTACCCCACTAAATTCTCTCTCGTAATCCAGTGCACTCATTGTAATGCCTGACCCCAGTTACCCAGAGTTGGTGCATTATTACATGACATTGGCCTAATCACAAAAGATCATGTCTCGAAGACCGATTAGTTTAATTGCCTTGGAAACTCTAGATACATTCATAAGTCTTACATTACATAATAAAGTGAAAACTACAACAAATAGTCTCTATAATCAACACTCAAATACCCTCAGACTATCCATGTAGGTCAGTCATAAAATACATCTTCACATCTAGGGAAAAATAAAACATAGAAAGGGGTGAGCTACGATGCTCAGTAAGGATAAAAATATAGCAGAAACTTTCATAAATAAGCTTAAACATTTAAGGCAATGTATAATTTAAAGAAAATCCTTTTAAACATGAACATCAGTATAATATGGAAAAAAATGAAATGAAATAATTCCATTTACTTAATAACATGGATATTCTACTAGTCCAATAATCACCAGCAGTATTAATAACCACATACATAATGATGGAATGCATAATGTCAGACTGTCATAACCACATAGTCAAGGCCTTGTGCGAAGTCTACAAATAATTTTTTTAAGGAGTTGTGCCAACACACTAGTTTGTCTCATGATACCTACCGATGCATCGAGGAGCTTTATTGATCTCCACCCTTCACTTACTATGTCCAATGCATTCCTCATATGAAAATGATTAAACATAACATAAAAATTCGCATTAAAACTAGCATACGAAATGTCAATAATTTTTGAATAAACCATGAATGGTATACAAATAACACATCCACAGTCAAACACATCAGAAAACCTTAAATTCAATTTGGATGTTTTGAATCATAATAAATCTACTTCAAATAAGCTTAAAATCCATCAAAAGATGTTGACATAGATGAAATCAAAACTATTTAAGAGAAATATCTCCTATTTTTAAATCATATAAAAGTCACATAATTATAAAATAAAACATTTACATTGAAAATATTATTATAAGATTGTAAGGGAAGATTCTACTATTTTATAATGGTGGAAAATAGATGCACCTGCCGTATAAATTAAAATAAGACATTCTTACCTTAATTCTATTGAATAGGTTAAAAAAGAACCTTGTTTGGAAAATGACGAAAGGATTCCATTATAAAAATCTAATAAAAATTTATAAAAGGGTATAAATGATGTTAACCCATAGTCTATAAAATATTATGGATGTTTTGAAATACATTTTTATGAAACATGGATGTGGATGATAAAAAGGTCTTAGTAGATAATTACATATAAACAACCTCGGATAATGAATAGACTGTGATAAAAACCATTACCTTGTACTTTAACTTGGTCGAGGGTAGGTTAACCTCCTGTATAATGGAGAAATAATTGATATTAAATTATAAAAGATTCATATACATTAATATGATATCATATATGATTTTTTAACATTGGTTTGTTAATAATATCTTTGTATTATCATTGTTTTGGGTGTTAACAGATTCATTTTACTTTATATTAATTCTTATATGAGACATATTTGTTATGTATGGGATGTATATTATTAATTTACATATTGATATCATGTCTCTAAATAGTATTTTTAAACATAAAATGAAATTTATTTTGGAATGGATACGATGGAGAATGAATCTCATCGCGTTCGTGGAGACGGTAATCAGTACATACGCACGATAGACAATATCGTTCTTTTAATATTAAAATAATTAATAATTGGATGATATATCATATATACAGAATCATTATCATGTTATATTTATTATTAAATGAATTACACATCATTATTATACCCATCCACGTAATAATGTATAGAATAACAATTACACCATGGCGTGGTGACTGTAATCCGTACGTACGCAAGTATAGTGGAATGTCATTCAAAAGATGTATATAAAAATGAATATGGTTGTACCATATTTATAATAACGTCATAGTATATAGAGGATACTGGACTTATAATTTTAGAATGGAAATAATAATGATAGAAGAAGTGGAAGAATAAAAGAACTTGACAGAGGGTGGTGAAATTATTATCTCTTCTTCGGGTTCTTCCTTTTGATTTGATCAAAAGGGCTTCATAAGTTGGGTTTATGACTAATGGAAGGCCACTAGGATGAAGTGAGGATTATTGAGAGAGTATTTGGGAAGAGGTTTGATGTGCCAAATATATTTTAATGTGTGAATTAGAGAGAAGGGTGAGTGCCCTTTTATTATAGGGGTGAGGGGCACCATAGGAAAAGATAGAAATATTATTTTATAATAAAATAATTTTCGATTTCTAATGGCTAAAAAATGGATTATTTAAAGTCTAAGTTGGGGATGGGTCGGAAACTAGTCAACTAATAGGTTTTAGACAGGTTTGGGTCAGTATATTAACTTTATCTTTAAGATTTAACTCTTAGTGAAATAGTTTGACATTTATCATGTCACATTATATTTTTATATAATATTGTTAATAAACATACTATATACTTCTATGCTAACCAAAAGTTGTTCATTAATGATAAAACTATCATTATAAATGTCCTTTGTTTGATCCTTATATTTTTAGGAATATAATATCAATTAATAAATTAATATTTATTTTAAAAACTATTTTATGTCAATTTTGACACTATTTGGTATTTGGTTTTTACTATATTCATAATAGTATTATTACTTTGAAAAAATATTATATAACAAACCCTTATATGTCATATTAACCTAGAATATTATTGGAATTCATAAAAATGTTCATAGTAAATTTATTTGGATATTTATAATATCAATTATTTTAATATTTCATTAATTAGGTAATTATTGCATAAGCTTTCTATCATAAATAAATTAAATTATTTAATGTATAAAAATTTTAAATAAACTACCATTATGTACGAAATATTTTTATAATTATATTGAATATTTATAATAGAATCTATCTTATGTATAACCCTATATTAAAAAAGTTTTAGTTATTAATTTTTGATTTTAACTCTTTTAACTCTTCTTTGAATTAAATAATAATAAATTTCATAATCTAATCCAAGTGGACCAAAGTGGTTAGTATTTTATTCCTAAGGTTGTTTTTGGTTGAATTATACACAACCAATAGAATTAGGACATGTGTTAGGGTAATAAAAATATCATTTTTACCCTTAATTACCATATTCACTTCTAACCGTTGTAAATAAAAGCAAAAAGTTACTATTCACAAAAAATCTTTTTATCTTATTGAACCAAATTTTACTCATTGATATTAACAGTGTCTCTAGAATTTTTGAAATTCACTCCCAGAAGCTGTAAAATTACAATTCATCTGAATTTGCAAATTCTCCCAGTAGATGGGTAAAAGACTGTGGAAAGATCAATAAATTTTTTTTATATGTAATATTATTATAAATTGACTCAAATTAATTAAATATAACTTATATAGATATTATATATCTATTTTTACCTAATATAAATTTATATAAAATAATTAATTATTTAAATAAAAATTCGGTTTTAAACTATAACTCAATGGTTTTCACTATTTATAAAAAAATGAATGTTTTTAGAAAAATACCAAAAAATCACCCTAGGAAAATTTTGATATTCTAAATGCAAAAATGATGTCTATTTTTACAAATTCAAAACATAGATGTTTCATTTATTTATTTAAAATTAATTCTAATTGTCAAAACCAAAAGGCATATTTTTAAGAAATGATAACCATCAAAAGATTTACGCTTGTTCATATCCAATTTCAATGTAAAATTAGATTAAATGAACAGAATTGGATTAAAGGATAAAAATATAATCTATTTTTACTTCAAAACCATTAAAATGTATAATTTATCACTATAAATTATTTTTATTTAAAAAGTTGTTTTCAGGTAAAATATAATATTTTCACTATTCACTGAAATATGAAAGTTATCAGAAAAACACAAAAAATTAATTAAAACTAAATTCTTATGTCATGATTCTAAAGAAGATGATTATTTTTTCAAATTTAATATATAAAAGTTTCAAATATTGGATTTAAAAGGGTTCACCATTAAAAGGCGGTAAAATTGATTTTTTTTTAAAAATACTTCTTTTATCTAAAAAATTAAATTGTTCTTATATTATGTATAAAAAAACTCATAATATGGATTCTAAAATCATAAGGACTATATAATGTTCAAAATTCAGTTAATACTATTCATAACCTCTTTTGAACGGCTAGATTGGTAAGTTGTGGTGCGCTTGAACTCGGTGTTCCTTGAAGTAAAAGTTATTGTATTTGTTTGAAAAAAATAACATACTATGAAATATTGGGGTGTTAAATTCTTCCCTCCTTCAATAAATTGTGTTCTCGCAACATGAAATTGTTCATCTAAAATAAAAGGATGAAAATAGAAAATACCATTGTGGGAAAACCCACATCAGAAATTGGGTTAATAAAATTTAGTCTTAATAATAGGAAAAGGGGAATGAAAAATTCCCCACCAAATTATGATCTCGATTAGAAGAACATTCGTGGAAATTATAGTCACATAATTGGAGGAAAAAGTAAATATTTATATGGAGTGATTGAGGTCATCCATCAAAAGAAAATGTAAAATTGAGGGTCTCAAATCCATCAATCTATAATGATTTGTAATACGTTGGTTCAAAAAAACATAAGGAACTAGGATACCATATTTTTGGTTTTATTATCCCATCCCTAAAGTTTAATAATTTATTTAACCATAGAATAAGTGGGAAAAAATTAGATATATATATATATATACATACATGAAAAGTACAGTTTCATCAGTCAACTAATTCCTACCACATACTCATCTTTCACTCCAAAAGATTTCAAAATATAATTATTCTATTTATCCCAATCGTATAGGGTTCCAAAAATAATGGATTTATAATTCAAATATCAGACCATTTAAAGAATGAAACTACAACATACAATCCAGGGACTTCATGAAGTCAAGTGGTAGGCAATAAATCCCTATCACAATATGGTTGTGGGTTCGATTCCTGCAGCTTTGTCTATCATGACTAGTTGCCACATGGTCTCCATGTTGTCCTTTTATAAAAATCCAAAAATAACATTTCAAACATAATCCATTCTAAACATTAGTCTTATAAAAAGTAATTCTATCCCAACTCACAATCCAAAATTTATAAGGAAGATAAACACAATGAAGATCCCCTTTTACTTGTAATAACATGTGAACACCTTCATCGTGTATTATTTTAAAACATGGTAACCCCCTGAATTACCATAAAACCTTATTGATTATATTCATTCTCCCTTATTCCTTATAGAATACTGGGTATACTTATTCCATCTAAAAATTTTGTAAACTCCAACAATAATGGAATATATAAATCATTGATCAGTTTCAAGGTAGCCAAGAATATCCCATATAATTTATTCAAATCAAACATCTATTGTTCCAAAATCTCTACCTCAGTATCAGAACCATATTATGATTTATCGTTCTCTCTACCATATAATTTCCCAAAATTTACCTTACTATTGAGTCACTTTTCTTGGTTCCACAGAATCTCACGTCCTTAATGAAACAACACTGCAGTACAATCATTATATACTTCATAATTATTATAACCAGTATATCATTGATACAACACTCAAATGAAATAATTTTTTAATAACAACATAAGAACTCTAAACATTCCTCTTCATCTGTGGTAGTATCATAACTTGATTATTATCCAATAGCATCATTTGGGGAAAACTCTGATGATTTGGACATTGGTTCATATAGTGTCCCAATTACTTCTAGATGAATCATTGTACATTTGAACCTTCTTCTTACCCTTGTAGTCACGTACTTGGTGTCCTTTTTCTCCACACTTATAAAAAACTCCCATTCCCTTCAGGAAAGTTATAGGGTGTTTCTACCCAGAGTTATCACATATGGGAAAATTCTTCTTTTCCCTCTTCCCTTTATCCATCTTTCTCTCTTCTATCCTTTTCTTCTTTTTCTTCCCTTAAAAGTCATAGGACTCAGAGAATTCATTACTTATCTTATTAACACACGATACTATTTTTTCATTTGTTAAGAATACATGGGAGATTATTTCCCTTATAAATGTTGGCTTAATACCGTGAAAGATATGATCTTTCTTACTTTTTGGATCATACGTATTGCTGGAGTTCACATTCCTTATACTGGGAACCATTTCTATATAATGGAATACACTAGATTAGTCTATGAATCACAATACATAATTACAAACTTGTAAAACACTTAATATAAATTGAAAAGTTTATGGATATAATCTATAATAATAAAAATGTTTTCTTTGAGAAAGTATATACTCATAAACCGTTCATAATGGTTTGTAAAGAAAATGAGAATTATCCAAAGCATACCCTCCAGGAGTGTCGTAACCAGGAGTGCAACAAGGCCCATTGTCGGGCACCAGTCCATGTTCGAATCTAGGTCAAAGTGGTGATTTCAGGTTTTACCCACAGGTATAACCGTGTGAGAGCCGCCTCTACCTGATTGTATCCAGACATGAATGTATAGCTTTGAAAACTCACAAAATCTATATAATACCAAATTTTTTGGAAGATCATCTATACTAATCCTCAAAGTCACTACCACAAAACTGGGCAAGGCTAGTGCCACCCCTTTATCAGTTCTTTTTTTTAGCGCTGATAAAGGGACCCCCTTTTTCAGCACATGTTTAATAGCGCTGATAAAGGGGGGGGGGGGGGCTTTATCAGCACTTTTTTTAAAAGTCCTGATAAAGGGTCAACTTCAAAAAAAAATTAAAAAAATGTATAAATATATTATTATAGTTATAAAGTTTTATTGATATAAATATATTATATAATTTTTAAATATATTTTAGATAAGTACAAATGTACATTTGCACTTAATATTCATAATATATAAGATATTTAGTGAAAATGGATTCATAGAAAATTAAAAAAATATTTTTAATTAATAATTTGATAATTATTATGGAGTAATAGTAATTTAATAACAATTTGAAAGATAAAAAAATAAAAAAATAAAAAAAGATCCAAAATATGTTGAAAATGCAACTCAAACATCAAACGGCCATAACTTTTGATCCGGGTGTCCGTTTGAGCTCTACCACATATCAAATCGAAGCCTGCGACGAGCTCTACATCAATATGAAATGGGGACCTCCCGACCATGCGTTTTTAGAGGCAAAAAGTGGCCCAGAAGGCCTTCAAAACTGAGTTTTTTATTGGGGTACCCAGATTTTTTAATATTTTGTTGATTTTCAACCTCGTTTAAGGGGGTATTATTGGATTTTTTTGGTGGAGACTGAATTTATTCCAAGTTATTACATTCATATTGATATTATTTATTTTAAATTTCATCCTTTTTTATAATGAACAGCTCTTTATAATCAAATATATAACTATATGTACATATTTTTTATATATTCACACTTAAAAATTAAATTTTTTAAATAAATATTTAAACATATTTACATATAGAATATATTAGATTTATCTAAATAATCAGTAATATCCATTTTATTTAAAATAGGAATATATGAATATTTACATAAGTATTATATATTAATATAAGAATACATATATTAATATAACTATATATATATTAATATAACTATATGTATATATTAATATAACAATATATATATATATACATATTACTATTACTATATATATATATATATTAATATAACTATATATATTAATATAAATATATATTACTATACGAATAAATATAACTAAATATATATATAAATAAATAGATATATCATGAATAAGAGAACAAATCAGAATAGGGTAGTGGCAAAGGCTTTAGGTGCATAGGGGGGAGGTCTCGAGATCAAATTCGGGTGGAGGCACGAGTGCGCGCGCAAGGTTGATTTAAAGGGCTAGTGCTGATAAAGGGTGTAGGTGGTGCGGGTGGGCACTGGAGGTGCGGGAAAGTGCTGATAAAGGGGGGATCAAGTGATATAAAAAGCCCCCCCCCCTGAGATTGGCAGTATTTTTTTTAATTTTTTTTAATTTTTTTTTAATTTATTTTTTTTAAATTTTTTTATTTTTATCACCGCTAAAAAAAGCTCTGAAAAAGGGGTCTTTGTCAGCGCTTTTTGGAGTGCTGATAATGGGGACCCCCCCTTTATCTTCGCCGGCTTTATCAGCGCTTTTCTAGCACTGATAAAGGCCATTTTTAGCACTAATAAAAGCCGTATTTGTAGTAGTGAGTCCATATTATGTCTATGTGGTCTAATCCTAGTTTATCTAAATCTAACATCAAGGTTTGTACTAAAATTGATCTGATACCAACTATTATCCCACGACCTCAATTACCCAGAGTCAGTGAATTATTATATAACATTGGCCGGATCACAAACGATCAAGTCTCGAAAGACAGATTAGTTTAGTAGCTTTGGAAACACTAGATACATTCATAAGTCTTACATTACATCAGAAAGTGAAAAACTACTAGAACATAGTCTCCATAGTCAAAAATTATATCCCCTCAGACTATCCCCATAGGTCAGTCATAAAATACTTCTTCATATCCTGGGAAAAATTAAACATAGAATGGGGTGAGATCAGATGCTCAGTAAGGATAACAATATAGAGAAAACTTTCATAAATAAGCATAAACATTTAAGGCAATGTATAACTAAAACAAAAGACTTTTAAACTTGAACTTCATCATAATATGGAAAAAATGAAATGAAATATTTTCATTTACTTATTCAGATGGATATTTTACTAGTCAAATAATCACATGCAATATCAATAACCACTTTCATAATTATGGAATGCATAATGCCAGAATATCATAACCACAAAGTAAAGGCCTTGTGCCAAGACTACAAGTAATATTTTGTCAAGGCCTTCTTTCAAGACACAAGTTTGTCTGATGAGACCTACCTATCCATCTAGGAGCTATAGTGGGCTCCACCCTTCACTTACTAAGTCCAATGCACATCTCATATGAAAAGGTATAAACATAACATAAACATTCGTATTAAAAATAGCATACAAAATGTCAGTACTTTCTCTATAAACCATGAATGGTATAAAAATAAAACATCCACAGTCAAGCATATCACAAAACCATCAATACAATATGGATGTTTTGTATTATAATAAATCAACTTCAAATAAGATTAAAATCCATCAAGGGAAGTTGACATAGATGAAATCAAAACTATTTAAGAGAAATATCTCCTTTTTTGAAATAATTTAAAAGTCGCATAATTATAAAAGAAAACAGTAACAATGAAAATATTCTTATAATAATGTAAGGGAAGATTTTATTATTTTATAATAGTGGAAAATAGATGCACCCGCCATATATGTTAAAAAAGACATTCTTACCTTAATTCTGTCGAAAAGGTAAAAAAGGACATTGTTTGGAAAAAAATAGAAAGATTCCTTTATAAACATCTTATAAAAAGACAAACAATGGTATACATGAATTTAACACATATTCTATAAATTGGTAAGAATTATTTGTAATGACATTTTATGAAACATGGATATGGATGATAAAAAGGCCCCAGTAGATAATTACGTATAAACAATCTCTGATAATGAAGAGATTGTGAAATAAACCCTTACCTAGTACTTTTTCTAGGTCAAAGGTAGGTTAACATCCTTTATAATGGTGAAATAATTGTCATTAAATTATACAATAATAATATACATTATTATGATATCATATATGATCTTTTAACATTGCTTTGTTAATAATATCCTCATATTATCGATGTTTCGGGTGTTAACAGATTCATTTTACATTATATTCTTTGTTATGTGAGCCATATTTTTTATGGATGTGATGTATCGTATTCATATATAGAATGATATCATATCTCTAAATATTATTTTTAATCATCAAATTAAATTTAGTCTTGAATGGATACGATGGGTACTAAATCACATCGCGTTCGTGGAGACAGTAATCTGTACGTACGCACGAGCGACAATATCTTTCCATTGATATTAAAATAATATATAATTGGATGTTATATCATATATAAAAAATAATTATCATGTTATATTTATTATTTACATGAATTACACATCATTATTATACCAAACCATGTAGTAATGTATTGAATAACAATTACACCACGACGTGGAGACGGTAATCTGTGTGTACACATGTATGGTGAAATATAATTCAAAGGATTGATAGAATAATGAATATTGTTGTACCATATTTAAAATAACATAACAATATATTGAATATTCTGGAGTTATTATTTTAGAATGGAAATAAAAAATAATGAAGAAGTGGAAGAAGAAATGGTCCTGAAAGAGGGTGGTGAAATTATTACCTCTTCTTTGGGTTTTCCCTTTGATTTGATCAAAAGGGCTCTGTAAGATGGCTTTATGACAAAAGGAAGGCCTCTAAGATTAATTGAGGGTAGTGGAGAGGGTATTTGGAGAGATTTTTGGCCGATCCAAATGGCTTTGATGGTATGAATTAGAGAGAAAGGGGAGTGCCCTTTTATTAGAGGGTTGAGGGACACCTTTGGAAAAGCTAAAATATTATTTTATAATAAAATCCATTTAGGTTTATATTTGCTACAAAATGTATTATTTAAAGTCTATGGTGGGGATGGGTTGAAAACAACGCAACCAATTGGTTTTGAGACAGGTTTGGGTATCTATATTAACTTTATATTTTAAATTTAACACTTAGTTTAATAGTTTAACATTTACTATTTCACTTTTTATTTTTATATTATGTGGTTAATAAACATAATATATACTTCCAAGCGAACCCCAAGTGGTTCATTAATGATAAACCTATCATTATATAAGTCCTTTGTGAAATCCATAAATTTTTAGAAATAGAATGTCAATTAATAATATAATATTTGTTTTCAAAACACTTTTATGTCAATTTTGACACTATTTTATATTTTGTTTTTTCTAAATTTATAACAACATTATTAATTCAAAAAAATTTCATATAACCAACCCTATTATGTAATATTAACCTATAAAATTAGTGGAATTCATAAAAAGTGTAAACTTACATTTATTGGATATTTATAATATCGATTATATTAATATTTCATTAATTATGTAATTACTGCATCACCATTGTGTCATATGTAAATTAAATAAGTTAATGTATAAAAATTAAAAATAAACTACCATTAGGTAAGAAATATTTATATATTTCTAATGAATATTTATAATCGAATGTATCTAATGTATTACCCTATATTTAAAATGTTTTAGTTATTAAACATTGATTTTTAACTTTTTAACTCTTATTTGAATTAAATAATAATAAATGTCCTAATCTAATCCATGTGGACCAAAAAGGATTGTATTTTGTTCCTAAGGTTTTTTTGGTCAAATAATACTTATCCAATAGAATTAGGACATGTTTTAGGGTTATAATAATTTCATTTTTACCCTTAATTACCCTATTTACTTTTAACCGTGGTAAATAAAAATAAAAGTCACTATTCACAAAAAATTATTTTTATCTTATTGAACCACATTTTACTCCTTGATATTAACTGTGTCTCTCGTATTTTCGCAAATCCACTCACATAAGTGGTAAAATTATGTTTTATGTGAATTTGCAAATTCTTCTAGGAGATGGGTAAAAGACGGTGAAAAGTTCAATAAAATATCAATATATCTAACATTATTATAAATTGACTCCAATGAATTATATTGAACATATATAGTTATTATGTATATATTTTTACCTAAAATAAATTTAAATAAACTAAATAATTATTTAAATAAAAATTCTGTTTTAAACTATAACTATGTTTTTTTCACTATTCATCAAAAAATGAACGTTTTCAGAAAAATACCAAAACTTCACCCTTGGATAATTTCAATATTACAATTCCAAAAATGATGTCTATTTTAAAAAATTCAAAACATAGAAGTTGAATATATTAATTTCAAATTAATTCCCATTTTCAAAACCAGAAGGCCTATTTTTAAGAAATAATAACTATCAAAAGATTGACACTTGTTTTTATCCAATTTCAAAGTAAAATTACACAAAATGACCATCACTAGATTAAATGGTAAAAATTTAATCTATTTATATAACCAAACCATTAAAATTTATAATTTAACACTATAAATTATTTTTATTAAAAAATATATTTTTAGTTAAAATGTTGTATTTTTCCCCTTCACCCAAATATGAATGTTATCAGAAAAACACCAAATATTAATTGAAACTAAATTCGTATGTCTTCATTATAAATATAATGTTTATTTTTTAAAATTTAATATATAAAATATTCAAATGTTGGATTTAAAAGGCTTCTCCATTAAAAGGCGGTAAAAGTGCATTTTGTTTTGAAAAATACACATTTTATCTGAAAAATTATTCTTTTCTTACATTATGTATAAACACTCATAATATGAATTATAAAATTATAAGTATTATATAAAGTTGAAAATTTATTTAATAATGTTCATAACCGATTTTGAATGGCTAATTTGGTATGTCGTGATGCGCTTGAACACGGTTTTGCGTGTAGTACTAGTTATTGAATAACTTTGAAAAATAACCTACTATGAAATCTGGTGGTGTTACATTATTCCCTCCTCCAATAAATTGTGTCCTCACAATTTGAAATTTTTCTTCTTAAATAAAAGGTTGAAAATAGAAAATACCTTTGTGGGAAAAATCACATCAGAAATTTGGTTAATAAAATTTAGTCTTAATAAGAGGAAAAGTTGAATGAAAAAGTCACCCCCAAATTATGATCTCGATTAGGAGAACATTGGTGGAAATAAGAGACACATATTTGGAGGAAAAACATAAATATTTATAGGGATTTGTTGAGGTCATCAATCACAAATAAGTGTAAAATTTAGGGTCTCAAATCCATCAATCTTTGATGATTTGAAATACAATCTATTTAAAAAAAGGTATTATGATAACACATTTTTGGTTTTAATATTCATTCCCTAAAGTTTAAGAATTAATTTACCCATAGAATATGTAACACCCCGACCCTAGAAGCCCAGATTCGGTGCATTATTATGTATCATTGGAATGATCATAAAAGTTCAAGTCTCGAAAAACCGATTAGTTTAATAGCCTTGGAAGTACTAGATACATTCATAAAATTTATATTACATCATAAACTGGAGAACTACAAAAAAAATTTCTCCATAGACAACACTGAGATCCCATAGACTATCCCTAGAGGTCGATCATAATATACTTCTTTTCATCCTCAGAAAATAAAACCTAGAAAGGGGTGAGCTCAGATGCTCAGTAAGGATATCATTATAGAATAATCTTTTGTAAATAAGCATAAACATTTAAGGAAGTGTATAATACCATAATAAATGAATTTTAAACTTGAAAATCAGCATAATATGGAAAAGATAAAATCAAATAATTCCATTTACTTATTCCCATGGATATTCTACTAGTAGAATGATCACATGCAATATCAAAAATGGCTTTCATAATAATGTAACGCATAATGCCAGACTATCATAACCACGTAGTCAAGGCCTTGTGCCAAGACTACAAAAAATATTTTTTCAAGGCCTTGTGCCGAGACACAAGTTTGTCTCATGAGACCTATTGATGCATCAAGGAGCTGCAGTGGGCTCCACCCGTCACTTACTAAGTCCAATTCATTCCTAATATGAACATGTTTAAACATAAAATAAAAATTCATATTAAATCTAGCACACGTAATGTAAATACATTATCCAAAAATAATGAATGAAATAAAAATATCACATCCACAGTGAAACATCACTCATTCAATACAATATGGAATATTTTATTATAACAGATTAACCTCAATCGAGAATAATGTTGGATATTGACATAGATTAAAATAACCATCAAATCTATTAGTGAGAAATTTCCCCCTTTTTCTTGAAATCTTTTAAAAGTAACACTATTTTTCAAAGAGCCATTTATAAATAGATTTTTGAATCAAAGTGACCCATACATCTTGGAAACTTTTAAAAAGAATTGTAATTTTAAAACATCAATGTCCATGTAAATAAATCCTTAAAACCATTTTTAAAAAATTGATATTAATGATGAAGATTTAGAATAATAAATCATTAAAACATTTAAAATGATATTTTAGTTAGAGTTCCTAACGAAAAGAGAGACACTTGAATACAAATATTCGAGGTAATTAATTTTTTTTAATATCATGAGAATAATGGTTTTCATGATTTATTATGTTGAAGTACATTATATACACCATATAATATTGATTTTGTGTATAATAAAAATGAAGTCTCAGTGGAATGTAAATTGAGATTAAATATCTTATAAAGACCATATCCTTAGGTTAAGGATAAATCAATGACATAATTATGTGTGAAAAATATAAATACACTCAATTTTAATGGATATTCAGTGTAAATCAATTAGTGGACATTCACACATTTTCTTGTAAAAACAACACCAATGAATTTGATATTTAACTCAACAAATGGATATTGAGTTAAAATTACTCTTATCAAGATCATATCGATGACTTGAAAATTTATCAATGGAGTGATTATGTGTATCAAAAGTATATCAACAGAAAGTGGAGTGGAAATTATGACATAAGAAAATGAATAGTGATTCCACACTTAATCTTGGAGTAAAATAATCAATGAAGTATTCGTAAATCCAAATGAGTGGAAATTGAAATTTCAAATTCACTTATCGATTTGGTAACATATGAAACATACACCCATGAAATAAGGATGTAACATCCCATGTAAATAAAGAATAAAGAATTTTCATATTTATTAATATTTACGAATTAAATATTAATTTTAAGTAAAAGGGGTTTCTACTTTCGATAGCATACTCGGTACGCAACGATGAGTTTCTTTGAAAACTTACGTTGCACACAAGTAATAAAATAATATTATTTTAAATGTTAGTTAACGAGTTGCCGTTGTACTGGCGGGAATGGATAGAAATAACAAAAATATGATTATATATGTTTTTAAATGTTTTTACATTTACCCAATAAAAGATAAAGGCTTAAAATATGGAAATAGTTCAATTTTAGGCATTTATACCCTAATTTTCACGAAAGGTCCACTTATCACCTTTTGACGGAGAACCCTCATTAAATATAGTTTTGATCGATCTTATAAATTCTATTGGACCAAATATAACTCTTCTTTAGAATAGGGACATCAAAATTTACTTTGTGTAAATTTTTGGTACCTTTCTGATAAAGTTTATTTTTTAATGAATAGTGTAAAATGTTGTATTTTAATTCAAAACCTCTTTTTAATATAATTTATTTATATGATTAGATTATCTTTTGAATTGGTTTTAAAGTGAAATTAGAAAATATTTTTACCATTAAATCCAATAGTGGTCGTTGGAATTAATTTCACTTTGAAATCGGACTTAAACTAGTGTCAATCATTTGATACTTATTGTTTCATAAAAACACGCTATTTGCTCTGACAGCGGGAAATAATTATTAAATTAATTAATGTGAATTATATGTTTTGAATTTTTTAAAATAGACTTCATTTTTTAATTCGTAATATCAAATATATCTTAGGGTGAATTTTTGATAATTTTCTGAAAAACTTCAATTTATGATGAATAGTGAAACCACTAAGTGGTACTTATAAAGACTGATTTTCCGTTTAAATGAAATTTTTCCATCATTGTGTTTTGAATTTCAAAAATCCGACATACATGGTTGTCATTAAGAAGTAAAATGTGGTTCAATGAGATTAAAATAATTTTTTGATGAATACTAACTTATTAAGTTTTTAATCGCGATTAGTGGTAATTAGTTTAGTTTAAGGTAAAAATAATGCTTTAATAAAATAAGATGAGCTTGACACATGTCCTACCCTCATTGGTTGTGTCATGGCCGACCAAGCCAAGCCATGGGTCAACTTGGGGACCCCATGTAGACACTTTGGTTGGGAAACGACATAAATAACTTTTTATTTAATGTAAAAGTAAAAATGACACAAACATGATATGTTTTTCGAAAACAATTTTTAAATGGGGTTATACAAGTCAGATTTTTGATTATAAATAGTAATTGGAAAGCTAAAAATATTTCCTACATCATAGTAGTTTTTTTATAATTTTTAGACACTAAATAAATTAAATTATTTATGACATAATAATGATGCAGCGATGACATCCTTATTTGACGATTTAAATAAAATGGAAAGATAATGTAAAATCTATGAACTACACATGTCCAAAACTTATTTTATGGGTGGATTTAGAACCCTTATCACCTTATCCACGAATTATATCAATGTGGGACCTTTTAAAAACGAAAAACATTTTCAAATAAAGTAATATTTCTTTACATTCCAAAAGTGCCCCTCCTCTCCTCTTATAAAAGGCCCCCACCTCTACCCCATTTCACACACTCCTCAAGCCTTTGGCTTGGCCAAACCCTGCCCATTTAATCTCTCCACATCCCTCTCCTCATCCTAGAGGATTTCCTTTGGGATGAATCCTTTTAATGGAAGCCTTTAGGCTCAAATCAAAAGGAGTTACACTTTTAAAGGCAATTCATTCTCTCTTGTTCATTTGTTTTATTTTGCTTCTCCAACCCTCTAAACTCTTTTTATTTACTTCTTTTGTAACAACACCAGTATCTTCAATATACTAGGATGTTGTTATAATATTAATTCGAGCTACACTCTCACACAACTACATCAAATGGTTAAAGAACATACGGTTTCCGTGGATGGCGAAATTCTACCTCCCGAAACGATGATTGTTCAATACTCATTTAACACCTTCAAGGGTGGCCATTATGATGTCACTATTTTTATATATGATATATAATATGTTTATTTTTTTTCTTTAAGCTTCTTTATTTTTCATTTTGGGCATACCTTTATGGTTTCCATTATGGGTAAACACGATATCTTCATTTAAGGAAGTGCGGACTACCGCCCCCTCAAAGTGATGTGATTCGTTAATGCCATATGTGGGACGTGTAAAGGATGGATTTAAAGTTATTATATATGATGTTATACTGGAATTATAATATAACTCTATATCATTATTATTTTCTTTCCATTAATGTATGAGATAGAAATGAAATTAGCGTTCATGCGTACGTACGGCTTACCGTCTCCATGAACGGTGCATTTCATTTCTTATCCCCAAATGTAATGTACTATTAAAAGTACATGTATATAATGGATATATATAATTAATGATATATCTAAATGATGAATATAATTCTGGAATTAAAATATACATACCTCTCATTTAGTTTTAATTCCATTAATATGACAAAGAAATGAAAGTAGCGTTCATGCGTACGTACGGCTTACCGTCTCCATGAACGGTGCATTTCATTTCTTACCTATAATGATTATGTAATATTATAAATACATGTATATTCTGGATATATATGATACATATGATATCCAAATCAGGAATTTCATTCTGGATATAAATAACTTTTGACCACACGAACAACATGTAATTGTAAGAAGTCAACTTTCGACTTAAGAACCAAATATTGACAAAACAAACATTATTAACTTAAATGGTTACATAATGTTTATAACATGGAATTAAGTGATATAAAAGGAATAATGAACTTTAAAAAGGTTCTTAATCAAGTATAAATTAACTCAAGTTTATTATTCAGGACGTTAAAGAACGATCGAGTCAAGTCGGACCCGAGGTAAGGGACTTCATCTCAATCTCCTTTCATTGAGGCATATTTCATTTTATACTCAACTTTCTTTAATACGGTGTATAAACCCCTTTGACTTTTACTTTTATACAAAAGGAATCTTTTTCTACGAAGTGTTTTACAAAACGACAAAAAATAATGTTTCTTTTAACGTATGCGGCGACAAAGACCTTTTCCGCCACCACGAGTATTATTTGGTCTTTGACTTTCTCAACAAGTAGTAATGTTTTTAGAATAAAATAAATACCATATTCTCTTTTATGTATTTTGGTATTGAAAATAGTTTTGAAAAAGGATTCTATTATGTCAATATATTTATGATATATTGTGATTGAAATGTGGAAATGTTATCATTCCTTTATATTGGTTTTATGTTTTATGATTTTATACTGGTACTTGGACATTTTAACGGGTGGTTACGTTATAAACCATATGACGGGTGGTGCTGTGAATACCAGGACGGGTGGTTACATTATAACCTCCAATTCATTGGGTATGGAAGTCGGCCATATGGTTGTTCCATTAAGTATGTATGGAAATTGGCCGTATGGCTATTCCATTAAGTGATATGTGTGGAAGTCGACCGTATGGTTATTCCACTTAAGTATGTTTATGTCCCAAGTTACCTTTATATATGTTATGTGTTCTTTTTATGGATTTTATGGTAATCCTTTGGTTACAAAAAGTTAAGTAATGATACTTTATTAAGTGAAGAGTTTTTACTACTTAATGAAGGTGAAGGTATTACTTTGATAGAGTATATATGGTTTACTTGATGTTTGAAAAACTAACAGTTTTCATTCATTGTGTATCCCTTACTGAGCTTTTTATGCTCACCCCTAGTTTTTTTGAAATGTTTTTCACAGGACTTAATGTGGAATAAGGTCAAGGATGGGATCAAGGGAATTTCATGCTATATAAAACATGGAACTAGACATGTTTCTTTCAAAAGTTTTTATTATTATGGAAACATAGTATAAGTGACTACTTTGTAATCTTTTGAGATGTAATAGTTATGTCCTAATTCTCTAAAACTGTAAACCTGAAAAGATCCTCAATGTGAATTATTCTTTTAATTCAATATTAAGTAAGGTTTAAGGCTGGGGCCTTATAAAGGATCATAGAATTATGATTTAAATATCCATAAATTAAAGAATATTACACAATAAATACAATCATGGGCAGTACACACACCACATGCTATAAATAAGTGGCGATCAATATAAATCTCATAGAATTAAAAGTGAGATCAGAAACCCATTACTTTGTACTTTTTCCTTGGTCGGGGTGGGTTAACATCCTGTATAATGGTGAAGTAATTTTTACTGAATTATAAAATAATTATATACATTAATATGACATCATATATGATCATTTAACATGGATTTGTTAATAATTTCTTAGTATTATCATCGTTTAGGGTGTTAACAGATTCATTTTCCTTTATATTCATTGTTATGTAAGCCATATTTTTTATGGATGGGATGTATCTTATTCATATATAGAATTATATCATGTCTATAAAAAATATTTTTAATCCTAAAATGAAATTTTGTCATGAATGGATACGATGGGGAATGAATCTCATCGCGTTCGTGGAGATGGTAATTCGTACGTATGCACGAGCGATAATATCACACTTTTGATATTAAACTAATATATATTTGTATAATATATCATAAATACAGAATCATTAATAGGTTATATTTATTATTTACATGAAATATATATCATTATTATACCCATCAAAATAATAATGTTTTGAATAATAATTACACCACGACGTGGAGACGGTAAGCTGTACGTACGCACGTATGGTGAGATGTCATTCAAAGGATGGATAGAATAATGAATATTGTTGTACCATATTTATAATAACATCACAGTATATAAATGATACTAGAGTTATTATTTTAGAATGTTAATAACAAATAAAGAAGAAGTGGAAGAAGAAAAGTACTTGAAAGAGGGTGGTGGAATTATTACCTCTTCTTCGGGTTCTTCCTTTTGATTTGATCAAATGGGCTCTTTAGGATGTCTTAATGAAAAAAGGAGGGCCTCTAGGATGAAGTTAAATAATTTGAGAGATTATTTATTCAGGTATTGTCTGAGCCAAAAGGCTTTGATGGTGTGAATTAGTGAGTAGGGGGAGTGCCCTTTTATAAGAGGGGTGAGGGGCATCTTAAGAAAATCTAGAAGTATTATTTTATAATAAATTAATATACGGTTTATAATGGATAAAAACTGTATTATTTAAAATTTATGGTGGTTATATGTAAAAAAATTCAAACAATAGGTTTTTTAATAGGTTTGGGTCACTATATTAACATTATCTTTTTTATTTAACTCTTTGTTAAATATTTTGATATTTACCATGTATCTTTGTTTTTTATGTTATATAGTATATAAACTTACTATATACATCCACGTGACCACCAAGTGGTGCATTAATGATTCAACTATCACTATATAGGTCCTTTGGCCGAACCTTCGATTTTTAAGAATATAATATCAATTAATAGCATAATATTTGTTTTAAAAACTCATTTATGTCAATGTGACACTATTTAATAAATGATTTTTTAATGTAAAAAAACTTCATTAAATCGAAAAAAAATAATTTAAGCAATTATAAAATGTCATATTAACCAATAAAATTAGTTTATGTCATCAAAAATTTAAAAATGCATTTATTTTAACATTTATAATACCAGTTATTTAATTCTTTCATTAATAAGGTAAATACTACATCATTATTGTGTCATAAATAAATTTAATTATTAAATGACTAAAAATTATTAATAAAATATCATTATGTAGAAAATATTTTTATATTTCTAATTAATATATATAGTTGAAAATATAACATATATAACCATATGTAAAAAAAAATTTCTGAAAGATATATACTTATGTCATTTTTGTATTTACTTTAACTTAATTAATATAAAGTGTCATTATCAGTTACAAGTGGCACCATGGGGTCCCCAAATCGACCCAAAGATTTCCATGATCAGACATGTATCAATAAATAAAGTTAGAACACATTTTAGGGTAATTTAATATTTTTATAATATTATTTTATACCCTTATATACTGGATTTACCCTATAACCATGGTAAATAAAATATTTACCTAAGTAATTATTCAAAATGTCTAAAAATAAAATTTACCTATTTACACAATTTGTATTTCCTGATTCTAATTATTTAATCCATTTTTATAAATGTAAAACACAGAAGTGGTAGAAATTAATATAAAATTAATTCCCGTTGTCAAAACAAAAAGCGTGTTTTAAAGAAATAATAACTAACATAATTTTGGCACTTTCTTATGTTCATTTTAAATGAGAAATTATGTCCAATGACAATAATTGGATTAAATGGTAAAAATATAATCTAATTATAATTTAAAATCACCAGATTCATAATTTATCACTATGAATTATTTCGATTGAAATAGTTGTTTTTAATTAAAATTTAGTAATTTTCACTATTCATCAAAATATGAAAGTTATCAGAAAAGTACCAAAAATTCACCCTAAGTTAATTTTGATACTTTTAATCCATTAATGAAGTCCATTTTTAATGATAAAATTTATTATATTTCAATAAGAGGGTATTACTATTCATAATGGCTAGTTTGATTGGTTGTGGTGTGTGTTAGAACTCGAAGTTGTGTACAACACACGCTACTATATTATTCAAAGGGAACCGTACCACAGAAACGTGGGGTGTGACATTCTCCCCTCCTTAAAATAATTTTGTCCTCAATTTTTTTTTAAAATTGGGTTTTGGAATACAATGTAAAGTCCCACATCGGTAAAAGAGTCAATAAAACTATCACTATAAAAGAAATAATGAGAAGTACAAAGCTCACCCATGATAACCCATACTAGGATTCCATGTAAGAATACATGGATATGAATGATATAGTAAGTGTCAGGTTCTGATGAAGAGGGATAGAAAACATGATTAGGAGAATTTTAACAATAAGAAAACCAAAAACTTGTGATGGCACATAAATTCATTACTCTCCCAGTAGGAAAAGTAAACGAACAAAATTTTTTTTCTATTTTAAGTTACATTACATAATGATGAGGAATTCATTTTTGAGATTGACTAAGAACATAAAGAGATATAAATACTATTCAGGTAGAGTTTCATTCTTTAAAAAATTTCGACCACTAACTCATTTTTTTAAAATGATGAGTATTCAAGAAGACATGGTCACACTAGAAGGGATAGATTAAACATCTATAGAATCACATGATCCACAAAGGATAATCTATATATTTACCTTATCTTTATAGAATAATCAAAACCAAAATGGTTAGTATAAGATCAGATGATTCCATAATAGGATATTCCATTAGACAAAGAATCACTACTCTTAATTTCAAAAACCAAACAACCAGTTCCCCAATGTTAAATAAATACCATTCAATAAACAATTGTCCTTAAAATCCTTAAATATAATCCAAACTAATATTGAAACCCAAAACATAGCATAATTTTTTAATGTAGTCTTCCACGTTAAATTGTATCTCCAAATGACTTAAACTAATCTTAATGTCACATACTTAAAATTAATTATCCTAATCACATATTCTCTATTATTGGTTAATCATTTCCATAAATAACCCAAATCACCATAAATACACAATAAAAACATAGATAAAAATCTACCATTACTCCTCAAATGAAATCCCATAGTATTCTATTTTCCTTGGGCATATAGTGTCCCCAATAAAGTGAAAATCATCCAAAATAACATTTATCTTTTAATAACTAAATCATTTTCCTATACTATGTGTATTCATTTGATAAGAAATAATATCACAAATCAACTTCTTAATGATCAATAAATTCATTTAACTAAAAATAATTAGTTACACTAACTAGGGACTTCACGTATTCTTGTGGTAGGTGATAAATCCCAAACGCACTTCGGTAGTGGGTTCAATTCCCACAGCTTTGTTTGATGTGATGGGTTGTCACACGGTCTGTGTGGTGTAATTTTTCAAAAATTATATTCTATAACAATATCAAAATAAGATTAATTCCTCAAAATAACCATAACATAATTTAACCACAAATGTTATCTCATACCATGCATTTTCATCCCAAAATATAATAATATATAATTACCTCAAACCCAGTGATAATATAAAACCGAATGGTTATTTATAACTATATCCACAAGAGAAAAGATAATTCTTCATCAAATATCATTTTCACATGACAAACTGAAGGGTTACAAAAAAAGTGAAAATTATTCCAATGTAATATCATCAACAAGGAGTACTCGTACTTTAAAAATTTTCTCCAACCATATATATCCACATAGATACTTCTATGACCAAGAAAATATCCTATAGAATAGGGCATTCATTAGGGTAATGGAAAGGTCTCTTAAATTTTTATCAAACGACTGTAAATGGATTCTTGGGATCATTTTTATTTTCTTCCATAGTACTCTTTATTTTTCCTCGGAAATTCTTCACATTATACCCTTCTTTCCCACACATAATGCTTTTCATTGTTCCATTGAGACACATTCCTAGGTGTCTCCTTCCACATTTCTTTCATGATGGAAATTGATGATTCTTTTCTCCATGGTCTCCACTACTAGATCTCTAATCATTCGTCACCTTTCTATTCTTTGTTGAGTCCGGGAGTCGGTTAATATATATGTTATTGATCATATTTTTTGAAAATGGACATGGCATGAACACGATATCTTTTACACCAATCAAAATTCCATTTTGTTTCTCATTTCCACCACCATTCCCACCTTGTACATCATTCTCAATGTTACTATGACTTCCATTGAATCCAGCCATTGACCTAACCTAGAATGCATTATGGGAGTAATAGTAGCCAAAAAATCATTTATATAATATCATGACACCTTATTATTAATTTGAAACAACTTATGATAAACCAAGGTCATTTATTCTCATATCATATTAAAATAATTTAAATTGGTTTGTAAAAAAATATAAATTATCCTAAGCATATCTCTCGGGAGTGTCGTAACCAAGTGTACAGGAATGCCCATTGTCATGCACCAGCTCCTGTTTGAGTCTAGCTCAAAGAGGTGTTTTCGGGTATTACCCCTAGGTACATATTTGCCAGAGCAGCCTATACCAGCTCATATCCAGACATGTACGTATTTCTCGGAAAAATCACAAAATCTCTACAATACCTAAATTTTAGGAAGTTATTATATACTAATCCTCAAAGTCTATCTTAAGTATATGTTCTATAATCAGAGTTTATCTAAATCTAGTTTCCATGGTTTGTAATAAACATCCTATGATACCAACTGTAACACCCCGACCCCAGAAGCCTAGAGTCGGTGCATTATTATGTATCATTTGGCATGATCATAAAATATCATGTCTAGAACGACTTTTTAGTTTATTAACATTGGATGTACTAGATACATTCATAAGGTTTATATAACTTCATAAAATGGAGAACTACAATAAAATTGTCTCTATAGAAAACAATGAGATCCCATGGAATATCCATGGAGGACAGTCATAATATACTTCTTTGCATCCTGGGAAAATAAAACATAGAAAGGGTGAGCTCAGATTCTCAGTAAGGATAACGTTATAGTATAAACTTTCATAAATAATCATAAACAGTTAAGGGAGTGTATAAGAGTAGAACTAAAGCCTTTTAAACATGAACTTCAGCATAATATGGAAATGATAAAATCAAATAATTCCATTTACTTATTCACATTGATATTCTACAAGTCGAATAATAACATGTAATAGCAAAAAACGACTTTCATAATGATGGAATGCATAATCCAGACTATCATACCACGTAGTAAAGGCCTTGTGCCAAGACTACAAATAAGATTTTTTCAAGGCCCTGTACCAAGACACTAGTTTATCTCATGAGACCTACCAATGCATCGAGGAGCTATAGTGGGCTCTTCTCGTCAAATACTAAGTCCAATACATTCCTCATATGAATAGGTTTATACATAAGATAAACTTTCATTTTAAATCTAGCATATGTAATGTCAATACTCTATCCACAAACCATGGATGGAATAAAAATAGCACATCCACATTCAAATATAACTCATTCAATAAAATATTGAAGATTGGTTTGTAATAGATTAACCTCATTCGATAATAATGAAGGATATTGACATACATGAAAATAATCATCAAAACAATTAGAGAGAAATATCCCCCTTTTTCTTGAAATCATTTAAATGTCACACTATTTGTCAAGAAGCCATTTAAAAATAGATTTTTGAATCAAAGTGTCCCATACCACATTGAAACCTTTAAATTGAATTTTATTTTTAAAACTTCAATGTACATATAAATTAATCCTTAAAACCATTTTTAAAACATGGACATTATTGAGAAAGATATAGAATAATAAATCTTTAAAATATTAAAAATGATATTTTAGTTAGAGTTCCTAACCAAAAGAGAGACACTTGAATACAAATAATTGAGGTAAAAAAGACTTTTTAATATAATGATAATAATGGTATTCAGGATATACTATGTCAAAGTACATTATATACACCATATAAAAGTGATTTGTTGTATAATAACAAAGATGTGTCAATGGAATGTAAATTTAGATAAAATCTATAATAAAGTCCATATCCTTAGGTTAAGGATAAATCAACGACATAATTATGTGTGAAAAATATAAATACACTCAATATGATTGGATATTTAGTGTAAATCAATCATAGGACATTCAAATATATTCTTGTAAAATCAACACCAATTAATTCAATATTTAACTCAACAAATGTATATTGTGTTAAAAGTAACTTATCATGTTCATATCGAGGGCTTGAGAATTTATCAATGGAGTGATTATGTGTATCAAAAGTATATCCACAGAAAGGGGAGTGGATATTATGACATAAGAAAATGAATAGTGATTCCACACTTAATCTTGGAGTAAAATAATCAATGAAGTATGCGTAAAGCCGAATGTGTGGAAATTGAAGTTTCAAATTCCCTTATCGATTTGGTAACATACGAAACATAAACCCATGAAAAAGGTTCATTAAATTATGATGTAAATATACATAAATTAATGTATATTAGACAATGAATATAGTCATGGGCAGTACACACACCACATGCAATAAATATGTGGCGAACAATGGAAATATCACAAAAACTAAAAGTGAGATAAGAAACACATTACTTTGTACCTTTTCCCTAGTCGAGGGTAGTTTAACCTCATGTATAATTGTGAAATAATTTTTATAAAATTATAAAAGAATTATATACATTAATATTATATTATATATGATCTTTTAACTTTGATTTGTCAATAATCTATTTGTATTATCGTCATTTCGGGTGTTAACAGATTCATTTTCCTCTACATTCTGTGTTATGTGAGCCATATTTTTTATGGATGGGATGTATATTATTCATATACAAAATGATATCATGTCTCTAAATAATATTTTTAATCTTCAAATGAAATTTAATATTGAATGGATACGATGGGGAATGAACCTCATCGCGTTCATGGAGACGGTAATCCGTACGTACGCACGAGCGACAATATCACTCTTTTGATATTAAAATAATTTATAGTTGGATGGTATATCATATATACAGAATTATTATTATTTAATATTTAATATTTACATTAATTACACATCATTATTATTCCCATCCAAATAATAATGTTTTGAATAACAATTATACCACGATGTGGAGACGCTAAGCCATACGTACGCACGTATGGTGACATGTTATAAAAAGGATTGATAGAATACATAATATGGTTGTACCATATTTATAATAACATCACAGTATATATAAGATACTAGAGTTATTATATTAGAATGGAAATAACAATGAACGAAGATGTGGAAGAAGAAAAGAACTTGAAAGAGGGTGGTGGAATTATTACATCTTCTTCAGGTTCTTCCTTTTGATTTTATGAGAAGGTCTCTTTAGGATGGCTTTTTAACAAAAGGATGGACTCTAGGATGAATTGAGTGAAGGTGAGGGGACATTTTGGTAGGGGTTGGACGATCCAAAAGGCTTTGATGGTGTGAATTAGTGAGTAGGGGGAGTGCCCTTTTATAAGATGGGTGAGAGGAACCTTAGAAAAAGATTGAAATATTATTTTATAATAAATTAATATTCTGTTTATAATGGCCTCAAAGTGCATTATTTAAATGTTAAGGTGGGGATATGTCGAAAACCACTCAACCAATAAGTTTTATATAGGTTTGGGTCACTATATTAACTTTATCTTTTTGATTTAACTCTTAGTTAAATAGTTTGATATTTACCATGTCTCTTTGTTTTTTTATATTATATAGTTAATAAACATACTATATACTTCCAAGGGACCCTTAAGTTGTCCATAAATGTTAAAAATATCATTATATATGTCCTTTGTCCGAATGTTATATTTTTAGGAATATAATTTCAATTAATATTATAATATTTGTTTTAAAAACTCATTTATGTCAAGTGAGACACTATTTAGTAATTGATTTATTAAAGACATAAATACTTTAATAATTTGAAACAAATTCATTTATGAAATTATGACATGTAATACTAACCAATAAACGTATTGGATGTAAACATAACTTTCAAATTATATTTATTTTAACATTAATAATACAAATTATTTGATTCATTCATTAATAAGAAAAATACTACATCATTATTGTGTCATAATGAAATTTAATTACTAAATGTTTAAAAATTATAGATAAAAGTCCATTATGTATGAAATCTTTCTATATTTGTAATAAATATTTATATTAGAAAATATAACATATATAACCTTATGTAAAAATTGTTTTCCTAAAAGATATATGCTTATGTCATTTTTGTATTTACTTTAACTTAATTAATATGAAGTGTCATTATCCATTAAAAGTGGATCCATGGGGTCCCAAAATCGACCCAAAGAATCAAATGATAAAACATGTATCAATAAATAAGGTTAGGACATGTTTTAGAGTAATTTAATATTATTATAATATTATTTTGATACCCTGATTTACTGGATTTACCCTTTAACCATGGTAAATAAAATATTTAGCGAAGTAATTATTCTAAATGAATAAAAATAAAAGTTACCTATTTACAAAATTTGGACCTCCTGATTCTAAATAAGGAATCCATATTTCTATATTCAAAACATAGAAGTGGTAGAAATTAATTTAAAATTAATTTCCGTTGTCAAAACCAAAAGCGTGTTTTTCAAAAAATAATAATTATCAAAAGATTGGCATTTGCTTTGGTCCAGTTTAAATGTGAAATTATGTCCAATTACCAAAATTGTATTAAATGGTAAAAATATAATCTAATTATACTTTAAAAGCACTCAAATTAATAATTTATCACTATTAATTATTTCGATTAAAAAAGTTGTTTTTAATTAAAATTTTGTAATTTTCACTATACATCAAAATATGAATGTTATTAGAAAAGTACCAAAAATTAACCCTAAGCTAATTTAGATATTACGAATCCAAAAATAAAATCCATTTTGAAAGATAAAATTTAAAAAAATTCAAGAAGATGGTATTACTATTCATAATGGCTAGTTCGATTGGATGTGGTGTGTATTAGAACTCGAAGTTGCATACAACAGACACGACTATATTATTCAAAGGGAAGCATAATTTGGAAGCATGGGGTGTTATTGAATATGTGGGAAGAAAATTATATATATATACATAAAAATTAGAGTTGAATCCATCAACTTATTCCTACCACAAACTCATCTTTCAATCCAAAAGATTTAAAAAAAATATTCTATTTATCCTAATCGTATAGGGTTCCAAGAATAATGAATTTTTAATTCCCATATCAGACCCATTAAAAAATGAAACTACATTATACAATCCAGGGACATCACATAGTCTAGTGTTAGGAAATAAATGCCAATCTCACTATGGCTGTGGGTTTGATTCCCGCAGCTTTGTCCGACGCGACTGGTTGTCCACAGTCTGTGTGTTTTCCTTTTATAAAAATACAAAAATTCCCTTTCAAACATAATAAATTCCAACCTTTAGACTTATCCAAAATACTTCTATCCAAACTGACAATCCAAAATTTATATGGATGTTAAACTCAATGTATATCCTTTTTTCCATATAATAACATGTGAAGACCTTCATCGTGTTTTATTTTAAAACATGGTAACACCATGAATTACCATAAAACCTTATTGATTACATTCATTCTCCCTTATTCCTTATAGAATATTGAATATACTTCTTCTATCAAAAAATTTAGTAAACTCCAACAATGAAGGAATGTAAAAACCATTAATCAGTTTCAAGGTTGTCACCAATATACAATATAATTTATCCATATAAAACAGGATTGTTCCAAAATCTCTACCTCAGTATCAAAACCATATTATGGTTTACCTTTCTCTCAACCATATATTTTCCAAAAATTCAACTTACTATTGAGTCACATTTCTTGGTTGCACACAATCTCAAGTCCTTAATGAAATAGTACTGTAGTACAATCCTTATATACTTAAAAATTATTATATCCAGTACATCGTTGATACAACACTCAAATGACATAATTCATTAATAACAACACAATAACTCTAATAATTCTTCCCAATCCTTGGTAGTATCATAACATGATTATTATCCAATAGAATCATTTGGGGCATACTCTGATTATTTGGACATTGGTTTGTGTAGTGTCCCAATTCCATATAGATGAATCATTTTACATTTGAAACCATTTTCTTACCCTTTCAGTCACGTACTTGGTGTCCTTTTTCTCCACACTTATAAAAAACTCACATTCCCTTAATGAAAGTTCCTGGGTGTTTCATCCCATAGTTGTCACATATAGAAAAAATCTTCTTTTCCCTCTTCCCTTTATCCATAATTCTTTCATTCATACATTTCGTCTCTTACTTCCCTTCAAAGCCATATGACTCAGATAATTTTTTACATATATTATTGACACATGATACAATTTATTCATATGTTTAAAATACATGGGAGATTATTTACCTTCTATATTTTGGGTTAATATTGTGAAATATATGATCCTTCTTACTCTTTGGATCATACGTATTTCTGGTGTTCGCATTCCTTCTACATGGAGCCATTTCTATACAATGGCATACACTAGATTAGTCTATGAATTACAATACATAAATCCAAAATTGTAAAACATGTAACATAAATTGAATAGTTTACAGATATAATCCATAATCATAAAAATGTTTTCTTTGAGAAGGTATATACTCATAAACTATTCATAATTGTTTATAATGAAAATGAAAATTATCCTAAGAATATCCCAGGAGAGTGTCATAACCAAGAGTGCAACAAGGCCCGTTGTCATGCACCAGTTCCCCTTTAAGTCTAGATCAAAGAGGTGTTTTTGGGTTTTATCCCCGGGTACATCTATGCCAGAGCCGCCTCTACCTGCTCATATCAAGAATTGGATGTATTGCTCCGAAAACTCACAAAATCTCTACAATACCAAAATTCTAAGAATATATTCAATACTAATCCTCAAATTCCATCTTAGGTCTATGTGATCTATTAAGAGTTTATCTAAATCTAGCTTCCAAGTTATGTACCAAACATCCTCTAATAAGAACATTAATGCACCGACCCCAATTACCTAGAGTCGGTGCATTATTACATAACATTGGCATGATATCAAAAGATCAAGTCTCGAAAGACTGACTAGTTTAGTAGCGTTGGAAACAATATATACATTCATAATCCTTAAATTACATCATAATGTTAAAACTACAACAATATAGTATCCATAGTCCACACTAATATCCCTTAAGAATTTCCCTGTAGGTCATTCTTAAATAGGTCTTCACATCCTGTGAAAAATAAAACACAGAAGGGTGTGACCAAAGATGCTCAGTAAGGATAAAAATATAGCAGAAACATTCATAAATAAGAATATACATTTTAGGCAATGTATAACTAAAAAAAATCCTTTTAAACTTGAACTACATCATATTATGGAAAAAATTTAATGAAATAATTCCATTTACTTATTTACATAGACATTCTACTAGTCAAATAATAAAATGAAATATCAATAACCACTTTCAAAATGATGGAATGCATAATGCCAGACTATCCTAACCACATAGTCAAGGTCTTGTGCCAAGACTAAAAATAAGATTTTTTTCGGGGGCTTGTGCCAAGACACTAGTTTGTATCATGATACATACTAATGCATCGTGGAGCTATAATGGGCTCCACCCATCACTTACTAAGTCCAATGTATTTATAATACGAAAAGGTTTAAACATAACATAAAAATTCGTATTAAAACTAGCATACAAAATGTCAATAATTTCTCCATAAACATTGAATGTTATAAAAATAACACATCCACAGTCAAACATATCACAAAACTTTCAATATAATATGAATGTTTTTTATTATAATAACTCAAATTCAAATAAACTTAAAATCCATCAACGGATGATGACATAGATGAAATCAAAACTATTTGAGATAAATATATCCTTATTTTTATATCATTTAAAAGTAAAATAATTATAAAAGAAAACATTCACATTGAAAATATTCTTATAAGCTTGTAAGGGAAGATTTGACGATTTTATAATGGCAGAAAATAGCCTCACCAACTGTATAAGTTAAAAAAATACATTCTTACCTTAATTCTGTCGAAAAGGTTAAAAAGGACCTTGTTTGGAAAACAACAGAAAGATTCCTCTATAAAAATCTTATAAAAAGTCAAAAAGGGTAATAAATTAATTTAACCCACTGTCTATAAAATAGTAATAATTTAATGAAATACATTTTTAAGAAACATGGATGTGGATGATAAAAAGGTCCCAGTAGATAATTACATATAAACAACCTTAGATAATGATGAGATTGTGAAATAAACCCTTACCTTGTAATTTTTCATGGTTGAGGGTAGGTCAAACTCCGGTATAATGGAGAAATAATTGTTATTAAATTATACAAGAATCATATATATTAACATGATATCATATATGATCTTTTAACATTGCTTCGTTAATAATATCTTTGTATTATCATTGTTTCGGGTGTTAACATATTCATTTTCCTTTATATTCATTGTTATGTGAGCTATATTTTTTATGGATGGGAAGTATAGTATACATATCCAGAATGATATCAAGTCTCTAAATATTAATTTTAATAATCAAATGAAATTTAGTCTTGAATGGATACGATGGGGAATAAATCTCATCGCGTTCAGGGAGACGGTAATGCGTACGTACGCACGAGCCACACTATCATTAATTTGATATTAAAATAATATATATAATGGGATTTTATATCATATATATAGAATCATTATCATGTTATATTTATTTTTTAAATGATTTAAACATCATTATTATACCCATCCAAGTAATAATTTATTGAATAGCAATTACACCACGACGTGGTGACGGTAATCCCTACGTACGCATGTATGGTAACATGTCATTCAAAGGATGGATAGAATAATGAATATGGTTGTAACATATTTATAATAACATCACAGTATATATAATATACTTGAATTATTTTTTTAGAATGTTAATAACTAAGAAAGAATAAGTGGAAGAAGAAAAGAACTTGAAAGGGGGATGGTGAAATTAATACCTCCTTTTGGGGTTCTTCCTTTTGATTCGATCAAAAGGGCTCCGTATGTTAGATTTATAACTAAATTAAGGCTTCCAAGATGAATTAAGGATATATTACAGGGTATTTGGGCATATTTTGGCAGATCAAAGTGGCCTTGAAGGTGTGAATTGGAGAGAAGGGTGAGTGCCCTTTTATAAGAGGGGTGAGGGGAACCATAGGAAAAGCTAGTAATATTATTTTATAATAAAATCATTTTCGGTTTATAATATCTCAAAATAGATTATTTAGAAGCAAAGGTGGGTATGGGTCTAAACCAACTCAAAAAATTGGTTTTAGACTAGTTTGGGTCACAATATTAACTTAATCTTTTAGATTTAACTCTTAGTTAAATAGTTTCATATTTACAATGTCACTTTGTATTTTTATATTATAAGGTTAATAAACATGTTATATACTTCCAATTGAACACCAAGTGGTTCATTAATGATACACCTACCATTATATAAGTCCTTTCACCGAACAGTAGATTTTTATGAATAAAATATCAATTAATAATATAATATTTGTTTTAAAGACTCTTTTATGTCATTTTTGACACTATTTGCTATTTTGTTTTTCTTAAATTTATAACAACATTATAACTTCAAAAATATTTTTATAAACAACACTAATATGTCATATTATCATATAAAATTAGTTTGATTCATAAAAATCTTCAAATTACATTTATTTGGATAATTATAATATCAATTATTTTGATATTTCATTAATTAGGTAATTAATGCATCACCTTTGTGTCTTTAAAAAATTTAATTATATAATGTCTAAATATTATAAATAAAATACCATTATGTAGGAAATATTCATATATTTCTAATTAATATTTGTAATCGAATTTATCTTATTTATAACCCTATATTAAAAATGTTTAGTTATTAATCATTGTTTTTATCTCTTTTAACTATTCTTTGAAATAAATAATAATAATTGTCCAAATATAATAAAAGTGGTAAAAGAGGTTCATATATTATAACTATGGTATTTTTGGTCGAATTATACTTAGACAATAGAAATAGGACATGTGTTAGGGTAATAATATTATCATTTGTACCCTTAATTACCCTATTTACTTTTAACCGTGGTAAATAAAAGTAAAAAGTTATTATTCAACAGAAAATATTTTTATCTTATTGAACAACATATTACTACTTGATATTAACCTTGTCTCTTGGATTTTCAAATTCCACTCATAGAAGTGGTAAAATTATGTTTCATGTGAATTTGCAAATTCTCCTAGGAGATGGGTAAAAGATGGTGAAAAGTTCAAAAAAAATTTATATATATAAAATTATTATAAAATGACTCCAAAGAATTACATTGAACATATATAGGTATTATGTATCTATTTTTACATTAAATAAATTTAAATGAAATAAATTATTTTTTAAATAAAAATTTGGTTTTAATCTATAACTCAGTGTTTTTCACTATTCATCAAAAATTGATCATTTTCGAAAAAATAACAAAAATTCACCCTATGATAATTTCAATATTACGAATAAAAAAACAATGTCTATTTTACCAAATTCAAAAAATAGAAGTTGAATTTATTAATTTAAAATTAATTTCCATTGTCAAAACCATAAGTCGAATTTTTATGAAATAATAACTATCAAAAGATTGACACTTGTTTATATCCCATTTCAATGTAAATTTACTTAAAATGACCAGACATGGATTAAATGGTAAAATTATAATCTATTTATACTTACAAACAATTAAAATTTATTATTTAACAGTATAAATCAATTTGATTAAAAAAGTTGTTTTCAGTTAAAATATAGTATTTTCCCTACTCACACAAATATGAATGTTTTCAAAAAAACACCAAAAATATATTGAAACTAAATTCTTATATCCTAATTCTAAAGTAGATGTTTATTTTGTCAAATTGAATATATAAAATTTTCATATTTCAAATTTAAATGGGTTCACGATTAAAATTTGGTAAATGGTCGTTTTTTTGAAAAATAATTCTTTTATCTAAAAAATTAATTTTTTCTTACATTATGTATAAAAACACTCATAATATGGATTATAAAATTATAAGGATTATATAAAGTTCAAAATTCAGTTAATACAATTCATAAATTCTTTTGAACGGCTAGTTTGGTAAGTCATTTTGTGCTTGTACTCGGTGTTGCATGGTGTGCAAGTTATTGAATTACTTTAATGAAATAAAATACTATGAAATCTTGGGATGATACACTCATAAAACTTAATGGGATATCCACTATAAATTTTTTTGATGGGGAATTTTTTCAACTACACATTGTGTTTGTTAACAGGCTTGACATAATGTTGAGGTTTTGATGGGTGTAAGAATTTGTCCCCTTATTCATTTCCATTATTGTACAAAAAATAAATGTCACCCCCAATTATCAATTTTAACAAACCGATACAATTTTCATCTAAAAACCAAAATCACCATTAAACATAATTAAATTAATTTTAATTCCTAAAAAGATAAAAATAATTACAATTATGCACTAATGAAAATAAAATATAAACAATTAATGATGAAATTTTATATATAAATTAGAGTCACCAAATACCCCAACACATAAAAATTATATCATACTTGATAGAAACTCAAAATCAAACCCAAATGGTCTAGCCTCCCTAAGATAGAATTTTAAAAAATCATACATCTGAAATAGAGTTATAACTGAATATTTTTAAAAGAACAAAACACAAAAACAAAAACTACCAAAATCATACCTCTTTGAAATATTTAAAATCAATCAATTTATCTATATTTAATAGAAATCATTCAACCATTTATTAAATATCCATTATAATAGTGATTTATATCACTAGAATCCATTTAACTCATCAATTAAAAAAATTTGCATTTTTTTAATCTAAATTTATAGAATGTTTGGGTTGTATATAATAATGTGTGTCTCACAAAATCACTTGATAAATTAAACTACAAAAAATCATGAGGAATTATAATTTATGTTCTAATGTATCCAAGTATAAAGGTGTGTTGGTAATTATGTAAAAATTATAATTCAATGGATAAATAGTATGTATGAATTAAAATAATATAATGAATGATAGTCATATAGAATCCATTCAAATAACTTCCATAGAGCATCTCTACTACAAAAGATATTATACTAGATGTGTCTCTCCACTTCTCAAGTATGAATCAAATTCAGATTTGTAAAACAATTATAAATCATTCCCTTTTTCTAATGTATTTCCATTTATATCAATTTTTTAAGTGGAATATGTGTAAGAAAGAAGTTCCACACTCTAATAAGTATATCCAAATAGAACCTCTATCCTGACCATAAATCTCTTAATGATCCTTAATAAGGGTAGATATTTGGGTAGTTATAGTCCTATCCTAGGTATCAAACATGCTAAATAAATTTTATCATTATATATCTCTCTTACTCATTTTTATAGAAGATTCAATTAAATAATAATTATATATCAATAACATTTTCCCAATATCCCATGGAAACATACCCCAATTTTAATTTTTACACAATATTCCCCATGAAAATACCAACTCCCAATACAATCCATAAAGAGTGATCATGTTTTAATATCCAATGAAACATGGTTTTATGGATATATTGGATTGCAATGTTTCTTTATATAAAGGAGTTCCATGGATTTTATAGGTTTCACAAATGATAAATTTATGGTATGTGTCATAGTCAAAGGGGATCAAATAATATCATTTTATGCATCAATAATTTTTAAGCAGCTCAAAATCCCCATATTAGCAAATGATGAATGTGTAATTTCTATTAGTAGCAGAAATATTGAGGACTGTCATTAAATAGATTATGAGAAATAAAATCTCAAAAAAATAGGATCAAAACCCTCTCAGGAATGAGAATAAAAGAAGTTTTACAATCAATTATTGGAATAAATATGAATAATTGGTCTAATAAAAGTAACCTTCTAAAAAAGATTAATAATAAAATAAAAATTAGAAATAAATTTTCAATAATATCAACATTGAAATATCATATTATATTCATAAATTTCCACTTATATTTTCTCCATTTATGTAAATTAAAATTAAAATAATTACAATAGGAAAAAAATATCACTTAAGTGAAGATGTATCCTAGGTCATCTCAAAAGGGGAAAAATTCATGTACCTGCTATTCAAGGAATCCTCCCCTACAAAAAAATTAATAATAGTCCCTAATATTTAAATATGGTATTTTAGTACATAATTTTTTTGAAATTATGTTTATTGTATGTATTTTCTCACAAATATATGAAATGATGAATGAAGTGAAATTCTTCTACATTAAATAGCCTATTTTCCATGATTCCTTGAATGAGTCGATAAACACATTGAAATCAAATCGTTTTTTCCACCTCTCTATTTTCCTGTTTATGCCATCCTCCTTTATGGGATTTTCATTTCTAAACCTTAAATGATACATTAAAAAATAAATAAATGATATACATTACATTTAAGTGAAAAAATAATTATGTTTTATAATAATCCACTTAGAGAATTAAAAAAACCAAGTTTCAATTTAATTCTATACAGAAATTAAAATTTAAATGAAATTCAACGAAGTTGTAAATTTTAGCTATTACAACTAGAATCAAATTATTTTAGGCCTTTAAGACCATCCACATAGCTCTGTTGTCACATAATAGGAGTGTGAGATATTTTTACCCTATCCATATTGTCAAAATATAAGCGATTATGATAATCCAAGTTGATTATTCTCCTTCTCCTCTCTGATATATTGTTGACAATATTTTGTGGTAGACAATAAATTTAAGACATATTTTTTAAACGATGTCATATTTTTATGTTTAAAAATATTTTGTAGAATAGTTAATATACCAATTAATCATTCCTTTTGTAGTTGGATAATTCAATCAATATTTGAATCATTTATAGCAGTTTCTCCATGACATGTACACGAGGTACTTCTTTATTCATGAAACAAGAATATATACATTGGACCCCCCTTATAAAATCTATTATTTTCCAAATTCAATGAAATTTTCCCCATTCAACATCTCTTCATGCATCTCTTCATGTATGAGAATGTATTTTTCATGGTTTGTAATATATTCTTCTTCTTCAATTGGAGTTGCAGATAATCTTTCTAATAATTCAACAACATACATAAATTCATAATCCATAAATTATTTTTTTATTCCTCTCATAACCTATTTGACATTAGTACACTCCTACTTTTCTTCCTCAAATATAGAAAACTTATTTTCTTAATCCGCAATGGTTGTAAGTAAATTGTGAATTCCAATAGCCTTGTTATAATTTTAAGGTGTCAGTGTTCCTTCTTAGACTAATGTTTCATCACCTATAACGTGTCCACATGCTTTGATACCCCCATTTTTTAATTATGTATTGTTTTTTATTATAAATTTTAGTAATTTTAATATCCTTTTAATGTGTTTTATGGGATTTTTTCCATGAAATCATTAGGTGAACAATAGTTTTCTTCTTCCATAGGTTTTAGGGTATCCTTTTTTCCAAGAAAACAACCCAGTAATAGATATTTGGTGGTTAATTTATAACAAGGGTACATATCACAAGTGATAATATCCCAAAGGATCAAAGAATTTAATAGTTTTGGATAACTAGCAACACACTTGAATCCAACATTACAACATAAAATATAAAACATGATATAAATATTCATTGTAATCTCCATTAATCTCCCTACATTTCAATTATAATATGAATCTTCACACCCTAGATAATGTTAATATAGAATAAAGGTGTGATATCAGATGCCAAGTATGGGTATGAACATATTGTATGAAAAGGAAAAACTATAAAGGAAAGGTAAACAAAATATCATTCCATTAAATCAATATCTTGAGCATAAAATTTATGGTATAAAATATGAATTAATAATTTCATATAAACCATTAATGCGGTTTAAAATTTATCCATGTACGTTATACTAAAAGAACAATGACCTGGAAATAAATAACTAATCTTATAATGAAGGAATGGATAATTTTGGGCATCTAAAACAAACTATCAAAGGCTTATCAAAGATATATGAAATTAAATGGTTGTAAGAACCCTTTTTTGCCGTGAATGACTTTGGAATATTTTTGATGTAATTCCAGAGGAGCGCCTTTAGACGACGTGCGATTCTGAGCCCCGGTGTGACCAGAATTAAATTTTTTGTGCGTTCACACTCGGAATGCCAAATAAATGGGATAAATCTTAAAAGGTGATCCAAATCAAAGATTTGAGTGCACAGATGGGTTCAGAATAGGGTTTTTACCCTAGGAACGACATAATACATGTCGGTGCGGGACGTTTGGAGCCCTCGCCTGTTACCGGAATGTTAAACGGATAAATTAATTAATTTATTTATTCATTTAATGTTAAACTCAAGTATCTCTAAAACGGTAGCTCGGATTGGAAAACTGAGGTCATCATTGAGTCCAGAGCATGCTGTTTACCCTAGGAGGGGTGTAACATTAGCGAGCGCGAGCCTTCTGTGGAAAACACCACCAAGGGGGTTTTCATAATTAAGTGGTATCAGACGTTAGATTTTATATCTTTCTATTGGAGTCTTGGATTAAAATTAATAGACCACCATTGTGCTCAGGAGGTGGTGTTTACCCTATGCGCGACCTAAATATCAGTGTTTCTGGGGTTTCAGATGCGGATTTAAATTTGGTAGAGTTTTTTTATAGAAGGGGTTAATTCCTTTTAATTTATTTAGGCCTCCCTTATCCCTTCCCCCTTACCCATTCCTTCTCTCTAAGAGAACCCATCCTTCTCCCCCAACCATTTATCCTCCTCTCATATACTCTCTCTGTTGGTAGATCGACAATGAAGCCTCGGAGGATTGAGGAGGGATGGCAGCGTACGCGTCGTCAACGACCGATGAACAAATTGAGGTAGGATTTATTCCAATTTTGTTTTCAGATTGACGTTTATCTCGTAAAATTCATTATTTCTCATACTGTTTAATCATTTCCTTTATAAATCATCGATGACCACACTAAAACGGTAATCAATCCATGTTCAAAGCCTATAAATGTGTCCGGAATCCATCCGTTCATCGCGTATATTCATCGCAAAATTTTGGACGCATTAAACCGTCGATGGATCATTGAGCAGAGGTGCAAAAAGAGGGCACCAGGGCGGTCATTCGGGTGGTCATCGGCCAGTCCGAGCAGGAGGCGCCACCTGAGGCGAGCAGGCGTGGCAGGCGTCATCGAGGGCGAGGCTGCCGGGAGCATGGCCGAGCGGAGGGGGCAACAGGCCTCCGCGCGAGCAGCTGCGGGTGGCAGTCGTCCGAGGGAATACTGTGGAGCAGTGGCCAGCAGGGCGGCCGACCGATGCTGTGGTCACTGGAACACCAGGGCCGCGTGACCCTGGTGAAGAAGAAGTCCCGCTGTTGTGGGTCTTTGCCGGCCGTTACCTTCAAAAGCAGACCACAAAAAAGGATAGATAATGTTAAAAAAAGGGGCCACGGGGGAAGAAAAAATTAGCGGAGTCTCTAATTGGAGAGAGAAACACCATGCGATGAATAAAAAAATAGATAAATTAATATATAAAAAAGAAATAATGATTTATATAATTATAATAATGTTATAATTATTTAGACAGTGAATCAGGAATAACATCCCCATGCATAGTTCAATTCATGCGCCGTTAGTGGCAATGTGCCTATTTTTTCAATGCGGTCTTTTTAAGACCATCTTTCAGTACCCTTTGGTGACTCGTGGAGTGGTTCAACAATACACGCCAGAAATAATAATAATATTATTATTTTTCAAAGGTTGGATCGAAGCTAGCTTAGGCATGGAGCATCTGATTAACGTGTCGTCTATGACAATGCGATCCTTGGATCAAGATGAACATTTTGAGATGGTCTCGGTGATTTTTAATTCCCCAGACGAGGGGATCAGTGGCACGACATGTACGTTAAAGTGGTTTAGCACTTTTTCCGTGATTCTTGTTTTGAGGGGCATAGACACATCCGGAGTCCGTTTTGAGTGCCTTCAGTGGCTTTTTGACCCTAATGTTGAGACGAAGATTTATAGAGTGGTTTCAAGCATTGATGCCGGAGTTGAGAAGTGGGCCCTACGGCCTGTCTTTCGAGCTGCACACTGCTTTTTGGGACTTTTTCTTCAGTCGTCTGTTTGGGTGTGCGATCAGTCGATTTTGGGTGTTTTTCCGAGAGCATTGCAATGGCGCAATCCGCCCACATTAATTTTGCACAATCTTGCAGGCCCCATGGGGGCCGTTTTGGGAGTTGGCGGTGTTTTTCCATATTTATCACTAGGTGTCTGTTTTGGACATGTGAATAGTCCACATTGTGTGTTTTTTAAGAGGATCGCAGTAGTGCGATCTGTTCGTTGTTCTTCGGGACCAGGGTGCATGTCCCAATTAGAACCGCGCGTGTGCGTTGTGGAAAAATACATTTTCTTTCCGGATATCTGTTCGACTCAACTTAGTAGTCCTTTTGACGTGTTTTCCTGAGGGGATCGCAATGATGCGATGCGCTTGACTGTTTTCGGGGCTGAGGCTCGGGACCACGGGATGCCATTCAGGCATAAGGCGGTGTTGGCGACTTTTACGTCAGATATCCATTAGAGGCGTGTTAGTAGTCTCTCTCGAATGTTTTTACATGTGGATTACAATGGTGTAATCTGTTCAGGCGATCGGAGCCTCTTACATGATCTTATTTAATGTGGAGGCATGTAAGGTGCTTTGGTGGCAGTTCTTCTTGCTGTGTTCGGAAGCGAACCCATGGTGTGTGATCGTGTTCACTCCCATGTAAGTGGAGTTGATGTTTGTAGAGATGTGGTTGGCCGTGTTGAAGCCATGGAGGAAGAAAGTTGTAAAATTATGTTTTCACCCTTCGCGTTGACGTTGGGTGTCGTGTGCAGGATAGTGTTTGGGCTATAGATGTGGTATACTCTGGGAGTATATGGGAATGCTTGTAGGTACATGATTTTGTATGTGCCTGAGAACGTTTGTGCTTGGTTTGGAGTTGACTTGGGGCCACACGTCGTGTGGGCCCATGTGCGTGACATGTTATGTTGTACGTACCATCAACTTTTTAAGACATAGAGGGTCCTTATGTTCACAATGGTTTAGACCAGTTGGTTTGAGTGGATTCCCATGGTTTTGTTCTGGAATTTTTTGGTTGCATGATACCCACTCCGAGTTCTATTAGCCAGTTTTGTGTTATCCAGTAGGGATGACCAGAGCAGTTTCAGGTTTACCCTCCAGCAGAGACTAGGCAGTGGGTTTCTCACTGACTTCTTCGGGTATTCCCTCCACTAGAGACTGGGCAGTGGGTTGCTGATTGACATCTAGTGTTTACCCTCCAGCAGAGACTAGGCAGTGGGTCACCCAACACTCTTAGAGTCTACCCTCCAGCAGAGACTGGCCAGTGGGTAACCCGACGACCTCTTAGGGTCTACCCTCTAGCAGGGTTGGGCAGTGGGTCACCCGTCGTCTTGTTCCAGGTCTACCCTCCACAAAGGATGGTAGTGGTTCTCCTGTCGACTTATTCCAGGTCTGCCCTCCATCGGGGCTGGAAAGTGGTTCGCCTGATGATGTATTAGGGTTTACCCTCCAGCAGGGTTGGGTAGTGGGTCACCTAATATCTGGTTAGGTTTTACCCTCTAGAAGGGTTGGATAGTGGGTCACCCGTTGAAATTTCAGACTTAGTCCTTTCTACTAGGATAGTCTGTGGCATTACTCCATGACTACCGGAGCGGGACCCTCGTTTGTACGAGACAGTGATGTGACAACTTTGACTTTGAACAGAACTCTCGACTGCGGGGCAATGTCATGGTGTGGTTTGACTTTCCCCCAGAACACCCAAGTACGGGGGGAACCTTCCCCTCTAAGACACGTCCTTGTGAAGTGACCTATAATCGTACGGGCGAGTCAGTTCTGCCAAATAGGATAGTCTCAAGGTGCGGTGATTTGAGCCCCTTGACTTGTAGTATGGGGCAGACATGCAGGATGCAAGGTATCGATGGTGTTTACTTCTGGTACTGTTGGCTGCTCACTTTCTTGGGTAGAGCTACGGGATAATGATCCCCTTACAACCTTGTTCGAGCTTCTTGATTGAGCATAAGAATATTTATATACCTTATTCCAGTACCCACTTCTTGGGTTTGGTTACTCTCCTTCCAGGGGAGGCGAAGACGCGCGGGGTATGCCACGTGCTTTCTGTGTCTATCTTCTCATGGTTGGATGAGTCTACTCTCATGCTATAGGTAATAAAGACTCGACGAGAAGTTCATCTTCTAACCGTTTCCAGCTCCTTGTGTCTCGACGAGTCTACTTCCTTTCTCTTGTTGGGTTGAGCTGACTCTTTACTTACTCTTTACATCACACTCTATTGTACTCCTTTGCTTTTCCTATTCGATATATTGCTAACCCTTCAGAACCTCCATTTTTTCTCCCTTGAGGCTTTGGGGTATCCTACTAGGTATTTTTAAACTCACCCCTACTTGGGCTTTGCCGACACTTGGTGTGCCCTTGCAGACGACGGATAGGTTGGTCAAGACTTCAATGGAGCTTAGGAGTTTAGGAGCATGGACTGTGTGTGGTGGTCAGAGTTAGGTTCTTGGTGGGGGACCCTTCCAGCTGTTTACTTTTTGTTCACCTGTTTTCAAGTTGTGGAAGTTTTCTGGTTGGCCCATGTTTTTTACCTTTTCTATCCAGTTTACTTTAATCACTTTCTTTCTACTGTTTAGAGGTCGATGGAATTTTGGTGGTTTATATATAGATGTTGCACTTTACTCTACTTGTATTTTATTTTACTTTGCACTTTTGCATTGAATGTGCTGCATGTGAGTGTACAGGTACTTGGGAAAAGGCATCCCCGAGTTGTTGTGCCTTCGGTGTCAGTCTCCAACCCTTGGCCTGTGGAGGCTAGCTTGGGGTAGTAGTGGCTCGAGCCCAAGTAGGGTTGGGTCATGAAAAAGTGGGATCCGAGGTAGTTCGTTCCTTGGGATGTTGTTCGGAAGTCCATAAAAACGAATTGGTTGGGATTTAGGGTAACGGTGTTAAAGTGTCTCGAGAGCGGATCTTAGGCCAGGGAGTCCAGTGATGGTGTGGCGGCTGACGTATCCATTCACTAGGACCTTGATAACCCATATGTCGACTCGGCATGCTGAGACACATGTTGAAGGGAAATTGGTTTTGTGTATCACATTGGATTGAGTCTTTGACTGTCCTTCTTGAGTCAGCTACCCATCTTTGTTGATATTGGTATATACATATATGCTCATCTGACTGCGGAACTCCTTGATAATATTCAGGATGCCTCCATGAAGACAGCCATCCAGGATACCGTCATTGGTTCATGACAATGACCATGTGAGCTATGAGGCCACAATCCATGACCCATCATTGAGCCCCTTTCTCCGGGTGGGCCGGTAGTAGCACCCACACCTGGTGAGCAGCAGACAGCTTCTGCAGAGCCGACGGGGCTTGAGCGCAGGTCGAGCGCGCACTGTGAGTTCTAGCGGCAGAGACCGCTGAGGTTCGGAGGTGAGCCAGACCCTTAGGTAGCAGAGGTTTGGATAGAGACAGTGGTTTTCCTTTTCAGACATGTGCAGATGCCGACAGATCAGAGAGTGGATTTGGAAGCCAACCTTTTCTTTGGAGGAGCTCGGCGTTGGTGGAGTCTGGTGACTTAGTTTCATGACGAGTCGTCACTTTTGTGGGGATACTTCCAGTTTTTGTTTTTTGAAGAGTTTTTCCCCTCCTGCTTACACTTCGTTCGGATTCAAGAGCTCCTGTAAATCATTAGGGAGGGATGACGGTGGCCGAGTACGCGACTAGTTTCGTAGACCATGCACGATTTTCCCTGGACTTGGTCCACAATGATAACTTCCGTGCGTGGAAGTTCGAGAAGGGACTCCATAGAGAGATTCATGATGTCATAGTTCCCTTGTACATTCCCACATATTCCAGGGTGCTAGAGCATGCGCTGACGATAGAGTGTTTCCTGTCGCGCTCTACAGTTAGTGGTGGTAGAAGGAACAACAGAGCCGAGATGTCTGCCGCAGCTAGCAGGAATCAACAAGAAGAACCTCGACGGAGGTGGCTTCCTGACAACCAGAATCAGGGGCATGGTTGAACACCATAGTGGCACCGGAGGGTAGAAGTGCATCCTAGAGGGAGTCTGTGCTATGCTTGTGACGGGCAAGGTTATTTTTCAGGGTACTTCCCAACTATACATGTGGAGAGATTCAGGCAGGCAGCATCTGCACTACCACAACGGAGGCAATGCCATGATTGAAGTAGTACCCAGAGAGGTGGTGCTAGCAAAGGAGTGGGAGGAGCAGGATGAGCTGGTAGTGGGGGATGACTTTACGAGGTCTTCCCATCACCACTAGGTGGTCCATGTCAGGCTTCGGGTGCTGACAGTTGGGACCACAGACAACCATTAGCTTTGGATGTCCACGATCCTGTAGCGCATGAGGTGGTAAGAGGTACGCTCTGCAGCTCTTCTATATTTTGTAGTAGAATTTTAAAACTCTGTGTGTCGAATACTTTTCTCCCTAATCCTTGTTGGAGGTGTTACCAGGGTGACGCAGGGCGTCAGTGTAACCCTGTGTTGTTAAGGTAAAAGGTGTGGGACCTTTCTCTTTAGTCTATGGTGTTGACTCCTTCACCTTTTGAGCGTTTAAGAGAGTCTTGGTTTATAGACATCGACTGTGAAATTTTGTGTGACCAGACATCCTCAGGTGTTTTTCAATATGGATATTCTGAAGGAGGGAATCATCAGGCCTTGTTTCAGGTCTGGGTGATGATTCCAGTCACGGCGTGCGACGTAGGGGTTATGTCGTAGAGGTGAGCTACCCCCGAGAGCCTTTGGGCCGTTTGAGACTGTGCGAAGGGATGGCGAGGTTCCCTACCGCCTTGCCCTAACCCCAACGACTGGTTTGGGTGCATAGCGTCACCCACGTGACTCACCTGAGATGATGTGTGAATTCCTCTATGCACGTCATCGGTGAGGGAAGACCTCACGTGAACAGATCAAATCCTTTGGTCTCTGTGCGGTGGCATAGAACTGTGCAATAGTTCTTCTGGGTACGGACGATCCAGGTGATGTCTTAGTACCTTGAGTTGTTCCCTGGTTTTTATTTTCGGGGAAAAAAATCTTAAAAGAGGGAATGATGTAAGAACCTACTTTTTGGTGTGATAGACTTTGGGATGTTCTTTATGCTATTCCAGACCAGTGCCTTTAGACGGCATGTGATTCCGAGCCCTAGTGTGGCCGAAATTAAATTTTTAGTCTGTTCACACTGGGAATGCCAAATAAATGGGAGAACTCCTAAACGGTGATCCGGATCAAAGATATGAGTGAATAGATGTGTCTATAATGGGGTGTTTACCATAGGAACGACATAAAACATGTCGACGCGAAATGTTTGGACCCTCGCCCGTTATAGGAACGTTAAATGGATAAATTAATAAATTAATTAATTCATTTAATGGTTAAACTCAAGTATCTCTTAAATGGTAGCTCAGATTGGAAAACTGAGTGCATCGTTGAGTCCGGAGTGTGTCTTTTACCATATGAGGGGTGTAACGTTCACGGGTGCGATCCTTCTGTGGAAAATGCCACCATGGGTATTGTCGTAATTAAGTGGTCTCAGACGTTAGATTTTATATCTTTCGAACAGAGTCTCGGATTAAAATTCGGATACCACTGTTGTGCTAGGGAGGTGGTGTTTACCGTATGTGTGACCAAACATTCAGTGCATCTGAGGTTTCAGACACGGATTTAAATTGGGTTGTGTTTTTTTATTGAAGTGGTTAATTCCTTTTAATTTATTTAGGCCACCCTTCCCCCTTCCCCCTTACCCATTCCTTCTCCCCTGGAGAACCCATCCTTCTCCCCCAACCTCTTATCCTCCTATCCACTACTCTCTCTGTTGGCAGATCGGCAACGAAGCCTCGACGGATCGAGGTGGGATCACAGCGGACGCGTCGTCAATGACCGACGAACAAATCGAGGTAGGATTTATTCCAATTTTGTTTTCATATTGAAGTTGATCTCATAAAATTTATTCATTCTCGTACTGTTTCATCATTTCCTTTATCAATCATCGATGACCGCACTAACACGGTCATCAGTCCGTGTTAAAAGCCTATAAATGTGTCCGGAATCCATCTGTTCTTCATGTATATTCATCACTCAATTTTGGACGCATTAACCCGCCAATGGATCGTTGAGCAGAGGCGCGAGCAGAGGGAACCAGGGCGGTCAACCGGGTGGTCGTCGGCCGGTCCGAGGAGGAGGCGCCGACTGAGGCGAGCAGGCGCGACAGGCATCAGCGAGGGCGAGGCGGCCAAGAGTGTGTCCTAGCGAAGGGGGCAGCAGGCCTCGACACGGGCGGCGGTCGTCTGAGGGCGTACTATAGAGCAGTGGCCGATAGGGTTGCTGGTCGGTGCTGTGGTCGCTGGAACACCAGGGTCGCGCGACCCCAGTGAAAAAGAAGACCCGCTGTTGCGGGTCTTTGTCTGTCGTGACCTGAAAAAGTAGGCCACTCAAAAAAAGGATAGATAATGTTAAAAAAAGGGGCCGAGGGGGAAGAAAAAAAAGTGGGGGGTCCCAAATTTGAGAGAGAAACTGCATGCGATGAAAAAAAACTGATAAATAAATAAATAAAAAAAATAATGATTTTAATAATTATAATAATGTTATAATTATTAAAATGGTGAATCGGGTGTAAAATCCCCGTGCGTCGTCCAATTCATGCACCATCAGTGGCAATGTGCCTATGTTTTTAATGTGGTCCTTTTAAGACCAACATTGGGTATCTTTCGGTGACTCGTGGAGCGGGTCAATAAAACACCCTAGATATAATAATATTATTATTATTTTCCAATGGTTGGATTGATGCCAGCACCGGGATGGAGCATCTGATTAACATGTCGTCTGCGGCAATACGATCATTGGATCAAGACGATCATTTTGAAATGGTCTCAGGGATTTTTAATTCCCGAGATGAGGGGCTCGGTGGTGCGACACATACGTTAAAGTGGTTTAGCTATTTTTTTTGAGATTCTTGTTTTGAGCGGTGTAGACACATCCGAAGTCCGTTTTGAGTGCAGTCGGGGGAGATGTGACCCTGACGTTGAGATAAGGATTTCCAGTGTGGTTTCAGGCATTGATGCCAGAGTTGAGGCATGGGCCCTACGACCCTTCTTTCGAGCTGCACATATCTTTTTGCGAGTTTTTCTTCAGACGTCTGTTTGGGGTGTGCGAGCAGTCTATTTTGTGTGTTTTTTCGAGAGCATTGCAATGACACAATCCGCCCGCAATAATTCGGCACAATATTTTGGGCCCCATGGGGGCCGTTTTTGGAGTTAGAGGTATTTTTTCATCTTTATCACCGGGTGTCCGTTTTGGACATGTGAATAGTCCACCTTGTGTTCTTTTTCAAGAAGATTGAAACAGTGCAATCCATTCGTTGTGCTTCGGGATTGGGGTGTGGGTTCCACGTAGAACTGCTCTTGTGCAGTGCGGCAAAATGCATCTTTGTCTCTGGATATCCATTCCACTCAACTGAGTAGTCCTTTTGACGTGTTTTCCTGAGGGGATTGCAATGGTGCGATGCGCCTGACTGTTTTTGGGGCTACGGCTTGGGACCACGGTATGTCGTTCGACCATAAGGCGGTGTTGGAGACTATTACGTTTTATATCCATTGGAGGTGTGTAAGTAGTCTATCTCGCATGTTTTTCTCTGTGGATTACAACGGTGTAATCTGTTCAGACGAGCGGAGCCTCTTATGAGATCTTATTTAATGCGGAGGCATGTAAGGTGCTCTAGTGGCGTTTCTTCATGCTGTGTTCAGAAGAAAACCCTAGGCTTGTGATCGCGTTCACTCCCATGTGATTGGAGTTGATTTTTGTAGAGATTTGGTTGGCCGTGCTGAAGCTATGGAGGAATCAAGTTGGTAAATTACATTTTCACCTTTCGCGTGGATGCTGGGTGTCGTGTGCATGATAGCCTTTGGGATAGAGATGTGGTATTCTCTGGGAGTATACGGTAATTCAAGGAGGTACAGGATGTAGTATGTGCCTGAGAACGTTTGTGCTTGGTTTGGAGTTGGATTGTGGCCACATGTCATGTGGGACCCATGTGCATGACGTGTTCTCCTTTACGTAATTTCGACCTCTTGCGACATAGAGGGTCCTCTTGTTCACGATGGTTTAGACTAGTTGGGTTGAGTAGTTTCCCCTGGTTTTATTCTGGAGTTTGGTGGTTGCACGATACCCACTCCGAGTTCTGTTGGCCAGTGTTGTATTATCCAGTACGGATGACTAGAGCAGTTTCGAGTTTACCCTCTAGTAGAGACTAGGCAGCGGGTTGCTCATCGACTTCTTTGGGTTTACCCTCCAGTAGAGACTGGGCAGTGGGTTTCTCATAGACATCTAGGGTTTACCCTCCAGTAAAGACTGGGAAGTGGGTCACCTGACATTATTAGTGTCTACCCTCCAGCAGAGACTGGGCAGTGGTTCACCTGACGACCTCTTAGTGTTTACCCTCCAGCAGGGCTGGGTAGTGGGTCGCCCGTCGTCTACATCGAGGTCTACCTTCCAGCAAGGCTGGGAAGTGGGTCGCCTATCGACATATTCAATGTCTACCATCCAGTGAGGCTGGGCAGTGGATCGACAAATGATGTATTAGGGTTTACCCTCCAGCAGGGCTTGACATTGGGTCACTCAATATCTGGTTACGGTTTACCCTTTAGTAGGGCTGGGCAGTGGGTCACCCGTTGACATTTCAGACTCATTTCTTTCTACTAGGCTAGTCTATGGATTTACACCGTGACTACCAGAGTTGGACCCTCGTTTTTATGGGTCAAAGATGTGATAACTTTGACTTTGAATAGACCTCTCGACTGTGGGGCAGTGTCATTGTGTGGTTTGATGTTCCCCCAGTACTCCCAAGCACGATGGGAACTTTCCCTATTGAGACGCATCCTTGTGACGTGACCTAATACCATGTGGGTGAGTCAGTGATGCCCAAAGCGGATAGTGTCAAGGTGAGGTGATTTGAGCCCCTTGACTTGGAGTTTGGGGAATATGTGCGGGATGCTGGGTATCGATGGTGTTTATTTATGGGACTATTCGCTACTCACTTTCTTGGGATGAGCTACGGGATGGATATCCCCTTACAACCTTGTTCGGACTTCTTGATTTAGTATAAGGATATGTATATACCTTGTTCCAGTACCCAATTCATGGGTTTGGTTACTCTCCTTCTAGGGGAGGCGAAGACGCGAGGGGTATGCCACGAGATTTCCGCGTCTAGCTTCGTGTGGTTGGACAAGTCTACTCTCCTGATATAGGTAGCGAAGAATCAATGAGAAGTTCATATTCTCACCATTTACATATCCTTGTGTCTGGATGAGTCTACATCGTTTCTCTTGTTGGGTTGAGATGGATTCTTTACTGTACTCTTTACTCCACTCTCTGTTGTACTCCTTTGCTTTTCCTGTTCGATCTACTTCTCACCCTTCGATACCTTCTTTGTTGCTCCCTCGAGCCTTTGGGGTATCCTAGTGGGTATCTTTATACTCACCCCTAATTGGGATTTTCCCACACATGTTGTTCCCTTGAAGATGAAATATAGGTTTTTTGTGACTTCAGTGGAGCTTAGGAGTTCAGGATCGTGGAATGCGTGCGGTAGTCAGAGTCGGGTCCCAGGTGGGGGACCCTTCTAGCTGTTTAATTTTTGTTCACCTGTTGTTGGGTTGTGGCACTTTTCTAGTTGGGCACGTGTTTGGCACCTTTTCATTCTAGTTTACTTTCAGATCTTGCTTTGTAGTGTTTATAGGTCGATGCACTTTTGGTGGTTTATATATAGAAGTTGCACTTTACTCTGCTTGTATTTTCCTTTACTCTGCACCTTTTCATTGAGTGTGCTACGTGTGAGTGTAAAGGTACTTGGGAAAAGGCCTCCCTGAGTTTTTGTGCCTTTGGATCTGGTTGCCAGCACCTAGCCTATGTAGATGGGATTGGGGTAGTTACGGCTCGAGCCCGGGTAGGGTCGGGTCGTGACAATGGTTAAGGCCTCAAACAAATTTATCTCTAAATAGAAATCGGAAATGCCACATCCAAGTCCATATATGATATGTCTCATGAGAAATACATATGAATCATGGAGATATAGGGGGCCCCACACATCACTTACTATTTCTAATTTATTCCTCATATGAAACCATAATAAATATAAACATTCATATTAAAAAACTAGGATTCGAAATGTGAATACATCAATCATAAACCATTAATTGTATCAAAATAACATATATATAGTCAAACTAATCGTATTCATTTCAATAATATATTTTTGAAGATATCATAAGAGAACTACCTCAACCAAGCATAACATTCAACAAAATATCTTGATATTGATGAAAATAATATAATAAAAGCATTATAACATTATTTAGATAAAATATCATTTTTTACTATGAAATCATATAAATGTCATGGAATTATAAATTAAAATATTTACTTTAAAAATAATCTTATAAGAATGTAATGGAATCATGAAAATGTTAAAGCATCATTATGGTGGAAAATCCACTAATGCCACATAAGTTAAAAAACATTCGTTTTGTCGATAAATTCATTATGTACATTATTTTAAAAAAAATTAATCATTTAAAACCATTTTATAAAAAGAAAAAAATGGTTAAAAGTACATTAAAAATATTTAAGATAATAATAAAAAAATTGGAATATATTTTTATGAAAAATTCATGTGGATGATAAGTGTTCCCCAGTAGATACATCTGTATAAAGAATCCAGAATAATAATGAGATTGTGAAATATCCCTTACATTATCTTTTTATTTAGTTTTTTGTAATTTAAAATCCCATATAATGGTTTTAAACATGTTATTAATTTAAACCAAAAACATATCCATATTTATCATATCTTATATGATTCTCTTATATTATCTTATCACTAGTTTGTTAATAATATTTTGTTATTACCCTTGTTCTTGGTTAGAACTGATGCATTTTATTTCGATTGTTCTATCATGTAAGTTATATTTATTATGAATAGGATACATTTTCTTCATATATAGAAAAATATAATGTTCATAAATATTATATTCACTCATCAAATATATTTTTTATAAATATTCATGAATGGTTAACACATAGAATGAATTTTTTCATTTCGTGGAGATGGTAGGCAATATGTACTCACGAGCGACGTTATAATTACCTTAATGGTAAATTGGTAAGTAATTTGATGGAATAAATAATAAATATTGTGTAATATTTTTTCTTTATATCAATTGTAATCATAATTATACCCATCCAAATAATGTTGTGATGAAAATCAAATTACACCACTACGTAGAGACGGTAAGTCATACGTACGCAGACATGGCGATATTTTTTTCATAGGATGGATAAAATGAGAAATATGGTTGTAACACAATAATAATAATATAAAATAATATATGTTATACTATATTTATAATTTTATAAAGCAAAAATTGCATGAAGACGAATTATAGAAGAAATAAATTTGAAGGAGTTGGTAAAGAAGAACTTCTTCTTTATCGAACCTCCTATGGATCAACATATCGGGACACATTGGTTTGACTTTTTATTAGAAATAAACCTATATGATGTTTCTAGGGAAGTTTATAAGGGAAATGGTTAGGGTTTATTGGAGAAATAATTCTAAATGTTGTGTGAGGAAGTGAGCTATGAGGTGCCATAATATAATTGAGGTGAGGTTCACTTCTGGAAACTCTCAAAATATAAAATTAATATAAATTAAATTTTAATTTTAAATTGATCCAAAAGTGATTTATTTTTAATATAGGATAAGTATGAGTGGAAAAAAATCTCAAACAATTATTTTTTTATGTGTTTATGTCATAATATTAATGTTACTTGTTGGCTTTACACTATAGTCAAACCCTTTAACTCTTAACGTGAAAACATTTTTTTTACTCTATAGTGATAATATAGTTACAATAAAGTTACAAAAAAACCCAAAAAGTATATTTTATGAAATATTTAACCTTATTATAGATAATTTTAATAATTTTATATTTTTTATGAAATTTATATCATTTTTTAAATATTATTTATTTTAATGTATCTTGTATCTAAATGTTTATATTATTCATTATTTGTTTTTAAACTATAAAGACATGATAAATTATAAAAAACACTTATAATATATTAATAAAATAACAATATTTTCTATAAAAATCGTGTATTTCATTAAATATCCTAAATAGTATTTTTTTATATGTTTAATATCATTTATTTGATATTTCTATTAGAAAAATAATTTTTGCATCACTTTTTTATCAACATTTACTATAATTATTTCAATCCAAAAAATTGTAAATAAATTTTTAGGATATAGATAATTATTTTATATTTTTTAAAACTATTTATTGAAGATGATATCTCTCGTTTATCCCTTTTAATTAGATAATTTTAGTTATTAGAAATGAGATTGAGACATTTTGTAACTTTCATTGATCTAAATAATATATATATGTGATTTTCATGGCAAGTGTCAATTTAATCATTAAATTATTTACCACATGTATTAAGGGTCAAATATTATATATCAAATATGGTTTTTTTTCATGTGTTTGGGTAATTTTTATAATGTTTATGAAGTTATATTTATGCGCAAATACCCAATTTTTTATTTATGATTGTAATTATAATATTATTAAAGTTACTATTCATAATGCCCCTAAATAATAGAAAACTATTTTAATAACAAGTACCCATTGATTAGACATATGGAATCCATTTTTAATAATTGAAAAAAATAATCTTTAGTTATTAATTAAAAACGAATCCTATTAACGGATTGAGAAAACATGTTTTTAATGTAAAAAGTTCAAAATATTGGAATATTATTATATTTAATTAAATTTGAAATTGATTCCAATGACTTTAGTTAGGTTAAATGAAAAAAAAAATCTATCCCTCTATTAAAATAAATAAAAATTATAATTTAACAACATAAATTATTATGATGAAATAAATTTATTTTCAATTGAAATTTAGTATTTGTGACTATTCATCAAAACATGAAACTTATCACGAAAAATACAAAAAATAAAACCAAAATATATTTTTATAATATTCATCCAATGAAATAATTTATTTTTTCTTGTAAATTTTATAAATGTTTCAACAATAGATTTTATGTAGGTGAACCAATAATAGGCTATAAAAAAATTTAAATAATATAGACTTGTAATGTATAAAACTAGACTCATTTATTATCTTCTGTCCATATAATATTTTTGTGAATAATATATATATATATATATTTAAAAATTTGTTTAAAACTATTAATTATCTCTATTATAATGGTTAGGATATAATAATATCTTTTTAATAGATCACAGTGTGTTCGATCTGGGTGTTTAGTGCAAGAGAAACTATTAAATTTGTTTAAAAAGAAAATGTAATGTGAGATCTTGGGGTGTTACATTTTTCACCAATAATTTTATAATTTACAATGTAATATTCAAGTATTTCATTAAATTATTTTTATTTTTTTACTATTGTGCTGAATTTTGAAATCTCCATAACCTCTACTACATTGTGAACCTATTTCAAGCTACTTTTACTATTTGATATCCTGTCTCTTTTTGCTACCATTTAATTAATTAAGTTCAACATTTTCTATTATTATTTTTCATGGGTGATGATTTTTTGTCTTACTCATAGTATTATTTTGAATGTACTACTGATGTTTTATGTTCATCATCATTTCATACTATTTTCATTATATAAATTATTCCATTTTCAATGATTTCTTAGTTAATCAATTTCATCTTCCACTACAACACAATTTTCTCCTTCCACATTCAGGTTTTCATCCAAGAAATTATTTCTTAGATAAATACATTAAAATTTGTTCATTAATATTAACTCAACATTATCAAATTATGTTTTCTCTGTATCAATAATCATTCTATTCTATTTCAATATGGTGTTGTACTTATTGATTCACATATCCTTGATCACAAAGGGAATATATAGTGTGTATATAAACTCTTGATGTGAAATTTTATTTTATAGCCCTTGAATATAATTATTCTAATCATATTGATATTCACCTAGGATTTTCGGAATTTTTTTGACTAAAATTTAAATTTTTTTTATTCAAACACTTTTATGGAGAAATTGAAAAACCACGACTCAACCATAAAGTTAAATAATAGAGCCCTTGAAGGATAATTTGATCATATTACATTTAATCACTGTAAACAGTTTACATGAGATGTTTTTTACCAAAGTGTATGATCCCTTGAAAAGAAAATGATTAAAATAAAATGCCAAAATTTCAATAATATTAGGATCTCTATCAGATGGATAGTATTAGTTAGTGGAAATGAAATTCTAGTGATGGATTTTATGATTCCAAGATGAGTATGTATTATGTATTCCCATTTCTTATTATGACCACAGTTTCAAATTTGGTACAATCCATGTGATTGAATTCTTTTATTAGAAAATTACTCCAATAATGGTGTGGAATCATATCCCTTCATCACGTTTCCCATCATTCACACCACAAAAAATAGAAAGAATGTTACAAAGAAAAATAATCCAAAAAGTGAAAGATTAATAACAGGAAACGGAAACAATTTAAGAAAAGTATTATCCCATTAAATCATCAATTAAACTATATATGTATAGTGTTTTTATCTATAAATAGTTCCAAAAACATAGTGCAATATGATAGTTTTGTAACTTTACAAAGATTTCATTTATTAGAATTTATTTTTACATAACATAGAGTAAATTAATAAAATAGAATAGTGAAATGTTTGAAGTTGATCCTATAAAGTGGTTGGAAGCCCTATCATAGTATTAGAACTATATGTATAGTATTCTTATTTTCATCCCTAAATTAATGTTTGAACAAGGTACAATATACTAAACTAACTAAATTAAGCGAAAAATAAACTAAAAATAAAATAAACAAAAACTCAATATAAAGTAGGTTTGATATGATGAAAAGTGGGGAATTAATGTTATGGGATATAATTTAAAAATTATGAATAAGTGAAATTCAATTTATAATTAATCCGGTTAAAAATTATAAGGCTCTATGAATTTAATAATCATATCTATCAACACAAACTATACTAATTTTGATAACCAACACCTATCTCATTTTGGTCTAGCTTATATAAGTTATTATGGATTTGTTTATAATAAAACACTGATGTTATATAAGCTTTCACCTTCTACTTACCTTAATTTCATTGGGTGTCATGATCTAATGTTCAATTATATATCAATGTGGTTAGGTGATAAAATATAAAATATAAATAATTCAATAATATTTATTTTAGAGTAATTATTGAATGATGTATAATGAAAATTGGTCTAACAAATATCGTTAAATATGGAAAAATTTATTCTATTATTTATACCATTGATAGTTGAAATTTCATGGAACAATGAAAAAGTAATAATCATTTATGGGGGAAGGTAAATTAATAATTTCAAAAAAAAATATTTCACATTAAAATAATACATTCCTTAATTCATCAAAATATGAGTCCAATTATTACGCAACCAGAAAGAAAGAAATAATAAAATGAATAATATAAAATCATTGTTGGTTGATGATGATCTTTTTCCATAATCTCTTTTTTGATAGAGAGACTTCAAATCTGGTGGCCATTTATTCTTCATAGGGAAGTTCCATCTAGAGATGAATCCACTTTTATTTCTCCCACCACCATGTGTAGATCATACAATATTTTTTAGTTTAAATTTCTTAATAATTACCCTATAATTTGTTTTTTAAACCTTTTATCTTCTAAAAATCCATTTGGTAGAAAAGTCATCCACCCAACTATTATATCATTTTAGCTAATTTACCACTGAATACTCTCCTAAATTGTAGGAGTTTGTAACATTAAATTTTATTATTTGAAATTATATGATATAGAAGAAATTTCTACATCTTAACTATTTCATCCCAAACATCAGACCCAATCATCCTATGATGTAGTGGCCTCTCCATGATGTGTCTCCCAGATCTAATAGTTCCATTTTAAAACCTAACCACTAATGAAATAAAAAAACTATTTTTTATATCATATGTTTGGGGGAATCCTTCCAAATATGATTTGATCTAGTGTTTTGATGTAGCCAACAGACTGTGGTGTGGCTCCCTGGAGAAATACTCGGTCTAATATACCAAGCTACTACCATTTTTTGGTTCATAACAATAAAGGTAAAACCCTACGGTGCAAGATCCTATTTACCTAGAAAATACCCTACAAAATTTTAATAAATCTTGTCAAAAACATTGGTCAGATAATATAAAACATCATTTCCATGCTTTTGATTTGTCCCTCATATATAACATCTAAAAATTCAACATCATAACTTCATCGTGTCTTCTCTAACAATTGTATAGCCTAGATGTCTGCAACATCAAATACTTCTAATGTCTTCATTACTTCACTTTAAACAGATGAGGATATATAATGACATTTATATAGGAATTACTTACCATTACATAGCTACTCCCCACACCTATCTATGACAGTTGATGAATAAAAAAGATGGAATCATCATCCTCATAATCTTACGGCACAACCTAAATGTCCACAGTACAGTAGAGTGAATCATTGAGGTCCTTGGTCGATGATGCTACTAACTATGGCTATGATTCATGAATCTTCATAAATACAATTTAATGTCCTTTAATTTTTATTATCTATGATGATGAAATGGGGAATTAGTGGTGGAGTCAATGCATTAGATGCCATGGAGGGTTCCGGTGGCACTACAGTAGTGGTTGGTTTACTTGGGATGAAGAGAATGGGTATTAGGGTGTGTCTGAAGAGAGGGGATGCAGAATACTATCAAAATGAGGTATTTTTTTAATTGTTAAATACTTTATACATTCCTATAGCCCACATCCTAAATTCACATGGATTGAGTCTACTATTTAAATAAATGTGTGATACAGTCTCAAAAATAATGCCAACCGAGTGTCAGAGGATTCTCAGTACCGCTTGTGCCACCCCACATCGGTGAGCTAATACTCCCACCAAAAACATATTTCACTCCCATGACCTTATTTACTCAAGTTTCTCACATTCCCCTTCCCCTAAATGGACCCAGATAGGTGCCCACCACACCTGTACAACCTTCCCCAGGGTCCTAGCTGGCGACCCTTTGGGTTGGTTCATATAATTGACAGATAGTTTATAGTTGGTCAGTTGTTGTACCAATTTCTTTCAAATTATTCCTCTCTACAAGTATCTAAAACCAATATCACCTCTTATTACCAATTTGAAATTCCAATCCCCATTTTACCTGAAAAAACTAATGATCGTCAAACTTTATATAAAATGTACTAATGCAATAAAAGATTAAAATCATCAAAATTATTTATAAGTGACACTAAAATATATAAAACTAATATGGATATTATAAATATATAGTATAATAAAAAATAAAATTATGTAAAAACATCCATTAAGAAATTCTAATAATATTGATATGTATGTGAATGGTTGTTGGTTTAAAAATACAAGTAAGGTTGATTCTTCTTATAAATTTTTTTTATTTATTTATTGTATCATAGGGAGGAAAATTTATAAGAACGCATAGTCCCAATAAAAAAAAGTTAACGAGAAAATATGTTGGGGTTTAGAAGAAAAAAATATAATTCATACAATATAAATTTAAATAAGAACGTTCTCAAATAATAGTTAGACTGCAAAATAAACCCTCAAGGTTATAATAACATCCGAATAATGACACATCATAAGAGAAAATATGAATTGAAACTTTGAATACATTGATTAGAGAGGAATTAAAGATATTATTTGTAAAATAGGAAATATAATCACTATATAATATAAATTTCGTGGATAATATAAAATTGGTCTCAATGGAGCATATGTGAGATGAAAACCCTTACCATATATTCCTATATGGTTAGACATAGTAAATCCTACACAATATTAAATTTATTATGGTCAAATACATTTACATGATCATTTTTCATATTTATTCTAATTTTATGTGTTTTTAATAATCATTTTATGTTTATAAATTCTACAGTTTTTACTTAAGTGGACCACTTAATGTTGTTTGGTCAATTTATGAAAAAATACTTCGACATATTAAACATAGTTAATGTGGTTATGAAATGGTTCCATCATATTCATAATTTTAATAATTCAATATGAATTATACTTATTAAATGTATATAATTTTATATCTAAACATGTAGGGATATAATAGAAAAACATAATACACTGTTCATGGATGCATTAATAATAACGTATACATGATACCATTTTCTCTTCTTAATTATTATAATATAAATAAAGTATAAAACTATTAATCATCTAAAAATCATATTTATATACATAATATAATATATATTAAATAAATATATCCTTATTAGTATCTATATAAATAGGAAATGAGAACTTAATAACATCACTTTGTGGAGGGGTAGTGTATTCGTATACAAGAATGACATTTTCATTTTAAACATATATTGTGAGAGTTGGATAAACATTATTCCATGAAAATAATATCATTATAGTATATTTATGATAGTATTATCATTTTATTTGGAATGACAAAAAAAATATGAAGGTTGAAGAAGAAGTAGATTGAAATGATTTGATTAATATAACTTTCTGGTATTCAGGAAATATCATTTGTATTACACATTAAGAATTATTAAAGAGGTTTTTTAATAAAGAACCGAACATTTAGTATTTTCCCAAGGATTAAATTAAGATATTTGGGAACATATTGGTTAGGATATTTAGCTCAATAAGTGTATATTGGTGTGGGTATGAGGTTCACTTTATTAAACAAAGTAGGTAGAAAACATTTAAATACATGAATATTTAATTTTTATTATATTTTTTCATGAAAATCATATTATGAGGAGAATTATAATTTTTTATATCCTAGAGATATGTAAAATGTTATTTTTTATGTTTAAGGTTTTGGGGCATCTTGACAGTGCATTCTATATTACTGGGGTTGGATTTATACTTGTCTTGAACTGCATGAGTCTGTTATGGCATGAAATAGTGTTTCACATCATGAAAATTATTTCAATGAGACATGAGGGTTGTCTCAAATGTTAATGGAATGAACTATATGTTCATATCACAAAAGGATTTTGGGTTGGTTTTTTAATGGGGAGGGTCATAATTTCCCCATAAACCCCTTATCTCTTATCTTCTCATATCCCATAACCCCTAGATGAAACAAGCGGTCATACAGAGACTCCCATAATGATATAATATCCCCTAAAAAACATTAATTATTTGAATTCTAATCAATTGAGATGGGTTTTAAATGAGTATGTCTAATTTCACCATTTCATTAACTCTTTATTATTCTTTATTTATAATTTCTGTAACCATAATCCAATCGATTTAGGGTAGAGTCCTTGTAAGTTGTGCATAATGATAAATTCAAGATGTGATTCTTAGTGGTTTAAATCGTTTAATTATTATGTAAGAAGTCTTAACCGTTTTATATCTTTTCTACAAAATGATATGTTATTATTTTAATATTGGGGTTTTTTATCCTTTTGAGACTTGTACTTTTTACGTTATCATGAGTGGGTATGTTTTGTATTAAGGTGTTAGGATTTATAGAGTGGGAGTATGAATTGTGTGCCTTGAAAATAATGAAAATAGGTTTTGTGTGTGGTGTGAAAATAGGGATATCATTTTGGATGGTTGTTCTTGTAATGAGTCGTTCAAGCTTCGTTGATGTTATAAATAAATTATTAGATGGTGTAGTGTCCCAATTAGTGAATCACTAGGGTTTTGTGCCTTGAAATTGATGATTAAGAACCTTATATCAAGGTATAAGTGTAGGGTTTTCGTCAAGAGTGTATCTCCCTAGGAAATATCATTTTTGTTTGAGAAATGTTATGATGGATTTTGTAAGTGATGTAATGGAATGTGTGATATTTTCCCTAACATCATGAATAATGTGTGGATGACCATGGGTGATATGGTTTGGTTCATTTTGATTTAAATAATATTTGTGAGCAAGGTATCAAAGCAAGTTTTGTTTGGGAATTTTGATTCTTACGGTTTGGATTGTACATGTCTTCTTGAAAACTGATGGAGATGGTCTAGAGTGAATATGTGTGGCATCCCATAATAAGGAGGGTGGTCCAGTGTGCTCATGTATGGCCTCTAGAGAACCTGTGGTGATGGTTCGTTGTGATTTTATGTGGCCTCTCCATAAACTATCAGGATGGGATGTTGTGATTTAATGTGGCCATTAATGAATTCATGGGGATGGGTCGATTTGTGTAATTGGATTCCCTTGAGTGTATCGGTTGGGGTTGGTATGATTTATTGTGGCCACCCTTATGTTTATGGGAATAGGTTAGTGTGACTGATTAACCTCCCTTGAGTTTCCTGGGTTGATTGGAGATTACTATATGGACCTCCCTACGTATAAAGAGATGGGTCATGGTGAATTATGAGGCCATAGACTACGTGGTAGGAGAGATACACAAGATTATTTTCTGACTAGGTACTGGATGGAACTTCCTTCGTACAACAAACCAATATATTTTCTAATTGGGATCCTGAAAGTATGGTAATCAGGTGATCACATGGATAGATAATTTTATTGTATTTATTATCCATAATAGAATACAACATTATATAAAATGCTAAAAATATTATAAATAAGTTTTCGGTGGTGTCCTATTGGGTTTATAGTTTATCATTGCATGAAAATTTCAATTCTTGTACATAAACTTCTATACTGGTATTTAAATGATTCTGTGGGTCAGACATAATGTTTGTATACTTGAGTACCTAGCCAATTAAGGAAATGTTAGGAAAGACTCTAACATCTATGTGGAGAAGATTGTTTTATTTATTTAACATTCTATTTATTTATATAGATTTAATAAAATTGTGGATCCCATGAATCGTTGTTATATTCCATATTATTATAGCATGTGATGCTATTATTATTTTTGGTTCTAAATATTAGATACATTGTTTACAAAGATTATTTTTTGCATTATTATGAATTTATACCATGGATGAATATTTTTTTCCAAGGGAATAAACATCCCATATTTCCACTTAGGCCATCACCACTAGTTAGTAGCCTCATTCATAAGGTGAGGCATGCATGAATCCTATATGGAGATCCATGGCCAAGGATTACTGATGGGTTTTGGGGTGTCACAAAATTTAATTAAATTATTTTGCTTCGTCATTCTATTTTTCTCTTAGTTGATAGGAGGCATGATATTATTATGAAATTGTATGGAATTTATATATAGGTGTGGCTCACCTATGTATAAGTTAAATCCATTTTTTAGGGTTCATACTTCTATTTTGGTTTGTTCTTTTCCTACAGACCTATTTCATCTTGAATGATTCCCATGAATTTGGTATTAATTATTTTTTGGATGTTATCTATTGGTTTTCATTGAATGAGTGGGTGAGACCATGTATCATGCATATGCCTTCAACTTAAAATTATAGTTGTCTATTTTTCAATGTTTGAAATAGGTTAAAATTAATAAATTCTATTAATAATATATTTGATGTTTTCCTGAATAAATTATTATTGAAATTTAATTATTTTTATCATGAGCATGATATTTTTGTTGAAATTTTATAATGATTAATTAGTAGTTATTTATGCTAAGGGATTGATCCTTGAGTAGCTATATAAGTTCTTTTGTGTGTTTCTTCCCTTGAAGTAGAGTTTTAAATTGAGATTTATAAATGTTTTTAGAAAATGATATCTCACATAACATAAAATCTATTAAATTATTTTTCGTAAATATATTTGTGTTTTTATGATAATTTTCAATTCCATGTGCTTTTCAAAGGGATTCAAGAACTTTTTTGAATTGGATTGGCGTTTCAAAAATAATTTATCCTTTCTCAGTCTATGAATAGGAAAAAAATTGTTTTTTATATAATGGATTCAAATGGGATAAATGATTTTTTTTCTTGGGTACTCGACAATTATAAGTTTGATTTGTATTTCTAATGGGTTTAAATGGTTTTAATGTGGACCCCCAATGATTTGGTTGAATATGTTTTTTTAAAAGTGGTTTCAAAAGGTGTAATGGGATCAGTGAGTTGAGTCAAGATTCAATATGAGGAAAATTTTTAACTTTTAAAAGGGGATTTATTTATGTGTATTTTAAACCCCATTAAAACCTATCTATTTTCATTATGTAGATTATGGATAGAGGGGATGCATTTCTCTATTTATGATCGGCCAAAGTGGCATTTCACTTTATACGTGGTTTGGTGAATACCCATCATTTTGGTGATTAGTTTAGATGTTGTTGGCCAATTTTTCCATGATTATTGATCAGATATAGTCTCTTAGAAGGGTAAGGATAGATTGACATGATACCATAAGATAGATGTCTGGATCTCTCTCTAAAGTGAGAAAATAGAGATTTTGAATGATTTTTCTATATCATCCACTTACATAGATGTGAACCCGCTAGTGGTTGGGATAATGGAGTGTTGTTATAGGAAGATAAAATTATTTGTAGATCAATTATAACCCTTGAATATAAAAATGTTGATCGAGGTATGGTATCTAGGCTAGTAGTTATTTTAGGAAAATAGTATTAATTCTCAACAATTATTTTTAAAATTTAGTTGGATGATTAGGTTTCATATTCCTTGATAGTTATGTGACTTGGTTTTTCTCTTTAAATTGGTTTGTAATTTAGTTTTATATTTTGGTTCCAGTTGAATTATAGTTAATGAATTCAGTTTGGGAATCCTTACGTGGAAATTCTCTACCATCCGTGAATTGAGCATTTTGTTTTTTAGGTGATGGTATAGTTTTATGTATTGTGGGATTAGAAAGAGAATGTGGGCCTTAATAGTAGATTATAGGTGAGTTTTAAAAAGATAGACTAGTCCTTAGATAATATATAGTACCAATTAGTGTGTAACAGTATTAGAAATGTATTCAGGAAATAATAGGTCACCTGGGATGTTTACCATGAAAATTAGCACGTTTAATATATAATTTTTATTGCGGATTCATCTTGTAAAAAAAATATTGGTCCTTATATTGAGTAAAGGCTACACGTGTTTTCTAGGAATTACGGAGACCATGAAATAAATTATGGTATTGGTGTTTGATATGAGGTAGTGATCTAAAAGATTCATATTGAAATGAATTAGAGGTTTTAGGTTTAATGGTTCAAGGAACCATAAGTATTCAGTGTTGGTGTGTTATGAATTATTGGACTTCTCCATGGTGTGTTATGGTAGAGTAGAATGGAGGAATTACACTTGAATTATAAGGATCATGGTCCATGTTTAGAGTTTAACATGGGGTATTAATGACAATCATTGGTATAGCTGTGGTGGAGTAGTTACCTATTAATTATTGAAACCATTGTGGTGGTTGGTATGAAATTGAACTTGAGTCCCTCTTGTTATTGAGTATAATCTGGCGATGATAGGATAACAGAGAAAGTATAAGAAGATCTGGACTATGAATGTTAAAATAATTTTTTAGTGCCTCTATGGGTGGTGTTTGCATTAGTTCTATGAGTATTGGGTTATATGTGATTGATGTTGGGGGATACTATGGTGTTTTAATTTAACTTTCAGGAATCTTCCCTATTGTAAAAAAATTGTAGATACTAAGTATTGACAGAGATATCGAAGGTTTATTTATCTATTTGGTGGAGTAAGACCTAAGGTCATCACCTTGGGTTATGGTCTCTAGGCCTGATGGGAATGACACCTATGAGTAATGAACCATGTGATTAAGTAGTGGAGATCATCACAGAGTTAATAAGTGGAAAGGTTGTCTTGGATGCTATTGTATGATGTTTTTTCATAAAATAATGTTTTAGTAGGTGGTTCGGTGACAAAAGTGATTCCAACATTGGAATTTGATTTCTACTGGATTTTGGAAGAACAATTTTACGATTATCATCTTGGTGTGGTATATTTGTAGTTTTTGGTTATTTTATATATAGTTTAATCCATTGGTAACTAGAAAAGTGAATTTATATATGATGTGTTAGTAGTTATCATGGTTGTTAGTGTTCAACTAATATAAGGGTATGTTAATTTTGGGGGGATTGTTTTAGTAGAATTATCTTGATTAACATCATGAGTAATGTCTATGTGAATCTATAAAATGGGTATGACAGGTTATAAATGAACTAATGTGTAAACAACTATATTTCATCAATATACAAGAGATAACTATGTATGGGTATCTGCTAGTGTTTACCATTTGTTAACAAGTGGTGTTTGCGAATGTAGTGAGGTTGGGGACATCGGGTAAACCCTTCGTGAAATCTAGTTCAATCATAAGGTGATTCATGTTGTGAATCATATTTCATGACATGGTTTTTGTGTTTATCTATTTTTAATGACATGTTTTAGGGGTGAAATACCATTTTTTCCATTATTTAGAGGATAATAACCCTTTATTTTCATCATTCATTGGGGTTAATTATGTGATAAAACATAAAGAAGTGTGATTTGGGTCATGGGAGCCTCATGAAGTGAGGAAATGTGGAACTATGGATCATGGTTTTGTGTGAAACCTATGTGAGTGGTTTTAGTTAAAATGTTTTGTTAGAGCTTAGTGTTTCTTTTGAAGAGCATTCATCATGTGTTTTGGATTAAAAAAATAAATTCATGTCCAGTAAATGTAGAGCCTATCATGTGAGTGTTGTGGTTATGTAAACATCTACGATACATAAATCAAGAGAGGGAGTATGATGTTTAGACCTATAGGTCAGGTTGTTTAAGATGAGACAATTATAAATGTAACTTATGGATGACAATTCATTATAGGAGGAGTATGCAATTCCCCTAAAATTCTATTAGTTGTTACATTTTAGGTTTTTGGCCTAGAAATGATTAAATTGGTATTTTTTTGGTTATTGAATGTGTCGATGTTTCATTAGATTACATTTGGGAGGGATGGGGTGATACTTGAAATAGTTTTTGTTCTATAGGAATGTATTATGGAATATCATATAATGTCAAATCTTGAAAAATCCTACAAATGGTCTCGGTGTGTTCATTCCTAATATTTGATAGTTTTAACAATATGTTCACTCCATCAAATGATTTTTTATTGTTTTCTTAGGGGTAAGATCATAATTTAACCATAAAACCCCTTACCTCCTCCCATCTCCACTAAATGTCCCCCACCAGAACATGTACTATATAGGGATCCTCCCATAGCTATTTGGATCCCATCAACTCACTCTATCACAATTTGAAGTATCATCATATTTGATGGATTCCTTTGGGTGATCATAATGACTTCATACAATTAACACCACAGTTATATATTGTTAATATCTTCAGATCCCTACTCGAATTATTTCATGAATGATTTAACATAGTTCTTGCATTTAGATCGATTTGGGTTGTGATTCTTGATATTTTTTCTCTCTTATAATTAATGTGGAATGTACGTACCATTTTACGACTTTCGTATTAAATGTTATGCCATTATATTCATCTTGACTCGAGTTTATCCATATGAGAGCATTTCCATTTAGGGTTTGATTGATTGGGTGAGTTATATATTAATAATGTAGTCTCCTCATATGGGAATATATATTTGTGTTCCAATAATATGTATAATGAAGGCCATGTACTAGGTGTGAATGTAGGAAAACCCAAATCAAATTTTGAGATTGGAATGAGTTTCTCGGTCACAATTAATTTTTCGGATGACTTTAGTTGATGATCAAGTGGTTAAGGTAGTGAATCCATATGGTTGTTTACCTTGAAATTTTGGAATTATAACCTTATATCAATTTATAACAAAAGGGTTGTGTACATGGGTGAGTGAGAATAAGATGTTCTATTTGGGCCTGGGAAAGACTAGTATGACATGGGAATGTGTCAAATGGGAATGTGTTTTTTCTCTTGTCATTATATGTAATGTGGGGAATTCAATTGGCATGAGTGTTTTTATTCTTAGTTGATGATATCCATCAAGAGTGAGACATGAAGACATTATGTGTTTGTGCATATTGATTATTGTTCTTGTGATTTAATGTGGCCTCCCCATAATATATCTAGATGAACCATTTTTATTATATTTGGTCTCACCAGAACCTATATGTATGCATTGGTGGTTTGTGTTTGGATTCCCTATTACCCATACAGATATTCTAGTGTGATTGTATATGGCCTCCGATGAACTTTTGATGATATAATAGTAGGATTATTTACAGTATATCTAGAACCCATGTGTATGGGATAATGCGATTAATTGGACTTCCAAAAGTATATGAGGATAGGTAATTATTCTTGAATGCGCTATCTTGGGATTATATAAGGATGATCTAGTATGATATATTGACATCCTTAGAGGATTCAAGGATATTTTGGGGTGACTTAATGGACATCCCTGAGTATATAGGGATAAGATGGGGTACTTGCTGATGGGTTGACCGATGTGTTTGTAGTAGGATCTGAGAGTAATCTCTAATTGGTTACATCATAGAACAATATTCTACAATTTAGCTGATGCATACGAGGTAAGGTTCATGGTACCAAGGTCAGTCCATGAAACCTTGTTTTTTAGTATGATTATTTATTTAATTATTTTCCCTTAGAGAACCCACTTTTTTATAAAATAATACACTTCTGATAAAGGCTTGTTGGTGGTATCTTAATTAGTTTACACAAACACACTGAATGGACATCTCAATGCATTTGTAAATTGTTTTTATAGGGATTCAAATGAGTGTACGTGACCTTCTTAGATTTGTTTCTCAAGATGAGTACATTGGTCAAGGTTATTCTAGGATATACTTTGAGGTAATTATGGAGTTTCCGTTTTTATTTAGTTTTTCGTATTATTATTTATTATAGATATTTGTTATGTGGAGATATTGTGAATGGATATTCTAATATATATTTTTATACCATGGATTTGAAATATTGTTATTGGTTTATTATTTATGTTTTATTATTTAAATTGACTATTGATTCAATTAATTTAATTCTGTAAAAAATTGGTCATATATTATTGATGGTATAGTCGACCCATGTTTCCATATAGTCCTTCAATACTAGTTAGAATCTTTTTCATATGGGGAGGTTCACATGAGGCATCTGTGGTTTTACATAGTATAGCGTGAGTGATCCAGGTTGGGGATTCACATATTTCTTACTTACATCATGTGGATCCCAACATTCAAAAATATAATGAAAATAATAATTAGGTTGAAATATAACTAACCAATGATATTTAAGAACGTTATCTAAGGTATACTATAGCCTCTCCCATTATTTTAACCCTTTAATCCCCTTTTATGCATAATCATAGTGATTTGTTTTTACTATTGTCGTTATACTTTTTGATAAAAAAAAATTGCACATATAACCAAATTTGGAAAATATTATTTCAAATATCAAATCAATTGTTTCTTAATCAATTCCTAAATATATCAAAAATTACATTTAATAGAACTTAAACAAACATTGTGGAAAATTTTTTAGTTAAAATTCCATTTGAATGGAAAAATTGATTTTAAATTAAAATCAAGATAAAATTTGATTCCCACAAATAAAATTTATTCATAGAACTATAAGGATCATTTGGAATTTTTATCTATTAAAATAATAATTCAATCTTCAAAAAACTCAATTAAATGAAAATAGCCATGATTTTTGCTTATTAAAATAATTTATAACATAGGGTAAAAAAGTAAATCATGGGATTCTAGCTTCAAAATAAAGTATTTGTATATTTATTTAATACCTTAAATAGATATTTTTTCATGAAAAATGATTACTATATTTTAATATCATGATTATCTAATATTTATGTCACAAAAGATCAATTAATTGAAAAATTTATATCTTCCATTATTCGCCAATGATCAACTATTTCATATAAATACCCAATATTCTCCTCATGCTAATTTTGTTATACTAAAATAAAAAATTGAATTTTTCCTTCATATAAATATTATTAGATATTTTAATTAATTAACTAATCTAATTATCGAATATATCTATCTTTTTTATGATATTGTTTTTTTATGAAAATGGTTACTATAATTTTAGTTTCAGAGGTATATTATCCCCCCTTAAAAACATGTCTAAAAATTCTTATAGACTGTATCCTAATAAAAAAATATAGGTATTTTTTCATCATAACATCTTGTGGTTTCTACAGTACTACTTATATCTTATTATTTCTCTAAATTACAGTGACCTTCTAATTTTTCAAATTCTACAACACTTGTTATCTAGTGTCAGGAATCTTTATATGATCCTAATAATAAGATAAATGATTATCAAATTTTATTTCATTATAAGTGATTAAGGGAATTGGGTCAGTAATATACATTCCCAGTAATGAGATATGGAACAAATAATTCACTTTAGATAGGTTGGATGGCATTAGTAAATGGTAAACAATAACTTCAATTATTTCTAAAATCTCAAGATTCCATATTTAACGAGGACTTAGTTCTTCTTTCTTAACAAACCGTATTACATCATTCCACTAAGAAAAATTCAAGAAAACACAATCCATTACTTCAATATCTAAACCCTTCTATATGTTTTCACCATTTCACTTTTTCTTCTTTTGGATACCATGTTAGGACTTTGATTTGATCTTAATTTTTTCACTTCCTCTTCAATAATTTTTTCCCTCAAATATTATTTTCACCAACATTATTCAGATGAGTTATTGTATAACATCATTTCTAGTACAATTCACTATATGGTTCCTTTCAAATAATTTAATTGAAGTTATTGTTATTTGATAACTCCACAAATGAGAAATAATTATACCACATACATTAAAAGTCAAGTAACTAGGACCTAGAAATGTCGTGTTGTGTATGACTAGTCCTTTTCTACTATTTATTATCATATGGATTATACATAATGCTCAATTTCAACTAGGTGTCGAGATCCTTTTGATTATTTTTTTAATGACCAAGGTTCTTATATAATATTTTTTTTCATTTTTTATTTAAATAGTTAAATTCATTATAAAAGTATAATGAAATATGTGTCATTTATAGAAATTATGGAATTTCAAACTGACAGAAAAGTAACTTGACCATAAGAAATGTAACGTTACCATTAGGGATAGTAATTCGGCCAACAAAATAGTAACCTTACATAAGCATGTATAAATTAAATATATCCAAATTATAACTGAAGATATCATATATTTATAACATTAAACATCTAATAAATATTTTATAAAATTATGAATTAAATGTTGGTATTTTTTTGAGTCAGAAATATTTAATTCCATTTTTAGAATATATATATTTATTAAAGTAAAAATAAATTTTCATAAAACACATTAAAATATTATTCATTTGTTTTCTTATAATTATTAGATAATTTTATTGTAATTAAATTAAATTTTGCAAGTGTTATAAAATCAGTTATATTTTTTAAAAATTTATTTCCCAAATAAATTATTGTTTTAATTAAAAATTAAATTTATGAGATATAGAAAATTATTTTCATAAAATTGAGTTAATTTATTAATTATATACATAAAAAATTGTTCTTGTCAATATGTTGTATTTTTCTAAAATACATGATCTTTTGGTGAATAGTGAAATACGATAATTTATGATATTAGGTAAATATATGTTTTAATGACTCGTATATGATGTAACGCTAAATTAATAAAAAAATACTGAAATATAATTCATTTTTTAAATATATTTATTTTTAATTCTGAATCTATTTAAATTCTTGAGCCAAAATAGTAAACCAATGAATATAATAATGGGAAACCACCACTCTCCTCTATTATAAAGATCACCCTCACCACATATTCCTATCACACCTCAAAGACATGAAGCTTGTTTAATATCTAAACAATTCCATTATGAAGGCTATTTCCTAGGCCCAAGGTCTTCTAGCCTCACTTGATGGCCAAAACCAAGGGCCTCAAAGAGGTTCTCAAGGAGGATAGTTCAAGAGGTAGAATCCTATGTCATTTTATTTTATTTTCATTCCAATTACTTTTATATTTTTATACAATATAAACATCACATTATTCTTCTGGCATGAAAATATGGTATTTTATATATACAATAATTTTATCTTGTTTTGGAAAAATTCATCATCAAACATTTTATTCTCTCCCTTTTATTCCAAAAATGATAACATCATTCGTGATGTGTCAATTTACCATTATCATGGATGATGCGGTTTCATTTTTCATCACCGCCATCATGTATGGTTATAAAAAAATTAATATGGTTAAATAATATTTTATTATATATATTATAAGTTATTTAATTTTATAGAACAAGTATAAAAACATGATATTGAATAAAGCGATATACATTCGTGATGACTATAAAAACATCGAACATTAATAAAATCAATTTCATTAATATTTTATCTAATGATTCATCCTAATATCATAAAAATGATATAGAGTATCATTTAAAATTATGAAAACATATTAAAACCATTTCATTCCACTTCTGTATCTTTTCTTCATTTTGGAAACAATGTCCATAGTGAACCAACCATGGAATCCCAGAAATAAATGCACCCGATACAATGAAAATAAAAAAAATAATATAAATAAATGGCTTGAAATATGTTATAATAATATAATATAAGTAATTATAAATATTAATATTGTTCTATAATATATTTATAACACTTTTTAAAAAATTATATAGTAGGTTTGAACATGTTTTAGGTAATATGAATCTAATATAACAAAATTCGTAAACTAATTTCCACTCTTTTGGTAAACCTTTTATATGATTGATTATGTGGTACTAAGAAGAATTGTAAAATGAATATATATTATATTATATTATATTATTTTTCATAATAGTGAATACACATATTACATTTTTATTTTCAATTTCCACATCAAATTTATGATACTTGTAAGGGAATTTTCTTAAAAAATCCACTTTTAATTTATATTAAATTTTAAATGTAATAATTTATATGGTGTAAGTATTAATTATTATTGATTATTTTCGGGTTCATGGGAATTTTTAATGATAATGTTTCAGACCTCTATCTCCCTCTAATTCATAAGGGTTTTTTATATTGGAGGTTGAATGTATGGTTACTCCCACTATAAATGTGATTGTTAGACCATAAGGTAGCTGCAAGGGTTAAATTGAATTGTTTCCATGAGGGATAAATTATATGGTAGTATTGAGGTAAGAAATCATATGTTATCCATAAGGGTTACACACAAATGTAAGTAAATCCCATCGTTACCAATACATATTTATTAACATGTTCATTGTTTTAGTGACATCTGATGTTTTCCCAAAGTAAATAAAATATTTAAGGTGAGTAGTATATATTGTGAAAAATATTTCATATGTTTAAAAGTATTCATGGAGTAATGGTTCTTTTTTCATTTATATCCCTTAATGATCATTTTATTCACATACCATGTTTTTAAATTGTTTTTCATTGGGATTAAGGATGGGTAATATAAAATATGAAAGAAAGTTTAATGTTTAGAATAATTCAAATTTTATTAAGAACATTTGAATTATAAATGAAATGGATAAAATTTTAATAGTACCGTCTTTTTGTGATTGTGGGTGTATATGTATGAATTACGTTATAATTTTCCAAAACTCAAAGCCCAAAAGTTATTTGGGAATGATTGGAAGTGAATACTTATGGAATTTACTATATTATGTAATATTTAAGGGTGGCTCCTTATAGTTGGTATAAGAGAATGTTTTAGAAACAATTAGGGTTTATGATGATGTTTATATATTGCCATATATTATTTTTACCTTTTGTATAATTATAAGAGATATAAAATTTGATAATTCTAATGCCTCATCATTTAATATATGTATGTTCTGAATGGTTTTCCATAGAATAATCATGGAAGCTGATGTAGGAAAGCACCAAGAAGATGATATCTAACCAAATCCACAACCTATAATGGTGGGAATTGGAAGTGAATATTTTATTATAGTAATGGATTAGTTGACATAGGCTATAAATGGTGGTGGAATCCATGAAATATAATAACCCAAGCTACCAAAAAGAAACATTATGATAGTGGAAGCTTTTATAAGGAAACACCCTCATGATTTCAACATATCTTTTGATCCAATGGCAGTTGAAGTGTGAATTGACGTCCTTGAAAAGATATTCAATGTAATGAGGTTTTTGGATAATCAAAAGGTCTATATTTCTGTTTACTATTTTGAAGTTATTCTATACAATGGTGGTCAATGGTAAATAATACAAATGAATATGAGGAAATTTATGAAATTAAATGAGATGAATTTATGAATTTGGTCCTTCAAAAATATTTTCATAAGGTGGTTCAAGTTATGATAGAAAATGAATTCCTTGTATTTAATGAAAATGAGGAAGACATATTGGTCATGTGTGATGAAAACTTCACATGATTCGAAAGGTATTTTCTAAATATTATATTAGATCTTGATTGTAAAATCAGTCATTTCAACTCAGGTTTAAAGCCAAGATAATGAAGGTCTTTGGCCTCATGTGAATTAAAAAGTTATGATAAAATTGTTCTATTTTATGAGAGGGTAGAAATGGATTATTTTAGTTGATCACAACTACTATTAAATCAAGCAAAATAAGAGGTCCATATGGTACACAATTGATAATAATAAATTCAAACAAGATGGTGATAATGTACAGTAATCGTTTTATGGGAAGTTTGTTAAAAATCACCTTGGGGAGTTCTAGAACACATTTGAAAAGTGATTCCAATATAGTAATTTTATACATATGGCCTGATATTGTAAAGAAAAATATCTTTGTGATGTTATTTTTAATTTTGATACAAAAACTGTAAAGTTATTTCAATGTGGTGAGATGAGGAATTATGCAATTACCAGCCTAAATAAATTTCTGAATAATGGAAATAATCCAGATTATAAACATAAAGGGGTGGTTAGATCTATTGAGACTACATAAGTAGATGTATGGCCATCCAATGAAGTGGTATTAGGTACTTTTATTGTTCACATATATTTTTCTATAGTTTTATTAGATACATGCTATACATATTACTCTATTTCTGTGAAATTTTCTAGTAAATTGTAAATTTCACATTGAGAAATGAAATTAGAACATATGGTAAAAATAGTATGGTGAATATTAAGGAAAAATGGAATTATAATAATCTTACATTTGTTGTCTCTGGATATTTATTACCAACAAAAATTGATGTTTTACCCCATGTTAAGTTTGATGTTATTCTGGGTTTGGATTAGATTTCTATTTACCATTCTAAGATTGACTGTAGTTCTAATGATGTTTTTTTCATAAATAGTTTCAGTTTGTAAAAAAATTTATCCCTTACCATTGATAAAATCTCAAAAATCAGAGAAGCTATTAAAAGATGAAAATTAATGTTATTATGAAAATATTTTTCAAAATAAGATAACTATTCAGATTAATGATTCTCCAATGTGAAATTAATAACTGGATGTTTTTTCTTCTGAGTTTCCTAGTGTAACACCTGATCGGTAGGTTAAATTTACAATTGAATTAGATTCCTCATGAAAAGACAATTTTAAAAACACTTATCAAATAGATCAATCGTAACTTGTTGAATTGAAAATGAAGTTGTATGAGTATCTCAATTAAGGTTTTACTCATCCTAGAACTTCTCCATGGGATTCTCAAGTTTTGTTTGTTAAAAATAACGATGGTTCCATGAGACTTTACATTTAATTTAAAGCTATGAGTTAGATTACTATTAAGAATATGTATCCATTCTATCACATCGATTACTTATTTGATTAACTCTAGGGATCTCAGTATTTTTCCAAGATCGATATGATATCTTGGTACCATCATCCGAAGGTGAAGTATCATGACATCCCCAAAAAAACATTTCGTAATTGATATGGGCATTATGTGATTTTTACACCATCAGGTTTGAAAAATTATCTTTCTTTATTCGGGGATCTTATGAATAGAATATTATTTGAATATTTAGATAAGATTATTATTGTTTTTTATGATATATTTGTCTTTTAAAAAAATTATAAGGATAATGAATGACATTAAATATTGTGTTGAGAACTCTCAATGAAAATAATTTACATCGAAAATTATCATATGTTAATTTTGGTTGAAAAAATATTATCTTCATGGGTACATTTAAAATAAGGATGGTATAACAGTTGATCCCCCTGAAACAACTGTGGTTGATGAATGTCCACGACCGTCAAATGTTACAGAGATTCATAGTTTTCATGTATTATAAAGCTATTACCAATGGTTTGTTAAAAACATTGCATTGTTATCTATACCAAAAACTATGTTATTATTAAAAGGGTTCAAATTTATTTACACAGAATAATGTGGTGTTTTTTTGGAAAATAAAAAGAGATTGCTGAATGCTCATTATTTGTCCCAACCTTTTAGAAATAAATATATTTTCATCTACATTGAAGATTAATTTATGGGGAATGGTCATGGTTTTATGAATTTCACTTTAGAACTTTGGAGGAATCATTCGTAAGAATCTAAATGTGATTTATAAAATGTCATTAAAAGTGTCAAGTACACATTAACCTAGAAGTAATTGAAAATGAGGGGGAGAATATGGCTTGAACTGATAAAGGATTGTGATTGTATGATAAATTTCCGTCATGGATAAGAAAAAAAGTGGCAAATACCTTGAGTAAAAAACATCTTGCTACGTTAAAAATTTTACATTTGGAGAAATACCCCTTGATTAATGATTTGATGATTTTTTTCTTGGATATTTTAGGTATAAGAAATTCCTCCATTTTTTTGTAGGTGTCAGGGCCATCTTCACAATCAGAGAAAATTAATAATTTTTAGGAGGAAAACCATGAGTCATATATAATGGTAGAATTGGTTTAACGGTACATGTTTTCAATATTTAACAATGATAAATATTGTGTTTTTTGGTTTGGGAAGAGAATTTGGGTGCCTTGTGATTACCAAATGAAGAATAAATTGTTTTGTGAAGCTCATAGTTCTATTTATTTAGTTTATTAAGTCAACACTAATATATATAGACACCATCGTGAGAATTTCTATTTGGATGTAATGAAAATAGATATTTCTAATGTTACCATGAAATGTTTGACTTGTAAATATGTTAAATTAGTGAGACAGATACCAAAGGGTATGCTTCATCATTTTCTTGTACCAGAGTGGAAATGAGAAAATATATCAACGGACTTTGTGGTGGGACAACCAAAGACTTATCATGGTAACAATGAGATTTTGGTTATAATTGACCGGCTTACTAAATCTACACATTTACTTCCTATATGAGATAGTATGTATTTTGAGTGGATTTCATTAATGTTCCTCAACGATATTTTTCAGTTACATGGAGTTCCACTATCCATGATATCTAACTGAGAAAACAGGTTCACTTTTATCTTTTTGGAAGACCATCAAAAGTCACTGGGAACTTAATTAAATTTAAGTATATCCTTCATTCTCTAACAGAAAGGATTACTAGTTAAACAATTTAGTAATTTTAATACATTATTATAAATTGTTCAATGGATTACCATGGATTTTTGGATAAACATGTTTCTTTAGATGAGTTTTTTATAGTAATAGTTTACATTCTCTTATACTGATGGAATATTTTGAGGAATTATATAATCAGTTTATAACTCCATCATTTTGTGATGAAGACCGAGAAAGGATGTTGATAGAAAAAAGATTACTATAAAATGAGGATGTAGAAGTGAATATGGTCTAAAAACACATAATGAAAGCTCTGAGTAAGAAATAATGATGTGCATATAATAGGAAGAATGAAATTTCTTTCGAGTTAGGTGATATTGTTTTCCTTATATTTCACCTTGGATGAGTGTTAAGCATTTTTGTTGGAAAGTATAGCAATGTACATAGTTCCTAGGTCCTTATAAAATTCTAGAAGAATTTGGAACAGTCAAAAACCAAGTATCTTTACCTTTGAGTTTATCTTAGGTACAAAATGTTTTTCATGTTTTGATGTTGAGAAATAATCTTCTAAATTCATCTCATATTTGAAACCCCGAAGTAGTTCAATTGAAAGTGTTCCATTCAAATAAAGATAAACATATTAAGATTCATGATATTAGAGGAAAATTATTTTGTAATACATTAATTCATTGAGTTAATGTTTTGTAGAGAAAACACATGTTTGAGAAAGAAACATGGGATTTTAAAAATTCTTTCATCGAAATGTATCCTCACTTTTTTAGTAAGAAAATAAAAATTGTGTGGATGCAATTTCCATAAGGGTGGGAAAATATGACTAACTGGGTACATATATATTATTCTTTTCTAATTTTTTAATTAATTGTCTAAATTAATTATAAATGTATAATTAAATAAGTTCCATTTATAGAAATAATGGAATTTTAAACTGATGAAAGACTAACTGGACCTTAAGAATAGAAACATATCTTAGGAATAGTAACATAACCATTAGGAATAGTAATCTGGATAAGAGAATATTAACCATACCTATGAAATAATTAATAAAATTTATTCACATTATAAGTTAAAATATCATATATTTATATATTTAAACAAATAAATATTTCTTAAAAATAGTATAAATTAATTGTCTGTGTTTTTTTATTCATAAATATTTAATTACAATTTTATAATTAAGAAATTATTTAAAGGGACAAATGTTTCCATAATATATATTCATAATTTTTTTTTGTTTTTTTATAATTATAAGATAATTTTATGAGAGTTCAATTAATGTTTCAAAGTGTTGTATAATCTGTCTTATTTTTAAAGTTAGTATTCTTCAAATAAATTATTATTCTAATGAATATTTTAATTTCAAATATTTATCAAATTATTTTTATAAAATTGAACTCTTTCTTTAATTATACGTCTCTAAAAATGGTTAGGGTTATTTTTTGGGATTTTTCTGAAATACATGAATTTTTTGTGAATTGTGAAATACAATAATTTACAATATAAGCTACATACATGATTCATTGAGTCATGGATGACGTTCAGAAGATTTAAGCACAAAATATTGAACTCTCCTTCATTATTTTATTATATTTAGTAATAATTCTCAAAAAATTAAAAATATTGAGAATAATATTATAAACTAGTAAATATAAAAATGAGAAAACACCCCACCCTTCAACTGTAAATACCACACCTCACCAAAACTTATCCTAAAAAATAAAACCTTGTATCCTAATTAATTTATACAAATTTTCCATAAAAAGACTCTTCCCCAGGTCCAAAACCCTCTGCCCTCACCAAAAGGCCATAAAAGGGCTTTAAGGAGGTTCTCAAGAAGGAGAATTGAAGAGTTAAATGTCTCATTCATATTCTATTGTTTTATTTTATATCCCTTTTCATTTATTATACTATTTTAACCACAAATTATCCACATGGAATTAAAAATATAATATCTTACATATATATAGATTAATTTTATCATGTTTATGGAAATATTAAACATCAATCTTCTTCTCCTCCCTCTTTTATTCAAAAAATGAGGACATCGGTATTGATGTGTTGATTTACCATAATCATGGATGATAAACTTTAATTTTTCATTAGAACCTTCATGGATGGTCTTAATATTATTATAATTGTTAAATTATATTTTTTTATACATACTAAAATTTATTTAATGTTTTTAAACCAATATAAAAACATGATATTGAATAAAATCATACAAGTTCTTAATTATCGTAAAAACCACCAAAAAAATTTAAATCATTTTCATTAATATTGTATCAACTTATTCATCATCATATAAGAAAAATATATATATATATATTGTCATCTAAAATTAAGGAAATATATTAACACAATTTCATTTCTCTTCTGAGGGTTTTCTTCCTTTCGACAAGAAAGTCCATAATGATACATGTAACACCCCAAGATTTTGTGAAAATATTCTTGTAAATTTCATTGATTTCTTGTGTTTTATGCTACACCAAAAGGCGCTTTCACTACACGCATCGCTAACTTGGCTTGCATTACACTCAATCATGACCTTCCACGATAGCTTGTGTTGTACGCAATATCGAGTTTCACTAAATAAAGATATGTTATATAAACTAGCCGATATGAATAATAATACACACTTTTTGAAATTTTATAAATTTTATCCTTCGAAATGGACTTCATTTCTGGATTCAGGATTTTGAAATTCACCTAGGTTTAATTTTTGGTATTTTTCTGAAAACATTCAATTTTTTTTGAATAGTGAAAACACTAGGTTACTATTTAAAAACCGACTTTTTATTTAAATAATTATTTATTTTATTTAAATTTATTTAAGGTAAAAATTGATAAATAGTACCTATATATTTTCAATGTAATTAATTGTAGCCATTTTATAATAATTTTAGATATATACTAATTTTATTGTACTTTTCACCGCCTTTTACCCACCTCCTAGGAGAATTTGAAAATTTACATAAAACATTATTTTACCAATTCTGTGAGTGGAATTTAGAAAATTTGAGAGACATGGTGAATATCAAGGAGTAAAATGTGGTTTAATAAGATAAAAATAATTTTTGGTGAAGAGTAAATTTTTTCTTTTTTTACCACAGTTAAAAGTAAATTGGGTAATTAAGGGTAAAAATGATATTATTTTTACCATAACACATGTTATAATTCTATTAGACAAGTTTAATTCAAACAAAAAAACATTAGGAATAAAATATTATCCTTTAGGTCCACTTGGAATAGATTAGGACATGTATTATTATTTTATTTAAATAAGAGTTAAAATAGTTAAATTCAATTTTTAATAAATAAAAAAAATTTAATATAGGGTTATAGATAAGATAAATTCAACTATAAATATTAATTAGAAATCTAAAGATATTTCCTACATAATGATATTTTATTTATAATTTTTAGACATTAAATAATTTAAATTATTTATGACACAATTATGATACAATAATTACCTTATTAATGAAATATTAACATAATTGATGTTATAAATAACCAAATAAATGTAATTTTGGACTTTTTATGAATTAAACTAATTTTCGAAGTTAATATGTGTGTTTTTATTGATTTAATTAATTTTTTTTGAACTAATCATTCTATTATTATTTTCAAAAAAAGTAAGTACCAAATAGTGTCATAAATGACATAAAATAGTTTTTAAAAAACATATTACATTATTAATTGATATTCTATTCCTAAAAATATAAGGGTCTACCACATTACATATATAAGGATATATATATTAATAATGAACCAATGGGGTTTCTTTTGGCTTGTTATAGTAAGTTTATTAACCATATAGTGTAAGAAAACAAAAAGTCACGGTAAAAGTTAAATTATTTTACATAGTGTTAAATCTAAATTATAAGGATAAAATAGTAATCTAAAATTTTCTAAAACCTATTTTTTGAGAGTATTTCGACCAATACCCACTTTAACTTCTAAATAAATCAATTTGGAGCTATTATAAACCGAATATGTCTTTATTATAAAATAATATTTTATGTTTTTCCAAAGGTGCCCCTCTCTTCCCTTATAAAAAGGGCACCACTTCCCTCTTCTCTTCACAACATTTAGAGCCTTAGAACACGGAGAAACCCTGCCCATTTTCCTTCTATTCTTTCCTATAAACATTATAGAAGTTCAGTTCTCCCCGAAAGACCAACCCTAGTGCCTTATGAGAAGGTTAAGTAGAGGCGCATCAAAGAAGAGGTAATATCCCTTAACGATTCTTTCAAATTTATTTCTTCTTCTACTTATTCTTCGTTATTTTTTTCATTATAAATTAATAACATCAGTATCACTCATATTCTGATATGTTATTATAAATATGAACAATCAAAATTTATCATCTATCCATCATACGGAAGTGAAATCACCGCGCGTGTATACGTATGGAATACCATCTCCACACAGTGGTGTAATCTGTTTTCCACCACCATCTTACTTGGATGGGTATAATGGTGTAAATAAATAACTATATATGATTATTGTAAGGTGATATTGATTCTGAAATATTATACAAACACTTCAATACAATTCCATGATCATTGGAAGGATATCATCACTCGTGCGTACATACGGACTACCGTCTCCGCGAACACGATGAGATTCGTTTTCCATGATTTACCATTAAAATATTATTATAAAGTATGAATAATAAATAATCATGAAATATATTACATAATAATGATAATAGATTTATGTACATATATGTATCATTTACTTAATTCCATTTAATTGAATAAGGATACGAAAACAGCGTTAATGCATACGTACGGCCTACGGTCTCCATGAACGGTGTATTTCATTTCATTTATATATATATATATTATATATACTGAACATGTATCTGATATATAAATCATGATTTAAATTCTGAAAGTAATTAAATCAAGATATAAATAATAATAATATCAAGAACAAGAAGTCTAAAATCATACGATAAATAAAACAATTTTACCCAAAACGCTGCTTTCACATGGAACTTACAAAAGAAAAGGTAATATAAAGTCATAAGTGAACCATATATGATATCATAACAATGAATATGATTTATTAATAAGTCAATAACATTATTTAAATTATTATAAAGGGGGTTCGGATATGTATGAAGCATATCAGACCTAAGGTAAGGGATAACTATTCCAATCTCGTTCTTATCCGAGATTGTTATTCGTAAGTATTTACAGGGGTTATTGTTATCATCCATGCCCATGTTTTCTAAAAATGTTTGAATTTACTTTTAAAGTCCTTTTTATCAATTTTTGAAATTTACCACCTGTTAGTAGAGGAATCTTACTTTTTTTACCACACGGGGAACTTTTTGACTTTTCCGACCATAGTATGAGAAGAATGTTATTTTCAACTCATACGGCGTGAATAGATTTTTATGGTTTCATAACGTCTCATTTTCATGAAGAACACTCTACAAGATAATATGACTATTTCAAAAAATATACTTTTTTTAAAAATTTCATGGAATTTTGTGAAACGAAAATGATTTTGAAGAATAATGGACATTTTCCTCAAGAATTCATTTCAAGTGTTTTATCAAAACCATTTTCCATCTAAGATGAAATTATTTCATATATGTATGTTTTATGTATAATGTTACTATGATTGACATGGATTCACTTTTCTTATGATGAAATATCCATTTGTTTTATATGGATTATGTGATGATGGGATGATGTTTATGAAACCCATTTTATTCTTTGTGTTATGATGAATGTTTTAATTTAATTTTGTGGCACAAGTACGAATTATTTCATTATGAGATGGGTGGGAGCTATATCTCACTCTAATGTATTGTGTAAAGATTTATATATCATGAGATAGACATGGCAGGAACGGTAAGTAAATTTAGTTCAGTGTTACAGGACTAAAACGAAGAGTGAACTCGATTCAGAAAGTGACTTTGTCCACTAAAATGGTCTTTTCAGCAATCCTTTGGCTACTATGGAAATCATATCATGTGCTTAATGGTTTTACAAAATTAAAAGTTTTCTTAACATGATATTTTATCATGATTTATGTTTCATTATGATATATGCCTTACATACATCCATGATTTATGTCATTTCTCAAGATTTTGTTGTTTAGATATTATGTTCATGTTTTTGCATTCAAATGTTTATGGATTGTTTTATGTTCTCTATGTTTACCATTACAGAGCAATTGAGCTCACCCTTTTTATGTTTTATTTTCCCCAGGATTTATGGAAAGGTTTTAGCTTAGAAAATAATAGAGTAAGATCTTTATGGGACATGTTGATGATCTTTCATCATGATTAAAAGATTATATTCCAAGATTCCAAAGACACTAAACTATTACGGTCCTTTGGTGTTTGTTTTTGTTATGTATTTAGTATTCCACAAAAGTAATGTAATGTCCATGTATGTCAAGCTTTGTATCTCTACAGTTGTTATCAGAGGAATGGTTTAGTTAACCTTTGGAAACTAGGATGAGAAGACTTTAGTGAGATCCCTCGGGATATTTCTAATGTATGTCTAGGGATGTCCCTAAGGTTAAGTATAAGTATAGTTTATAGTCCTAGAATTATGGTAATGATATTAGAATTAATCCTAAAATGTTAGATATCGAAGGTACTCCCCCTTTATTATGTTGTTTTCCCTAGCATGATTTTTTCCCTCACACTATTATTTTTGGGTTTTAGACGATGGATGGAACCCGAAGGAACCCTGTTGATCAATTTAATGGACAATGAAATGATTTTCCTCCTGAAAAAACCCATGTTATAGGAGATGGAGTGAAAAATATTATTTCTATACTTACACAAGCTATGAATAATTCTTGACATCCAAATGGGCAGAGAAGGGAACAATATTCTATTGATTTCATTCATGAGGCAATGTCCACCTTCTTTCAGTGGATATTCTGATCCACATGTTCCTGAAAAATGGATCAGTACCATTGAAATGATATTTTCTATACTTCTCTATTTGGAACATGATATATTCATTCTAGCTATTTACCATTTAGAAGGTGATGTAGACCAGTGGTGGACTCTAATTAAGAATACAAGGCCCAAGATGAAATTAAATCCATGGAATGGAATGAGTTCAAGAACTTATTTTTCAATAAGTACATCCCTCGTATTATTCGAACAAAGATGGAAAATGATTTCCTTGAGCTTAAGAAGAAGTATGATGAATCAGTTGGTATATACGAAGCGAATTTTACAAGACTTGCAAGGTATGCTTCTGGTTTTATCATTCAACCTAAAATTAAAGTTGATTGATTTTTCAATGGCTTAAAACTAAGTCTTAGAAGGGCATTAGGTATAAGAGACGTCAGTAGCTATGAAGAAACTATGTTTTGTGCTATCTAGGTAGAACTTGAAGTTGGTGTAACATATCCATCTCATGGTTTTGACAAGAAATGAATGATGGAGTTCAAGGAGAAATCTCAGAACAATAGTGAAAAGAAGATGAATGTTACATTATGATAAAAGTGTGTAATGAAGCATCATGGAGATTGTTTAAAAGGTACTAGAAAATGTTTAAAGTGTGGAAAAGAAGGTCATCAAGTATCTGAGTGAAAAAGTAATGGGAAAAAGGATTCTAATGATGTGAATAGAGAAAATACTATAGAGATCTCTCCACCAACACTTCAATGCTTCAAGTGAATGGAAATGGGGCATTATGCTAATCAATGCCCAAATCAAAGGGTTAATGATGATCAACTTGAGCAACCACTTAAGGTAATGGATAAAGGGAATTCATGTGTGATCACTATTTTTGATGTTGAGTATGACAATGATGTTGTGTAATAATTAAGTGTTTATGTAATTGGATTTCAAAATTGTATCATGGAATCTAATTTATTGCATCATGGAATTTTGGAATAGTTATGTATTGTTTTTAAATAATTATATGGTACCGGTAACCATGAAATGTGATTGTAATATTTTTGGAAAGAAGACGATATGCGCATAATGACGAGATAGAGAAAAAATGAAATAAGCTCAAGACTGATATAAGGACAATGTTATAGCATTGATTGAGTATATTGAAACTTTTGGGATTTTGGTATGTGGAAAGAGTTACCTTTTGATAGAATTCATGTTTACACTAATGTTCTATGGTAATTCATATTTCTAAATAATACATGATTAAGGTATTCACGTGTTTGGAATGTGACCCACAAGATATATCTTATGATATATAAGGGACAAATGATGGTATTCACGTGCTTGTTATGTGACCTTTCAAGTAATTTTTTTCTTTAGACTATGAGATTGGACATATGTATTTTTTATAAGCCTAAAGATTTAAATGGATTATGTTGGACATTAGATAGTATTGTTTATGGATAGAACTTTTGTTCGATATTATTTATGGAATGTTATAATAGTGTAGTTTTATAAAAAGGGAAAACCAGCAGGATGGGGAAAACCTGTCACATCGGACAAGGTTGCGGGAATCTAACCCCTAACCGATGTGCGACAGGCCTTTATTTCCTACCATTGGCCTACAAAAATTCCCTGGTTAGTAGATACTAGTTTTATAATATTAAGAGGTATGATATATGAAGTATAATTCCATTTTAGGAACCATATACAATTTACCTCACTATAGATGGACTTATGTATATTTAATAACTTTTACTATCCTTTTGTTTGAGACAGATGGAATGACATATCATTCTATCTCATGATCTGATAACACTTCACAGAAGACAAATTCAACATCATTTCTTTAAGAGATGATGCGGAAATTTTTCGAGGCACATACAACAGTAAGATTGTACCAAAATCAAGTAAGTATTTTTTTTTAATTCTACAATTCTTCAACATTAGGGAAATGATATTGAATATAAAAAAATGTTTTCCTAGTGTCCATATATCTGATGAATTAGATGGTACCTTAAATCATCACAAATTTATGGCTTTGTGATTGTTGGCCTTTTCATAGCCATGTTCTGTACCACTCTTCATCAGAACACGATGGTTAGATTTCTCTTCCATATCCATATTTTCACCTATGTTCTCCTATGTGGAAACCCAGTGATTAGTTAATTTGGGTAACCGTTATGTTTCCGACATTAGTATTTAAAGATAGTTTTTGGTATTTCTTTTTACAATGTGGGTTTCTATTAAAGAGACTTTTGAGTAGTAAAGCATTTACAACCCTGACGAATTTCGAGGGTGAAATTCATTTTAAGGGGGGTAGAATGTAACACCCCGAGATTTTATGAAAAATATTCTTTTTAATTTCATTGATGTCTTCTGTTTTACGCTACACCAAAAGGACATTGAACTACATGCATCCCTCACTTGGCTTGTATTACATGCAATCGTGACCTTCCACGATAGTGTGTGATGTACGCAATACCGAGTTTCACTAAACAATGATATGTTATATAAACTAGACATTATGAATAGTAATACCCACTTTTTTAAATTTTATAAATTTTATTTTTTGAAATGGACTTCATTTTTGGATTCATGATATCGAAATTGGCCTAGGGTGGATTTTTGGTATTTTTCCTAAAAAAAATCAATTTTTGATGAATAGTGAAAACACTGGGTTACTATTTAAAAACTGACTTTTTATTTAAATAATTATTTATTTTATTTAAATTTATTTTAGTTCAAAATTGATACATAACACCTATATAAGTTCAATGTAATTTATTGGAGTCATTTTATAATAATTTTATATATATAAAAATTTTATTGAACTTTTCACCATCTTTTACCCACATCGTAAGAGAATTAGAAAATTTACATAAAACATAATTTTACCTATTCTGTGATTATAATTTAGAAAATCCGAGAGACACAGTTAATATCAAGGAGTAATATGTGGTTCAATATGATAAAAATAATTTTTGGTGAAGAGTAACGTTTTACTTTTTTTACCACGGTTAAAAGTAAATAGGATAATTAAGGGTAAAATGATATTATTATTACCCTAACACATGTACTAATTCTATTGGATAAGTTTAATTAGACCAAAAACATTCTTAGGAATAAAATATTACACTTTTAGTCCACTTGGAATAGATTTGGACATTTATTCTTATTTTATTTAAAAAAGAGTTAAAATTGTTAAAATCAAAGTTTAATAAATAAAACATTTTTAATATTGGGTTATAGATAAAATAAATTCGATTATATATATTCATTATAAATATGAAATTGTTTCCTACATAATTATATTTTATTTATAATTTTTGGACATTAAATAAGTTAATTTATTTATGGAAAAATGATGATGTATTAATTACCTTATTAATGAAATATTAACATAATTGATGTTATAAGTACCAAAATATATGTAATTTGAGAATATTTATGAATTAAACTAATTTTATAGGTTAATAAGACGTGTAATTATTGATTTAATTAACTTTTTTTCGAACTAATCACGCTGTTATGAGTTTCAAAAAATCATGCACCAAATAGTGTCAAAAATGACATAAAATAGTTTTTAAAAGAAATATTATATTATTAATAGTTATTCTATTCCTAAAAATATAATTTTCGGCTAAATTACTTAGATAAGGATATATATATTAATAATTAACCACTTTGGGTTAGTTTGGCTTGTTATAGTATGTTAATTAACTAGATAGTGTAAGAAAACAAAAAAACACGGTAAATACTTAAATTATTTAACTTAGAGTTAAATCTAAATTATAAGTATAAAATACTAACCTAAACTTGTCTAAAACCTATTTGTTGAGAGTATTTCGACCCATACCCACTTTATATTCGAAATAAATCAATTTTGAGATATTATAAACCGAATCAGACTTTATTATAAAATAATATTTTAAGTTTTTTCAAAGATGCCCCTCTCCTCCCTTATAAAAAGGGCACCCCTTCCCTCTTCCCTTCACACCCTTTTGAGCATTTATGCTCATCCAAACCCTGACCATTTACCTTAAAATATTACCTAGAAAGATTATAGAGGTTCTGGTCTCCTCAAAAGACCAACCCTAGTGCCTTAAGAGGAGGTTAAGAAGAGGCACATCAAAGAAGAGGTAATATACTTTACCGATTTTTTCCACTTAATTTCTTCTTGTACTTATTCTTATTTATTGGTTTCATTATAAATTAATAACATAATTATCACTGATATACTTATATGTTATTATAAATATGAAACAACCAAATTTCATCTTCTATCCATCCTACGGAAACGAAATCACCGTGCGTGCATACGTACGGAATACCGTCCCCACACCGTGGTGTAATCTATTTTCCACCACCACCATACTTTGATAGATATAATGGTGTAAATAAATAACTATATATGATTATTGTAAGGTGATATTTATTATGAAATATTAAACATACACTTCAAAATAATTCCATGATCATGCGAATGATATCATCGCTCGTGCGTACGTACGAACTACCATCTCCGCGAATGCCATGAGAATCATTTTCCATGATTAGCCATTCAATTATGATTATAAAGTATATATAATAAATAAACATGAAATAAATGAAATAATAATGATACTGCATTTATGTACATATATGTTTCATTTACCAAATTCTGTTTAATTCAATAAGGAAACAAAAACATCATTCATGCAGATGTACGGCCTACCGTCTCCATGAATGGTGTATTTCATTTCATTTATATATATATATATATTTATTATATATATATACTGATTATTTATATGATATATAAATCATGATTTAAATTCTAGAAGTAAGTAAATCAATATATAATAATAATAATATCGAGAACAACAAGTCCAAAGACGTACGATAAATAAAACGATTTTACCGAAAACACTGCTTTAACATGGAATGTACAAAATAATGGGTAATATAAAGTCATAAGTGAACCATATATGATATCATAACAATGAATATTATTCTATAATAAGTCAATGTCATTATTTAAATCATTATACAGGAGGATCCGATACGTACGCAGCATATCAGACCTAAGGTAAGGGATAACTATTCCAATCTCGTTCTTATCTGAGATTGTTATTCGAAATTATTTACAGGGGTTATTGTTATCATCCATGCTCATGTTTTCTAAAAATGTTTTCATTTTCTTTTAATGTCCTTTTTACCCATTTTTTAAATTTACCACCTTTTATTAATGGAATCTTACTTTTGTTTACCACACGGGGAACTTTTTGACTTTTCTGACAAAAGTACGAGAAGAATGTTATTTTTAACTTATACAGCTTGAACAGATTTTTATTGATTCATAAAGGATCATTTTCATGAATCTTAATCTAAAATATTTTATGACTATTTTCAAGAATATACATTTCTTTTAAAATTTCATGGAATATTTTGAGAATAAAATGATTTTGAAGAAGAAAGGATATTTTCCTCAAGAATTAATTTCAAGTGTTATATCAAAACCATTTTCCATCTAAGATGACATTATTTCATATGTGTATGTTTTAAGTATAATGTCCCTATGATTTACATGGTTTCACTTTTTTTATGATGAAATATACATTTGTTTTATATGGATTATGTGATGATGGGTTGATGTTTATGAAAACCATTTTATTCTTTGGGTTATAATGAATGTTTTAAGTTTATTTTGTGGAAAAAGTAAGAATGATTTCATTATGAGATGGGTGGGACCTATATCTCCCTCCAATGCATTGGGTAAATATTTATATCTCATTATATAGACATGGCCGGAATGCTATATTAATCCAGTTCGGTGTTATAGGAATGAAACAAGGAGTGAACTCGATTCGGAAAGGGACTTTGTATACTAAGATAGTCTTGGCAGCAATGCCTTGGCTACTATGGAAATCATATCCTGTGATTAATGGTTTTCCATAATTAAATGTTTTCTCCCATGCTATTTTATCATGATTGATGTTCCATTATGATATATTTCTTACATACTTCTAATATTTATTTATTTTCTCAAGATATTTAAGTTTAGATTTTATGTTCATGTTTTTGCATTCAAATGTTTATGGATTGTTTTACATTCTCTATGTTTACCCTTACTGGGAATTTGAGCTGACCCTTTTTATGTTTTCATTTGTCCATGATTTAAATAAAGGTTTTAGGTAAGAAAATAAAAGGGGAAGATATTTATGGGAGATGTTGAAGATCTTTCATCAAGATTAGAAGATTATATTTCGAGTTTCCAAAGACACTAAACTATTACGGTCCTTTGGTGTCTGTTTTTGTTATGTATTAATTATTCCGAAAAAGTAATGTAATGTCCATGTACGTCATGTATTGGGTCTCTACAATCCAACAATGGAAACCATGAAATAAATGTACCATAAAAAATAAAATAACAAATTATAAATAATAAATGGTTGTGGAGATGTTATTATAATAACATATACATAATTATTAATATGAATATGGTACATTAAGAAGTTAATTATAGTATTTAATCCATTATATAGGATTTTTTAACACGTTTTAAGTAAGACGAAACTGAGGTAAGGGAAATCTTGACAAAATTTCAATTATTTGGGTTAACCTTCTACTTTATTGATTATATGGTACTAAGATTATTTTTATAATTAATTTTTTTTAAATTATGTTATATAATGTGTAATTATAGTGTATAAACATATTCCATGATTTTAATCAATTATCACTTAAAATATATGATAATTTTTAGGGGGTAATCTTTAAAAAGTCTCTTAATTTGTTTTCATTTTTAAATGGAAGGATTTTTACGATGCATGTAGTCCTGTTTTATGATTTTTTTTATAGTTATTTGATGTTTATTTAATTGATTATTAGAGGTATATCTCTCTCCAATTTATTGGGTATGTTTTTGTTAGTGGTCAACCATATGTTTACTCCAACTATAACTACAATGGTTACACCACATGGTAGCTGTGATGGTTACATTGTAAGGTAGTTGTGAGGGTTACATTGTAAGGTAGTCATGGGGGTTAAAAATAAGAAAGAATCCATTACTATTATAATATTATGTAATAAATGCCTCAATTTACCTATATTTTTTGTTTATGTTCTTTATGCTTTAGTGAAATTTCATGTTTTCACAAATTATGTATATTATACTTTAAGGGTGAGAAGTATATATTGTTAAAATGATTTCATTTTCTTAAAAGTATTCATGGACTAACAGTTCATTTTTATTTTATGTGCTTTATTAATATTTTTTTCTCATCCCATGTTTCTCAAAAAAATCAGACAGATTATAGATGGGAAGGATAAAAGATGAAATAAATATGAATGTTCTGAAGAATTCATATTATATTAAGAAATTTTGTATTAAGGATTAAATGGTTACTATTAATGTAGTGCACAATTTTTATAATATTGGGTTGATATGTATGAATTATGTACTAATTTTCAAAAAACTATAAACCCAGAATATATTTTTGGAATGCTACTATGTGAAAAGAGAATGATTTACTGGATTATGGAATGTTTATGCCCCGACCCTTATAACTTTTCTAGAATTCTTATGTAGGCTATGGGTCAAAATCAGAATCCATAAAAATATGTTCACCCAGAAGACTCAAAACATCATTAATATAGATGTGTGTGAGGTTATAAATAGGTTGATCATCTCTAATATAATGGAAATGTACACACATGGTAAGGTGATCAATAAGAACACATATAAAATAATTTAATTTAAAAGTATGTGGAAATATAATGAAAATTTATATAGTAATATCATCCCACTTAAAAATAAGAATAGACATAGGATACATTACTCCTATAAGATTTTATCCCTTATCCTTTATATATTGAAAATATATGCTTCTTAACACAAAGAAGAAACATTCCTACTTCATATTTTCTAAAAAATGATATCATAAATCCTTGTACATCATGGTCTACTATAGAGTACATAGAAATTTAATCTATGAAATTCGTCAATTCATTTCCAATTTAGGGCAGAAGTTGATGGAACATAAAACCACTTTATGAATTCATACTCACCATCCTAAAAAAAATTTCTTCACAATTCATATTTTTCATAAACTTTATTTTCTTTAGAAATATCTTTTGATCATATAGGGACCTCTTTATCTTCATTAGTAATGATTTTTTGTAAGTATTTTAGAAAATAATTGTTGTTTACCCTTACTGAATGATTTATATAATTATATTAATGAATATATGATCACATTCAATCATCATTTTAGTCACTAAACCATGATCTTTATACTCAATTCATCAACCACATAATTTTCCAAATTATGGTGGTAGTTTAATGAGAAATAATAATTCGTGAGTTTGTTTATCCAACACCATTTTCTCATGTTGATCTCTTTTTATGAAATTTTTTATTTAAAACATTTATGATCTATATATATCTAAAATATTTTTCTATAGAGATAATTTAACTACTTTCTCAGGAAAAATTTTATTTCCTCCAACTCCTGATCATGGGTGGGGTAATTCTATTCATTACTATCATTATTTATAATAATTCCTTGATCTTCCATATTTGATGCATCACTTGATATCACATAACCAAGACTTCTCAATAGTAATCTCTAAATTAGTTTATTGAAAAATATCATATTTATTTCTAGAATACATTTATTGGATTTTTAGGGCCATAAGAACTTCTCATATTTATATAACAACTTTGATAATGGGTTAGTCTTTCAGAATTTTTTTTGAATAAATCACCAATAGAAACATGATACTGTAATGTAATGATACATCATTGTTATTTTAATCATTTCAAGGAATTATTTAAATATAATTTTAAATGAATGAAAAACTGATATTCAATCCATGGAGAGATTATGGAAATAAATGCATATTCCTAAAGCATAAAGTCACACATACTAATTTTACCATATTAATATTTTCCTTTGATAGTTTAATCAATGATTCATAAATGTATATTATATTCATCAAATATTTTTGATTGTACCAAAATATCAACAATAAATACCATTATGAAATTATAAAGGTAATATATCACTACTTTTTTCATCAGATAAAAAATAGGGATTTCAGTAGTCAATCCAAATGGGATTACAATAAACACATAATTTTCAAACCTCATGATAAATGACATCAATTATATATCTTCCTTCCTTAAACAAAATTGTTTATTCCAATAATGGATAATTACCTTTTAATTATATTGATATCCTTGAATTTGATAATACATTTAATCGATGTATGGTAGAATATAGATTTTATTTATATAAATGGAGTTTATATCCACATAAATAATACACCAAGTCACAGACCAATCATTATTCTTAAAAAAACCTAGTCACCCAATAGGAAAACAATAGTGTGGATTAATCCCATAATACATAACTCATATAGTTATTTTTTTAGTTACACTAACTCCAATATTTAATATTTGTACGGAATAATAGATATTGGTTATGAATTATTGATCAGTTCATTAGAAAACTCAAATTCACACTCATTGTAGAATTCTATCTAACTCATTTGAAACAAATCAATGTATTCATAATAAATAGGAACATGGTCAATTATATGGATGTAATTATCACATGTTGGTTTTAAAAACTCACATTCCTTTATAATTTCATTAGTGCGAGCTATAAGAGGATAATCAACACATGATTCAGATGATGAATTCTACAATTTAATGATCTGGTATTTCACATATCAATTAAAAGTGATAATATATTAATTTTTTGAAATATTTTTTTTATATAAATTAAATTAAAATCCAAACCAAGGATTATATAAAATTCATTCATTGTTATAATTATACACATTAATAATAGGATTTTTTTATGCATCATAATTTGGACTGATTGACATAGCATTTTTTGCAATAAAATTTCAACCAGGATAATTGAATAAAAACACCGTTATTATGGTGCTGGGGATGGATTAATTATCATCTATTATAACAATGTAGTGTTATCATAAATATATATTACATAATTATTGTGGAATATTTATTTTATTAAAAAACAAATGTCAATGGACCATATTATCTTACTACTTTTGGAAACATGGAAACATAAACACTTGTCCATAATTGAGTTTCATCATCTCTCACTACGTCTATTAAAAGAAGACACCTTCCAAAGAATATCATACATAATATATATAATCATAACCTATTAAAGAAACCATAATAAAGGTTGAGATTATATACTCTATATGAGTAAAAATGGATGAAACATAATCATAACATGAACATAGGTGCATAAGAACATAAGAATAACATTATAAAAAATACATGGCATATCAATGATCATATACATATGTCATGTAATAAATATTGGATGTTCATAAAAAATTAATCATAATATAATAAAAGAACATAATCCATGAGAGTATAAGTTAGCCATAAGACAAGGATTTATGGTATACACATAATCATAGAAAATCAATTAAAACTTTTTCATTGGTTTTATACAGGTATATCATATTTTAATTGGTTCACTCATAAAAAATCATAATAGTTGAAGTCTGCTCCTAATATAATTATAGTGGAAAATGTACCTTACTAAACAGAGTTATCTCCTCCTTCCAGTCCAATATATCTAATGAGACAAAAATCACTACTCAATTCGTTAGAAGGGTAAATAGGTCACACCTATCACATAAGGAAAACCAATATTTTGTGTTCTACATGATCATATACATGTATCATATCATAGATCATGAAATTAAATGGTTATCATAATTATTTAATCATCTCATAACCTATATAATATAGAAAGGTTTCATAATAATTTTATCATATAACAAAATGTGAATACAATTGGGTTTCATAAACATTTCATCATGGAGTAACCCATGAAAAGAATATTGTTTCATAACAAATTATTTATAGAATAATTCGTGGAAATAAACAGGTTTCATAAACTTTTAATCATAGAAAAAATTATGAAATGAATTGGGTTTCATAAAAATCACTACAAAAAACATAATCTAGTAAGAGAAATAATATTAATGATATCTCTGATTGTATCACTAATAAGGCATAGGTAACAAAAAATAATGTAATCATAAATGTAAATTATTATTGAATGATTATATGAAAAAAATATTTACTAAAATATAATTTATGACATGAAAATATATTTTTAATGAATAAAAAATTTTGAAAAATAATTTTCTTGAAATTAAAATTTAAATCATATAATGGAACCGTCGAATAAATAACTCGTCATTATGTCTGAAAATTCTATTCATGTCATACTAGTTAAAATGACGATTCAATTAAAAATTTAGGTAAAATGAAAACCTAAATTGTTTTACTAAATGACCAGATGATTCCATTAATAAAAAATTAGTAAAATGTAACACATGGGTAATGTTTTAATTTTAAAATCATATGTGAGAAATAAATGTTTTTTTGAATTTTTTTAGAAAACATGATTTTGGAAGAAAATTGATTTTTGATCAAACAGGGAAATAATTTCAGATTTCCATAAAAACATTTTCTTGATTGTTTTAAGTACCAAATAGTGTATTCATGGTGTGATTATTTGTAGATATTTGTAATAATCATAGGATAAGAAAATTCCTGATAATTCTTGACTTATGGTTCATAAGATTTCATCATTGGAGACTTAATTGTAAACAATCTCGATAAATCATGAGACTGTAACATAAAATATTTATCATTTTGGAAACATTGAGTCACAACATCCATGATGGAATAAAATAAAATGAGGCTCAAAATATTAGGAGGATGAATAGATTCTTGATATTACATTTCAAAGTGTACGTGCGTACCCCGCATGAAATGGTATTTATAAGGCCCCAGCCTTAAACCTAACTTAATCTTGAGTTATTACAAGATTACACAATGAGGATCTTTTTGGGTTTAGAGTTTTAGATAATTAGGTCATAATTATTACATCTCAAAAGATTACAAAGTAGTCTCTTCTACTAAATTTCCATAAAATAAAAACTCTTAAAAAGAAACATGTATAGTTCCATGTTTTAGGTAGCATGACTTTCCCTTGATCCCATCCTTGACCCAATTCCACGCTGAGTCCTGTGAAAAACATTTCAAAAACATGGGATGAGCATAATAATCTCAGTAAGGGATACACAAGGAATGAAAACTGTTAGTTTTTCAAAACAACAAGTAAACCATGAATACTTTATCAATGTAATACTTTTCACCTTCATTAAGTAGTAAAAACTCTTCACTGAAAAAAAAGTATCATTACTTACCTTTTTGTAACCAAAGGATTACCATAAAACCCATATAAAGAACACATAACATATATAAAGGTAACTTGGGACATAAACATACTTAAGTGGAATAACCATACGGTCGACTTCCACACATATCACTTAAATGGAATAGCCATGCGACCAATTTCCATACATACTTAATGGAATAACCATACGGACGACTTCCATACCCAATGCATTGGAGGTTATAACATAACCACCCGTCCTGGTATTCACGGCACCACCCGTCATAATGTCCAAGTTCCATTGTTACACATAAAGTATGGAAAATATAAACATTTCAATAACAATATTTCATTTGAAATCACAATAAATAATTCCCAGATATTGAATTAATCAATCCATTTTCAAAAACCATTTAAAAGTGATTTTTTGAATCAAAGTGTCCCATACCACTTTAAAGATTTTAATGGAATTATAATTTTAAAACATTAATGTCCATATAAATAAATATTGAAAGCCATTTTGAAAACATAGACATTAAAGATAAAGATTTAGAATAATAAATCTTTAAAACATTTATAATGATATTTTTGTTAAAGAGTTTTTAAAAAAATGAGAGACTCTTGAATACAAATAATAGCAGAATAAAATTTAATCCTAACTTTTTAATATCATGAGAATAAAAGGATTCATGATATAATATGTCAAAGGACAGTATACACACCATATAAGAGTGAATTGGTGCATAACAACAATGAAGTCTCAAAAGAAATGTAAAATGAGATTAAATCCATTATAAAGAAGGTATCCTTAAATTAAGGATAAATCAATCTCATAATTATGTGTGAAAAATATAAATACACCCAATATAAGTGGATATTAAGTTTAAAACAATCAATGGTTATTCACAAATATTCATAGGATGACATATTCAATAACTACATGTTGAACCCAAAGAAATCGAAATTGGGATAAGAAGTTCCCTTGACAGCCTAACGGTGTCACATCAAAATGAGTTGATGAGAGATAAAAAGTGTATCTCATCACTTGGACATAAAAGTTACATCAATAAGGATATATGAGAACATATCCCATCATAACAATATGTAAATAAAATACCAAACAAAAGAAGTCTTTTAAAAAGAGGAGGGTGAAAGGTTCCCTTACCGACTTGGGTATATTTCGAAACATATGACCCGTGAAAGAAGGAAAATACATAATTGATGTAAATACCCATAAATGAAGGAATATTACACAATGATTAAAATAATGTTCAGTACATACACCACTCAAAGGAAATTGTGGCAAATATAGCATAAATGTCACGGGAATAAAAGTGCGATGAAAAATCACTTACGAAAACTCGGCAGCCTAACGGCGCCACTTAAAACATCCAAAAATGGATTGATGATATCAAATAGGGTATATCATCACATTACAAAAAAATTTACAGCAAGAGGAATATGAAATAACATCCCCCATCATAACAAATAGGATCTTAAAAGAAGTGACATAAAGGGGAGTACTTAAAAAGAAAGAGAGAGGTTAGATCTCTTACGAAAATTCGGCAGCCTAACGGCGCCACTCAAAACTTCCAAAATGGATTGATGAGAGAGAATAGGATCTCTCATCATATGAACATAAAAATTATAGTAAGTGTAAAATAAAATAACATCCCAATAACAAGAAAGATGATCTTTCGAGGGAATTACATAAAAGAGTGTACTTAAAAAGAAAGAGAGGAGTAAGATCCCTTACCTCGGGTCCGACTTGACTCGATCGTGCTTTAACGTCCTGAATAATAAACTTGAGTTATTTTCTACTTCCTTAAGAACCTTTTTAAAGTTCATTATTCCTTTTATATCACTTATTACCATGTCATAAACATTATGTAATCATTTAAGTTAATAATATTTGTTCTGCCGATATTTGGTTCTTAAGTCGAAAGTGGACTTCTTACAATTACATGTTGTTCGTGTGGCCAAATGTTTATTATATCCAGAATTGTATTCATGATGTAGATATCATATATGTCATATATATCCAGTACATGAATGCATTTATAACATTACATAATCATTTAGAGGTAAGAAATGAAATGCACCGTTCATGGAGACGGTAAGCCGTACGTACGCATGAACGCTACTTTCATTTCTATTTCATATTTTATAGAATGGAATAATAATGATATAAAGGTATATTATAATTACAGTATAATATCATATATAATATCATAGTTCCATCCTTTATATGTCCCACATATGGTATTTAATGAATCAAATCACTTTGAGGGGGCGGTAGTCCGCACTTCCTTAAATGACGATATCGCGTTTACCCACAATGGAAACCATAAAGGTACGCCCAAAATGAAAAAAACAGAAGCTTAAGGAAAACATAAACATATTATATATAATATATAAAAATAGTGACATCATAATGCCCACCTTTTAAGGTGTTAAATGAGTATTGAACAATCATCGTTTCGGGAGGTAGAATTTCGCCATCCTCGGAAACCGTATGTTCTTTAACCATTTGATGTAGTTCTGTGAGAGTGTAGCTCGAATAAATCTTATAAAAACATCCTAGTATATTGACGATACTGGTGTTGTTACAAAATAAGTAAATAAAAAGAGTTTAGGGGGTTGGAGAAGCAAAATAAAACAAATGAACATGAGAGAATGAATTACCTTTAAAAGTGTAACTCCTTTTGATTTGAGCATAAAGGCTTCCTTTGAAAGGATTCTGCCCAAAGGGAATCCTCTAGGATGAGGAGAGGGATGTGGAGAGAGTAAATGGGCAGGGGTTGGACGAGCCAAAGGCTTTAGGAGTGTGTGAAATGAGGTAGAGGTGGGGGCCTTTTATAAGAGGAGAGGAGGGGTACTTTTGGAAAGTAATGAAATATTACTTTATTTGAAAATATGCTTCGGTTTTAAAAGGTCCCACATTGATATAATTCTTGGATAAGGTGATAAGGGTTCGAAATCCACTCATACAATTGGTTTTGGCCATGTGTAGGTTTTAGATTTTTCATTATCTTTCCATTTTATTTAAATCGTCAAATAATGATGTCATCGGTGCATCATTATTATGTCATAAATAATTTAATTTATTTAATGTCTAAAAATTATAAAAAAAATACTATGATGTAGGAAATCTTTTTAGATTTCCAATGACTATTTATAATCAAAAATATGACTTGTATTACCCCACTTAAAAATTGTTTTAGTAAAACATATCATGTTTTTGTCATTTTTACTTTTACATTAAATAAAAAGTTATTTATGTCATTTCCCAACCAAAGTGGATCCATGGGGTTCCCAAGTTGACCCATGGCTTGTCTTGGTCGGCCATTACACATCCAATAATTTTAGGACATGTGTCAAGTTCATTTAATTTTATTAAATCATTATTTTTACCTTAAACTACACTAATTACCACTAATCACGATTAAAAACTTAATAAGTTACTATTCACCAAAAAATAATTTTTATCCCATTGAACCAAATTTTACTTCTTAATGACAACCATGTATGTCGGATTTTTGAAATTCAAAACACATAAGTGGTAAAATTTTATTTAAACAAAAAATCAGCTTTTATAAGTACCACTTAGTGGTTTCACTATTCATAAAAAATTGAAGTTTTTCAGAAAAATCCCAAAAATTCACCCTAAGCTATATTTGATATTCCGAATTCAAAAATGAAGTCCGTTTTACAAAATGAAAAACATATTAGTCACATTAATTAATTTAATAATTAATTCCCGTTGTTAGAGCAAATAGCGTGTTTTTATAAAACAATAACTATCAAAAGATTGACAGTAGTTTAAGTCTGATTTCAGAGTGAAATTAATTCCAACGACCACTATTGGATTTAATGGTAATAATATTTTCTAATTTCACTTTAAAAGCAATTCAAAATATTATCTAATCATATAAATAAATTATATTAAAAAGAGGTTTTGAATTAAAACACAACATTCTACACTATTCATTAAAAAATGAACTTTATCGAAAAAATACCAAAAAATTACACAATGTAAAATTTGATGTCCCGATTCATAATAAGAGTTTTATTTGGTCCAAAAGAATGTATAAGAGTGATCAAAACTATATTTAATGATAGTTCTCCATTAAAAGGTGATAAGTGAACCTTTAGTGAAAACTAGGGCATATACACCTAAAATTTAATTCTTTCCGTATTTTAAGCCTTTAGCTTTTATTGGATAAATGTAAAAACATTAAAAAACATATATAATCATATTTTAGTTATTTCTATCCATTCCCGCCAATACAACGGCTACATGTTAACTACCATTTGAAATAATATTATTTTATTATTAGAGTGCAATGGAAGATTCTCAAGAAACTCGATGTTGCGTGTTGGGTACGCCATCGAGCATTACATACCCTTTAAAGTAATATTAATATTTGAATAAAAAATATGGATAAATATAAAGATGTTATATTCTTTATTTACCCGGGGTGTTACATCCTTCCCCCCTTTTGGGAATTGTGTCCCCGCAATTTTAAAATTGGGATTGGAAACATCCTTGAAAGTCCCACATTCGTAGAAGAGTCAGTAAAACAATCACTTTAAAATAAAGGATGATAAGTACAAAGGTCACCCGAGTTAACCCTTACTATGATTCCAAGTATGAAAACATGGACATGGAGGTGAAAACATAGGGTCATGTTCTGATGGAGAGTGACAGAAAACATGTTTAGGAGAAAGTTAACAATAAGAAAATCACAAACTTGTGATGGGTTAAACGGTGTTGGGTTCCCCAGTAGGAAAAGTTAATAGACAACATTTTTGTTTTAAGTTACTTTTTATTGAGGAATTTATTCATAAGGAAACATAATCACTTATCATGTTGACTTTCAACTTTTACTAGATTCCTTAATGAAACTCATATTTTTTCCAAAAGGCGAGTATTTAGGAAGACTTGTTCACATTAAGAGTACTATAATCAACTTCTAGAGAATCACCTAATCCACAAAAGATAACTATATACATCCTATGTCTTTTGGAATTAACCAAAACCAAAACCAAAAAGGTTAGTACAAGGTCAAATAATCCAGAAAAGGATAACCCATTAAAAAGAAAATCCATGCTTAATCTCCAAAATTTGTTCAACAAAACCCAAAGTTCAACGAGGACCATCCGATAAACAATTTGTCCATAAAATTCTTGAAAGTAAACCAATGTAAGATTGAAACCCAAATATTTGAAGGATTTAGTCACATTGTCTTCCAAGTTAAATCGTAACATTTATCTCCAAACAACATCAGTTTCTCCTAAAGTCTCGTATTGAAAAGTAATTAACCTAATCACATATCCTCTATGATAGGTGAATCATTTTAATAAATAACCCAAAATCAACTTACTCTTAAAAAAAATCAGTCAAAATAACCAGGGACTTCACGTAGTCCAGTGGTAGGCGATAAATACCAGTTGCACTTTGATTGTGGGTTCGATTCCCGCAGCTTTGTCCGACGCGGCGGGTAGTCACACGGTCTACGTGTTGTCCTTTTTCCAAAAATATATAATTCTCAAATCATTCCCGAAAATGAGATAAAATCTTCAAGAATAATCATAACATATTTTAACCTCATGTTTATCTCATGCCCTTCATTTTCCATCATAACATATAATAACCCATAATTACCTCAAAAGTAAGGATCATATAAACCTTAATGGTTACCTTAATAATTATTACCTGAATTTCCACATCGAGTTGGACATCTCGTACATGATCCATTAGAGAACTCACCAAGGTTGAAGTGATTGATCATGACTCCTTGATATTTGGTTTAGAACAACCACGAGTTTCCTCATTGAATCCTCCATTTTATCTAGTATCTTAATCATAGAACCACCACAGTTTCCTTCAAACCTGTTGTCTCTTTGGTGCCTGCTAGATCCATCCATTCACTAAAAATAGAAATGTCAGTGTGAGTATATCAACATAACCATCATGTACTAATGACGAAGGTAAACACTAAGATACACTTACTCATTCACTTTATCTAAAACTAGGACTCTTTCTAAAATCCTAACCATTATGGTAATGTCACTAATGCTTAGAGAATACCCTAACCTCTAAAGTTATCTAAACCGACCTCTGATACCAACTATAAGGCCCCAGCCTTAAACCTAACTTAATCTTGAGTTATTACAAGATTACACATTGAGGATCTTTTTAGGTTTAGAGTTTTAGAGAATTAGGTCATAATTATTACATCTCAAAAGATTACAAAGTAGTCCCTTCTACTAAATTACCATAAAATAAAAACTCTTAAAAAGAAACATGTATAGTTCCATGTTTTAGGTAGCATGACTTTCCCTTGATCCCATCCTTGACCCAATTCCACGCTGAGTCCCGTGAAAAACATTTCAAAAACTTGGGATGAGCATAAGAAGCTCAGTAAGGGATACACAAGGAATGAAAACTGTTAGTTTTTCAAAACAACAAGTAAACCATGAATACTTTATCAATGTAATACTTTTCACCTTCATGAAGTAGTAAAAACTCTTCACTGAAAAAAAGTATCATTACTTACCTTTTTGTAACCAAAGGATTACCATAAAACCCATATAAAGAACACATAACATATATAAAGGTAACTTGGGACATAAACATACTTAAGTGGAATAACCATACGGTCGACTTCCACACATATCACTAAAATGGAATAGCCATACGGCCAATTTCCATACATACTAAATGGAATAGCCATACGGCCGACTTCCATACCCAATGCATTGGAGGTTATAACGTAACCACCCATCCTGGTATTCACGGCCCACCTGTCATAATGTCCATGTACCATTATTACACATAAAATATTTAAAATATAAACATTTCAATAACAATATTTCATTTGCAATCACAATAAATAATTCCCAGATATTGAATTAATCAATCCATTTTTAAAAACCATTTAAAAGAGATTTTTGAATCAAAGTGTCCCATACCAGTTTGAAGCTTTTAATGGAATTATAATTTTAAAACATTAATGTCCATATAAATAAATACTGAAATCCATTTTGAAAACATGGACATTAAAGATAAATATTTAGAATAATAAATCTTTAAAACATTTATAATGATATTTTTGTTAAAGAGTTTTTAACAAAATGAGAGACTCTTGAATACAAATAATAGCAGAATAAAATTTAATCCGAACTTTATAATATAATGAGAATAAAAGGATTCATGATATAATATGTCAAAGGACAGTATACACACCATATAAGAGTGAATTGGTGCATAACAACAATGAAGTCTCAAAAGAAATGTAAAATGAGATGAAATCCATTATAAAGAAGGTATCCTTAAATTAAGGATAAATCAATCTCATAATTATGTGTGACAAATATAAATACACCCAATATAAGTGGATATTAAGTGTAAAACAATCAAAGGTTATTCACACATATTCAAAGGATGAAATATTCAATAACTACATGTTGAACCCAAAGAAATCAAAATTGGGATAAGAAGTTCCCTTGACAGCCTAACGGTGTCACATCAAAATGAGTTGATGAGAGATAAAAAGTGTATCTCATCACTTGTACATAAAATTTACATCAATAAGGATATATGAGAACATATCCCATCATAACAATATTTAAATAAAAGACCAAACAAAATAAGTCTTTTAAAAAGAGGAGGGTGAAAGGTTCCCTTACCGACTTGGGTATCTTTCGAAACATACGACCCGTGAAAGAAGGACAATACATCATTGATGTAAATACCCATAAATGAAGGAATATTACACAATGAGTAAAATAATGGTCAGTACATACACCACTCAAAGGGAATTGTGGAAAATGTAGAATAAATCTCACGGGAATAAAAGTGAGATGAAAAATCACTTACGAAAACTCGGCAGCCTAACGAAGCCACTTAAAACTTCCAAAAATGGATTGATGAGATCAAATAGGGTATCTCATCACATTACAACAAAATTTACAGCAAGAGTAATATGAAATAACATCCCCCATCGTAACAAAATGGAGCTTAAAATAAGTGACATAAAGGGGAGTACTTAAAAAGAAAGAGAGAGGTTAGGTCTCTTACGAAAATTCGGCAGCCTAACGGCGCCACTCAAAACATCCAAAATGGATTGATGAGAGAGAATAGGGTCTCTCGTCATATGAACATAAAAATTTCAGTAAGTGTAAAATATAATAACATCCCAATAACAAGAAAGACGATCTTTAGAGGGAATGACATAAAAGAGTGTACTTAAAAAGAAAGGGAGGAGTAAGATCCCTTACCTCGGGTCCGACTTGACTCGATCGTTCATTAAAATCCTGAATAATAAAATTGAGTTATTTTCTACTTCCTTAAGAACCTTTTTCATGTTCATTATTCCTTTTATATCACTTATTACCATGTCATAAACATTATGTAATCATTTAAGTTAATAATATTTGTTTTGCCGATATTTGGTTCTTAAGTCGAAAGTGGAATTCTTACAATTACATGTTGTTCGTGTGGCCAAATGTTTATTATATCCAGAATTGTATTCATGATGTATATATCATATATGTCATATATATCCAGTACATTCATTCATTTATAACATTACATAATCATTTAGAGGTATGAAATGAAATGCACCGTTCATGGAGACGGTAAGCCGTACATACGCATGAACGCTACTTTCATTTCTATTTCATATTTTATAGAATGGAATAATAATTATATAAAAGTACATTATAATTACAGTATAATATCATATATAATATCATAGTTCCATCCTTTATACGTCCCACATATGGTATTTAACGAATCAAATCACTTTGAGGGGGCGGTAGTCCGCACTTCCTTAAATGAAGATATCGCGTTTACCCACAATGGAAACCATAAAGGTATGCCCAAAATGAAAAAAAACCGAAGCTTAAGGAAAACATAAACATATTATATATCATATATAAAAATAGTGACATCATAATGACCACCTTTGAAGGTGTTAAATGAGTATTGAACAATCATCGTTTCGGGAGGCAGAATTTCGCCATCCTCGGAAACCGTATGTTCTTTAACCATTTGGTGTAGTTGTGTGAGAGTGTAGCTCGAATAAATCTTATAACAACATCCTAGTATATGGAAGATAATGGTGTTGTTACAAAATAAGTAAATAAAAAGAGTTTATGGGGTTGGAGAAGCAAAACAAAACAAATGAACATGAGAGAATGAATTACCTTTAAAAGTGTAACTCCTTTTGATTTGAGCATAAAGGCTTCCTTTGAAAGGATTCTGCCCAAAGGGAATCCTCTAGGATGAGGAGAGGGATGTGGAGAGAGTAAATGGGCAGGGGTTGGACGAGAAAAAGGCTTGAGGAGTGTGTGAAATGAGGTAGAGGCGGGGGCCTTTTATAAGAGGAGAGGAGGGGTACTTTTGGAAAGTAAAGAAATATTACTTTATTTGAAAATGTGTTTCGGTTTTAAAAGGTCCCACATTGATATAATTCGTGGATAAGGTGATAAGGGTTCGAAATCCACTCATCCAATTGGTTTTGTCCATGTGTAGGTTTTAGATTTTTCATTATCTTTCAATTTTATTTAAATCGTCAAATAATGATGTCATCGCTGCATCATTATTATGTCATAAATAATTTAATTTATTTAATGTCTAAAAATTATAAAAAAAATACTATGATGTAGGAAATATTTTTAGCTTTCCAATTACTATTTATAATCAAAAGGATGACTTGTATAACCCCACATAAAAAATTGTTTTAGTAAAACATATCATGTTTGTGTCATTTTTACTTTTACATCAATTAAAAAGTTATTTATGTCATTTCCCAAACAAAGTGGATCAATGGGGTCCCCAAGTTGACCATGGCTTGTCTTGGTCGGCCATTACAAATCCAATGAGGTTAGGACATGTGTCAAGTTCATTTCATTTTATTAAATTATTATTTTTACCTTAAACTACACTAATTACCACTAATCGCGATTAAAAACTTAATAAGTTACTATTCACCAAAAAATTATTTTTATCCCATTGAACCACATTTTACTTCTTAATGAAAACCATGTATGTTGGATTTTTGAAATTCAAAACACATATGTGGTAAAAATTTATTTAAACAAAAAATCAGC